>CAUIVZ010000012.1:24206727-24815870 GCA_961763995.1 Juglans cinerea | reverse complement strand
TTAATTTTATTTTATTTTTTTTATATAACTAGACATTAGATGCTGCTTTACCTTATATCTTTTTTCTCGATCCCTTTCACTCTCTGATCGTAACATATTGGTCTCTCTCTCACACATTCACTTCGAGTTTGACCCGTTGCCAGCCACCGGCAGCTATTTTCTCTCTACTCAAATGGCGACCCCACCCTGCACTCTCTAGAGACTAGAGAGGATCTATCTATAGTTGAGCCCTCTTTTTCTGAAGCAGAAAGGTTAAATAACCTTTCCTCTTCCTTTCATTTCTCTCTCTCCTCTCTCTCTCTCTCTTTCTTTCCTACTCTGAAACCCTAGTACTACTTCAGCAGATTAGATTAGGGAAATAAAGAGAAAAACCGCAGAAAAAAACGAGATCCTCCCATATCTTACATAGCCTTCGTGGAGACCCTCCACCTGATCAAATGGTGATGATCATTAACATCTACTCGCATATTCTCCCTTATCTTTGTAGAAACTATTGTTCCTAGTGAAACTGCAAGGTAAAGATTCGCTTCCATCGCAGATCCGGGATTCAAATATATGGCTTTCATGTAGAACCGGTTTATAAGATGTTTCTGATCATCATTCACTTCCTGGGTTCTTTTGCTTCAGGATTTTCATAATTTGCTCTCTCTCTCTCTCTCTGTGTGCAACTTTGCCAACATCAAACCTCTAATTCTTCGCTTTCCAGGTTTCTTTATATGTTTGCTTTCATATTTGTTTTCCTTGTCCTTGATCACTACCCTAACTTTTTTACTTTTAAGTTACAGGCCGTTAGCTATGGATTCTGGTGATAGTGGAAGCTGTATGCAGTCTTCTAGTGGTGGTGACGAAGAGTACGATTCACGGGCAGAGTCAGCCCCGACCTACATGAATCCTCCTGGCCACTATAGTTACATCTCAAACCCACAGCCATTGATTTTTTCTCAAAACCAAAACCAACAATCCGATTTGTTGGACCTTTCATCTAATTATCATCATGCTTTCTCCCAATCTCAAGTGAACTCAAACCCCAATTCCATGCTAAATCTCGATGCGGTTCCACGTAGAGGCCTAAGATCTGAAGCCAATGGCACAGACGACATTGGAAACCTACCAGCCGCAGCCTCATCACTATCAGGCCAATTCCATTCCCAGGGTTCACGTCCATCATCGCTGCAGATAAGACCCGTTCATGACGATGGTACTGCACGAGCTACAACACAACCCAACGTTGCCCGTAACTCCAAGAAGCGAACTAGAGCTACAAGGCGAGCTCCCACCACTGTTCTCACCACCGATACCTCGAATTTCAGAGCGATGGTGCAAGAATTCACTGGGATTCCCTCACCACCCTTTTCAGCCTCACCCTACTCTCGCCGACTTGATCTTTTTGGCAGTAGCTCGGCCTTGCGGTCCTCTGGTAATTTGGAACCAGTGGGAGTTCATTACCCTTTGCGTCCTTCTCCCCAAAGAGCGCACCCATCTTCATTTTTGTCCTCTTCTCCTTCTTTGTTGAGCAACACACTGGGTGATGCTTCTACTATTGCTAGTAGCACTGCTAACAACAATTTTATCACTGTGAATAACTTCCATCAAATCCCAACCAGTCTAGACCTTTCTAGACAGCCTCGAAATATGCGGGACGTCCAAACCCCAATTCTCGCATTTCAGTCTCTCCCACAGCCATCTGATCTTCATCCTTCACTTAATGTGTCCGGATTTGGTGCACCGTCTCCCGGAAGTGTGGCGATACCATTTCTTGAGGAATTGGGTATGAGACATGGACATGTCAATGCAAACCTTAGTGGGCATCCAAATCATGTATTAGCTGGATCGAACAATGCCAGTGATCAAGATCATTTGAGGTCTTTGGCTGATAGTTACGGTAAATCGGCCAGTGTTGGTGGCTGTAAGTTGAACTACTCGGCATCTCCATCATCGGGTTTCATCAACCATGAGAAGGTTTTTCTGAATATGTCTGCAAGGGATGAAGGTACGGTTGATTCGTGGATTTGTCCTTCCGATTAAATTAGAATATAGAATGCTACGAATCACATGCAGTAGTACTGTTAATAAAAGTACGATACGAAGAGGTTTAATTTTGCTGCGGCGATAAAAGTAGTGGTGGTATTGGTCAATCATTTTAGCTTGAGATATATAGTAACCTGATTACCCGCCCATCGCTTGACCTTAGCCAACTTGCGGCATCATATTCATGTCTTTTTTTATGTTTCTTTTCAGTTTTAGTCAAAGAATAATATTATGTAAGGCATCATATTATTTTAATTGTGTACGTAGATATATATTACGTCTTTCTTTGCTGTAATTGAGATTATATTTGCACCGGATGCATATAAAACTGAGTTTTCCTCTATCGCTTTCTCAATATTCATCTGTAATTTGTTTTCTTGCTTCTCACCTTTCTTGGATATATCCATGGCTTCCTCATACGTACGTACGTACTTCATCTCCTGGAGAAGAAGACGAACAGTACTGTCGACTGTGCCGGTGCCGTTCATTAGGACCTCAGATTGTAAATTTTTTTACCTTTATCTCACACCACACACACACTCAAAGGTCTCTATCTGTTAGAGAAAAAAAAAAAAGGTTCTAATCAAGGGTGGTCCAAGTAGTACTGTTTAACTTTCTTTGAGATCGCGTGGTGCTATGAAAATTGCACGGCTAGCTTGCTCTTGAGTTTATGGCAAATTAAAAGGCTATATATGTATATCACTGTTGTGCCCACTCCCTACATACATGGTTCGATCTTTTTTGGGTTTTTTTATTTTATTTTTATTTTTATTTTTTATGAGTTAGAACAAGAATCACGGGCCACGGGCTCATCATCGGATGAAGTTTTTACATTTCTAGCTATCATCATGAGCTTTTTCTCCGCTGATCAATATGTCATGTTCTTATTGCATATATATATATATATATATATATATATGCGCGCGCGCGCGCTGGTTTATCGTACGTAGAATCTTTTACAGGATATTAATTGGAGCTTCTACTTATATATTATTATTAATAATTTCTAAGGATCTCATAATTAATTAATATTAGCTAGGTCTAGCTTATGTTCAAGTGAGTTTGAGATCATCGACAGCTTCAGAGCCGGATTATATATTAAGTTGGAACTTATTTTCTCATTGGAGATTTCCCCTTTTGAATATTTGACCATCCCATCACATTTATATATAAGCGCGCGCCTGTGGTACCGAGCTTTTGAGGAAAGAAAAAACCCTGAATATCGATCGGGGGTGCCTAGCTAGCTCCGACGTCATTTCCACCACAGCATGCATTAATCCCTTGTTTACTATTTGAATGAAAATTTTAATTAGTAATTAGAAATCTTAAAACCTAGCTTTCTAGCTACCACATGCATATATAGAGACAATAAAAAAAAAAAATCATTCGGTGTGCATTGGCATTAGAATGAAATATTGCCATTAGTGCACGGAATTATGATCATGATCGAGCTTGTCATCCACATGCAGCGCGCAAATTATCCAATTCGATGGAGAATAGAGAACTACTTAATTCTCGGCCTGTGAAGTCATTATATATATATATATATCCAAGAAACGATATGATGATGGTGATGAGGAGGCCGATCGAGGAGAGACGACTATTGGCCATATGTAGGCCGATTTTCGTATATAAATGAGAGGACACGTACGTTGAGAGGATGTGGTGAGTCACATGTGAGTAATTTTTTTTCTTTTTTCTTTTTCTTTTTCTTTCCTTTGGAATCGCGGTGGCCCCTTGCCAGGGAATAATCTGGTTTTTAGCAATGATGATCCTTTCTTCTCTCTTTTTCTCTGGGTCATTCACTTGTCCCTGGAGGGTTCTGTCAAGACAATAGAAAAACAGTACTACTGGCCACAAAACTTCTTGCACTGAAAAGTTAGCCCTATAACTCTTCCTTCTTTAATTCGTACGTCTTGTCCAAACGATCAAAGATCTTGAGCCAACCCAAATATAAAGATCATAGAGGTCTTGGAGATCAAAGCATTTACATTTATAGCATTTACAATGGTTAATTAATTCGTCTTATATATGCATGCAGATCTAGATTTTAATTTTTTTTAAATGATTTTAATTTCTATATATGTAAGTATATAGTTGTTAGTAATTGGCTGATCTCATTAACCAAATTATTAATTGAGTAGTCCATAATATATATTAACATGACAAACACTCAATTGATTTTTGATCAAGTACTTGTGGGCGGTTGATTCCCTTATGCCACTTTTTACTTTTTGTTTAATTTCGTCGTTTTAAATGATTTCTGGTGCGTAAGAGGTGATGAAAGCTTGACGTACGCAAGGCCGGCCGTGGGGTCTTGGAAGACTGATGATGATGATGATCAGAACAACCTAAAAATTACCGTCCCAGCTTTATACTGCATGCTGCTGTAATGTTAGACCATAAGCTGGCCATGATCGATAGATCGATCATAGAGATCAAGATCATCGATCTGCTAACTTCTTAATTTTCTACCGGCCTTTTAATTGATCTTTCCAGCTCGATGATCTCTGATCTTCTACAAATTAATTAAATATATAAAAATACACGTAATAATAATTCCCTTGACCGTTCGATCTGATCTCGTATTATAAATATATATAAACTCGATCGGTACGGTTTCTTGGTCATGTATATGATCGACGTCGACGTCTGAAATCCCAAGTACAAGTAAAAGACGTACGTACATATATATATATATATATATATATAAATATAGGGTTTGGACCTTATTAATTAACATTTAGATTAGTGGCCATACCTAACTTATATATCTAAATGGAGTAACCGAAATAATTTTAGGGGGTTGGGCTGTACGTTGGACAAGTCTCTATCCTATATATAAAGCCAATTGCAAGTTAGGTACTACGTACTCCAATATTGGAGAAGAGTACTTTATCAAATTAATTAAGTTTTTCCTTGGAAAACTTTTATTAAATTTTCACCGGTAATTTGTTGGAAAAATAGGCCCACGTACGTATATATATATATATATATATATATATATATATATATACGTACGTTCTTAAAATATTTTTACCAAAATATATATTTACATATTCTTTTCTTTTGAAACTATTTTAACTACTAATTCTTTGATCTTATTCATATATTTGTTGTTATAGATTGATCTACTTCAAAGTGTATAGAATGAACACGTGGATGAATTTCATTGGTTTACAATATAGTTTGTTAAATGTTAGTTACATTTGACTCTGTATAAATACAGAGTATTTACTTGTAATTCAGAATAAGAAATACACATCAATTCTTCAAGCTATTTCATTTTGTTAATTCCTTTCTCTTCCATATATCGCCGTACTTACACTTATATACACTAATTTTTTTTCATTAAAGAGAAAATAACGTCAAATATTTAATTATTATATTATGATCGGTTAACCCCTAATTAATAAATATGAATTTCTGGTCCCATCACTACATGCATGCAATAGTCTACAGTAGTACTACTCATCTGTTCACCGGAGTTTTCTGAAAGTAATTAAAAGAACTTTATATATAGACAGTACATATAAAAATGAGAAAGGACAATGCTAGAGTCACCACTGGGAGCTCCCATTGGCTCTAGTATGTGTTTTTTTATGTATTTTTTTTAAGTTATTTTTTATATAGATTTTTTTAACACTTTAAATTCATAAACTGACGTATTTTGATGTGGTATGTTATATATTTGTAAAACTATTTTTATTATAAAATAGATTTAACGTATCATATAAAACCACGTCAATTTATAAATTTACTTTTATAGGATCTGCTGTAACAATTCTTTATATAAATATGTACAGTACTTAAACCTCTCTAACTATATATCCTAACCAGCATGCACTAGTACTTCTCTTGCATGGGCCGTGCCTATGTCGAGGCCGGAATTAGAGTAAAACGTCTGTTCTGATATTGCCTCCATTCTCGAAATGTTTTAGGTATTTAAATAGAATTGACTTTCTTAGAGAGGGAGAGATCAGAGTCTGTTTGTTTCTTTCAGCATATATAGTTTATTCATGAGTTCAATTTAACCTAAGATTTTCAGAACTCCCGGCCCACATACAAAAACACACACATATATTTATCGATCGATGCAAATATCGATGTGATTTTTATATATGGTCAACCTCTCAATCCGTTACCTTTTCTTTTTTATCATTTTTTGTGCAAAACAATTCTCAATGCTTTCAAATCAGAAAAATATGGTTATACAGAGACATGGAGGGCATTATCTTTGTCTGCCCCAGCGGGTGTTCAGTGATTTTCATTAACCCCACCTGTTCCCCACTTCAGTTTTCCTTTTCGATGAGTGAAGTCAGGAGATTAATTAATATATATATGCTACAGTCATTGAGATTGATCGAAATGCTATTTATATTATATATACATATATATATATATTAACTTAATTTACTTCATGTATATATATATAATACATATATATATATATATTCATGTGTGTATATATTAATTTCTACAGAAATATAATATTAATGATAAATATTTTACGTGCCTAATAATTATGCTCTCACTTCTGTTTTTTGCCTTCTCTGCTACCCAGAAATTTCATGAGATTAACATTTAACACTTTGAAAAGGCCTTCCCCATAGCCTAATTAATAAAGATATACACACATGGATCAAGAATATCTCTAATTAGAGTTACTGCTTGAATTCTAGGGTCCAGAGTAAAAGAGTCACACGAACAACATTAATAAACATTGTGAGATTTATTAATTGTGTGTTTAACGCTAAGTAGTCCTAGAGTTCGAACAAAAGTTCTACAGAATTAAATAAATCTTAATTATACTTTATAGTTTAATTAATTCAAACGATCAAGTCAATTAATGGGTTTAAACCAGTCAATATTAAATAGTTGATGGCAGGGGTAATCAATAAATCACATACTTTCTCATGAGTACTCATGTTAGATATAGTTTTAAGTTGTACAAATCTCGTATATATACTCACTTTAAAATAAAGTGAGATTCACTATTAAAAAAAGAATGTTATCATATATATATAGATCGATCTTGGATTTATCTTTTTTTTTTTAAAAAAATTTATAAAAATTGCACACGCTAAGACTGCGTGTTGAAAATTTAAACCAAGAAGACGTAAACGTATGAATTTATTTTTGGAACAAAAAAAATCAAATGATGAAATCATTTTTAGAAGATATTCCTAGAAGTGAAAAGATGGAACTCAGTGAATACCTGCAATATTAGACCTTTAATTAGGATTTGATTAAAACAGGTCTTAATTAAATTCAACGAGAGATTGAAAGACGTATACTAATTTATTTGCTTTCAAAACTCATCTCAATTTATTATTATAATTTTTTTAAATTTTCATACAAAATATAATAAATAATTCAATTTTTATTCTACTATTTACAAACCATCTCAACCTACCTCGACTCATCTCTAATATAAACCACTCGAAAACCATAATATCTACATGCTGCATTGATTGTCTTGACGCTAGCCAGCTAACTAACTGCAGGTACTATTAAATATTGATGAATGTTTGCGTGCTCATTGTATTGATACTTTCTTCGAATTATATCATCAAATTAATTTAAACAGAAGACTTAAAAAAATTGTACTTATTTTCATGGAATATTAATTATAAAATTGAGACAATATTAAGAAATTAAAACAACGCTCAATTATACACCTCCTCACGCTTACAACTTGCGAGCGACAAGACGAGAAATGAGGGACGTTCTACGTGGATGATGCAAGGACTTCTACGTACATGCAGGAAAGATAGGGCATCTTGGGTGGTAGCTAGCTGGCCGACGATGCCTGCTAATTGGCCGGTGCGTTGTTTCTTTTGTCTTCGCTCAGATCATTGTACGAATGCAATATAGAAAGGAAAATATTTACATACAATACTTTAAAAGGGTTCCATTTGTCGGAATTGCATAATAATAATTTCACTTTAATAATAAGATTTTATTGATAATATTTAAATTTTAAAATTTATCTTTTAAATTATGCATACACATAAGAAGCGTGAGAGGTGATCAAAACCTTAAAATAATAGTATTCTTAAAGAAAAGATATTGCATATAGAATAAATATAGATAGAAGTCATTATTGAGAGTATTCATTTTGCACATATGATATGACATCATCTAGACCATACATCTCCCAAGTGAGTGTTGGTGACAATCAACTAGAAGCAGACACGCAGTGAGTGCAAAGTGTGCACTGTTATAATAGTTTCTCTCTAACATTACTCTTGCATATATATGTGGCATCCGAATTATGAATCCCCATCGGCAGCAATTAATAGTACTTGTCCATTAGCTAGTGCTAAATTAACGGCCGTGACAACTAATTTCTTGGTATTGACCATAAAAATAAAAATAAAATAAGAGTAAATGATCATATCTCTTAAGAAGAATTAATTAAAGATTGCGTTGCATTCACAACACTCCAAAAAGGTACCGGAACCCCACAATAAGGCAGGCATGTCCCCGCCCTACGGATCAAACATTTGGTTGGTTGAGGGAATTAAGGACAACTTAGCTCCACGATGCTCCAATTTTGGTTTCTGACCTTCACAAGTACTGATCAATTTGTCAAAAAATTATTGATGATGTGTTTCACATACCGGTCACTCGATTCGATATTTCTACGATACAAGAGATGTCAGGGCTCACCTCATACACCTTTGATACCTAAGTTAGCCATTTGATCCTTATAGAAAATTTTTGTATGTGAGAATATGTGAAAATGAATTCTAACTTGAGACTTGACTTTTATACCTACTGTTGAGATGGTCCCCCTGTATCCTGTGTTAGGGGTGCTCATCCTCTGTACCTAGTACTATGTTGTCGTCTTTAATGTGGCGTGACTCCCTTGGGTCATGATCCATGTGGCAAGTTGTTGAGTGCGACCATCATCTGTGTATTCTGTTAGAGACTCAAGGATAGAGGCTCTCATCGGGATCCTAGTTCTCATTTTGTATATGACCTTTTAATGCAGCGTGGCTCTACTGCCGCATGCATGTGCAAGGTCGTGTCAGAGCAAATACCGTCCCATCTTCCCACGTTGAATCTCTTCCCGCGTTGGCCCTGGGCGTCCTTCTTATCCTAATTAGTGAGCTAATTATGTTTTGGCCACTGGGCTTCCAGGGGACGAGTTAAGCCTAGCGCAGTGGGGGGTGTGAACATTTCTTCCTAAAATGATTAATTCATCTATCAAAAGGTTAAAGATCTCCTTCCATATTTAAAACTCACACCAAAAAATATCTATTTATAAACCTTATTTTTTACATACTCAATATATCATTGATGTGAAAATTAGCTATGCTAAAAAATGATTGGTATTTAAGTTTTTTAACAATTATATTAGCTAGGTCTCACTATAAATAGTATGTTAACACATCGACTAATTTATAGCAAAAGTTTTAAGCACAATGTACGTGTATGTTCTCTTCATGATTGTCGAGGAAGTTGTTATCCTTTTAGGGTCAATTTGGCAACAAAACTGTCCCCAAATATTCTTAGATATTTTTAGTTTTTTCCTTCCCAAACATGTATCACTTAAATATAAAACACTTTCAATTTCAAATCTTCAATCTTTCCATCTAATCATTATAAATTTCTCAAACTCTCAAACAAAATATAAAAAATAATTCTACATTTTCAAATTTGCAAATAAAAATTATATTAGAAAACTATATTTAAACAATTTTTTAACTTTATAATATGTTTATTCAACATTTTCTCTCTCATTTTTTAAAATCTAATAAAACATCTTAATTCAAATGATTTCACTATTATTCACATATATATTGATATATTGTAAATATCCAAACGTGAAGTTAAATATCCGTTGAGTTTTGTATATCAGTATAAGAAAAACCTTTAAGCCGGTCAGGTGTAAGTTTCCTTTTTACACCCACTAGTGAAAAACAAACACGTCAGAAACTTATAGAAATTACAATGGAATTAGATCCAGGTAAACCCTTCTCTATTTTCCCTCTTTCCTCTTCCTCCCCGTAGCCCTTCTCTTCTGCGATGCACTTCTTCGACTGGAACCCCTAGCCCATCTCTGCAACGAATCACTTATTCAATTGGAACCCCATAGCCCTTCTTCTCTGTCAAGAGGCTCATGGGTTGACTATAAAAATGGAGTAAAAATGAGATCTTGGCATCTGGTTTGAGTTGAAGAGAGAGAAGTCGAGAAGATGAAGGGCAAAGCAGCGTATAAGGATTTTCTCATCTCATTCCTATCAGCACGTGTACATCAAATATCAACATTCTTTCACATTTTCATACTATTACATCCAGCATCGTAACAATCTCCGAATCACTTATTCTCTTCTCCCCCGAATTTCTTATTCTCCTCTACAAAAACTCCCTAATGCTTTAAGGCAACCATTGTGTGTGCGCTAAATTCAAAGAGCGATAACCTAATTGCAATACCACCAAATACAACAAAGATGCAATCTGAAACTCCTAAGTCAGAACTGCTATTTCATATCACAATCATCCATGAAAAATCTGTTACAATCAGGTTCATTACAAAATCATTTTTAGACAAACACAAAGTTTTTCCAGCTCAAGATTCCCTGTAAGGTTTTTTCGTTTTCGTTTCTCTTCTCGTTGGCTTCCATAGATCAGAGGGAGATGCTAGATCACGTTTGGGATCTGTTTTCATTTTTCTGTTTGGGGCATCTGTTCATCGATTTAGAGGGAGAGGGAGAGGAAGAGAGAATGAGGAGGAGAGAAAGAATGAGAGGAGGATTACCTATATGAGAGTCCAACTCCAAATTTGGTGAGACGCCTACGTGACTATTTTTGATTGGTTGGTGAGAAAACAAAAATGGCACCCGTCCGGCTGGGAGTGCTACTCATCAGTATATGGTATGATTTGGTATCGGAGAAGCGTGGACGTGCAGCTTTTAGAACGAATAATATTTACGAGCAGCCTTCGAATGATTTGATTTTGAGCTTTGACCCGTTTCTTCTTGCGGGCCTGGCCCATGAGATTCACCACACAAAATTAGGCTCTGGACTGAAATGATAAGAAATCAACTCCTCTCATTATTACAACTTTATCAAATTCTCATAATAAAATACAATAAATAATTCAAAATTTTTAAATTTTAAATCAACTTTTTCAAATTCTAAAATAATAATAATATTAAAAAAATAATATTATAATAATATTTTATTTAATTTTTAACATTTATCTTATCTCATCTCATTATATATCTAAGTGGTGGGGGGTAAAATCCATTGTCTTGAGACGCTTCCTCTAAATTCCATTGTTTGGTACAAAATTCACAATCCGTCTTTCAAAGTTAAATTAATCTGCAGTTGCCTTCAATCCCTTGATGAGCCGCCTCAAGCCCCTTGTAAGGGCCGACCAGCCCAACGCCCAGCGAGTCACTTCCCGCAGGCAAATATATAACACCTCAAGTAATTTGCAAGGACGTCCATGTCATGGTAGCCAAAACAAACATTGCTAGAGAATGAAATGTTAGGGATCTTCTAATAAATGCCCGTCTAGCTCAGCCGGTAGAGCGCAAGGCTCTTAACCTTGTGGTCGTGGGTTCGAGCCCCACGGTGGGCGAACGTTTTTGAGTTCTTTTTCTCTGTTTTAGTTTAATAAGTTAAGTCAAATGGCGCACTAACAGTCAACAGAAGTGTCCTACAAAGTAGCACTTGGATTGGTTAATTAATTTGGACCATTTAGGCTGCTGGTACCATATATGTCTGGTCTGATCTGATCTGATCTGATCTTCATCCTCCTGCCGACATACACACATTTCTGATTTCTAATTCTCTCTCCCCTTGGCCCATCATGAATACGACCAGACCATTCGAGTCGGTCCCCTTCTCTTATTCATTCTTCAAAATGAATGATTAGCTAGTTAGTTAATTAGATTGATTGATGTTTAGTTATTAAACCATTAGAATCAAGTGAAAACATTTCCTCGCCTTCTAGTGTTTAACAATGTCGACGTGGCACATGACGCTCATCCTCATTGACAATGATCATTTAATTGAAGGGAAAAGCTACCTTGTCCCCCCTCTATGCTACCGCTCCATGTTACCACTCGACGTGGCACTTTCACCTAGTTGCCACATCACATTAAAAAAAAAAAAAACCCAAGGGGAAGCATGAGGAGCTCCTTTCAATGGAATAAAAATTTAAAATGATATCTTTTTCCTTATTAACTACTTAACATAACAACTTGTGATTAGATTAACATCCAAAATGATACTATGTCTCTTCAATTTACTTTCTAATTTGATCACTTATGTTTTTTATTTTATTTTTAAATATTTTTTTTATTTAATGATTAAGTAAGTGAATATTAGTGTATTAATTTTTTTTTTATTTTTTTATAACATTTCGGTGCTGCTACGTTGACAAGGGGGTGCATCGGTCACCAACTTCAATCACCGAGCATTTTCCTATGGAAAATGCTACATGCCCCGCTGGCTCCCGCTGGGAGCTCCCGCTGGGGCTGTAGCATTTTTTTTATATATATTTTTTAAATTTATTTTTATATAGATATTTTTAATAATTTTAAATATTTTAAAAAATAAAATAAAAATTATAATATTATTTAAAAATATTTTCTTAATAACGAAGTAGAATAAAAATTAATATTTAATGATTTGTATTTTACTTTCTGATTAAGGAAGTGTTTTTTTTTTATTTTCTGATTAAGGAAGTGTTTTTTAATGATTTGTTTTTTACTTTCTGATTAAGGAAGTGTTTTTTAATGATTTGCTTTTTACTTACTGATTAAGGAAGTGTTTTTTAATGATTTTTTTTACTTTCTGATTAAGGAAGTGTTTTTAATGATTTTTTTTTTACTTTCTGATTAAGGAAGTGTTTTTTAATGATATTTTAAATTTATTTTATTTTTAAAAAATATTTATAAGTGTAAAAAAATCTATATAAAAAATTACACATAAAAAAGTACATGTTAAGCTCAACGCAACGGAGGCTGTAATATGACTATTTTAAATATTTTTTAAAAAAATCATAATATTATTAAAAAATATTTTTTTAATCATGATTTTTTTATAATTTTTTATTTTACTTCGTGATTAAGAAATTATTTTTTAATATATATTTTTTACTTTTAGATTAAAAAAATATTTTCTTAATAATATTTTAATTTTATTTTATTTTTTTAAAATATTAAAAAATCTATATAAAAATTATTTAAATAAAATATATATTAAATAATATTACAGCCCCAGTCCCACACCACCTTTTTCCTATTAACATTTATCTGCAGCATGTTGTCTATGGAAACGATCGACGAGGACATGGGGCTGACAGCTAAGATACTTTAATTGGGAACTGTATTTAGATGACTTACCAACTAATGAGCATGATGGCAGTCGTAGCTAAATTATTTAAGAGTTTTGCTAAGCAATTTCTACTATATTCCATATTTTATATTTTTTAAAATTTTTAAAATTTTAATTTTTTTTTAAGTTTATTCTTTTTAAATTATTTTAAATTTTTTATTCATTATTCATATAATAAATATTTAATAAAAAAAATTAATAAAAATTAAAAATAATGTAGAGTGCTAAGTGTTAAGAGATTGTGAAAATTTTTTGATTATTTAATTGGTAAGATTATAGAGGGATCCGTCTAGAGTCACCTCCCGCTAATATATTTGATGTGTTTTTTTTTCATTTTTTACATACATTTTTTTAATATTTTTAAATATTTTAAAAAAATTTTTAAAAAAATCTCATCACTATTAAAAAAAAATTTAATCAAGAAATAAATAAAAAATCAGCGGGAGTCCCAAGCGGAAGCTCCCAACGGGTATTATCCATTATAGAGAAAAATCATATAAATCTAGTAAAAGACAGACGTTTCAGGCTTCAGCTTCTACCGGGAACCATTTTATTATTATTAAATTTTTGGCGGGTATGTTCTAAGTCAGGTCGCAATACAGAGTGGCACGTATTAACAACTTTCTACATTCAAAGATGGTGGGCCCACTTTTATTATCTATTTCTTGGGCATCTTCCATTCCTCGTCCTGTAATAACGACTCTCCTTAGCTGGATTGAAATGGGTTCACCCAAAAAGCTGATTAAAATAATAGAGGTGTTATTTTCATCCTTCTATAGGCCTAAGACAGGCTCCCTTCCTGTTCATTCTTGGTATTGAAGTACTCTCGAGACTTATTATCCTTAAAGAAACTACTGGCTGTCTTAAAAGCATAAAAATGTCTAGAGAGGGACCTTTCATATCTCACTTGCTTTTTGCCGATGATCACTTACTCTTTGGAACATCAAATTCTCAAACTGTTCAAGCCTTTGCAGACTGTATTTCTACTTATAATTCTTGGTCAGGACAAAATATCAATCACAGGAAGTCCTCTCTTCACTTCAGTGCAAATAGTGGACTCGATTTCATCAATGCTGTCAAAAGCTATTTTGATTTCAGAATTTCACCTCCAAACACCAAATACTTGGGTTTGCCCCTCACAAATGGTGCTGATAAAAAGAAGTTCCTCACTGATCTCATTGAAAAAATTAATACCAAGCTCCAAGGTTGGAAGACAAAAATTCTTTCTCAGGCCTCTAAAACTGTTCTCATTAGATCAGTGGCAAGCTCACTCCCTTCATATGTTATGACCACTTGTCTCTTATCTAAGGATATGGCCAGGAAAATTGACACTCAGTTGAGGAGGTTTTGGTGGGGATATGAACAAAACCAAAAAAAGAAATACATCACAAAATCTTGGAATTCCATTTGTCTACCTAAATCTATGGGTGGATGGGGATTAAAACAATCTTTCATTTTCAATTCTGCCCTTATTTCTAAGTTTGCTTGGACCTTCATAAATGGAACCACCAGTCTTTGGAAAGAAGTTCTTTCTAAGAAATATCTAAGATCAAACTCTTTTTTTGAGGTAGCCCCCAAATCAACAGACTCAAGATTTTGGAGAAGTCTCATTCTTCAAAGAGATTTCCTAAAATCTAGCTCTTGTTATCAAATCAATAATGGAGCCTCTACAAGAGTGTGGGCAGATCCTTGGATCCCCTCCCTTCCAAGTAAGATTCCCCAACCTCACCCAAACAACACTCTTGCCAACCATTCTCTGACTGTATCGGAACTCATCTTAGAAGAGCCAAGGCGTTGGAACATCCTTCTCCTAAACACTCTTATCTGAAAATACAAGCAGAGAAATCCAATAGCTAATCACAATTTTCAGCACATCCCTGATAAGATCATCTGGGTCCATCATGCTTCAGGGAAATTCTCAGTCAAATATGCGTATGCAGCCTTGGTTAATCAGACTGGTCTCCCTTCAAACAACATTCAGCCCATCAATTGGAAATCCCTCTGGAAAATGAAGATTCAAGATAGATTAAAACTTTTCCTTTGGAAAATCAGTCATGATATCCTTCCAACAAAAGTCAAGATTAACAATGTAATTCCTCTTGATGAAGATCAAATTTGTTGCCCTCTCTGTAAAACTGAACCTGAGAATATCTCCCATATCTTCCTTAATTGCATTTTCTCTAGAGTAATGTGGAGACATTCTAAGTGGCCGATTGATTCCTCCATGTTTGCAAATCAACCGATTTCTAACTGGATTAGTATAATTATTAATCCTGTGATCAGTCTCAAAATTCCTGCAGAAGAGGAACATGAATTCCAGATTTTTGCCACTGTGGCAATGGATCAAATTTGGTTCATAAGAAATAAGCTAAAACATGAAAATGCTTCATCCTCAGTTTCAGAATATATGGATATTGTTCTTAAAACTTCTCAACAACATTTAAGAGCATGGTCAGAACGAGAACACCAGATTGAGGAAAATGAAGTAAGATAACCAGCTGGTTTCCATCTCATCACTTTTGATGTCGTCACAAGAAATGAAGGCTCTATCCTTGCTGCTCTCTATTGGGCAGATAATGGTGAGCTGCTTTTTGCAATAACTGATCTCATAAGCAAGGTTAGTTCAAATGTTGGAGAAGCATCAGCAGCCTTAATGGCTGTCAAGGAAGCTGAAAAGTTGCAGTTAGAAAAAATAATCTTAGAAGGTGATTCTAAAGTTACTATTCAAGCAATCTCCAACGCATCAGCAACACAAGATTGGATTATGAGCCCTCTTATCAACGACATCAGATATAAGCTTGAGTCATTCAAAGATTGGAAGACCAGGAAAATTCATCGATCCCAAAATCGATGTGCGCATAATCTAGCGCAATGGGCAGCAGAAGTGCAAGCCTTTGGCAACATTCCACTAATCCAAATTCCACCGTCGTTGCTACAATTTCACAGTGGGAAGGATCCTCCCGAGTAGTTTGTATTTTGATAATTTCCAGTTTCCTAAGACTATTATGTATACTCTTTCATCGTTTAATGAAATCTTGCATAAAAATTTAAAAAAAAAAATCGCTAAATTTGATATGATTTTATCTATTTATTAACTCCCTAAATTTCATATGATATTTTATAATAAAAATAATTTGATAATTTCACATTACGTCACTCTATAAGTTTATTTTTATTAATTTTTTATTTATGATTAAAATATTTCACTTAAAAAAATATCGTATTAAATTAAAAGCTAATTGGTTATTTATTTAAAATACAGTAATGAATAAATAAGACTCTTTAATAAGACGCTTGAGATCGATTTGATCAAATTTCTTTGTATAAAACACGTGCTCGCTAAACTTTTATTAATTTAAATAATTTTGTATTTATTATTTTTTAAATATTATAATATAAATATCTTAATTTGAATAATGTTGCTTACATCCTTTCAAATATAATAATTTTCATGTGACTATGTAGACCATATAATTATATGATACTTACACAAAAGACCCATTTTCTTTATTAAAACTTCTAGATAAAGTTATAAGATATAGATAATCTATTTCGTCAAAATTAAATATCTCATGACTAAGTTCATATGACTAGAAAAATAATTGAATTGTTAATGAAGATAAAATATAACTAAACAATAAGTTGAAATTATTTTTGCGTTTGAATAAAACTTAAAAGAATAATTTTGATTATTCATTCTTTGCTCAAATTCGACTCCTTTTTACACACTCTATATAATTATAATATGAAAAACGCTTGTTGCAAGTGTTTGGTGCAAACGGCGTGCAAACGTGGCTGACGTGGAGACATTTGATGAGAGAGAGACCGAGCTGATGAGAGGGAGAGACCGAGCTGCTGGAGTTGGTGAAAAAGAAAGACCGAGCTGATGTGAGAGAGAGAGCTTATGAGAAGAAGAATTCATTTTAAATCTGACGTGGCGTGAACGACTGCACGCCGATTGTATCTAACGACTGTATATAGAAGAACTGTTATAGTATATAGTAGCAAGTATGTTTGTTTGATCAATAGCTAGCCTTTTAAAACCTTTTACTATTGAGAACGATCCAATTTATAGACCCCAAAACATAAAACATATTTTTTTGTAATTAAGGTGAGATCTATAACCACCCATATGGTAGCTCAATTGGGAAAGAAGGATAGGGGATCGTTCTTTCTACCCTTCCTCGATGTTACAAGTTTGAAATAATTTACTATCGTGAACCAAAATTTTGGAAATCTTTGTATACTGGCACCTTGGTGGGATTAAGGCGACGAACTGTTCTATCTAAGGTCAGTAGCTATGATCCAAACCAAACATATCACAATGAGTGGAGGCTCTTAAAAAAAAAGTGAAATATATCATTAAATTAATTACTGTAAAATTCATTTGCTATATTTTCAGTTCTTCAAATTATAAAAAAGAATGTTTAGATAAGTAGATTTATATACTTTAATGTCCTTTCTATTACTGCGTCAAATTTTTTTCCCCGACAAGAAAATTTCCGGAAGAAAGAAAAAGAGAGAAAACGTCAACAAGACCTATACGCATCAAAGTATGATGATCGATGGATGGGCGGGCGTTCAGAACACGCGAAACTCTTTGCTCTTTTGACGTACCCCACGTATGAATAAGCAAGCATATTACGTGATTAAAATTCATGACAGATTTCACATGGGGTTGTTGCAGAGCCTAAAGATGATTTGCTTCGCCAAAAAGAAAAGGATAGAGCAGAGGGTATGTATAAGGCGGCTACCTCTCCCCCAAATTTTTTTTTTTTTTTGGTTTCTCTCTCTTTCTCTCCCCCTCTTCCCCCATTCCATCTCTCTTTTTCCCTCAAGGAGTGGTTCTTGACCACCACAAACGTCTAAAGGACGGCGACCGTCTACCACGCAAGTTGTTGGCTAAGATTCCGACCACCCCGGCCACCATTACACACATAGTGTGCGAAATGTGCACCAATGTGCACGACGAGATGATGTGAGCTCCAAGCCGGCAATGGTATTTAGATTGTCGGCGTCTTCTGCCCACACTGAAGTGGTCCCCGATCACCATGATCAGCACGAAGAGAGAGTACATGGAGAGGGCACGGGTGGCGAGGCAGGGGGAGGGAGAGAAAGAAATAGAGAAAAAAATAGGGGGGAGACGTGGCACACTAGTACATCAGTGTGTGGAATTCCTTTGTAAAATTATTTTGTGTCTATAGTGTTTTCCGATATATATATATATATATATATATCACTACCTATTTGATCTCTTTGTACTACTTACTTAACTCACGGTTTGCATGCATATATGCCAAAGTTTTATGGTCACAAACCCACATAATCTCGTATTTGGCGATCATTTGTTTCATGCTATGAGCATCTAAAAGGGTGTTGGCTACTGCTCTGCTTTTCAAAATGACCTAGATCATTTTTTTTAAATATTAAAAAAACATATTTTTGTACTAACGATTAGGAGAGACAATATAACATTTTTCCATCTAAAAATACACATTATTCCATATTAACATCTCTGTATAGCTTTTAAAAGTTGGAAATGATTTAATTTTTCAAACGACCTCAACCCTTGAGGTAATTTTACCTCCGGAAAGTTTATCTTCAAAGAATAATGACTATTTCATAACTATTTTTGTAATATATATATATATATATATATAAATTTAATCTTGCGCGATTATCCATAATTTTCAAAACAAAAAATTTTATGTGCAATCACTTTTTGCGTATTTCTTGCCCACACTATTAATGTCATTGGTTGTGTAATTTTTTTTTAATATAAAATAACTTTTTTGTCCAATCACATCAATGAAGTGCATAAAGAATACACAAAAATAAATATACGTAGCATAATTTTTTTAAAATAAAATTGTGAAATAGAACTTAACTTGAAAATAAGTTGACTTGCTAAAGTACGCAGAGGCGATGACTCCTCCAGACTTTCCTTCCTTTCTGTAGAAAGCCACATGCATTTGACGTCTTTATTTATTTATTTATTTATTTTTAAGCAAGTTGTATGATATTAATATATAACGCAAAACACATACAATAAGTTCTGGAAGCTGGAAAATCGGTAAAATATAATATTGTTGGGAGGATCCTTCCCACTATGGAACTACAGCAGTGATAGATGAATTTGGATTAGAGGAATATTACCAAAGGCTTGCGTCGCTGCTGTCCATTGCGCTAAGTTATGCACGCATCGATTTTTTGATCGATAGATTTTTCTCACCTTCCATTCTTTGAATGAGTTTAGATGGTGTCTGATATCGTTGATGATTGGGCTCATGATCCATTCTTGGATTGGAGAGGAATTTGAGATTGCTTTGATGGTAACCTTTGAGTCACCTTCTAGAATTATTTTTTCCAGCTTCAGCCTTTCTGCTTCTTTGATGGCCATTAAGGCTGCATATGTTTCTCCTACATTTGAACTTACTTTGATTATGATGTTAGTTTTTGCAAATAATAATTTCCCATTGACTCCCCAACAAAGAGATGCAAGGATAGAACCCTCTTTTCTGGTAGCAACATCAAAGGTTATGAGTTGATATCGGTTGTCTTTCTTCATTTTCTTTAACCTGAATTTCTTGCCTTGCCCATGCTCTTATGTGCTGTTTGGAGATTTTTAACATTGATTCTACATACACAGATATTGAGGGTATTACATGATCATGTTCAATCTTATTTCTAGTGAACCATAGGTTGTCTATTGCAATGGAAGCAAAGATCTGGAAATCTTGGTGCTCTTCTTCTAGGATTTTCAGGTTGAATGATGGATTAATAATATTGTTAATATAATTAGAGATCGGTTGGCTTGCAAAGTAAGAGGTATCAATCGGCCACTTGGAGTATCTCCACATCACTCTAGAAAAAATGCAATTGAGAAAAAGATGAGGGAGATCTTCATGTTCTGTTTTGCATAAGGGGCATTTGATCTAGTCTTCATCAAGGGGATGACTTTGCTGACAAAGGTCTTTGTGGGAAGTAAATCATGGCTTACTTTCTAAAAAATCATTTTTAATCTATCCTGCAGCTTCATTTTCCAAAGGTTTTTCTCGTTAATAGGTAGATTACTAGTAGAAGATAAACCATTCTCATAAACCAGGGTTGCATAGGCTGATTTAACAGAAAAATTTCCAGATGCATAGTGAAGCCATTTGGTCTTATCTGGTATGAGCTGAAAGTTTTGATTGGCTAGGGGAATTTTCTGAATTTTTCTGGAAGTATTTTCTGAGAAGAGGGTAGCCAAGAGAAGTGTGTTCCAACGCCTCGGTTCTTCTAAGGTGAGCTCAGAAACAGTCATGGAGTGGTCTACAATTGTATTATTAGGATGTGGCAAAGGCATACGGGATGGTAGAGTTGGAATCCAAGGATCAGTCTATACTCTTGTGGAGACTCTATTGTTTATCTGAAAACAAATGCTAGACCTTAGAAAGTCTCTTTGTTTTAAGATGTTTACCAAAATCTGGAGTCCGTGGACTTGGGAGATACTTCTAGGAAAGAATTTGATCTCAAATATTTCTTAGAAAGGGCATCTTTCCATAGACTAGTATAATCATTGATGAAAAATCAAGCTAGTTTAGAAATGAAGGCATAATTGAAAGTGGAAGTCAGTTTCCAACCATGGCCGCCCATGGATTTTGGCAAGCATATGGATTTTATGATTTTGGGGTAAACTTCTTTTTTTGATCGTCTTCATATTCCCACCAGAACCTTTTTAGCAAAGAATCAATTTTTCTTTTACCATTTTCTTTGGAATAAGCATGGTGGACATGACATATGAGAGTAAAGAGCTTACAACAGATCTGATCAGGATAGTTCTTCCAACCTTGGAGTTTGATTTGAATTTTTTCTTATCAACACCATTTGAGAGGGGCAGTCCCAAATTTTTAGAGTTTGGAGGTAAAATTCTAAAATAAAAAAAAATTTTGATTGCATTGATAGAGTCAGGAATGATATTAGTGAGGAGAAGATTTTTTCTAAATGATATTTTGACCTGACGAAGAATTATAGGTGTGTAAACATTCTGCAAAAGCTGGGCAGTTTGAGTATTGGCCGATCCAAATATGAACAGGTATTTGGCGTTCTCTGAATACAATGAAAGGGACATCTTGGTAATTATGGGAGATATTTAAAATAACCGGTAGATCCTCTTCAATAATCGGCATGTGGCGGTACGATATTCAAATTTAGAGAGGCAAACGACAGTTAGTACAATGCCCTCCCCATCTGTTTTCGATTTTTTCTTTTTTATTTTTTTTATTCTTTTTTCCAGAAATTTATCAATTGTTTTGAACAGAAGAAGCTTAGAGTAGGAACTGCTGATCTTATAAATTCCAATCCAATCCGTTGCATAATAAAAATAAGAATTACATCTTATATTATAATACATAAAAATAATATTTTATGGATATTAATATATTATATTTAAATTAATATTTTTATAAATAATCTTAATAAGAGGAGAATTTAATACAACAGTAGGCAGGACGCAGAAGCGAGCAAAAAGGTGTAGAAGTAAAGCAAAATAAAAGTAGAAAAGAAAAAAAATTTGTTCCAGATCAGGAGGGCATCGTCGTCACTTTGCAGCGACCCCATCTCTCTGACTGGAGAGTGAGAGAGAAGCACTGTGCCCTTTTTTTTTAGAGAAAGAGGGGGGACGACGAGGAGAAAGACAACTCCCCCCCCCCTCTCTCCTCCTTCTCACTGTTACTGTTGGGCTTGCATTAATTTCCAATTCGGGCAACTGGTTGCTGTTGTTGGTGAAAGCAGGAAAAGGACGAGGAATTAGAAGCCAAGAATGGAGAGGAGCACTCCGGTGAGGAAGCCACACACATCCACCGCAGATCTGCTCACTTGGCCCGAAACCCCCACCGTCAATTCATCGGCCTTTGCGCCTGCGGCTTCTCTCACCCCCGTTCGCTCCCACCAGGTAACAGTCTCCAATGTTTTATTTCTCTCCTCACTCTCACCACGGAAGACTCTATTTTATTCATTTAGAGACTGAATTCATTCGGTTTTGTGGGAAATTAATCTCAGCCCTCGGATGGGATCAGTAAGGTGGTGTTCGGAGGTCAGGTGACGGATGAGGAGGTCGAGACCTTAAACAAACGGTGAGATCTGGTTCTGTTTACTGCTTCTCGTAATCATGCTATCGCATTTATTTATCATGCTCGGTTCTTTTTTGGTTTCTATTTCTTTTTTCGGTCATAATCGAGTGCAGTTAGAAGACTGGATTTCTTATAAAGAAATGATTATTTCAGATTTTGGTTCATGCTCTGCTTTTCGTCTACTTTATTATCGGTTCTCACTGTGTTCGCGTGCCTGCTTCTATATTATCTACAACTCTCAGTTTCGGAGTTTTTACTCGAGGTTGACTGTGTGTTTTCCGTAAATTGTGGTTTTTATAAAAAATGAAGTTCTGCTTTTCCTAATTTTAGTTTATTCCCGGGGGTTGATCTATTCAATGATCTGTGGTTGATCTCTATACACGCACGGTGAAATGAGCGGATTTAAGTCTAAATCTCTCTCTGTGTCTCTCTCTCTGAATTATGTTGCGTATCATTTGAGATAAAAATCTCTGAATGTATATTAAAACGCCAAATCTTTCGACCTAGAATGTTTCTATCTAGTATTGGCTTCCACATCTTAGTCGTGAAGACTTTATTCCGAGTCCCTCTATGAACAGACTGGGAGTTGATAGCTTTTGATGCTCCATTTTTCCATTTAGTTGCTTCTTTCACCCAAAATCTCTCTTGGTCTAATGTTTAGGTTAACTTCAAAATGCTAAATAAGGAGGAACCACCCCCCCCCCCCCCCCCCCCCGTTCATTGATCTTAATCTTAATTAGGTTTGATCGAATTTGGAAGCATATGGTTTTTAAAAGTGTCGCTACAGCTGAATATCCTTGTTAGTTGGAGGCAGGTGCATAGCTTCTGTATTGGTAACCATCCAGTGAAAATCCATGAAGAAAATGGTTTCTGAAGAAAATATTACCAAGCAAATTCCATGCCTAGATTTATGAGTAAATTATCTACAAGTTTTTCATTGCTTTACTAAACATGCATATCTTATAGCTTTTTTCTTCTTTTGTTTTTTTGGGTGTTTTTGGATCAGAGTTCTTAATTAGAAATGTGATCTTCAAGTGGATCGAGATCCTTAAAATTTTTTGCTCAAATTGTTGGATTTAAAGTGGGTGGGAGAGAGACGCATGAAAAGTAAGCTCCACAAGATTTAATAGCTGCCAGATTAAGTTTCTTAGGCAACATTTAATGCTCAATAGATGTTGTAGGGTCCACTTTATTTGTTTTTTCTCTTACTTTGGGCCTTAATATTTTTGGGTAAGAAGTTTGGAGGATTTGAATCTGTCTCTGGGGTCTAGACAGCTTTAGCAGTTAATGTATGCCAATTTTTCTTACCACGTGATTTTGCTTAAAATTGGCCATGATCAGAACATAAATGACTTTTTAGGACATTAATTGTGAAAAAAATACTCGTTCTATTTTGGTTATCATTTGAAAGCATTTAATTGTATTGGGACCATCAGAGTACATGGTAGTTATCATCTCTGCTATGAGATCAGTTTCTGGTAATTTTTAAAATGAACCAGCATCCTTTTCTTTTACAAACACCGTTGAAAAACCGTGTAAAATGGAATTGGCTCATTCAATTATGTGCATCAGTTATTCCATAGCTTTAGAGCATTAGTAGTAGACTCAACAAAGTTTGGCCAAAATTTGGCTAGAGAATTCACTTTTATAAATTTAGCTAGCCACTTTTCAACAACACCAAATAACAGATTCTCCAAATCTATCATTATTCTATTAAAATATTGATTTTGACATTTTCATTTATTTTAATTCTAATTGTAATTTGAATATTTATTGGTTATTAAAAAAGTATACATTAATTTTCTAACGTTGATATTAGATTTTAAAAGAAAAAATTGGCATCAACTAATAATATTGCAAAACTAGAACTTGAAACACTCCAACAAGATGATGCCCTGTCATTGAAATGATGAGTGATGGAGACCGGCTGCCTTCTGTGGTTGAGTTTGGGATTTGGGCGCTTCGTACTTTTGAGATGAAGAGGAATTTTCTAGAGTTGTGAGCTTGCGCGAAACGAATAGCACACGGTAGAGGGAAATTTTTATGCCAAAATAATATTTGGCCAACTTGGACTCAACAAATTTGGCTAGTGAAAATGATCAAAATTAAAAGTACTGTAGCTTTGTTGAGTCCACTACAATGAGCTTTTATGCAATCTAGTTAAACTCTGGCCAAAATATCACTTTGTTGAGTCCACTACTAGTGCTCTAAGCCATTATATTCTATGTGTTAGAATACTCATACCATTTAATTTTAGTATCTCTTCATTATGCCATGTTGTGCAGTACTATGTTTCTTTGCCGATACCCCAATATTTGATTCAAACAAAAGAATGGATCTATAATCATGTCTTCAATCAAATTACGCGTTAAAAGGAAACCTCTGTTTTCCAATTTGATTATTTTGGACCTTCTTGTCCAAAGATGTTGTATGGCCATATCATTGTGTATGCTTTTTGTCCAAGGTTTCCAAAACAAAATTACTTTGTGATTTTCAGGAAACCTTGTTCAGGGTATAAAATGAAGGAGATGACTGGTAGTGGCATATTTAATGGAGAAAATGATAAAGAAGAATCTGGCAGTGCCAACCCTATATTGACTAGCAGAACAGGAATACGCATGTACCAGGTATTTATCAATTTCTTTTTGACAGAATATTCTATGAATGGATCTCTGCACCTTAACATTGACTTGGATATAATGGGTTGGATTTGCCAGCAAGCAATTGCCGGAATGAGCCATATCTCATTTGGTGAGGAAGAGAGCGTTTCTCCCAAAAAGCCTACTACTGTGCCTGAGGTAGCAAAGCAACGTGAGCTAAGCGGGACCCTGGATAGTGAGTCAGAGGCAAAGTTGAAGAAGCAGTTTTCTAATGCAAAGTGCAAGGAACTTTCTGGACATGACATCTTTGCACCCCCTCCTGAAATTTTACCTCAGCCAGTAACTGCTCGCATATTAGACTTGAAAGGAAGCATAGAAATTGGGGAACGTGCTTCGCATAATGTAGGTACATCTGTCAAAGTTTCTAGTGTGAGTGAATTACATGGATGCTCAAGTCTCTCTCTCTCTCTCTCTCTCTCTCTCTCTCTCTATATATATATATATATATATATAGAGAGAGATCCCAAAACTTGTGCATATATATGTATGCATGTGTGTATATATGTATCCCAAATCGTTCTCCCCCAGGGTTGGCCACGGAGCATGTTTTGAATTTGATCCATTAGGAAGTTACTCAAAAACTAGGTTCTTCCATATTGTACATATAGTTTTGTATTTCTCTGATGGTTAGACTGCATATAATGAGTTCATAGGATCTTGTTATATAAAATGTTTTCTTCCCTTGTGTTTTCTTCCCTTCAAGCTGCTCCTTTCTTCTCTATTAATATATTTTGTTCTTTTCTTTACTGTGTATATTATCCAAACATCTAACTGTTCCTACTTTGGGTTTATTCATAGCCTGCTGGAGGTCAGAGAAATATCATGTCCACTGAGGAACCTGTGATGAAGACAGCCAAGAAAATATATAACCAGAAATTTTCTCAGCTTTCCGGAAATGACATATTCAAGGGTGATGTTCCCCTGTCATCTGCCGAGAAACCACTGAGTACAGCAAAATTGCGAGAGATGAGTGGCAGTGACATCTTTGCTGACGGGAAGGTAGAGTCTCGAGACTATCTAGGTGGTGTACGCAAGCCCCCTGGCGGCGAGAGCAGCATTGCCTTGGTTTAATTCTCGTTAGATCTAACTTCCGCAGTTCTATCACTTGGTGTTTGGGTTTTTGTTTTCAGTCTTAGTGGGATGTGTGATTATATTATTTGGCATTTCATTCTGGTCTCAGGAGTTGTCTTAGGTTGTAACGAGTCGACCAGCATTTGGACCGTGTACTAATTAATTGGTGTTTTATGTCCATAATTGTGTTGTTTCACTGCTTGTGTTAGTGAAGTGCTTGAGGTGTTATTGCCAGGTTAATTTTTTTGAGTTATTAGTCCGTGTCGTTTGTTCTCGAATTTGATGCTTTAAGCCTTTAAAGCCGGCTCTCCAGGACCTTTCCGCTTAGAGAAATGCAAGAGGGGGATGAAAGTGGCTTTGATCTTGGAAGGGAAAACGGGCAACCCAAGGGGCTAATATGCAGTTTGAGAGGTGAGGTGGAGATTCAACTTGGATGGAAACTAGTCTTGTGTTTGTTGGGGTGGAATAATTCATGGGTTAGGATATTATTATTGTAAATAGGTATGGCTTAGGACAAAGGCAGATTCTACGAGTGAGCTAATTATCGAGAGAGATGTTCTATCAGAAAATATTTTTTTTTGTAGAGAATCTTGTAAACAAAGTTACAGATCATACCGATACCGATACTTGATTTTCAGGCACGCATGTGAAATGTATAAATATTAATTTAAAATTGACATGATGAAGGTAAGATGTGTTCGCATTCTAAAAATATCTAATAATTATTTCAAATGAGTGTGAGCGGAAGCAAGAAACGGATCAATTAGAATTTCGAACAGACCAGGGAAGATAAAAGTAAAATCTCGCTTCAAGAAAGATGGTCTATTTTTATTTTTTTATGAGTAATGCTAGATATAGTTATGAATTGTGCAAGCTGTATTTTTTTTTTAAAAAATATGGTTTATTATTAAAAATTTATTTATTTTATATAAACTTCATATTTACTCACATTTATCAAAAGATTACGTGATATCTACATAAATATAAATATCATTTCTTCTTTTTTTAATATTTAACTCTTACCCGGAGAAAACCGTGGGTGGGGTCATGGGGCTTGGGGTAAACGAACTGTAGGAGACCGCCCAGGAAGCTTCCTATAAAAAAACGCATTGGATGTATTGAATCTTCTTTATCCCCTTCAGGCTTCCACTCCTTTCCGAGAGAGAGAGAGAGAGAGAGAGAGAGAGATGTTTGCGACAACATTTATGGTGAGGGGGGCTAACAAGGAGGGAACCTGGAAACGGTGTGTATCATCGAGTCTGTCTTGTGACACCACAAGAGGATGGACAATATACATACCATTAATGCTAGTTTTTTTTATTAAGAGGATTGAGATTCCTTTTTTTTTTTTTTTTATATATATTTTCGATTCGATTAGGATAGTCTAATTTAAATATCTATACGAGGGACTTACGGTTGAAAACTATACATGGATAACGTTAATGACCTACGTGCTATGTTTATCTAATCCATTCAATTTGGATGCAGAATCGAAGATGATTCTCAACCAAACTAAAGAGGGTAACAAGAAAATGTAGACAACTAATGAAAGAACAACTATTAAGTTTAAAAAATAAATTGTAATTATATAGTAAGATATTGTTCATTTCTTGTTGTCTTATATTATGAGTAAAAAATCCATATCCAAACCGAAAGAGGGGAAAAAAAAAAAAAAAAAAAACCAGAGATGGTTAGTAATTTACGCATTAAATTGATATATACGATCGATATATCACTAATAGTGACTATATTTGTTCCCTCTCACGAGCAATATTCGGGATTAAATTATCGTACCCTCAACTTTCCTATCAAAAAATGATATATATATATATATGTTAATTAATGAAGCAAATTATTCTATAAATATATATAAAATTAGATAAATTTTATGTAAAAGTCTTAGGTGAGGTTTGGATAATGAGTTCAAATTAGATGAGTTCAGATTAAAGTTGAAAGTTGAATAAAATATTATTAGAATATTATTTTTTTAATATTTTTATTATTTTGAATCTGAAAAAAATTAAATTATTATTATATTTTAAATGATAATTTATAAAAGTTATAATGATGAGATGAGATGAGATGGTTAAAAGTCTCCTCCCAATCCAAATCGAGCCACCACATATTTTCACCTAATTTATATTTACAGCGGGTTTGATATTTATTTATAAAATTTATCGTAAAATTATATTCGGAGATATATATGTCGATGTAACAGAATGTTTAAATGTTGGAGATTTGAGTATCCCTAAATTCAAGCCATGGAAGTTACGAGGAAGATTATCGAATGACTGAGCGAATCGATCAAAATAAAGTAAAAAGTAAAAGCATTAAAATTAAAATTAGACATTTTTCAGAGTGTGAAAATTGTCTTTCTCGCTCTATTGGCTTCTCCTGTGTAGTGAGTGCGACGCCCTCTTCACACTTCAATGTTCATTTTAATGGCGTGAGCGTTAAGGGTGACAGAACCGTACAGCCCGCACCGAAACAAACCATTAGAGACCAAAACCCTTCCTTCGTGTCTCATTCTCTCTTCCCTTTCACAGAATCGCATTACGAAATCGAATCGAATGTGGTATTCAAGTTAATAAAAAAAAACACCATCACATCCCAAACGAGTCATCGCATGCTTGAAAGAGATTTTCGTGTGCGCCCTTGATTGATCAACTTTAGCGTATTTGAACCCGTTCTTGATGTGGGTTTTGGGATTTTGAGTCCTTTGGCTCTCTTTGTTTTCCTCGGATTTGTTTATACGTAACTTTATTTGTCCTTTGTTCATTTGTATGCATATAAAAAATGGCTGAGAAGGATCGGAGGGTTATGGAGAACATGAAGAGGAGTGGAGAGTTTGGAATGTTGTTGAATGGGATTCCCAATCCAAATTCTCCTTACCTCAATATCTGTCATCGTCAGCATCACAATCAGCTCGGGAATGGCTCACCGGTTGGTAGAGTTTCTCTGCGATCAGAGTCCTCTCCTTCGAGCTCTTTCTCTAATGGGTTTTGCTCCTCTGAGGATGCTTCACCATATCCTGATTCATTTGAGGAGGTTAAGCATCAAACATCCAGTACCCAGTACTTGAGCATCAATGGGAAGCCAGGGGATGACATGGGCTTGTGTGAGACTTTGTATAGAATACATATGGATGATCGACAGAGAGATGGTACTGATATGAGGGGATTTGAGGTGGATTTCGATGGGTTTGGGTTTTATGGTCCTTATTTGGGTGTGACTACCCCATGGAATGTGAACCATGGGGAATGTAATGGTTTTAGCAACCGTTCTTCTGCCTTTGAGGGTTTTCAGTCCTCTCATCTCGGAGCTCCGGTGAGTTTCATCGATGATAGGAGGTTGAAATCGCTTGGTTTTCGGGGTGGCTATAGAGAGAGTGATTCAACGGGGTCTTATCTCGCTCATCATCGGTTGAATGCTTTGGATTCTGGCCCCAGTTCTAACGCTAACCAAATGAATTATTCATTGGATAAAAGAAATGGCAGTGGATGTTACTACGGCGGTATTCAAAGGCCGAACCAATCTACTGTTAGGCCTTACCTTAGGGACGCTTCTGTTAGCTCACGGTGGTGTGAAATAAGTTGCAATGGAGTGACGGGTGTTATGGAACCACTGAGTTCCCCTCCGTCGAAACAGCACCCCAAGCTGGGTTTGAATGTAGATGATTCCTCAAGTAGTCGTCCCATTATAAATGGAAGGACTCGAGAAATCCTAAACAGCGTGGTTCCTCAATCTTCAATGTCTACGAGAGGTGCAGAGGACGTAGAGGCTTTTTCTTGTGATGATAATTTCATCATAAAAGGAGGGAATTGTTTGAATTATTCCATCACCAAGAAACCCAACAACACTTCAAGGAGTCATAAGAAGAATTGTCGCAATGAGATGGCAGAAACAAACCAGCGAGGGAAAAGCTCTGAATGGGATAGTCACTGTAGTTTTGCAAATTTTTTGGAAAATGATCCGATTCAGAGTGGTGGTTGTCCGTTGTTCTTGCCACTACCTTCTTGTTCTTTGGCTGAAGTCCAGGGTTATATATATTTCTTAGCAAAGGATCAATATGGTTGTCGCTTCTTACAGAGAGTGTTTGATAAGGGAGCATGTCAAGACGTGCAAATCATATTTAATGAAATTATCGGTCACGTTGTTGAACTTATCACCGACCCATTTGGAAATTACCTTGTGCAGAAGTTGTTGGATGTGTGCAATGAAGAACAGAGAATGCAGATAGTGCTCAAGGTAACAAACCAACCAGGGCAACTCATGAGAATATCGCTGGACCCACATGGGTAAATTCCTCATATGTCATTTATTTTTGCTTTTATTCTATTAGAGCTTCGATTATCTTGGCAATTTTTGTTGTTTCTGAATGGTATTGATTCTATGGTATCAGCACGCGTGTGGTACAGAAGTTGATCGAGACCGTGGAAACTAAGAAACAGATTTCGTTGCTTAGCTCAGCACTTGAACTGGGTTTTCTTACTCTTATTAAGGATCCGAATGGCAACCATGTGATACAACGTTGCTTGCAATGTTTTAGCAATGAAGATAATAAGGTTAGGTATTGTTTTTATTTATTTATATTGTATTTCTCTTTTAATCGACTGTCGGATGTGGCTCTTCGCACCGGGGTAGACCTGTTGGGAGGGGAAGAGAAACCAACGTCGATAATAGGGCCTAAAGTGATACTTCTTCAAGAACATGAAAGTTAAGCAAATTAAAAGGATTAAATTTTCAAGGTCTTGAGATTATGGAGCTTTTCATTCAAATCACATGAAGGGCTGGCATTGGGGGGGGGGGGGGGGGAATGTACTTGCAAATAATCAACTCATACAACACTATGCAGTCAACAGTTTATTGCATCCATTCACTTTACTGATGAATAAATCCTTACGCTTTGCACCTTCAGTGAGAGAACCTACAGGAAGACTATACTTAGCGCCCTATATAGTTTCCCATTATACAAATTGTCTGGGACAACCAAGCAGGCGCCTAAAATATAAATATGGTTGTGTACTATTTAGCTGAAGACAACTGTGGAATGCCAAATTCACTCTAAAGGCTAGGATATTATTCACCACAGCATATGCGTTCACCAAAGAGAGATGCTTCTCTAGCATTTTTTCTTCTTGAATTATGAACTCAACCTATAACTATAATGTGGCTTTATTCTATTTCTTTGACCATTAAAAATATTTTCCTAGAGAATTTTTTTGAAAAATATTCTAGACAAGTTGTGTTCTTGTTTATCTTTGCAGTTTATTTTTGTTGCTGCTGCAAAGTTTTGTGTGGACATGGCAACTCATAGGCATGGATGTTGTGTACTGCAACGCTGCATTGCACGTTCAATTGCAGAACATCGAGAAAAGTTGGTCACTGAAGTTTCTAGAGATGGAATTCTGCTCGCTCAAGACCCATATGGGTAATCATTTGCAAACACTCAAAACGAATCAGTTGTTTTTCCTTTGTTTTCTGACCACATACCCCTGCTTTAACATGATAAACCACATGAATATATTTGGCATGTGGGTTCTTATTGCCAGTTCGTGAAGAATTATGAAGTTTTAGTCACCTAAATTTCAACCCACCATGAGATTTAAGTGTAAGCTTGGGTTTATGATTATGGATCTGTTCACATTATTGTCTGGTACAACTTATGCTACAAACTTATTGCATTTTAGTCCATCTTAATGGAGAGTTTAAAGTGACACAACTGTTGAAATTTCTATGATCTAGAATTTATATATATATTTTTTGATGGACTAGAATATATATGATCTAGAATTTATATCACAATCACAAAACCTTTGATCCGCTTGTGTTCCTTCTATGCTATTTAACCATGGTGCTGCACTTACTGGGTGCAATCCTGACATGGCTACACTATGACTAATAAGCTATACTCCTAGAGGTTGAAATGGCGTTTCTGCCTGGGTTTGACACTGAAGCAAAAATGATATGTCAAATCAATTATAGTGCAGTCTCATCTTACTTTACTGTCAACATATTGCTGGCATGAACCTTCTGTTACTCGCGTTATATTTCCCTTTTTCCTGCTCCTTTTGCACCCAATGTAATATATCTTTACTTCCCACATATTGTCTAGAGTATCCTCATAAGGTATGTGACATCGGTACGGGTATGTGCATCTGAGTTGGTTTCATTTGTGAGGCTACATTGAGTTGAGATATCACAATTTTATCTAGTAAAGCAGTCTTTGTTTTGAAAGTATTTTATGAACTAGACATTGGTTCATCCTGTCCTTGCTCTTTTTCAATTTGTTATCTATCTCCTATAATTGATGGATCTGTAGTTTCTTTGCGAACTACCCTATCACAAGATCTTTTTGTACACACCAGATCATCTTTCATTTTCATGGTTCCTTATCACCAATTTTGGTGAGAACATTGCACTCGTTTATATGGGCTCGATGTCTGCCTTTTTTCTCTACCTGTTGCATTCACACGGTTTGTACAATTATGGGTATGATATGAAGAACAGCCATTTGATTGCTGTGTTCAATTATACATCGGCCAGTTCCTAGCTATGATAATACCACATTGAATCAGAAAGCTGTAATTGATTTCAGAATTCACATTCCACTTTATACCTTTGTAAACATAGATGTGTCAGTTCTCTCAAGCTCTCTCTCTCTCTCTCTCTCTCTCTCTCTCTCTCCCAATGTGAAATACTTCCCCAGAAATGTCAACAATTGGTCTCACCAAAAATATTTCTCTTTTGAGATGCAGAAATTACGTTGTTCAGTACCTTATAGAGCTAAAGATCCCATCTGCTAGTTCCAAATTGATTTCTCAGTTTAAAGGGAACTACGCACAGCTCTCAATGCAGAAGTTCAGCAGCCATGTGGTTGAAAAATGCCTTACACATTTTGAAGAACATAGGTCAAGAATCATCTACGAGTTACTCTCAGTGTCTCACTTTGACCAATTGCTACAGGACCGTTTTGCAAACTATGTCATTCAACGTGCTTTAGCAGTTACCAAGGTATGAAATCTAAAATTCCCTCTCAAAACTGCTTTTATGCTTTGATAAGATATTATTTAATGGTGGATAATCTCTCTGTGTCTCTCCTGTTCTTAATTTTGTTCACTTCAGGGCCCTCTTCATGCTTCACTGGTTGAACAAGTAGAGGCTCACAAAATCTTAAGTACCAACCCATATTGCAGGAGGATTTTCTCACGGAAACTCTTGAAGAAGTGATGTGCATCAGCCTTTGGTAAAAATGTTGTCATTCTCTCAGATTACCAAAAACTCCCGTTATCAATAACTACTTATCTATCTTCGGCACTAGTTTATTAAATTTCTTGAGTCTTTTTCCAATCTCCAGAATGGAGGCTTTGTGAGCCTGAGGTGTAAAAATCGAGTTCCACTTCTATTGGCTCGTGATGAACATGTTTCTGTACTGATCTGTTGTCTTGTTGTTGATCTATATTTAGTTATTTTTCATGTATGATATTTCACACGATTTGAGGAATAGTCTGTTATCTAATCAAGTCTGATGCATGCATTTCTTCTTGACATATTTCTTCTTCATTTTAGAAGCTTATTTGATAAAACCTCCTGGCATTGGGACCCAGAACTTTTATAGATTGAGGCAACATCCACTAGACCACAAGTCTTTTGGTCTGACTGCTAATTGATAAACACATTTGCAAGGAAATGATATGTGGAGCCCTTACCTCAGACCTTACTGAGGAACTCTAACGAACAAATTACCTTTTTTTTTTTTTTTTGATAAAAGAGGACGGTACTTCCGAATATATAAATGCCATCACATATAGCGGAGGAAGACCGTGGTATAAACTCACTACCACATTACCTCAAAGCCATATACTTTCGTATAAACAAGGCTTAATTTGTGGAATTTCTTCACGTTGCTGGTCTCCTATAAATTAATAAGGGGCTTTGGAAAGTACAAGTACAAGCATCCAGAGGAGAACATTCCGGGTACTCAGTCTCAGACCCATGCCATGAACTATGGCTGAGCAAAAATCCGACAATCCGATTCCGAATCCGACTCCGCTCTGGATTGACTAATAAATAATATATAGACTAGTTAAATAATATATTTATACTATAATATATAGACTAAATTGACTAATAAATAATAATAGTTTAGTATATGACTATATGTAAATATCATACTATTACAAATTTACAATATTACTACCATGTTACATGTAAGTTGTAGCACTAAATTACTAATGTATAAATATAATAACATGTAATACTAATGTATATACAATATACTATAAACACTAAGATGCATAATAACATCAACATGTAATACTAATGGATAAACACTAATCTATAAATTTAGAATAACATATAATACTAATGTATAATAACTAAAATATTATTCATCTAAATTTTATATAACAATATCTTGTATTAATTATATTTTTTGGCTTAATAAATTCTCAACATATTCCTTTTGATAAATATATTAGTAATACTAATATACATTAGTATATTAATTAGATTTATGGTCTAATACTAATACTATAAATAATCCACTTTAAGTCTATATATAAATTACTATATAAATCACTATAGTATTAATTACTAATACTATATTACTATATGATACTATTAACTATAGTGATATACTAGTATTAGTATACTAATACTATCAGTGATATAGTTAGTATAGTGATTTATACTAATAGTATTACATAGTTATACTAAATTGAAATCATTATAGCAAATACTAATATATAGTTATGCTAATCACTATAACTAATAATAATACTAATATAGACTATAATTATAACTTATAGTATTATACCTATACTAAATCACTATAACTTATATTAATATAGTTATACTAAATTACTATAACTAATACTAATATTTATACTAATACTATTATAGACTATAGTTATAACTTATAGTATTATACCTATACTAAATCACTATAACTTATACTAATATAGTTATGCTAAATCACTATAACTAATACTAATGTAGTTATACTTATAGTATTAATATCACTATTAGTATAATATATAGTATTAATAATAACTAATACTAATACTAATATACTAATACTATTAGTGTATTACTAATATTTATATATATTAATATATATATATATCAAGTATAAGAGATTAGAGATTTAATATATATAATATTAAATCACTAACATACTAATAGTATGATATTATAGTATTAGTAATTATACTATAAGATATAGTAATAGACTAATAGTATAATAGTATAATATATTAATACTATATTATATATAAAATAGTAATACTATTTTTTGAATCTTCATTTCATATACGGTGACTTTTTTTTTAATATTCATATATAATAATATATATCATATATATATATAATATAATTAAAAATAGATTCATAGTAATTATAATAGTATACTATAGTAACTATACGGTGCCTTTTTTTTTTAATCTTCATTTCGTATATGGTGCCTTTGTTTATTGTAGTGATTAGTTGGATGTGGATATGAAATCATGGATGATGGGAGTACATGTAAAAATAAGACTTTCTTTTTATTTTTAATTTTTAAATGTATGTTAGTATGTTACTTATTTTATTTAGTTGTATTTTTTATTATAATCAAAAGTTTAATAAGTTTGGATTGTAATTTTGAGAAAATTGAAATTTGAAAGCTCACAATTTTTTTAAAAAAGTGAGTCAAATATGAAGTTAAAAAAAAAAAAAGTCAAAAAATCCGACTCCGCTCTGACTTCGCACCGACAAGTCGGAGTCGGAGGCGGAGTGGATTCTCTACATGTCGGAGTCGGAGGTTAGGCCCTCCGACTCCAAAACTGTCGGTGCTCAGCCCTACCATGAACCTCTTTCCCCTTAATCTAATGACCGACGTGGCAGGGTTTAAACTGCCACTATCTTCCCCATGAGACCTTTGACATGGAATTGCAGGGGAATTGCCTATCCCCGTGCAATAAAAAATACTAGGGCTTGCATCAGGAACCACAATCTAGATGCCATTTTCCTATCTAAAACTCTTTTGTCCCATGTAAATACTAGTAATGTTGTAAATAGACTAGGTTTCTCTAAATATGTTCATATCCCTCCTCTGGGAAAATGGGGAGGTTTGCTGTTTTGTGGCGTCCAGGCTTGGACCTAGAACTTGTATATACTTCTGGTAATATAATAGCTATGTTGATCTACTCTAACCCTCAACACAATCCATGGCTTTTAATTTTCGTTTCCTGCCCTGCAAATCAAATGCAAAAACAAACTTTTTGGGATAATCTAAATGCCATCATAGAAGCCTTTCCTGGTCCAATGCTAGCAATTGGGGATTTTAACTCTGTCTTAAATCAATCTGAAAAGAGTGGGTGAGACCAGTAACTAGCACTTCTACTCCAAAAGGTCTGAACCTTTTCATTGAAAAACATGGCTTAATTGACTTAGGCTACTCAAGACCTAAATTCACTTGGTGCAACAACAGACACTTCCCTAATAATATTAGAGAAAGACTTGACAGAGGAGTAGTAAATTTACAATGAAATACCTTGTTCCCCGAGGCTACCATAAAAAATCTCACCAAGACTGCCTCTGACCATTCCCCTATTTTACTAGATACCTCTAACTCCAATAACCATAAAAAATCTTTTAAGTTTGAAGAATTTTGGACTAGAGACCCAAATAGTGTGGAGGTGGTAAAAAAAGCTTGGAGCTCTCAATATTTAGGAAATCCAGCCTACATTTTAACAAGAAAATTGAAAGCCACCAAAGGGGCTCTTAAACCATGGAATATCACTTCTTTTGGGTTTATTCATAATAACATAAAAAAAAAACTCCAAGAAATTCAAACCAATGAACGAACACCTCAATCAATAACTTTGGAAGAACACATTAAAGAAAACTTGGAGGAACAACTGAAAAGAGAAGAATCCCTCTGGCGTAAAAAATCAAGAAGTACTTGGCTTACCACTTCTGATCTAAACACAAAATTCTTCCATGCTTCAAGTACAATTAGGCTCAGAAGAAACAACATTGAGAGTCTAAAAATTGGAACAAATCAATGGACCTCAAACCCCTCAATCATAACAGAAAAATTCATGGATCATTTCACAAACATTTTCAAAACCACAAATCCAATGATATCGGAGGACATTGAAAACTTATTCCCAGAAAAAATTTCAAATGCTGACAATGCTTATCTCTGTGCCTTACCTACCGAAGAAGAGATTCTGAACATTATTAAACAAACTCCTCCAGCAAAGGCTCCTGGCCCTGATGGATTCACTGGGCTTTTCTACAAGTTTTACTGGGACATAATAAAAACTGACCTCATGGCAGCTATTAACAATTTTTTCACCCAAGGAAAAATGTTAAAAGAGCTCAGCCATACCAATATTGCACTGGTTCCTAAAAATGATAACCCAAATACTAAACATCAATTCAGGCCCATCAGTTTAGTCAATATGTGTTACAAATTTATAGCAAAGATTCTTGCCAACAGGCTCAAAAAGGTCATCTCAAAAATCATCTCACCTCACCAAGTAGTCTTTCTACCTGGTAGACTCATTCAAGATAACACAATTCTGGCCCAAGAAGTCTTTCATCATCTTAAGAAAAAGAAAGGAAAAACCAGTCTTATGGCCATAAAAATAGACATGGAGAAGGTTTTTGACTACATGGAGTGACCCTTCATTCTCACCATTTTCCAATCTCTTGGATTCAACCAAACCTGGATAAACTGGATAAAGGAGTGCATAACCACTGTTACTTTTTCCATCATCATTAATGGCACTCCTTCAAGTTTTATTCAGCCTTCTCGTGGTATTAAACAAGGGGACCCTCTTTTCCCATTTCTTTTTATAATGGGGAGTGACGTTCTATCCAGGTTGATCACGAGAGAGGAATGGAGAAACAATATCGAAGGGATAAATATAATCCCTAGAGGTCCTTCCTTAACTCACATTCTCTTTGTTGATGACCTCATTCTCTTTGGAAAGGCTACCTCCAAAAATGCTCAATCTTTTGCTCAAAGCCTTGAAACATACACAATCTGGTCTGACCAAAAGATTAACTTCAAAAAATCTTCCATGCACTTTAGCAAAAACATTTCAAACAGCACAATTAGGGATATTAAAGATCACCTGAACTTTAAGGAAAACATCCCTAAACTGAGATACCTTGGTTTGCCTCTCTATATAGGTGCTGATAAAAAATCTCTTTATAAAGAGGTCATGGAAAAAATTGAAAATAGGCTTCAAGGTTGGAAAACAAAAATACTTTCACAAGCTGGCAGAACAACCCTCATAAGAAATGTGGCCAGCACTTTCCTTTCCTACATCATGTCAATTTGTGTTATTCCAAAATCTACAACAAAACAGATGGAAAAATCCTTTCGAAACTTCTGGTGGGGTATTGATGCGCAAAACATTCACAAATTCACCCCAAAATCATGGCAATCAATCTGCACACCTAAATCTCTAGGGGGTCTAGGCATCAGAAAACTATCCTGGTTTAACAAAGCACTCATCTCCAAATTTGCTTGGCACATTATAAATGACACAAATAGTCTCTGGAAAAACATTCTAACCACAAAATACCTTCGAAATACCACTTTTTTTGAAGTCAGAGCAAAACCATCAGATTCATGGTTCTGGAAAAACATTTTGAAACAAAGAGACTTCATAAAAGATATTGTTTGTGTCCAGATCAACAATGGTGTCTCAACTAAAGCATGGTCAGATTCTTGGATTCATACTTTACCATCTCTTAAACCACAACCAAATCCAACCAACACCAACATAGACCAAAACATGAAAGTTTCAGAACTCATTTTGGAAGAACCAAGAAGATGGAACACATTGCTACTTCAAGCCCTCTTCAACACAGAAACTGTTAATGGCATCCTGAGAATTCCTCTCTCCACTAATGATTACATCAACAAAGATAAGATAAAATGGCTTCATCATAACAGTGGCAACTTTTCTGTTAAATCAGCCTATGCCATCATAACAAACACTCAAAATCCCTCACCAGAAAACCAAAACTCTGAAATCTGGAAAAAGCTTTGGAAACTTAAAATGCAGGGCAGGCTAAAACTCTTACTCTGGAAAATAATGCATAATATTCTACCCACCAAAGCAGTCATCAAGAGAGTTATCCCCACCATACAAGGAGATCAGATCCTTTGCCCCCTCTGTAAGACAGAAGAAGAAAATCTCAGCCACCTCTTCCTTAACTGTCCATTTTCAAGAATCTTATGAAGGCAATCTCAATGGCCAATCAACATCTCCACCTTTGCCAGTCAACCAATCTCTAATTGGATCCAAATAATTCTCAATCCAACCCATCTCATAAAAATCCCAGAAGAGGAAATCCATTCATTCCAAATCTTTGCAACTCTTGCAATGGATAATCTTTGGTTTCTCAGAAACCAAATTATCCACAACACTCAATGCCCAACTCCTGAGTGGTTTGTTTCCAGAGTCACAAAACTCCACAAGGAACATAGTAAAGCCTGGATCATAGAAGAACTACAAAAGGAACTGAAATGGCAAAATCCACCGGAAGGTTACCATTCACTAACATTTGATGTAGCAGTTAGAGATCAAGGAAGCTACATAGCTTCAATATGCAGATCAGAAAGTGGAATCCCAATATTTGTTTAGACAGATTACATCCACAGCACCAACCCAAACATAGGAGAGGCCTCTGCAGCTCTTAGGGCAATTCAACAGGCTGCAATCAGGGGCATAAAAAAGATTGTGATAGAAGGAGGTTCAAAACAGGTTGTGCAAGCTATTTCTAACCCAAATACAACCTCAGACTGGACAATGCAAGCCATAACAAGAGATATTCATTACAACTTATGCAGTTTTGAAGACTGGAAGGTGAAAAAAATTCATCGATCTCAAAATCGATGTGCTCACAACTTGGCGCAATGGGTAGCATCCAAACTCAAATTTGGAAGCATTCCCCTCATTTCAATTCCACAATATCTCCTGGACTTTCATAGTGGAAAGGACCTCCTTTATTTGTATAATTATTTGTCTAATTACTATCAGAACTTTGTAACAGTTTCTTTTTCATCAATGAAACTTGCCAACAAAAAAAAAAAACACAATTTTTCGATGAATGAACCCTCAATAATCGGTAGAAGATTACATGGCAATTGCCTCCCTATAGAAACCCAATTCTTAGACCAACATCATCTCAGAGGAAAGAAAGGACAATAGAAATTAGGGTTGGGCTTCGACTCCAACGGAGTCGGAGTGCTCGTTTCCGACCTCCAACTCCGACAAGAGTCGGAGCCAAATTGTTCCTCCGACTTCGACTCCGAACTGGATCCGATCGGAGGTCGGAGCTCCGACATAAGATCGGAGCTCCGATTTTCGATCGGAGTTGAACTCCGATAGGAACTCCAACTACCGATTGGAGCTCCAATTTCTGATCGGAGCTCCGAATTCTGTTCGGATTCGGACCATTTATTTCTCTGCATTTCTGACAGATCAAAATGTATTTGGGCGGCAAAATTATGTGGTGGGGATTATAATTTCAGTTTATTTCAATTTTGTCTCTTTTTACAGATTTTGTGAAGCTCTAAAGCCTGGTGGAAGAGAAATATGGATTCGAAGTTCATAAGTAGATGCATTGTCTGGTTACTTGGGATGGATATAAATAAGATCATCTATTGTTTTGTATCCCTTTCGTTCTATCAGAGTTTTGGTTGGTATCTATTGTATTTGATTGTATCTATTGCAATATCTTTGGTTGGTTCGGACTATAGTTGTAACTTGTAAGTTGTAACATGTTAGTTTTAAATTTGTTGTAGATTGTATTGGATTGTATCTAATTATCTATTGTAATTGTTCTCTCTTCATTTAGTTTTTTAAACTACAAACAGATTTTATCTCTTAGTGTTTAATGCAATTATGGTGCATGTTGTAATTAGATGGATTATTCATCTATGTTTATAAAATGATCAACTCCTCATGTTATAAAACACACAAGTCTAAATTCTAAATGCGTTGGTTTTTTAAAATTTTCAATCCAAACCTCTTTACACAAACACAATTTCAACCCTGCGTGATAACATCAATTAGTTGTTTAGTTTTACAGTATCAAATATTTGTTTGGGGCCATGCATGCATGTGAGTTGGCTGTATAGAAACAGACCACCTTTAAGAAAATATTATATTACACTTTGCATATCATATTACATATCATATTACATATTTGGTTTATAACTGATTTCACAAATACATATACACATAATGCGCGCCCAATCTTCCTTTCTGTATGTTGAAAGCATCAATCCTCCGCACGCACATATCTGATTTGACAAACACATACACATAATGCACGGCCATTATGTGGTTTATACCTGTACTAACAATTCAAACTTCAAATAACAAAAGGATAAAATTAGATCTCAATCACAGTGTATAAAAAATGAACTAAAACAAAAATCAGCAACTAGTCCAACTGATTCTTACCAAGACTCTCAAGGGGCGTCCGTTCCAGACTCTCAATCATCTGCAATTATGTTAGGGTTCACAATTAGATCTATAAAATCATAAAAAGTAGAAGTTAGAAACATTAAAAATAAATATTTAGATCTATAAAAGCATATAAACTTACCCGATTCAAGCCTATAGCTCTCGGCATCAACGCCAACGGTATCTAGTCCAATGGGTGTTTCACTTATCCAATTCTGTGTGCAAACGAGGGCCTCCACGGTTTTCGGTGACAATGAACTCCGATAAGCATCCAACACGCGATCTCCAGTGCTAAATGCCGACTCTGAGGCAACTGTAGTCACAGAAATGGCTAGCACATCTCGGACTACACGAGAAATGATTGGATACTTGGTGGAATTAACTTTCCACCAAGTTAATAGCTGAAATACATCACTAGGTGCCTCGACAGCTTCCATAAAATATCGTTCAACCTCAGATGTACAATGCATAATATTCCTTGTTGACATGAGTTGATGATACTGCTGTATAATACGATTGCCTCTAACCCGTACAGATGGATCAGTATCACCTGAGGAAACTGACGATCCCGTCGACCTCGAATGTGAGGAGCTACCAACTGCGGATGAAGGCTGACAACTATTACTGTAGTGATTATATAAGTCATCAACATCACTTTTTAGCAATCTAATAAACTCTGCAGCCTTCACTGCCCCGAGGACGGAATTTACCCAAAATTCTAAAATGATCAACTTAACTCGGGGTTCAAGGATCACAGCTACAAATAGCAATCTATTTATCTTCTCAATATTCTCCCAATATTTATCATATTTGATCTTCATCCTCGTAGCCATAGCAGATAACAATCCACTAGAGTCAGTACAACTATTTTCCAACTGAAAGTGAAGCTCCGAGAGCTCATTGAAGAATGAGTTCGCAGTCGTATATTTGGATCCAGATAGCCGCATGGTTATGTCATAAAAAATTCTTAAAAATTCAACAAAGTAGCTCACATTAGTCCAATCATGTGCGTCCGGCGCACCGAGCCCCTGTCCTGCTGGCTCCAACAAAGCATACCTCAGGCTCCCATCCTCGACCTCCATCCGCTCGAATGTTTTTTGGTACTTCTGTGCCACATCCAACATCATATATGTAGAGTTCTATCGAGTCGGAACGTCCAAGCACAACATACTAGAACATTCAATTTTAAGATCTTCTGCTATTGCCTTAAACTTGTCAAGCCTTTGAGGGGAACCTCTCACATATTGTACAATGTTGCGGACTCGGGTTATGGAATCATCAACCTCTTTTAACCCTCAACAACTATGAGGTTGATGATATGAGCACAGCATCGAACGTGAATAAACTCGTGGGCCCGAATGACATCATCTCTTACCGTCGTGTTCCGTTTAAACCAATCAATTGCTGTTTCATTGGCACTAGCATTGTCAACTGTAATACACAACACTTTTCGAATTCTCCAGTCCTTTAAACAATCATCCATCTTCGCCCCAATGGATGCACCTTTATGATCCACAATATCTTTAAAACCAATAATTTTTTATGCAAAATCCACTCACTGTCAATGTAGTGTGCTGTGATACACATGTAACAGACGTTCTGTATAGAAGTCCATGTGTCAATTGTAAATGACACTCTCTGGCCAGTGGTAATAAACATCTTCCTCATCTCCGCCTTGTCTTTCGCATGCCTCTTCATACAATCTTGCATCACCGTATACTGTGATGGAATGGAAAATCGTGGCTCAACAAAATTTAGAAACTTTCGAAAGCCTCTTTTCTCGACTGTGGTAAAGGGCATCTCATCAGTAATTATCATCTCTGCAAGCATGTCCCTCAACATCTTCTCACTGTATTGAGGGATGACCAATTTCTTAGTCTGTGTACCATCAGTGGCTGTAGAAGTTTGGTAACTGAGGTTGGTCTTATCAGTGGCTTGCAATCCCTTCGCTATCTTATATCGTTGGCAACTATTTAGATGTGCTATTAACACACAGGTACCTTGCTTCTTCGAATGGCATCCACAAAGTGATCCACAGTAATGGCATCTTGCTACCGGGTTTGCAATATCACCAGGAATTTTGGTGAAATGCTCCCATGTCCACGACCTCTTTTTAGAAGGCCGTGGTGGTTGATCTTGCTCAATGGGCATCTCCTCCTCTTCGTTGAACATATCCTCATCCTCTATATCAACTGGGAGTGGGAGTCGACTACTCGCACAAGATGTAGCTGCTCTAGATGTAGCTGCCCTAGATGTGGCTCTAGGGGTGGAAGTATCCACCGGTGTAGGAGTTGTAGCATTGGCATCCGTCACATCCCCTTGTGGACAATCATCTCCACTATGTCTAGGATCCATATCACAATCAATGGAGCTGAAAAAATAAAATTAGAAGCAAAAAATTAGTTTAAAAATAAACTAGGCTATTGTATTATTGTATAGGACATGTATTTATTGTATCATAATGTATTATTGTATCGATATATTATTACATCGAGGTTCGCTTGATGTGCGCTCGACTTAGCGAAACCCATCCAAAGAGGTTCGCTCGACGAGCGCTCGAAGTGGCACTCGAGCAGAACTCATCCAGAGAGCTTCGCTCGACGTGACGCTCGAGCAAAACCCATCCAGAGAGGTTCGCTCGATGTGCGCTCGCTGTGGCGCTCGAGCAGAACTCTTCTAGAGAGGTTCGCTCGTCTTCCGCTCGACATGTCGCTCGAGCCAATGTTCAATACAACGTGCGCTCGACTTGCGCTCGACACCTCACTCGAGCGCAATTGTTCAATACAATGTAAAATTCAGGGTTTTGAGCGCCATGATTTGTTAGGACTATATTCAATACAACCAATTCACAAGAATCACAACTGCTGGCTCCAATTCATAAGAGACATGCTTGAATTAAATTGTTTGAATTAAATTTAGGGCTCAGAACCTTACTCTCACCGTAGGTGGAAGCTGAACAGAGGAGCAACGAGGAACGTCAGCATGGAGGAGCAACGACGAATGGCGGCACGCTGGCAAGAAAGACCCGAGACGTGAGGATCGAGACGACTTCACTAGTTTAGTGAGACGAGAGAGAGAAGGGAGAAGGAAGAAGGAAGAAGAAGGGGGGTGACGCGTTTTGGACCCCCCTTCTTAATATGAAACAATGCCGTTCCATATTAAGTGGAACGGTGTCGTTCAATTTTTTTTTAAAAATCCCAGCTGTAAAACGACCAGCTGTAAAACGACGTCGTTTTACAACTGGGTTTTTAAAAAAAAAATTCGAAGTTGGAATCGGAGCTTCTTGGAGCTCCGACTCTAACTCCGATTCCGACTCCGACTCCGAATAGATATTCGGAGCTACTCATAATTCCGATGACTCCGACGGAGAGGAAGTCGGACGGAGTCAGAATTTTTAGAATTTTGCACACCCCTAATAGAAATAAGAGAGCTTTCCTTCATTTCGAGACATTTACGTCCTCTAGTGTTGTGGGTGCAAGCATTTGAATACAGGACCCACTTCGGCTCAACCTTATCACAGAAGAGAATGCCTTTTCTTTCTAGTGTAGCAAAGACCATATTGTTTTTTTTTTTTTTTAGAAAGAGGACGATACCTCAATTTTATTGATAGCCCTCACTTGTGGCGGAGGAAAACCGTGGTTACAAACAGACACCTGGTGGATACAAATAATCATAACAAAACCTAGGTATCAAAAGACCCAAACAGACCAACCAAAACAAGAAACACTATAGTGCAAATTACAATAACACAAAACAGAAACAACCCTAGAAACAACCAAACCTGCAAGAAAGAGCACACAAGCAAATAGTAAAAGACAAAGAATAAAAGAAACCATAGAAAGCCAAACTTACCAAGGACAAACCTATGAGATGCGAAGATAAGGAAGCCCAATCATGTCCGTACAAAGAATCCCTCTTAACAGGGTTGGCATATCACTTTCATCCCCCCAATCACGGTTTAAACCTCCAGCACCCTTCTTAGCCAAAAGATCAGCCACAACATTACCTTCACGAAAAATATGCCGAATATGATAATCCATGCATCCAAGATAGTCATGTAATTCATCCCAAAAATCCTCTAGATACCAGATATTGCAAGTCCCTTTAATAATCCAATTGACAAGCAACTGAGAATCCGTCTCAATCTCAACACGAAAAAACCAAGATGATAGCACCTACGGATCCCCTCCAACACACTGTGCATTTCTGCAAAATTATTATAGCCCTGACCCAAAGACACAGAATACGCCATGCGAACCTTACCATTATGGTCACGAAGAACACCTCCTGCGCCAGCCATCCCAGGATTACCTAAACTACTACCATCTGTATTCAGTTTCACCCAACCATCTTGAGGTCTAGACCATCTAACCACACGCACCTGCTTAGGTTTAGGGGCTAAAATCGGGATCTCCAATCTATTTAAGATAGCTACATCTTGATTAGAAATCTTAGAAACTTTCATAATCAGTTGCATAATCCTGCGAAGCCAAAAAATGATAACATGCCAAACCGACTCCACATTAGACACCTTACCTTCATACCTAGCTTTACAACGCTAGTCCCAGAGTTTCCAAGAAACTATGGACGGGAGAAGACCAAAAATAGTTCTAACCTGGGAAGACTTATTCGCGCGACGAAACCAAAAATTTATTTGCTCCTGCCAAGTTTGAAACACGCCCATATGAACACCTAACTGAATCGCAGCCAGACGCCAAATCTGACGAGCAAAATCACCATTACAAAGCACATGATTCAAATCCTCAACCTGACCCCCAGAACAACAATGGCATTTAGAAACCAAGGGGATACCAACAGATTTAATTTTCTCATCAACACTCAAGCGGTTATGATTAGCCTTCCACATCATAATAGAAATTTTCTTAGGAAGATTCTTGTGCCAAATCCAATCAACCCAAGGTAAAGGAGGCGCCCTGACATGGATGTAATCCCATGCACTTTTAGTAGTAAAATTACCAGCCGTGTCATTTAACCAGATTAAGACATCTTGACCTTCCTTCTTCCTAGCAAAAAAAAATTACACAAATCAGAAGCTTTTTGGGGGCCCACAAGCCTTTCCAGAAGGGGAACATCCCACCCATTGTCGAGACGACACTCAGTAATTTTCAATAAAGGTTGCTCAATAACAGGATAAGACCTACTGAGAGGACCACCCTCCATCCAATTGTCATGCCAGAAAGAAATATTACCATCACGAACTAGCCACTTTGAATTATTAAGAACATCAGGAATACTTTTAACAATAGATTTCCAGAAGCGCGTACCCTTATTAGGCGTCAACAAAGAAAGATGATTACCCTTAACATACTTCCACCTAAAGAAATTTGCCCATAAAGACTGGCTAGTAATCAGACGCCAAGCAAGTTTCAAATGAAGAGCCATCTGAATGTCCCCAAAAGCCCGGATACCTAAGCCTCCTTCCTCAATAGGCCTACAAATATTATTCCAAGCAACCCATTTTCTCTTGCTTTTACCATCAGACTCACCCCAAAAAAAGGAGCTTAAAAGTCTATTCAACATCATAAGCACACTTTTAGGAACACTTAAGACAGCCAAAAGATGAGTCGCCATGCTCGATAAAACATGACGAAGGAGAATAATACCCACCAACAGAAAGCATTTTCATCTTCCAACCAGCAATCTTCTTCTTGATCTTCCCCAACAGCTCACCAAAATCACCAACTTTAAGTCTGCCATCCACAACAGGGACACCTAAATATTTAAAAGGAAAAGAACCTTCTGAAAAACCCATGAAGCAAAGGATGGAATGTTTCCTAGCATGAGAGATTCTTTTAGAAAAAAACAAAGCACTTTTTTCTCTCTACTAAGAACTTGCCCCGTCCAATTCTCATAAGTATTCAACACTTCCATCAAACCCCGCATGGACCTCTTACCACCATTTGCGAAAATAATAATATCATCCGCATACATCAGATGAGAAATAAGAGGAGTACCACGAGCTTGAGTAAACTGACCAATTTTTCCATTCCCAAAAGATTTCTTAAAGAGACGAGATAGCACATCTTGCATAATGATAAATAAATAAGGAGAAAGCGGGTCACCTTGCCTCAAACCACGCTCACCTTGCCTCAAACCACGCTCACCCTTAAAAAAGCTCAACGAGGTGCCATTCATCATGATAGAATACCATGGAGTGGTGATACAAGCCTTTATCAAGGTACAAAATTGAGAAGAAAACCCAAAATCATCCAAAACATGAATAAGAAAATTCCAGTCAACTCTGTCATAAGCCTTAGACATGTCAAGTTTAACCAAAACATTCCCCCCATTACAAGGTTTGTGAATAGGCTGAACCATCTCCTGAGTAAGACTGATATTCTCGAATATACTACGCCCAGGAATGAACGCCCCTTGCTCTTGAGAGATAATCTTACTCAACTACTCATCCTAAATTTTATAATTTTTAATAGAATTTACTGATGTGACACATTTTAAATTTACTGATGTCAAAGACACCAACCACTATTGAGTGCTAGCTCCTTCATCGAATACTTGCCTGTCGATTACAACACGAACCTTCTCAAAATACCTCTCAGGACAGAGTCAGGTTGATTTGGATTTAGAAATGAGATGAAATGATTTTAGATTAAATATGAAAGTTAAAAAAAAAATTATTAGAATATTATTTTTTAATATTATTATTGTTTTAAGATTTGAAAAAGTTGAATTGAGATTTGAAAAAGTTAAATTGAGATTTGAAAAAGTTGAATTGTTTATGATATTTTGTGTGGAAATTTGAAAAAGTTGTAACGATGAAATGAGATAAGATGAAATACTTTTCGAATCCAAACGGGGCATAATTGTGTACTCCTTATGTCAAATTTGTAACACGATTCTAATGTTAAATCAACTAAGAACTATATCATAATAAATTGACTGCCAGGTTCAACAACTTTCTCACAAAAGACGCGGTTCAAACAAGAAAATTATGGACTAATTTTTTTTTTTTTAAGAAGATGACGGAACCCCAATTTTATTGATTGTCCTCACTTGTGGCGGAGGAAAACCGTAGTTACAAACACGACACCTGGGAGGTACATAAAAGCTAAATCTAGAAAAAGAGAACCCAGACATCAAAACTAGTATAACCATATAAAGTACACGGCCTTAAGAAAGATACATAACCTACATCCGAACAAGCCAAAGAGGAAACCTGCAAAAAGCCAAGCACACAAGAAAAAAGAGACGCAAATAACGAGAGAGCAATGAGAGAAAATTATGGACTGCTTATTAGTCCTTGATAGTCTTGAACAAAGCACTCTACTTTCACAACTATTGTCCTAAAGTGATAGTACGTATCGGTACTGAATACCCATCTTACTCATGACTTTCCTGGTGCCAGTACTCGACGATTTGCAGCATGGGTGGATAAGACTTGAGAAATCATGCGCATAGTAGGCCTTGATTGTGGATGGACATTAAAGCATTCGGTTGCAAGCTTTACAACTGTTAGTAGTTCATCCTCAACTTCAAGTGTTGGAGATGGAAGGCGTTGGTCCAACACATCCTTCAGCTGAATGTTTTCCTTAGCTGAAGGAGATGATAGTGAGGAGATGAAATCACCCGGGTGATTTCCCTTAATGACTTCTAATGCCAACACTCCAAAACTATATACATCACTTTTCTCAGTTACCTTCATTGTATAAGCAAGTTCTGTCAATAAAATAGAAGAAAAAAGTCAACACATATGCATGCCTTATATGTTAATCTTAAACTAAAAGAACAACAAAATAAGCAACCTGGTGCTATATATCCGTATGTGCCCCCAAGGGAAGTCCAGCTAGACGACGAGTCTAGCTTTAGAAGCTTAGCAGAGCCAAAGTCTGAAACAAGGGCCTCATACTGAGAATCCAGCAAGATGTTGCCACTTGATATGTCTCGATGTATAATTGGCGGTGAGCAATCATGGTGCATGTAAGACAAGGCATCAGCCACACCTCTAACAATGTTCAACCTCTTATTCCAATCCACTACTTCAGCAACACCTTTGTTCCCCAAGATTTTGGCCAAGCTACCCCTTTCGACGTACTGATAAACCAAAAATGAATATTGTGCGTTCGAACAGAAACCATGGAGTTTAACAATGTTTCGATGTCGAATTTCTGTTAAAGCCACAATCTCATTTAAGAATTCTTTTTGGAATCCTTGGTCACCATCATGTCGTGGGTGGAGTTTCTTCACTGCTACAGTAACACCTGACGACAGCTTTGCTTTATAGACACTTCCATACCCTCCCTTCCCAATGCAATATATGGCATCAAAACTGTTGGTCGCTTTTATGATATCTCGATACATTGTTCTTCCATCTAGCGTTGATGTTGGAAAAATTTCATGCATTTCACTTTCTTCTGATCTTGGGTCTTTCTTTCTTCTTCGCATAATTAGAAAAATCGTTAAACAACTAAGCAGAACCAGAAGCGCCCCTAAAACAGGGAGAACGACAGCAAAGTTTACTTTTTGGCCCCTTTTCGAGCAAGGTTGCAATCCTGTAACGTTACCACACAATCCCTTGTTCCCTTGTAATGCTTCAAGCGGAGCATTTAGGAATGCATCACTATTGGGAATTGGACCATGCAACTCGTTGTAGGATATGTCAACATACAACAAGCCACGCATTTCTTCGAAGGCTGTTGGAATGAAACCAGAAAGATGATTGTGGGAGAGATTCAGCTTCACCAAGCTATTCATTGTTCCAATTTCTGATGGTATACCTCCAGCTAAAGAGTTATAGCTCATATCTAATTCAGAGACTTGAGATAAGCTCAGGAGTTTGGGTGGAATCCCTTCACTAAAATTGTTCTGGCTTAAATTCAAGTGGTATAATTTCATAAGGCCTCCAAAATTACTTGGAATCGACTTGTTAAGTCTATTCGAGGACAAGTCAAGAAATTCAAGATTAGTCAATGATCCAAATTCTATAGGTATAGCACCAGAGAGCTGATTGCCATTCAACTTCAATTGAACTAGAGAAGTCAACCTTTCAAGTTCTTTTGGAATCACCCCAACTATACGATTGAGAGAAAGATCAAGGACATGTAGTTGACTTAAGTTTCGAAGAATGCCGGGAGATATGCTTCCAACGATATTATTCCCTCTGATTATCAAGGTTTGTAGTTGTGGGCACTGTCCCCAACTACCTGAGATTCTACCATAAAATCTATTATGGCTTAGATCCATGAAGGTCAAGTTTGGATAGTTACCAAAGTCTTCAGATATATCTCCAAGGAGTTGGTTACCTTCCAAGCGAACTCTGATCAAGCTCGTGCAATTTTTCAAGCTTTTAGGGACTCGGCCAATGAAATTGTTGTTGCTTGCAGCGAAGTGTTTTAGAGATCCACCGTAACAAACGTTTGCAGGCAAATAACCATTAAATTGGTTTGTGTCTAGTTCCAGATAAACCAAGTTCATGTGATCTCCAATTCCATGAGGAATAGGACCAGAAAGTAGGTTATCACGGAGAAATAACGACTCCAAGTCACTCAAATTAGCAAATGAAGTTGGAATAGAACCAATAAGTTGGTTTCGGCTCAACTCTAGATCATAGACATACTTCAATTTTCCTAACTCTTCAGGAATGGTACCGGAAAGATTGTTAAAGCTGAGATGAAGAAGCATAAGATTGGCCAAATCACCTAATGATGTTGGAATTGAACCATTAAGATGGTTTCCAGAAAGGCTTAACTCCTTAAGGGATGTCATATTTCCTATTTCTGGAGGCATATGACCAGAAAGTGAATTATTGAAAATTAATAAGTAGGTCAGCATTTTTAAGTTCCCAAAAGTTGAAGGGATTGGACCTGTCAGACAGTTTGTGTCAATGAATAGTTCAACCAAATTGGAAAGATTTCCCAGTTCTGGAGGAATGAAACCGGAAAGTTCATTGCCATAGAGATGCAAAGAAGCTAGGTGGCTCAAAATGCTTAAAGAAGTAGGAATGGAACCGTTTAAACTGTTGTTGCAAAGATAAAGCTCACTTAGAGCCTTAAGGTGACTTATTTCTTCAGGAATTGAACCATTTAATTGATTTTCACAAAGGTAAAGGAATTGAAGACTAGTCAGGAAGCCAACCTCCGGTGGGATTTTCCCTGACAACTTATTATAGGACAAATCAAGATAGACGAGTTTGGATAGATATCTAATTTGAGACGGAATGGTACCAAAGAGAGTGTTTACACTGAGATCAACATATGCAAGATTTGGGAATAAGGAAAAAGAAAACTCTTGAAGCGTACCTTTTAATCCAGAGCTGGTAAGGTTCATTTTGATGACACTTCCAGCATGGTTGCAATAAATACCAAACCAAGTACAAGGGTTAAGATTGGCAGAAGAATTGGTAGGCATATTGGGAAGGGAAGCCCATGAAGGTAGGAGGTATTGGGTTTCGTTCTTAAGGCTGTCTTTCCATTTAAGAAGAGCAGTAGCTTCTTCTGCAATAGCAGAAGCAAAAGCAGTATTTGGTGATGAAACCAACTGAACAAATAACATAAAGGAGACTAGGATGTGTAGTTTCTTAAGGTTTGGAGATCCCATTGCTATTGCTTTTAGAGCATCATCTCTAATCGTTAAGGGCTTTATTTATAACCACCTACGTACCTAACACTCTTTAAGCCTTATAAATGAAAGACTATCTTCATGCTGAAAGAAGAGTTCATTTTCTACACCTTTTCCAAAGTTAACGCGTCTTATGGAAAGAGAATTTTGGGGTGCATTATTAAGTTTCTTTTATGTGGAGAATTAGAGTGAGAATTTCAAATGTGAAAGAGCCTCTTCGACTATAAGTCCAGCCAACCATGAGCTGAATGGTTTAAGTTGACTTTGTTGGGGGGGTTGGTTCAACGTGGTCGTTTTCAATCTTTAAATGACATTATGCCAGCTCATAAGATTTCATATCTTTTTATTTTCCTTTGATTTTGATGACCACCATAAATTGCTACTTCCTTTTCGGGTACTTTTGCTTACCAAACGTAACCAAACTCACCTTAACTCATTTTAACTCATCATTACAATTTTTTTAAATTTTAATATAAAATATAATAAATATTTCAACTTTTTCAAATCCTAAAATAATAATAATATTAAAAAATAATATTCTAACAATATTTTATCAACTTAACTCAACTCAATTTAACATCCAAACGTACCCGAAAAGTCAGTCTTTTGAGTTGTCTTTCTTGAATATTTCCCTGCATTGACGTTGACGGAGTCTTTGGATATGGATTCACATCATTAAAATGAGCTAGTATTCAAACTCTAGGGTTTAGAATGAAGTAATATAGCTGTTCAATTAAATTTCGCCCGAAGCCGTAACAAGGTGAACCTAAAAGTGAGATAGCAGCACTCATTGCAAAAACTCCAACAATGGAACTGTGAAAATGGATCGTATAAGAGATTTGTACAAACTCTGATAGCACAAGCTTTTGTAAAAAATCTCACGTTAAAAAAGTATAAGAAAATTATTATTTATTAGTGAGACTTACTTTTTTATAAAAAACTTTTTTTATCTATTTGAAACTTGTACTTATCATTATTGATGGATCTTATAAACGACAAAATAAGTCGTTGCCAAAACTTGAACATCGAGTTCAAAAAATAAAATAACATCAGCAAATGACAAGCACTTGTCGCTTGGGTAACAAAACTTGTTACCCTAAACACTTGGATGCTAATAACAGGCTAGAAATAGAAAGACCTTGAAAGCAACCAAGCAAGAAAGACAGGAGCATCTTTAGAATTGTTAATTATACCTCTATATATATACATGCTTCCATGCTTCCATGCTCAGTAATAATTACACCGCTCACTAGCTAAGAAAAATTGCAGTGTTTTAATCGTTATAGATTGATGTAAATACATAGTTGATTGGCCGTAATGGATGAAGGAGAAATGGTGATTCCTAAATTCAATATCGTTCAATAAAAAACAATACCAGGAAATATAACATGATTGACACCAAGACCGAAAAGAAATTAGTAAAACCAAAATCCAATTCGAGGTGGGGTTTATAATAAATACTACATTCAAAGAACACCTATGAGCTATTGTAGGATTATAACAATCATTTAAAAAAAAAAAAGAGAGGGAGAGAGAAGGGGAACGAGCAAATCATCACGCGTTCTAATGACTATTTTTAATTATAATAATCTCCTGCATCGGAGGTTGCCATTCACCAACATGGGCCAATCCCTATCAATGCCAGACATTGCCACAAACAGCTAGCTACCTGAACCTTAGACCACAATGAATCAAGCAGGCAGCATTCAAATGAACCTGCGCAACAGCTACACGTAAAGGCATGCGAGTTGCATCCATCTTTGGACAACCACAGCTACTAAAACTCCATGGGCCAAAACTTTGGATATCAGCAAAGTTGAGAGAAGCATGGTAAGGTTAAAAATCACAATCCCCATGGTTGTAGGACTTTAAATAGAACGAGTGTCTCTTACCAATCAGAACATTATCAAAGAAAAAATGGTAAGACACAGTAGATTGCAACCAGCATGAACAAGATATCCACCATCTGTGAGGCAAATCAGCACCACAGCTAGCACATCTCAGCAAACAGCAAAAATTCACCCTTCCCGCACACAACTATAGAAGGACAATATATTCGATAATGAGAAATTCCATCAACAGAAGAAAATAATAATCAATATGCAGATTCATATAAAATTTATGATGATCATAGAAAATAAAAGGAAAGCAAGCAACAGATGAAGGGAAAAAAGAGAGCAAAATGACGTTAAAGTAGGAAATGACCCACTGGAAGGAACTCTGAAGCAATGTAACAAAAACTATTCCGGAATACTTCAAACGGTACAAACCTATAGAAATCAGAATACATGAACTACCATCAAACATGAGTCAAGGACGGCATTGAATCCAACAAGGTAATGTTTAACCTCCCAAAAGGTCCATGATAAAACCTAGTGATCAAGGTGTTGATCGTAGCATGCACAACTTAACATGTCCTCTCCATATCTAAAGCAGATAGACCAAATGCATTGAGCCAACGATATCTCCATCACATCATATGCTACTCTTTCAATCCTACAAACATAATTACCACAAACAGTTTAGCTGCAAATACCTTCGTCCACTAAAAATAGAGCCAGCTTAAAGGGAAAAAAACAGCAAAAATGCAGCGCAGCAACTCACATCAGCATCAGGACTACGTGAAGCCGGGCTTTGAGAATCACCACGCTGACCAACCGGTGAAACGGTTTTCGACACAGGAGCTCCATTATGTGTGCGAGCATCAGGACTTTCAACGCCAGGAGGTGTCCTACGTGGAGATAGGCTCCTTCGAGGAAGGGGACTACGGCGAGCCGGGGAAGCACTTTGACAAAATTTCCATTTACCATCAGATAAAAAATCATGAATACATAATTTTCTGATTCAAAATTATTAATGTTTTTTATTGGCACCAGGTGTCCGACAACAAAGTCCCGAGTAATCCCGGGGGATACACAGGCCCTCGATAAGGAATTATCCTTCTTGAATGGAGCATACCACCAAGACCAAGGCCCTTACCACTTGAGCCAACTTCTAGAGGTTCAAAATTATTAATGTACAAGTGATTGCATACCTATCATATGACTGACTTCGACTACGCCGCTCATCTTCATGTCTGCCTCTCCCACGATCTTTCTGACGACCAGGACTTGCACTACGGCTCCTGCTCCGGCGACGATGCTCTCTTTCCCTCCCACGAATCCTATCACGATCAGATCGCTCCCTACTCCTACTACGACTTCTCCTTTTGTAATCCCTGTCCCTGTCCCTGTCCCTGTCCCTGTCCCTGTCCCTGTCCTCATCCCGATGCCTGAAAAAGTATTCAATCAGCCATGACATAGTGAATGTGAAGCACTGAATTGCAAAAATGGAGTATGTAGAAATAGTTTGCAACACTTATCTATGAGAAGTCAAATCTGCAACAATTTTCACACAATTAGTTACTAAGATCATGGTTAGCTCTATAAGTGTCATATGTCTACTTCTTGTCAATAAAATTCTTCTTTACTGACAAAAAAAAAGTGTCGAACAAGCCCAAACTTCTGTCATTTCTGGTTGATGAAGACTCAAATATACAAAATGTAGGTTCGAAGGACCAAAAAAAAGAAAATAGAACAAAATGAACAAACACTATAGAAACACACTCCGCCTAATAAATCATCAGGCAAATCAAAATAAATTAAAATAAAATAAAAATAAACTGATTTGGGCACCTAACTTGCACTATCATCACTTCTATTCCATCCACTACTTGTACAATACGCTTACCAGAAAATTGATATCACCCCCATTCTATTCTTAGTTCCGTAAGCAAAGGTATGCAAGCAATTTTAGTCACGGCTACTTCCCATGGAATAAAACAATCAATTGCAAACTCCATCCATAATGTAAGCCCACAAAAATCGGACAATAATTTGGTTTTTGAGCCACCAGTTAGTATCTTACTAACTGTGAGGACTGTGTACACAGACTTAGGGTCCGTTTGGATAATTAGAATATCTCAATATATCTGAATAATAGTGAAATTATTTGGATTAAAGATGTTTGATTAGATTTTGGGAAATGAGAGAGAAAGTTGAATAAAAATTGTTTGAATATTATTTTTGTTTTGAAATTTAAAAAAATAGTATTGTTTTTTGTGTTTTGTTTAGGAGTTTGGAAAAGTTGTAATGATTAGGTGATGATTAGATGAAAAAGTTGAAGATTTGAAATTAAAAAATGTTTTATGTTTGAGTGTTGTTTGAGAATGAAATATTTGAGAATACTTGAGAACAATTGTGTTGCCAAACAAACCCTAGAGTGCATTTTATACCCCCATCAGGCGCAAAGTTTGTAACAGAAACAATCAATGAGTCCGTACAAGCTGAACAAAGCTGAATATCAACACGACCAAGTTAACATATTAGTGCTACCCACAAGTTAAAGAGACGTGATCATATGCTATTAAGGGTAACGAAGAAGGAGAAGGAGGAGGAGAAGAGGCTAGTAGCGGTGCATTGGATCACTCTCTCACCCCCTCCCCAAGACACAGCTCACACACACACACAAACACAGGCCTTGCACTAAAAGTCACTTGGGATTTTCAGAAACTGCTAATTTTCATTTGGAATCAAATTATATTATACCTTCCATATAAATTACAATGCTGGAAAAGAGGTCCAGTTAAACACCCAAATGAGTAGCACTTCCACAGAAAAAGGATCCTCACCTGGGACGAGGGCTCCGACTTCTTGACCTGCCTTTTGTCTTTGAAGTTGTCTCTGATATCTTTCCCTTGTGACTGAAAATTAAATCCGACATAAATTGATTAGACAACGACAAATCAATTAAGCATGCCACTATGCAACTAAAAGTGAACACTATTAACATGTGAGTAATTCTACTCTTAAGCCGGTTTAGTCTCCAACACTACACACCAACCGAGCTGGCAAACCTGGTTTCTTAAAAATGGTCTAATCCTTCTCTGCTCTCCGCCCACCCTGCCGAATCCTTCATCTCCCCTCTCCCTCTGCGAATCCCTCTCCCCCCTCCCAAAACCACTCCCCCGTCGACTCTACTCTCCCCCTTCCCTTTGTCGAATCCTTCTTCTCCCCCTTCCTCTGCCAAATCCCTCTCCCCCCTTCCAAAACCAAATCGCTTTTCCCCATCGACACCACTCGAGAAACGAGAAACCAGATAGGGGACTCAAAAATCTCCAACGAAATCCCTCCCTCCATCCCTCTGCCGATTGTGACAAACCCATCGACACCCCTCAAGACATACACTAAGAGATTTGAGAAACATTCCCTCCCTAATACGATGGCTGAGAGAAATGTAAACAAAGGGTTGCTCGTACTGTGGAGGTTAATGGATCTTCGACAGCGGATGCCAATCAAGGAAGATTGAGAATAATTGCAGACACTGTGCAAAGAGCACTGCATTCATACCTTCAAGGGCCAAAGTGGAGGAACTTGAGGTGATGGGGGAAGAGAACCCTGGCAATGGATGATTTTAATGAACAAAGTTGCAGAGTTCAGTGACGGATGGACAGTTAATCTGAGGCTAATTTGATTAGCTGACTTAGATCTCTAATTAGTAGGGTGGATGATATTTTTGGACCTTAGATCATCTGATAATTAGGGTGTAAAATGTTTTTGAAGATGTGTAATTGTTTTTCTTGTACAAATCACACTTGTCTACTGTATAATACGAACTCTGTATAAAAAGTTGGTTTTGCTGGAGTTTTATATCCCCTAATGGACACTTGCAAGATGCTCATCTTCTCTTTTAGCTACACTCTGTCCAACCACGCCATTCCTGTTGTTCTACTCATCTTCTCTTTTAGTATTTTGGAACATGCTTCTACTCGTGAAGACCCCGGGGCGGGGGGGGTTGTTCTAAAATGTGCAGTCTTCTCAGCATTTGTTTTTTTTCATCTCACATTATTTTCTTCAACAATTTCAAATGACATTTATGAGCTCGCTCTCTTCTTTTTCTTTTTATCCTTCATTTATGGTTGATATTCATGCATCTAAACGTAGACCTTTTCATTACAACTTTAGGAAAACCAATGGTGGCTTTTATATAAAATCTCCATTAGAATGCAAACAAACTTAAATGGATTGAAAATGATTGATTCCACTACAATGTTCAGTTGGGGTTGGTAAGGAAATGGCGGAGGGGCGAATTCAAATGGAAGATTTGGGGGAGAAGGTGGAAAACGTGGGAGTAGTCTTCAAAACGAATCATTTTGAAAAAAAAAAAAAAAAGGCCCTCAGCTGGTGTGTGTTGTTGGAGACTTGGGCTTCGTTTGGAAACTAAACTCATCTCAGCTCATCATTATAACTTTTTCAAATCTCAAAATAATAATAATAATAATAAACAATAATATTCTAACAATATTTATCATCTCAACTCAACTCGGTTCAACGTCCAAACGCACCCTTAAGTGGCCTAAGATTAGAATTACTCTAACATGTTGGTTCCAATCAAAATGTCACTTGTCTCATAGCTGTCACTGTAAAGGCCATTCAGTGAATTAAAATTGCTTCCCATGCCCAAGAATTCAAGACTTATCAGGCATAAATTCCAAAAAAACCAATGTTGCCACCGCACAACACACTCTCGCTACCAAAGGTTTTGGAGGCGCCAGAGGAACACGAATGCCAAAAATCAAGCTTGAAAGTGAGTAATAAACATTAAAACAATGGTGATAACAACAAAATTACAAAAAAAAAATAATAATGGTTCAAGTAGTAGGGAGGCATTTACTGCAAATTATATGCATCTCACAGTTAGCGAACTTACATCCGCTCGGCATTTGGGCCGTACTTGGCGAACTGAACCATAATCTCTCTGCCATCGACAATTTTTCCTGTAAAGCAAATAAGATATATACATAAATAAGACCAACCTATAATATGCTTGTATATGTCGGATTTTCGAAAGTAAAAGTAACCATCAAGCTTCTCCACGGCCTTCTGTGCCTCGTCCGCATACTTGTACCGAACAAACGCGAAACCTCGCGATTCTCCGGTCCTATAACCAATCAGAAAACAGCAAATTGAAAGCAGGAACTACCAAATTGAAACCAGGCCAAGCGGTAGAGAGAGAGAGAGAGAGAGAGGAACCTTCGGTCTCTAGGGATAAAAACGTCGACGACCTTGCCGTACTTGTCGAAGAGAGGAAAAAGATCATCAGCGCTGGTTCCTAGCAAAAGAAAAAAAAAGGGAGGGAGGAATTAGGGATTGAGAGAGAGAGAGGCAGGGAAGGGGGAAAATCGAAAATTCGCGAGGACGAAAGGGGGGAAATACGGAAAGTGATGTTGAGAACGAGGAGGGAGTAGGTGTCTCTGATATCCGGAGGTCCGGCTCTCCCAAAGTGCGACATCTCTGCTTCTGCTGCCGCTGCAAAGTGTAAATGCGAGCGCGAGCGAGAGAGAGAGAGAGGAGAAACGAAAGTAGCGGGGGCTGAACTACGCTAGGGTTTCGAACATGAACACACCGAAAATTAAGGATGTTATGGTGGGATGTGATTTTTTTTTTTTTTTAATAGAAGTTATTGAATAAAATATTATTTATTAATATTATTATTATTTTAAAATTTTAAAAAATTCAGTTTTTTATTATATTTTACGTAATAATTTGATAAAATTATAATAATAAGATTTTATGAAATAAAACCGCTTATTCATATCTAAATAAGGCAAGAGAAAACAATTAAGATAAATGTTTGGAATTTCCGTAAAGTGCTATTATGTCTCTCAATTTGTCTATTTGGTGTGTCTCTAGTATAAATTGTATTTTTATTTAAATATTTTTAAATATATTTAAATATTTCTTTATTTAGTAATTCATTAGTGTATTGATTTTTTTTTATTTAATGATTAAGTAATTATTTTTTATTAATATTATAATTTTTTTAAAACAAGTTTTTAAGAATGTTAAAAAATGTTTTGAAAAAAAAAAAAGGCAATTTATCTTGTCGGAAAAATTGACTGTCGTAGTGGCACCCAACAATTGTTGAAGGTTACAGCAAAGTATAATCGTTTATTTTTAGAGATGAGATGAGATGAGTTGAGATTAAAATTAAAAAGTTGAATAAAATATTATTAGAATATTTTTTTAAATATTTTTTTGTTTTGAATTTAAAAAAATTGTAATAATGTGATGGGAGGTTTTCAAAATTTTGGATTTCACTCTTGAAAACAAACAAGCCTAACAGAACCAAATTAGCAGCTATGGACGGATATGCCCTTAGCTCCTCAAAGCCAAGATTATATTAAGAGCACTAATATTGGTTTGATGAAACTTATTTTCAAAATTTTGATGAAAAGTATATATTTTTTATAAATCTAAAATCTCCCTAGTCATAATTTCATATTGAATTAATCAAAATAATAATATAATATTATTTTTTTAATAATAATATTTTTTATTTTTCTTAAAGTGAAAGGGCGATCGAGGGAAGTGAAAACCGTGAAAAATAAAAACTGAAAAGCAAAGCAATTGGCATAATTTTAACAATAAAATATTACTTTTAAAGATGAGCAGTACATCTTCAAATTTGAAGATATATTTAAAATTACTGTAGCTCATAGTTCAAACTTTTACTTTTTGAAAAAGCCAATATTGAACATTTTATCTACGTTTCTTCAAATTTTGAAGATGCATTGACTTTTGAAGAAGTCAATAACAGTGCTCTAAGAAAAATGCTAGTTAAACCGATACCGATTGAATTTTGTATTTTTATTTTTATTTTTTTAACTTAATGGTTAAAAAAGTGAATCCTAGTGAATTAGTATTTATTTATTTTTTTTTTAAAAATATTTAAAACTATGTAAAATATTATTAAAAGAAAAGAGGAAAATAAAAATAAGAAAGTGCATTTACATTTATCGGTCCACTTCTTTGGTTAAATCATCAATCACAGTAGCACGGTCCTTATAATAATAATAGAAATTCTATGTGGAAGCCTTATACCACACTTGTTCACTTAATTAATACGTATTTTATAATTTTTATTCTTCTATTATGATGTTTTATGTGTGTGTTTCAATAAAATTATAAAAATGATAAATCACATATTGGTTAGATGGAAGTGTGTGATGTAATATTTTATTATTACATTTCTCTATTAATAGTATTAAATGTTTGCTTAGCTCTAATATTGTGCAAAAATCATCGATACAATAAGAAGGAAAGGGAAAAAAGAATAATAAATTTAATTATTTATATTATATTCTTAACAAAATTTACTGTACACAGCCAATAATTTTACACAGTGGTATTTTATTCGTAACTCAATTGGCATTAATGTACTGAAAATGATATTTTTTAGCTCTAACAAATCCCACTCTGATTTCATGGATTTTCTTGGCATGATTCATTTTGGAGAATCGAAATAAAAATTATGCCCAATGAGGATATTTTCAGTACATCCTATTTTGCCAAGAAGTAATGATACACACATAATATTTTTTACAATCTTTATATATATTTATGTAAAATAATATTATTTTATAAAAATATTATTTATTTAAAATAGAATTGCATAAGTAATTGTTAAAAGAGTTGTCTATATATCATTAAGGATTGCTACATTCACAAAGGAATTATACAAAAATAATCATACAAACTTATATGGCTTCATCTAATTCGTTAGATTACTTAATAATAAAAGTAACTTTATAATCTGACGAATCACATCAAACCATGTCAGTTTGTGGGATTATTTTTGTGTAATCATTTTGTGGCTAGAGTATTTTCCTATATCATTTCTCTAGTATGCAAATAGAGTTGCCACTTTCAATGACAGATTTATTTATTGGAAAATGATACTATGCCGTCTAAGTTTATCTCCTCAATTTGATCGCTCACGTATTTTTTTACTTAATGGTTAAAGAAGTGACTATTAATATATTAGAATTTTTTTATTTTTTAAAAACATTTAAAAGAAAATGTTAAAAAAAAGTACAATTTGCACTCACAGAAAGTGGGCAAGTTTGGGTGGCATAGTAGCACTACCCTTATTTATTTCTAAGGAAAATGCTAGTATGCCCCATGAGTTTATCCTCTCATTTTGACAGCTCATGTATTTATTATTATTTTTTTAATTTCTTTTGCTTAATGATTAAAGAATTGATTTTTAGTGTATTGGTGTATTTTTTATTTTTTAAAAATATTTAAAAATGTATAAAAGGAAAAAATAAAATGTAAAATTTGTACTAGTGGGCACGCCAGTTGTCAAAGCTGGGCACACTAGCCGCACCTTATTTCTAATGCCTTATATTTCTAGTTATCATCAACTATCATCTATTGGCTCAGTTCATCTAATTGTCATTGATGGCCGTATTTGGAAAATGGCATCCACAGTCGAGTCTCCCATGCCACCGCTCTACACCATCGGATCAACAGTTTTTTTTTTTTGAAAAGAAACCTCCTTGTATTCATGAACAATCAATTACATTTTCACTATGCATCTTATTGATAGCCAACAAGATCTTAATCAACTCAGGATCCTCCTCTATCCAATATTGATCATTATTACAATGAATTGCCAACTTTGCTAAATGACGAGCCACTTAATTTCCATCGCGACGAGTAAAGACAACCCTCCATAATCCGATTTGTCTCAAACTCTACTGCATATCCTCTACAACATGACCATGCCAGGAATCATCACCCCCATCTCTGTTAACTGCATCAATTACCTCCTTAGCATCCCCTTCCAACCATAAATCTCAGAATCCCAACTCTTTACACAGCTCCATTGCCTCCCACATAGTCGAACATTTTGCAATAAAAGGAGAGCTTCTACACTTTCTATTTGCACATGTTGCAACCATCAACTCACCATTACAATCTCTGATAACTAGTCCCAACCCCATAATCTGTTCTGACTCGTTAATAGCTGCATCAAAGTTTGCTTTGAAGCTTCTCCCCTCAGGCCTCTTCCATCCCATTCCTCTTCTGGCTACACTCCTTTGTTCTACTTCACCACTCCCCTTCCTCAGTGCCAACAAGTATTTCTATTGACTTACAGTAGCAGTCTGTACAACTTGTACAGGGTTTAAAAATTGTTTAAAAAACAAAATTGTTTCTTCTATACCATATATTCTTCATAATTACAACCATTTTTTCGATATTATCTTTTGTCAAATTTCTGTACATATTAGCCCATAACTGTGTGAAACTTTGTTCCCCAGACCACCACTTCTTTATTGGACTCCCCTCCTCTGCCTACACATCTAAAACTGCAGGACAATTCCAAATAGCATGCATCACAGTCTCCACATCCAGAAAGATATGACATTTAGATTCCTTAACGATGCTTCTCTTCCATAGAAACTGTTTAACAGTCCCTAGAACTTTTAGTCTCCACAGTTGTTTCCACATCTCAGCCTCATTTTCTACATCATAAGATTCACCATTAGATCTCCCTCTCTCCCTTTGCTCCATAAGGTATGCACTCTTGACAACGTATTTTCCATTTTTTGCAAGCTCCCATATCGGTCTATCTATTGCCCCCCAACTAATGGGTGTAGATAGTATCATGTCTGCCTCTTCCTCATAAAAAATCATCCTTACCAACTCCTCATTCCACCTTCTACCTTCCATATCAATAAGCTCACTAACACAAGCCTCTTTTTGCAACACACTCACTCAGGATTGGACACTCAGAACCAGGTTTAGGCAGCCATTTTTTGCCCCCAATTTTGATATCCTCTCCATTCCCTACTCTCCATATCATCAATCTTCTCAACACATCCATAGTAGACCAAACACTTCTCCATAAGAATGAGGGTGACTTGCCCAGAGGAGCTTCTAGCAAATGTGTATCCTTAAAATATTTTTCATTAAAAATACTCCCAACATGTGACTGAGAATCTTTTAACAATCTCCACCCTTGTTTTGCAAGCAAAGCCTTATTGAAATCCTCCAAAAATCTGAATCCCACACCCCATCTTCCCTTACTCTACCCCATTATGTCCCACCTCCACCAATGTACCCCTTTTTTCCTTTTTATGTTGTGCCCACCAGAACTTTGCAAACAAAGCTTCAATCTCATGACACAACCTCTAAGACAGTTTAAAAACACTCATAGAATAAGTGAGAATAGCTTGTAGGACAGCCTTAATTAACACTTCCTTGTCTGCCTTAGAAAGGAAACAATTATTCCAAATTTGTAGTCTATGTCATACTCTCTCCTTTATGCTTCTTAAAGTATTATATTTTGACCTACCAACTATAGTTGACAACCCCAAATATTTCTCATATCTATCACATATCACAGACCCAGCCTCTCTAAAGATTTCCCCCCTCACCTTCTCATCTGTATTAGAGCTAAAAATGATAGAAGTCTTTTATTTATTCAACATTTGTCCCGAGACTTTTTCATAGCATTTAAGAGTTACATAGATGCTAGCCTATTCTTCCTTTCTAGCCCTACCAAAAATCACACAGTCATCAGCAAATAAAAGGTGATTGACCCTCATAAGCCCTCTCACAGCCGCTTTCCCCTTATTACACCATCTCTTTCAACTTTTAAAAATAATTGGCTCTACTCCTCAGTACATACCAACATCGGATCAACAGCTAACCAACAGTAATAAGTTCGAAAAATGCAAAAGTACCATTTCTTGTCAGTTGTCAAGTTTCAAGTACTGAGAAATGCAGCATGGGCCAAATTTTGCTGAGCGATAGCTAGTTTTTAACAGCATTCATGATGCTAGGCCGCAGCACCTTCTTTGCTGGTGTGGCTCAGCCGATATTGTTGTGCCCGTCTTGGGCCGTATCTTGCTTGGTTTCGAGGTTGGGCTTCACAATCCATGTAAGGTAAGTTCTGTGGGCTAAACTTATTGCCACGATAACTGTACGATTTAGGAGATGTTTGGATTCAGAGATGAGTTGAGATGGTTTGTGAATAGTAGAATAAAAGTTAAATTATTATTATATTTGGTGTGTGAATTTGAGAAAGTTGTTTTGGGATTTGAAAAAGTTGAATTGTTTATTATATTTTATGTAAAAATTTAAAAAAGTTGTAATGATGAGATGAGATGAATTGAGGTGAGTTTTGAATCCAAACCTCTCCTTAATAATACAATGCATTTCACAAATGCCCCGAAAATTAGCTGCCTCTAACATTTTTACAAATCAGTGTACTATGTTTTTAATTATTTTTCGGTTTTTTGTAGGATAGAGTTTTCTTTACATTCTGAATGTATGTTAAAAATCCGAGGCCCTGGAAGACCTCGTGCTAGGCGACAATAGCCACACTAGTGAATCAACTTGCTGCCCAAACTTAGGCTTTTTGTGGGTTTCAGAATGATGACATTTCTTCTGATGTAACTTTATTTTTTTTTTTAAAAAGGAGAAATTTATTATAATTTCTAGGTTCCATTAAAGGTAACTGCAGACTTCCAGTGTACCTCTGATAGGTGGCACCACCCAAATGGCAAGGTGCATTCAATACAGGCTTTCAATTCTGCAGGGGGGTTGGGGTAGTTGCAGCCAAAACAATTGCGTGAAACTGTTCATGTATATGGCGCACTGCATGCTAAAAGCACAGCGATGATCAGCTGGTGATGGCGCCTAGATCTCCCTCGGCCTTGCCATTGTACCCGCTGCTATAATGGCAACAGGACCGTAGGCGTAGGTGCATGCAGCAAGCTCGAACACAAGCTAAGCAATCCCTACTCAAAAGTCCGAGCTAGGCACAAACGGTAATGCATGTACCGACCGACCTCAGCTTGTGTTTTTCAATAGCTATACAATTCTTTCAAACATGATTAACCGTTTCAAAAATTAAAAAAAAATCTCATGATTAACGCTTAAAATATTTAGGTCAGAAATATTCTCAACTCATTTCATATTATTATTATAATTTTTTTAAATTTTCATATAAAATATAATAAACAATTCAATTTTTTCAAATTTTAAAATAATAATATTATTAAAAAGTAATATTTTAACAATATTTTATTCGCCTCACCTCATCTCATCTCATCTCATCTCATCTCATCTCATCTCACTATCCAAATGAGCCTTTAATTTAATGAGTTTTGCTATGTACAAGCAAGTTTGTGTACCAATCTGTGTACTAATGTTGTTGCCTTCATATTTTAAATTCAAATTAACACTGTTTTCAATAAAATCTATTTTCTGACCAATCATATTTAATGGGTACGCGTATTAGTGTGTTAGTACGCAGAATCGCTTACAATTAGATTTTTACTAATTTAATGACTAGTGGAAATAAAATCGAAATTTGAATTCAGCTACCACTTATTTTAAGAATTTAAATTGATAAAAAAAAATTAGTTATTTAATTTATATTGTGAGTATATGCTTGTTGAGGGTCCTCTCAACTGTCTCATGATTCCAAGTCAAATATTAGATCACATGTATGAAGATCCGATCGAACAACATGCCAAAGTTAATGCACGTGGCTTGCCGTGAACTTCGCGACTTATTTTCTCACTTTCACAAAAGTTTTTCATCTGCGTACAGTACGCCACTTCAAATAGGGATTTTGCTCTTGTATATATGCCGGCTGGATCGTAGTCTTATTGCACTTTCTTCGCCGGAGACGACGATAATTCCTTTGGATTCAATGTAATATGAAATTATCGTCCAGGCTTAGGCTTGGGCTCGGTCAAACCTAAGCCCAAGCAAGGATAAAGGCTAGACCCCAAGACCCAAACGGAAAGCAGCACAAGAGAGCCTTTTAACTCTTGGGGATAGTTAATTTTAAGGAAAGAAACGCCACCAATTCCCCCCAAAAAACTTACATTTGGACTTGGGTCTGCCCCCTGTTTTCAACTGATCAAAGAAAGTGGCTACAGAACAGGCCTTCTGTATTCTTTTTGACTTTCATTCAGAATATGCGTCCCATGGGTCATGGGTGCCAAATACCAGTGCTCTAAGCAGAGGAGGGAACTTCGATGTTCCTTAATGACTTTTTACCCTAGAATGCCCTAGAAACTAAAGAGGTTTACTTTTATTTTTATTTATATTTCTATTTTTTTTGACACTCTAGTAGCTAGCCTACTCCCAATTGAGTAACCTACAAGAATTGTTACAATTTGAGTATATCTAAACCGGACAATGCTGGCCAGATGCACTCCGAATGTGCATTTCAAATATGCACGCACACTAGTGCAAATCATTTTTTTAAAAATATTTTTTAAACATCCTTAATTATTAAGAAAACTCAACAGTATCGAAAGGTAAGGTTGGAGGGTAAATATAAGAACACCCCCCAGTACCCAGTCCCCCACCCTAGTTTGGTTGCTGATAATTTTCCCATAATTAATTAGAAGCCATCTCTATGCTATGCAGGGTCATTAAATTTTGTTCACTAATTTGGTAAACGAAAAGATGAGATCGAGGCACATATATATAAAACCCATATCTATCGACTATGAATATTTTTTGGACAAATATATAATAATTTTTGGTTTGTGTTTTATGATGAGGAAGAAATCCCTTTGGTTGACATGAGTCGTAAGTTTAAATTCTTCCTCATTTTCAGGAGAAAATATTAAATACGTACTATGCTGATCATCATGTGCATTAAACCCATATATAATAGATAGGATTTGATTTCTTTTTTCTTTTATTTATTTATTTGTCATCTATTGAGGATTCGATAGTCTTTTTTTTTTTGTTTTTTATAGTCTTTTTCATTAATTATATATGGATGTGAGTAAATGCTCTATGATTTATTATATATGTTCTTTAAGAATAAACAAAAATTCTACTTGATTTCATCGATCCCAGATTCTGGCTTGCTTCGAATGCAATAAATTGCATGCGAAAATACAAAATGCATTAATTTTCACATTAACGTATATCAAAGTGCTCAAATTCCATGAAAGTTAAGATTGCTTCAGATCTAATTATTCATGCTGCATGCATTCAATTAATGACACCTGCAGCTAGCAATACATGCATGAATGCAGTTTTTTCTTCTTCTTTTTTTCTTTTAAAAAAATCCTCATTAGACGTATAAAGATGAAGGGGGGTACATGACTTCTGAAGACGTCCTCTTCAGTCTTCACAACCTTACCTAATAAACTGGCACCACCGACCGTCCATAAACCTCTATGGTCTCCAGGTACTTCAGTTTGCTCAGTAAGGTAGGACCTCCTCAAAGATCGATCTTACGAACCCATGCAAATTGGACCCCATCCGGCCAACACAACTAGTTCCATCTAAATATAATTGAAGTGAATGATTGCAGTACTAGCCATGATCATTCATTCGGGATCAGATGACGATTAATCAAGATCGGATCATGTACCAAGTTATTTGGTCCTATTCCAAAAGTACCTGAATTTGCACTTTTGTAACCATGAATCCTCAGGGATGTTCGACTGTTTTGTTGTGTAATTTGGTGTTGGCCAGGAGGCATGCATGACATTAATACAATTGCAGGCATGCAGGATATATATGTGCATGATGCGAGGACAGATATATATTCATGAAATATTATACATGATATATGATATATGTAGGGTTAGGCCGTAACTAAAAATGGGTTCCCCGAAGCACGTACCCTAGTTAATTCATTATATATACCGCACCCTTATGGTGGAAAAACAACGGTCAGATCTGATCGTGCAAAACATGCATGCTTCTTCTTTTCTTGGTGAACTTGGGTGCATGTTATATTAAACACCATTTGCTTTCCCTTGTACTTTTGAATTAAACGTGAAACCTAGCTAACTGATATTTATATATTATTTTTTCCATATTTCTTGCGAAATAGCTAGCTAGGTACCATTTTAAAATTTCTCAAACCATATTGCAATAAGGCAATATATCCTCCTTAATCTCTAGTACTAATTCAGACTCATCAGCAAAGTATGGTCTTTCCAACATGATCAATATCGCTTCATGAGTATTTATGGTGAAAGTTCTGATCATTATTGATCACTTCATTTTTACACGCTAGCTAGCTAGAAGACGTTTCAAGTCCCAATCAAGAGATTTAAGATCAGTACGTAATTAGACAAATTGCTCCATTTGACCCAGCAAAAGCAAAAAACTCATAAATGGCTACGTACTCACGATCTTATCTCGTTTCGTGCCATTTAACAATTTTTTTTTTACGCAATCCATGGAGAGCATCTTCCTCGTTAAATTTCAGTTTCAGAAGGCTGCTGATCTATATCGATCATGCATGTAGTGTTAAGTTTTGACACCTCTTTCGATCCCATAATAAAAAAGTTCTACATATGAGCATACGGATCAGACACGTTTAAGAACTCGTACGTATTAATGGACCAATTAATCATATAAGAATGAGACTAATATTTTAGAATAACTGTAATTATAATTGGAGCCGGCCTAATATATAGTTGAATAGAATAAAGAAGTACTACTTTCAAGTACTGATAAATATATGTGTATCCGCAGACTTAGTGATTAGGATAAGGCCAATTCAGATTCAAAAGATACACCATCTCCGAGTCCAACTCCATCCCAAGCATTCAGATACCGTCGTTTGATCAAGCCCACGTTTATAGGAGATAACATTTATCATCTTTTGAATAACAAATACTATAACAAATTCTATCTTGTAAATAGATTATTCTATAAATACAATCTCTCGTAAGCCATTCAAGGCAAAGAGTACAACCCGTAAATCACCTTTTGTTATATGGTATCAAGAGCCAACGTGACTAACGTCAATGGCTTCCTCTTCCGCTTCTTCCCTAACAACTCTCTCAAACCCATATGTTACCCCTCCTAGCATCCAAAGCTTGGTTACTATCAAGCTGAGTAGTGAAAATTACCTGTTATGGAAAGCCCAAATCACTCTCTATCTCAGAGGCCAACGTCTTTTTGGCTACATCGATGGGAGTCGTCATCAACCCACCCTACATGTTTCAAACCCAGAGGCTGCTTCATCACCTACAGCTCCTCCTCTGATTCCCAATCCCGAGTTTACTCACTGGTTTGATCAAGACCAGATTGTCTTAAGTATTCTCATGTCCTCTAACCGGACCGGACCGACCAAATGCATGGTCGGTTTCGGTCCAATAAATAGGAGAATTTCGGTCTTCAGTCCGGTCCCGGGGTAGAGATTTCTCGGACCGGACCGGACCGGACCGACCGAATAAAAAATAAAAATAAATAAAATATTATATATATTATTTATATAATAATTGTACAATTAATAATATAAAATTTTAAATATGTTATTAATACTTGTTAATATTTTATAAATTAACAATATTTTATATATATCTTCATCTAACCTATCACTATTAACAATATAAAATTTTAAATATGTTATTAACACTTGTTAATATTCTATGAATTAACTAATATATAATATCAATTAGTTAATTATATAATAATTATATAAATTAATAATGTAATTTATTATCATTAATCATATAAAATATTTTTTTATTGAGTTTGTTACATAATTCACATTAATAAGTCACTTAATTTAATTTAGTATTTTAAATAATTTTTTTTTATTAATTGATTTTTTAAAAAAAAAGGCCGGACCGAATGGACCGACTGGTTTACATCCCTAGTTACTACGTCTCGAGAGGTATGATCTGCCCTTGAAAAAATGTACTCCTCTCACTCTCGAGCTCGCCTCTCAACAACTTGGCGTCAACTCTCTACTGTTACGAAAGGTGGCATGTCTATTTCAAACTATTTTCAGATTGTGAAGTCCTTGGCTGATACTCTTGCAGCCATCAGACATCCACTCCCTGACACTGAGATTGTTTTGTACCTTCTTGGTGGCCTAGACTCCTCTTATGATCTCATTGTTACGTCCATTCAAAAAAGGGATGACCCAATAGAGCTTGAAGATATCTTGGTCATCTTCTCAATTTTGAGTTATGACTACAGCAACATACTCAAGTCATTGAAGCCACCATCGGGTCTGCCAATGTTGCAACCCGCACTGATCAACATTGTGGTCCTCCTGGTAAGACACAACACCCAAATCGTACTCCATCTTACTCAGGTTCACGTAGTTGTGGCAGGGGCCGAGGTGGTTGTCATGGTTCTCATGGTGGTAGTCGCCCAATGTGCCAGATCTGTGGAAAAGCTGGTCATCTCGCTATCAAGTGTTTCCATCGTTTTGATCAGGCCTATCAAAACATGCCGAACAACATGTCTGCTTTTTTTACAGCACAATAGACACCAGCTGATAATAATTGGTATCCCGACACCGGCTCCACCAATCATCTTACCAATGATATTCAGAACTTGAATCTCCATGCCGAGACCTATAATGGTTTGGATCAAATTCAAGTAGGAGACGTGGTAGGTTTGGCTATAGTTCACATTGGTTCATCTGAGATTAAGTTCTCATAATCTTCTTTTAACCTTCACATTATTTTACATGTTCCACAAATTAAAAAGAACCTTATTTCTGTGAGCCAATTTACCAAAGACAATAATGTATTGGTTGAATTTCACTCATCTCATTTTTTTGTGAAGGATGAGGTCACAAAGAAGGTTCTTCTGCAAGGCACGCCTAAAGATGGACTCTATCACTTCCCCTCCTCCGTATCGACTTCATCATCTCCTTGATCCTTTTTATGTCAACGTATTCCTTTGGAAGTATGGCACTACTGTTTGGGACATCCCACCTATCAAACAGTAAAACATCTTGTGTTTAAATTCTCCCTTCCAATCTCTTCAAATAAAATACCAGGTGTTTGTTCAGCATGTCAACAAGGGAAGAGCCATCACCTTTCCTTCTCAGTTTCTCAATCTGTTTCAGATCATCCTTTAGATTTAATTTTTTATGATGTATGAGGTACATCCCCTATTTTATCTACCAAAGGCGATAAATATTATGTTTTTTTTGTTGATCATTTCAACAAATTTGTTTGGCTCTATCCTTTTGCAAATAAATATGATGTTTTGACTATTTTTTCTCAATTTTAAAAAATGGTTGAACGTCAATTTAATCGCCAAATAAAATGTGTCCAAACAGACTGGGGTGGTGAATTTCAAACACTTAATCGATATTTTCACAAAGTGAAAATTTAACATCGTGTCTCCTGCCCTCACACCTCTCAACAAAATGGTTTTGTTGAAAGAAAACATCATCACGTTATTGAAACGGGTTTAGCATTATTATCTCAAAGTTCTACTCCTCATTATTTTTGGGATGATGCTTTCCTAATGACAACCTATCTCATTAACCGGCTTCCAACTATTCCTCTTGGCATTTCCCCGTTTGAAAAACTCTTTCACAAAGCACTCGATTTCACTGCCATTAAGACTTTCGGTTGTGCTTGTTATCCTTATCTCTGACCCTTTAACAAACACAAGTTGGATTTTAGGTCCAAAAAATGCATATTCATTGGTATCAGTAATCTCCACAAAGGTTACAAATGCCTTAATCCTGACTCTGACAAAGTTTTTGTCTCTCGGCATGTAATTTTTTATGAGTCTTTGTTTCCATTCTCATCACCCACAACGCCTCCAGTTCATGCCGAAATCCCTCCTACAACGTCGTCCACACTACTGCCTTTTTCAGTCCCTTCAAATGACAGACCTACTCCTGTCGTTTTTACTAATTCATCTCCTAATATTACGACATCGCATGCGGACTCTCATGAAACGTCATCGTCTCACCCATGTTTTCATCTATTCCATCGTTGACGCCAACACTCTCTCTGGTTCCTGCTCCATCCACAGCTGCCTTGCCGCCTGAACCTCTTTTGTCTCGTTCTCATCTGATGACCACCCGCTCACAGAATAATATTGTGAAGCTCAAGCAATATCTGGATGGCACTACCAGGTATCCTCTGCCCATTGCTCTCCTCGCCATTTCTACCATTCCTACTGATCCCACGTGCTACTCTGAAGCTCACAAATTTTCAGAATGACGTGAGGCCATGGATGCAGAATTTTCTGCTCTCATGAAGCAAGGTACGTGGCCCCTAGTCCCTTATAAAGCTGGCATGAACCTGGTTGGCAACAAATGAGTGTATAAAAAAAAAATTAACTTTGATGGCACTCCTAAACGACGGAAGGCCCATCTAGTTGCGAAGGACTATCATCAATAGCAAGGGTTAGATTATGATGATACTTTCAGTCCGGTCATCAAGCCTACAACTATTTGACTTGTTCTCAGTCATGCCGTGTCTCACAACTGGCCTGTTCATCAGATTGACATACACAATGTTTTTCTCCATGGTTTTCTCTTTGAAACTGTATACATGTAACAACCAGTGGGATATGTCCATCCTCAATTTCTCACTCTCGTTTGCAAGCTCAACAAGGCATTATATGGCCTAAAACAAGCCTCGCGGGCTTGGTTCTCACGTCTTAGTGACAAACTGGTGGATCTTGGGTTTATTAATTCTCAGTCAGACACTTCTTTATTTGTCTATGCCTCTGACTCTCTTACAATGTATGTACTGGTGTATGTCGATGACATCTTAATCACATGTTCAAACGCAGGTGCCATCACTCATCTTCTTGCTCAGCTAAACTGTGACTTTGCAGGTCATCTCAGTTTTAGGGGATCTTCTTCTTTCTCAGAGGCAGTACATCCTTAATCACTTGAAATGCACCAACATGATCGAGGCTAAGCCAGTTTCCTCTCCCATGTCCTCCTCTCAGCAATTATCGCTTTTTGATGGCAACCCTTGTCCTGATGAGACTTTATTTCGCAGCATGGTGGGAGCCCTTCAGTATCTATCTCTCACTCGCCCAGATATCTCCTTTGCAGTGAATAAAGTATGCCAATTCATGCACAAGCCAACAAACATCCACTAGACTGCCGTTAAACGAATACTGAGGTACCTTAGATTTTCTATTGATTTTGGTTTACTCATCAAGCCTAGCCCATCCACACAGCTCTCGGTCTATTTTGATGCGGACTAGGCTGGTTCACCTGACGATCGTAATCCACTTCTGGCTACTGTATATACTATGGCCAAAACCTTACTTCATGGAGCTCCAAAAAGTAGCCCACCGTGACTCGATCAAGCATCGAGGCAAAATATTGTATTGTTGCTCACGCTACTGCCGAGACCTTATGATTATTATCTTTGCTTCGTGAGCTTCAAATTTTTATTCCTTCTTGTCCAATCTTATGGTGTGACAATAGAGGAACGACTTATTTGGCGGCTAATCCAGTATTTCATGCTCGTACAAAGCACGTGGAAATTGATTACCATTTTATCCGCAAGAAAGTTCATAATAAATCTTTGGATGTTCGGTTCCTATCAAGTAAGAATCAAATTGCTGATGTACTCACTAAACCACTGGTTTCTGTTCGTTTCTCCCATCTGCATGACAAGCTCAACGTGAGGTCTCCCCCGTTGAACTTACAAGGGCGTGATAAGGATAAGGCCAATTCAGATTCAAAAGACACCAGCTCCAAGTCTAAATCCATCCCAAACATTCGGATACCGTCGTCTCAAGCCCACGTTTATAAGAGATAACATTTATCATCTTTTGAACATATTCTATCTTGTAAATAAATTATTCTATAAATACAATCTCTCGTAAGCCATTTAAGGCAGAGGGTACAATCCCGTAAATCACCTTTTGTTATACTTAACAGCTTTATTAGGAAAATATAAACACACCAACCAAATTGTCGGCTCAAACCACCGCTTTCCATATTTCTTTCATGCACTTCTCACTACGATATTTATATATTCTCAGATATTTTAATTTGGCGAGGCATGCAGTTCTGACATGAATTTTCTTTTGGTGGGACAACTTGCAATTAAGAATTTTAATTTGCGAAATTGACTAGTCGTATGGTAATTACATTATTAGACTCTTTAACATTTATTCTTATATATATGTGTATGGGAGGAGTGGTTGAAACTTTGAGGCCATGAATGAAAGATATATAGGTAGTTTTAAAGAGGGAGATCGAGAAAGGAAGAGAGGCTTAAAGAAAAAAGTATAAATGAAGGGAAGGAGAGGTGGGTTGGGAGCATTAAACAGGAGGAAACAGGTGATGAGAGTGACGAAGAAAGATGTTGAAGAAAGCAAAGATATTGTTTCAATGGTCATCCTTGAATTCTGCATTTAAGTGAATTCAAGATGGAATTAATGAAGGCAGGTGGACTTACTTGAAGTGAACCCTCTGTCTCTCCTTCTCAATGCTTTTAATGGTTTGGGTCCCTTGATTTCCAGCAATATTGCTTTCTTTTAATTATTTTCATCATCTCATTTTTTGAATTTTGGTGGCTATATATACCTTCTTTTGTTTTTGGGTGGCTATATATACCTTATTATAATTAGAGTACTATCCTCTGTCCTATATCTACTGGATTAACTAATAAAATGGGCAGCTTGGCATTTATGCTATTATATAACGATTCGAGGACCATATATGTTATAAGTTTTAGGATCCCTCACCAACTCATTTATAGTTGGTGAAATTTGGCTGACACCCTTTTCGCCTAATCCATGATGTGTTTGTTAGATCGTTTGCCAAACAGAGTAAGTTACTCGAAAAAGCCCACAATACAGCATCTCTTTTGTTGTCTTGTACACCGTATTGCGAGTGACAATTGCAAACCCTTTATCACGGCATAAGGTCATTGAGTAGTACTCATGTGCTGATCAGTTTGCATGTTGGCCAAGAAGATGATAAATAAAGGAGAAAAAAAAACAAATATTATATATATATATATATATTCCGTATATGGTATCCTTATCCAAAGGAGCTGAGATAAATCCCTTAGTACTATACTGTATAAAAGTAGACGAAATACAGTTGGAGCTGGAGATTAATTAAGAAATGAACTGATCATGGGAATCGGTTGATTTAATAGCCGATAGAGGGTTGGGAGCTTTTAAAGCTCAGTTCTTGGGGGCCGAGTGAATAATAATAAATAATAAAGGACGTCGTCCATGGGTGTAGTTTTGTTTTAAATGGCTGAAGAGGGGTGTTGAGAGCTTTAAAAGTTTTAGTTTTTTGAGTGACCCAATTGTGGAAGTTGGAGTTATTGTGTACATTAAAGATCCATAGCATTCAAGGCTTTCCTTCAACTGTACACAGACTCCCCACATTTAATGAACCTTCCACACCTCTACCGTCTCTTTTTTGCCCCACCTTCACCGCCTCTCATTAAACGAAATCTTCGGCCTATGGCTTTTCGGTTTGGCTTAATCTCTCATGACTCCAAATTCACATTAATATCACCAAGGTTGGGGATATTGGCCTATTGGGTACGAGAAATTCTATTTGCAATTCTTACTTGGGGACTATATGTGCAGGTCCTTTATTAAATGAGAAAAAACATCATTTTAGGAGGGATAGTTTTGTAATTTTAAAAAATTTTAAAATTAAAATAACCTAGGCTTGCATTGCATTCTCCAAATGAGAACTGTACCTAGCATTGCTCATTGGGTACGTACTTTGGGTGGCATCAAAATCAGGGCATGCGCGCGGCTGTTTAGTAAAAGCAGAGCAAGAGGTTACCAAAGAGCTAATAATAATCAATTAATATTCTTAAGTTTTTGTCCGAAATTTAAGACCTGTAACGAAAGAGATATAGACATATATGCAAAGTAATTAAGTATTTAATGATATTTGAAAAAATTCTCATAGACAATTATAAATATATATTGTAAAACTGGATCATTTTATGTATGTATCTCTTCCTCACCTTTATTCTAAGAGATCTTCATGATTAAGGGGGATGAGGGAGTATATACATACTTCCAATTAAGTTGGTTAGGATTTCACATCCTAAAATTTAAGAGCAGGCTTGGAGCTGCCAAGTCATTGAAGAAGAGCCAACAAGCAAGCACGTCATGCATAGGGAGGACAAGCCCTTCTAGTCCAACATTCAATTAAAGTTTGCTCCAATATTAGATTCTGCCCCGCAGTTATAGTTGAACTCAGCCTATATAACCAGCAAAACATTTTCACCGTTTCATCACTGCTAGTCTGTGAGAGAGAGAGAGAGAGAGAGAGAGAAGACTTTGGAGTGAAGCGATGGTTTCCTTGCAACCAGCCCTTTCTCCAAATCCAAGAAAGGCAATCCCGGAGTTGGAGAATTTATCAAAGAAGAGAAAGTTGGAAGGTTCAAAAGCCGAACAGATTTTCGAGAAGCAATCAAAAATGGAAAGCACAACATCCATACTCGATATCGAGCTACACCTCGAGACTCCATTACCTCTAGAATGGCAACGATGCCTTGATATCCAGGTATATATACCCCAATGCAAGCTTGTTAATTGATCATTCAATTACAACAATAATATTGCATGACTGTCGATACTCCTCTACTACGAGTGTAAACCAGCTTTCTGGGTATTGTTCTCAAGCCAGAATAGCACATAGATAATTCGAAATAACTTAACCAAATTAGTACTGCCATTCTTGGTGTATGCAGTCAGGTCAGATACACTTCTACAACACAAGGACCCAGAAGAGGACATCTAGGGATCCAAGGAAGAGCCCTGAGCCAGCTACTCCGGATGATGATCATGAGCATATGAGCTTAGACCTCCAACTGACCCTACCATGCGAATCACACAGAAAAAGCCATGCGGACGACAATTTCACCAAGCCTACTTCAGGTAGGCCCGCAAGTGGTTCAAATGATCATCACATGTCTATGGAATCCAGCAGACAAGAGAAAAACTCGGGAGGCAGCGGCAGCACCACCGTGCGGAGTCCATGGTGGTTGACGCTCGAAGAGGATCGCCAAGAGATGGTAGCAACTGTGTGCACACACTGTCACATGTTGGTCATGCTGTGCAAGTCATCTCCTGCTTGCCCTAACTGCAAATTCATGCACCCACCAGATCAGAGCCCTCCAACTCTATTCAAGAGAAGGTGTACTACTCTCTTGTGCTAGTAAATTAAGCAAAAAGTTTTAGTTGTTAGGGTTTGGGATCTGCTCAAGGCCCTCAACTCACGTATGCTTATGTACAACTGAATCTGTCTTTAAAAGTGAAGTATCTTGCTGGCTAGAGAGGCCTTAATTTGCTGGCTTTAGTTTTTCCACCTAGCTCTACGATTGAAAAGAAAAGACTTCTCAGAGAGAGAGAGAGAGAGAGAGAGAGAGAGAGTTGTATAAATAGTACAAGTATACGAGTGTTTTTAACTTTTTATTGCCCAAAATTTGTCTAATGCATGATCTTGTCTGGTACGTCGAAGGTGACGACCCGCTAAATTGCAGTGTCCCCGTTCCTGTACATAGGATAGGATGGTAAAGAGCTGAAGAAGTTCTCCTCCAGGATGAGAATATAGACGACCACTCGGTCCAAAGACCATCATCAAAATGATCCGACGCATACAGTATATATATATATATATATATATAGATATTATTCCACGTTTCCCATACACATTTATTTTAGAGGAAATTAGCCAAACCCATATAGGAAGATGAATGTGTTATTGACTCGAATTCAGTTTCATTCAATAAACGAACCAAACTAGAACAAAGGGTATCTATCTGGCCTCTTTACTCTTAATTTAGGCGTAACTTAAATTCTTGTAAATATCAAAGTTGATATATATATAGATATCGTAAGAAAAGGGAATCCACTCTCTCTCTCTCTCTCTCTCCCCTGATTTCATATAATTGGAAGCTATTGCAACACAGACCACAGTCCTTGGATATGTCCTGAGACAGTGAGAAATTATACGTATGGGGGTTTCGTGGCGTGGACATGATTAGCTTTTTGAGCGTAGCCATATGTCGATGTGCTCGACGTGACCAAATACATCACGTGAGCACTAAGGAATTATCACACTGCTTCGCAAAATGCCAAAAACCAACACGTACAAAAGTCACATGCGACACAGGAACAGAGTTGTATGGGTATGGGCATCAATTATCACCATTTTTTAGTAATTATATACCAAAGTTTTATCATATGATGAAACTTCAAAAAATGGACCAACCATAAAGATCGTTGAGACACAACCGCATTTACATACTGCCTGCTATAACTCTCTGGCCTACTGAACTATTCTGCCAATGTAGTACTACTGCTTAATTACTGCCACGGGTTTAGAGGAAGAGGTAGTGGATCTGGTCTCCTGCGGGAAGGTCGTTTGAGTCTGAATCTTGCCATGAGAGCAATATGATCTGATGACCAAATAGGTGATGGAAGGCTAGGTTCAGTGCTTTCAAGGTATGGAAGTTCCAACAAACCTTCAAGAATCATATCCTTCGCTGATAGGCAGCAAAAATATTCAGAATTACTCGATCGAAGAGAATAAATCATGAAATCATAGATAGATAGAAAGCAAATAAAATCTGGAATGAAGTGTTGCAAGCTTAAGGCTCCCTTTGGTTGCAAAGTTATCTGTCTCAAAGTTCGAAATCAACAGAATCAAACTGAAAAGACTTCAGATATGGAGGGATGTCAACCTCTCTTTTGCATCTTTAGTATTGCAAAAAAGCCCTTTCACCAGTATTAAAAACAAAATTAGGGTAACAACTCAGACATAAAATCTAGAATACCTGTGTAGAATATGTAATCTAAGGTTCCACAGAAATCTCGCGTAACATGAGTGAATACCGGCTCCTTGGTTCCGAGATCTGATTGAGAGGAGGATGCATATGCACTTAACTGGAATAGAACCTTTTCATGCATTAGTGACATAATAATTAAAGCCATGATAACAATCACCCCAACAATGATAGTACTACTGTATTATGCATGAAAGTAACCAATAACAACTATAATACAATACGTACTAAATTATCATAGGAAAAACAATTGCCTTACCAGACACAATGAATGATAAAGCTTGAGATGCTGATATATACCAAATGAATCATCCTCCCTTTCACGAGTACGGTTAATTCTGCCACTGACTATAAAGGTATGAGGATCACTGCAATGTCATTGATAGTGCATTTGTGAGCATGATACACATCATTAGTCTTAAACCTTCGGGAGTGCTAGAAGAACATGTTATTAGAGTGAGGTTGTTTATAAGATCCATGGTTCGACTCTTCGTACTCTCCAGTTTGCCAATTTCTTTGTTTTTACACATGCAAAGCCTGCATCTAGTTTAATATTATTGGCTGGCTTACAGATGAAGGGAGATGTTAGTATTAGTTGCTATAAAACAAAAAACAAACACAAAACTAGTCATACATACTTGGTCCGCCGCTAGCCAAATAATCAAGATAAACAAGTAAATAGAATTAGAGGAAAAGGTAAAATGTTAAACAAATAGGGTTCACTTTTTAGGCTAAAAAAGGTTCAAAGAAAATTATATTAAATACGCTTCCTTCCAATATTTTCCTTCATTGATTATATTTCCTCTGTTTATTAAGTTCATCAATCAAAGGAAAATCAATGACCATGAAAAAAATCACGATTGGCATATCAAAGCAGAGTAGATCAGTGGCATAAGATAACAAGATGCAAAACTACTATGGGTGACCAAAAACTTATTTCCTCCTTCCACTTTTATGTTGCTTACCTATAACAGCTTGTGTGTCTTCTCAATGTGAGCCACTTTGCCAGAAACAAAAGACTAACCTTTGAGGAAGAGAGTTGATATCCCCACACAATAGTAGAGGAATTTGTGACTGGGCAATTTTCTCAAGTCCATTTACAAGGTTTGCAACCTTGGGTCAGAAAAGAAGAAACAGTCAAACCCGTCTAATTTGCTTAAAATGAAAATTTATAGAGAAGATCCATGTACACGTTAAACGGTACCTGAAATAATTTTACATCTGGATGTTTTGGATTTGCAGATATGTGGGTGTTTGCCTGATGATAAAAGGCCTGAGTACGCATATAAATTCCCAGAATTAGCAATACAAAACTGTTAAAGTTGAAATACAGTACCACACAAATGCGAGTTTGAATAGCATCAGTGGTGCTGCCTTCTTGCATTTTTTCTAATACAACGACAAGTGCAATATTGTCCTGCAAAACCAAATAGAATAAAAAGGTGAAATGATAAACAGATGATGGAGAAGCAAGAATGACATATATATACAGCACATGGAGGACTATGTAATAAATAAACACCTTCGCCAGGTGGATGCGGGCGGAATTTCTGAGTTCAGGCTTCAAAGCTTCAACCACTGACAATGCTGTTTTTCTAAACTCAATCTACACAAAGACACCTCCAAGTCATTTACCCTTTCAAATGGACATATTTTGTTATTCAACTGACCATATTTTGCTCACCTCATATTTCTTAATTTCTTTGAATAGATCCCTACGGTAGAATGTTGCGCACCCATCACTTATATACCCTTTGCCTGTATAAACCTGTAAGATATCAAAAAATTGGTTTTCTACATACAAAATGATAGGGTAACAAGTCATTAAGTCTCATGGATAAGAAATCACTTCAACTACAAGGAGGGAAATGTGGCAAAACATGAAGAAATATCCGACAGACGTAGGATTTTATCATCATTCAAGTTGAGTGGCCACAAATTTGCCAAAATTTAAAAATCATAGTCAAAGGAGGTAAGTAGCATGTTCGAAAATTTATACACAAAAGAAACTATATATATTTCTTATTATTCTTTGATTTGATTCATGAAACTTAAAAATCCTTGATTAAGAAGAGATAATGCTGATGTGTATGGTTGTCAAAAATACCAAAGCATAAGTTCAATCTCAAAACAAAGCAAACATACAAATAAATTTAAACAGAAAATTTAAGGTGGCTGTTTTTTAATCTGGTAAGTAGTGTGGTAGTTCACTATTCATAACGAAAAAATGACATCAACATGGACAAGAAATCGACATTATAATGCAACTATGCTCCAATCCAGTGCAAGAAAGTATGTCATTTCACTTACTCTCCAGAAGATTACGCCATTTGGGGTGTTGAATGTCAATAAATGAGAAGAAACATTCATCAATTTATCACCAAGGCAATCCAAGCAAAATGTTTAGCATCTTTTCAGAGGTAACTCTTGGAATTGACTGAGGACGGAATTCCTTGCCATTTCTCAGCAAGGAGTGAAATCTATAAAATTTATTTTGCTACTACTAGAAATTACAGAGAAGTCAAGAGAGGTACTGTGTTAAAAAGTGAGAATAAACTGAGAGAGATTCTGGGGTTTCAATCTCCTAAGACAGTCTTAAAAAAAATCCTAAGGCTGCTCAGGCCAACTTATAGTAAAAAAAGCACAGGAATAGTAAGATGCATCTCACTCACACAGAAGTGATCAACTATGACAATGACAGAGACAGCAGAGCTTAATCTAGTCTCAGCAGTCTGACCATGTGGCTTTTATGGAAAGAGAGAAATAGCCATGCTTTTGAGGGTTGAGAAATGTCAATGTTGAATTCGGAGCCAGTGGTTTTGGGTTGCTTTTGGACTGGATGGCTGCAATGGATTGCAATGCTTTTACTTTGCTAGATCATGACTGGAAGTAGCTAAACATATGATTGAATTAGGTCAAGATAGAATAGGTAGTAGCAAATTCCATGAATTAAATATGCCTAAGATCAGACAAAGCGACAGTTCCTCATAATCTAATGTATACAAACCATAGGCATCAGTCACAATCAATCTAACAAACTCATGCAGCTACAAGACTGGACATTCAACCGCAAAATACAATGTCAAGTAAAGAAATTAACAAGGACCAAAGAACATGTCTCCAGGTAGCTAACCATTAATCTTACTCTCACAATTTACATTTTGCCAAAAGTACCCAAATTTCAGAGCTTTATATGTAGTTCTCCAACGTATATTAATATACATATAAGTGCTGATTGTAGGAATGCAATTAATAAAAAATATTATTTAAATTTTCAATGTTCTGCTATAATTTTTCAATTTGTTTCATCGGCCTATAAGTAATCTCACTAATCATATAAAAAGAAAGTGTGCTTTTATTCTGTTCTTTGTCTTTGATTTACATCTAATATAAATGTTAAGAACAAGGAAAAACTATAGAAACAATAATCCTTAGGTTTTTTTCAAATTACAAATCACTGCATTAGTTTCAAATACACTCAGGGGGTAGAAGATGGTGGGTGCAAACTGGTGGACCTGCAGCTCCACCCCATATGCAGGTCTCCATCTGTCACACCCATCCCTCCTGATGGGTATGTTAAATACAAAAGTACTACATGTGTGGCAAAAGGATTTTAGGAACTCCATGGAAGAGAGGTGGATTTTAAAAAAATAAATGACTATATTCAGTAAGGTCTCAACCATACCCTTTGGGTCTTTTCCTTGTACACAGCTGAGTACCCACGTTTTGCCAGCTGAGGCTCAAAGAAATTTTCAAAATGATCACTCTGCACCTGCCCACAAAGAAGGAATAACATATGAGCAAAAAACAATAATAAGCTACCAGGCACCACTAGGGCCAACATTCATACTAAATATTCCAGAAAAAATACGCAGATAAATGTGAGAAAAAAAACACCTCTTGAAGACAAAGGATATCTGCACCATATTTAATAATCTCACGGAGCAAATTCTGTCTACGGTAGTCCCATAAAAGAGCCCATGCTGGGCAGTAATCATAGATATTTCCGGTAGCATACAGATCAGAAAGGACATTATAGGATAGCACAGTAAACACTACATCATCAGAAGATTTCTGCAGATGTCTAATTTGGACCATATGACGGTTAGGAGTAGATGGAGGAGTAATCACAGGATCAGTCACTATCATATTAACCGGAGACAAATGAATACCCTGCGAACAGTCTACAGCTGCAGATTCCAGCCTCAATCTTAAACCAACATCATCCATTGTGGGTACATAAGCTTTTGAGGAGCCCACCTTAATCCATTCTTTGCCTTCTTGTTCTACCACCGTCGCACTCTGATGAAGTAATGCGGCATCACCGAAGGCAGGCCAAGAACCAGAACTCCTGAGCTTTCTAACTGATTGTTTATTGCCAGTTAAATTCCTACAGACAGCTTCAGCTGCTTCATGATGACGCACCATATGTATTTTCCACGAATCTAAGAAACACCTTGAAGTGCAATGATAACTCTCCTTGGGTGGTAAATCCAATTCTACACAGGACACGCACTGAAAGGTACTCAACTTACCATGGTGGACAGAACAAGTAAACTGTTCTCGGTACCTACATAAGACGATTTATTATAGAAGTTTCAGAATCTTAACATTAGCTAAAAGCCACCATGTCTTTCTAGTAGTGAAAGAAAAACCGATTGCACTGCTTGATCAGAGAATACCACCTCTTTTTGAAACAATGTTCAGTATCAACACAGGTTTGTGAACACACAGACACACACACACTGCCTTCAAAGATAAGATTTCAGTATAATTAATCAAATTTGGTAGATAAATGTTAATTGAACACTGGACAGTAAAGCAAAGATAGCCAATTACAATGCATTAAATTATCTCTCAGTTTTTTTCCCTTAACAGGCAATATACAAATCAGATTTTATTTTCAGCATGTGGCTGAACTTCATATGCGTGTGTGTGATTTATTTATTTATTTTGATAAGTAATAAGAGATTTTATTCCCAAGAATAGGTATAAAGCCCAAGTACACAGAACGTATACAAAGGAGATACCTACTATCTAAAAACAAAAGGAAATCTAAAACAAATTCTGGAAATTATCATCCATTATAAAAGTTTTAGCCCACAAACTCAAAGTACTACAGAAAAAATTCCTAAGGTCTCCCAATGAACGTTCTTTGTCTTCAAAGCATCTCCCATTCTTTTCAAGCCATAGACACCACATGAGACAAGAAGGAATCATCTTCCAAATATCAACAGCATTCTTGCTACCCTTCAATCCCTTCCACCCTACCAATAAATCCACTAGTTCCTTGGGCATTACCTAAAGTAGACCAATCCAATTCAAAACCTCATTCCACAAGAACTGGCCACTTCACAATGAAGAAAGAGACGATTAACAGATTCCCCATCCTTTTTGCACATGACACACCAATCAGCAATGTGCATACCTCTCCTTCTAAGATTTTCAGTTGTGAACACTTTGCCCCAGGATACCACCCAACAGAAAAAAGCAACCTTGGAAGGAACTTTCACTTTCCATATGTTTTTCCAGGGGAATTCACAACTCCTGTGACTAGTTAATATGCTGTAAAAAGAGGAACCTGAGAACTTAGAATTTCCTACCTAACATCAACTTTGAACTGTAAAGTCTTTCCAGAAAAGCCTTAACATCATCCACTTCCCAGTCATTAACATCCCTACAAAAGTTAACATTCCACTGAATATTATCGTCAATGCAAAAGAAAGAATATCCCACAACTGCATTTTGATCCCTTGCAATTCTAAAAGGAGAGGGAAAATCCAACTTAAGTGTAGAATCCCCATAAAAAATTCCGAAATAAACTCTCAATTCTTCTTTCTACCCTTGCAGGCAAAGGAAAAAGAGATAAGAAATAAGTGAGAAGATTAGACAAAGTACTTTTTATTAGAGTTAATCTTTCCCCTTTAGACAAGTAGATCATTTTCTAAGGTACCTCATAGGGAGAGAAGAAATTCTGCACCCCAAAATATTTGCCAAGTCTGAAATATTCTGAACAGAACCCACATGAACGACTTCAGATTTCGATAAATTAACCCTTAATCCCGATACGGCTTCAAAACACAACAAAAGTGCTCTTAAAGCATGAAGATTGTCAGAATTGGGCTCACTAAAAATCAATGTATCATCAGCAAACAATAAGTGTGAAACACTGAAACTACTCTGGACCTCATCACCCACCACAAAGCTGGACAGAAAATTACCATACACCGCCTTCTCAATCATTCTACTCAAGGCATCCATGATCATAACAAAACGAAAGGGAGAGATGGGATCACCTTGCCTCAAACCACGCGAGCTGCTAAAGAATCCAACCGGTTCTCCATTCACCAAAATTGAAAATCTTGAAGTCGACACAATGATTTATCCACAAACACCATTTATCTCCAAAACCCTATCTCCTCAGCATATAAACAAGGAATTCCCAGCACACATGGTCATAAGCCTTTTCCATATCCAATTTGATTATAATACCAGCTTTCTCCATTTTAATTCTACTCTCCAAGCATTCGTTAGCAATTAAAACAGAGTCTAAAATCTGTCTTCCCCTCATAAATGCATTTTGCGATTTTAAAATAATCCTCTCCATCAGCCTACTCCAACGGTTGGCCAGCACCTTAGAAATGATTTTATACACTCCATTCACCAAACTAATAGGCTAAAAATCTCTCATCTCCACAGCCCCTACCTTTTTCGGAATAAGTGCAATGAAAGTCGCATTAAAACTCTTCTCAAACCTCATGTATGAATGAAATACAGCAAACACCTTCAAAATATCTTCTCTAACAATGTCCAAGCATGCTTGGTAACACGCCAAAGAGAACCCATCTGGACTCGGAGCCTTATCCCTATCCATACCCTTAACCACATTAAGTACTTCTTCTTCAAACTCTCTCTCTAGCCAATCAGCTTCGACTTGATCTATAGAATCGAAATAAAGTCTGTCCAGTTTTGGTCTCCAAGAAAAATCTTATGAAAACAAGTGCTCATAAAAATTCACTATGCAAGCCTTAATATCTTCTTGATCAGTAATAAGTCTGTCCCCATCTTGAAGAACCTCAATCGCATTATTTCTTCTATGAGAGTTTGCCATTTGATGAAAAAATTTCGTGCACCTATCTCCTTCCTTCAACCATAGCACCTTAGATTTTTGCCTCCACGAAATTTCCTCCATTAACGCTATATTTTCCAGTTCAGAAGCCACCCCTATTTTTCTTTTCCCGTCCTCCCCCAAAATAACCCCTTGCACCTCCTTCTCATCCAAACCTCTCAACTCTTCCAAAAGAAAATTCCTCTTGCCGTCCAAAGTCACAAACTCCTCTTTATATCTTTCTTAAGAGATTTCAATTTTCCAGCCAGAACAAAACTAGGAGTACCTGAAAAATTATAAGAATTCCACCAACTTCTCACCCTGTCCACAAATCCCTCATCCTTCAGCCACTTGTTTTCAAATTTAAAATACCTTCTCCCACCCTCAATTCCACCACAATCCAACATGATAGGATAATGATCAGAACACAATCTCGGCAATAATTTCTGACTTAAATCAGAAAAATGAACCTCCCAAGAAGGCAAAACCAGAAACCTATCCAGCCTTGAATATGTCCTACCATTTGTCCAAGTATAATCTCCTCCCACCAAAGGTAAATCAATCAGATTTAATTTAGTGCATGTGAAAAATTTGTGATTTATTGTTGCCACATTTAATTAAAATTGAAAATTCGGGGGGGATTTTGTGAATGTTAAATTTACTGTTCCAGCAACCATCGGGAAGGAACCCCACTATTAAGGATTTTGGGAAAGCGGATACACATTTTCATGGAAAAATAAAGATATTAACCCTTACATGTAAACACCACAGCTCCTCGGCCAAAAAGTGTAAACTCAAAAACATAAGAACAGAAAAATAAAGTTCGCACTGCAAAATTAGATACTAGAATTAACTAACTAAAATTCACTGCAGAACTTAAGCAGGGCTGAGAGAGAGATGATATGTCCACTATTGTCATCCTACTGGTATGAGTGCAATGAGAGGAATGCGATTCTTCATCTTAATCCTTGTCATTCCTAGTCACACATGGTGATGTGTCATATTTCAAATGGCCTCTTCTGTCAACCACTTAAATGACTGGGGATGACAATGATTAGGATGAAGAAGAGTATTACCCCTGTAATAATTATCCTACGTGGTGTCTCACACACCCTTGCAACCGTATAAATTATTATGCGTTTAAACTAACCGAAAATTAAAGATATGTGAGTTATAATAGGACAAAAATACTCAGGCTTTTCATGATGGCTAGGAAACCTCTCTAAGTCAAGGGTAGAATTCTCGCCTGCAACATAATTTGAAAAAAGACACTTTGAGATAAAGTTGTAAGGGGATCCTATCATCATCCTAGTCAAATCAAATTATCAAATTTGTTCTTGTAGTAACAACAATGGAGGGAGGTGTGTTTATATTTTTCAAATTAATACTATCATATTCAATATTGTGGAGCATAGAAAATTTAAGGTTCTAAAATTGATAGTTTCATTGAATTAAGAAATTTAACCATGAGGATCCTTATAATATGGCTATATTACCACGTTATAATGACTTGGGAAAACTTCAACCTCCGTATAGAACATTTAAGGTTCTTGTTCTTCAAAACAGTCTTCCGTATTTCTCGTGCACAGTGTCTTGTAATGCTACACCTTAATGAGAGACAATGGAAGAAAAATAATTAAAATTTTGTCGACAAACTCTTGTTGAATGTCTTCGGCTCGTGCCTAGACTCGTGTTCCCTCGTAGCTTTAACTAGAAAAGAAAAGAAAATTGAAAGAAATAAAAATTCAACCCACCTCAGCCAAGTTCAATTGCCTAAACTTAAAAGGGTCGGGAAATTATTTTCCGTTACATTTTTGAAGAAACCAAAAATTGGGACAGCTTGATTTTTTAAAAAATTCTTTCTCACAGTTGTCTCGGATGCCAAACAGAGCTCAGTGTCCCAGAGATTTACTCATCATACGGAAAATGAAATCAACCAAAAAAGCTAGAGATCGAAAGTTGAAACTTAAATGCTCCATTTGATTTCAAGATTCCGTCGGGTTCAAGAAGCTAAAACCGTTTCTCTTTATACTGGCGAAAATTCTCGCTTCCTTTCCCAGTTCTTTCTAAACTACCTTACAGACAGTTTCGCATACACGAACATGCTAATTAGCGTAAGCACGTAATTCAGATTCACATACGAGATAAAGAAACAAAGCACGAGAAAATACGCATAACAGAAAGAAAGATATACCGACAAAAAGAAAGAAAAGACGAGACCAACCAGTTGCAAGCCAGTGAATGCGGTGGGACTATTTGAGACCCTGGGCTCGTGACATCTATGAACGGATTGATCTCGCAGTCGACGACTGGAGTTTTCGAACGCAGACTCACCGACACTTCGAGCTCCGTGGTCTCGGATGATTCTTGGGGACCCATCTGAGAGGGGACACGAGAATGTGGCTCACAAGCATATTACACACTCAGCAACAAGAAAAGATCAATTGGGCCTCCTATTGGAGCGCTTCTTGGCAATGAAGAAGATGATTCGAGGGTATAAAGTTTGCGATTTTGGGTCTGAAGGCAGAGGGGTTTTGGGTTTGTGCTGTGTCAGTTTCAGCGTGTGCTGGAATGGAAAGGCGGAAGGCGTTTGCTATATACGGAGAGTAAATATGAAAGACCCTCGGGCATGGGTTTTGGCTCGGAAATCGTTTGCCGCCAGTTTTGCATGAGCGTTATGATGCAACGTGGATGGCAAAATATAAAACAAATATATAAAATAGTGAAAACGTAGAGAAAATAATATATTTAGGAAAAATTTATTTTGCCCACTAATTTTTACCGTTCTACTTAACTGTTTGGAAATTATTTATTTATTTATTTAATAATTAAAAAAGTGATTTTAAATGTATTTTTATATTTTATTTATTTTTTAAAAATATTTAAATATATTAAAAAAATATGAATAGAAAAATAAATAAAAAAATTACAAAAGTAATTAGCGGTCAAAGTGAGTGGGCTACCTTAGGCGGCAGAGTAGCCCGACTCATATATTTATTATGTGAACTAAAAATTTATTTTCATATTTATTTCTAACCAAAAAATTAACACTCGTTTAAATAGTGAGATGAGATGATTTTAAATGAGTTGAATAAAATATTATTTTTTAATAAGAAATTCTCACATCATGAGGTGGGAAGAGTCTCTGCTCATGCAAGCTCAAATTTTCATATTTATTATTCTTGATATTATCATTTCTCTATTTAAATTTGTGAAGGTGATTGGAACAAAAGATATTATATGATGTTTTAGAATGTAAAAGACTATCTATATATGATGATGTCTATAATTAATTAGTTCATATTTAAAACTTAATAATCAAGTTCAAAAACAAGCGAGTGAACAAAAAAATAACATTCATTGAATTCAAGACAACTCATGAATCTTACCCTTTATATGGCATATTAAAACATAAAAAAATAATCATCAATTCTATCTAAAATTCACATTAACATATAGTACTGCCCATGCAGGACTGGCAGTAGTTGACCGATCTGACAAAGGATGGAAAAGATGTCGAGGAAACATCCATCAACTATATATATATATATATATAAAATTTTGCTACACAATCTCTTTTACACTCTATATTCTACACTATTTTAAATTTTTTAAATTTTTAATATTTAAAATTTTTTTTTTGAGTTTATTCTTTTTAAATTATTTCAAATTTTTTATTTATTATTCATATAATAAATATTTAATAAAAAAATAATAAAAATTAAAAATAATGTAGAGTGTGGAGTGTTAAGAGGTTGTGAAGATTTTTTGTATATTATATACACACTAGAAAAGGACAACGTGCCTTGTGTCATGTTTAATTTTATATAATTTTTTTGTTTTCTAAATAAATAAATTACTTTAAAAAGTAGAAATAATAAATTATAGAAAAAAATTCAGCTCATTATCTCTTATACTATATAGTAACATGTAATTTCTCATTTTTATTATTCAATTTTAACATATATATATTGATGTTTAAATATGTGTGTTTACACATAAAAAAAAATCACATATTAGTGTGTGGAATGGAGATGATGAATAGAATTTTTTTTTAAAAAATCATTTTAAATCTAATATATTTATTTTAAATCTAACCGATGATTTTTAAATTGAGCAAAGTATTCTAAAATCTTCTAAATATTTTAAATCAAAATCATTTTAAATGAGGTATTTGTAATGTTATTGAACAAAGACTAATTTTATTATTTTAAGAATATTATTTAATATTCATTAATTTATTTGACCCAAAACATGTCATTAGATACCATTCGCCATTTTTCTAGAAAACGGCCCAAGCATAAACCGACCATTTTCCTAGAAAATGGTGCTCGTATCCATTAAACCACAAACTGCCATTTTCTCAGAAAATGTCCTAACACATTCATTTATCAATCACTGTAGGTGAGAATCGCAGGCGGGATTACCACAATCCCTGCTTACCATCATCCCTACCGTGTGCACCATAGGCGGAAATCACAAACGGAACTCTACCACCGTCCCTACTTACGATCATCCCTACAGTTACTTTTCATTTCTCTTATTCCTTTCAATCTATTAATTTCAAACATACTCAAAAATCATTTATCACATGAAAACCAATTTTTCATTCACGACACATGAGCATACAAGAAATGATGCAATAAATACCATGATGCCAAACACAACATAAATGTAAGCAAACAGAATTCAATTAAATAAATAACACATCCTCACATCCAACCGACCACCATACTCATCGGATTCAAAGTCCGGCACAACCAACCAGACTGCAGAAAATTTGTTAGTGCAAAAATATGTTCAAATCTCACAAAGTTATTTGGAAAATTACTTATAGTGATGAAATATAATTTTCGAATGATTAAGGAGGTGCAAGAGACAGCAGCACAATAACGTAACAGTGTATTTTGGACTATGGTCGTGGGTTTCAAAAGGCCAAATTTTGAATAAGAACAAACTAAGACTTGGGATGGCTAGGTAATGGCTTAGAAGTGTTGGTGAAGCAAATGATGGTGGTGGTTGGTTGCGGGTGGCGGCGTGGGCGGCGTCAGCTCCGATCATATCCAAATCGGAAAATGATCTAGAGGGGCTTCAACGATGGTGGATCGGAGCTGAGGTTGAGTGGTTTAGGTAGTTGGAGGGCCAATGGTGGCGTGGTGAAAAGATGGTGGCCAATGGCGGCGCAACGGCAGCGCAACAACGGCTTTGGAATGAAAAAGGGTCACGGTTTGGATTCCCTCGTGACGGTTAATGGTGGCACGAGAGGGGTTGAGAATCTGAGATTGGAAGGGAAGGGACGCCGGCCGGAGGGGAAGATAATGAGCGGGATTGGCCACGCTGGCATGCGGCAGCACACTAGAGGGGATGAAGAAACGGACGGGGGAGAGGGGAGGAGGAGGGGCTTGCGCGGAGGAGAAAGAATCCCAGGGGCAAAACAAAAATTTGGGAATAGAAGCAGGGATAAAATGGGAAGAAAAATTGTTAGACGAAAATATTGTTCATCTCCTATTCCCATGGATCATATATATATATATGATCCATGGGAAAGAGATTGAATTTAGGCATGTCTATCTTAAACGGATTCTGAATGTCTAGCTACAATCCCTGGCCTGATCGAATGGTACTAGAAAATTGGGATAAGGCACAAGAGGAGAGAGCATAAGCTTAGTAATAATTATAAGGTTGATATATATGCCCGACTTGCTCAAAGTTCATAACGCATTTATTGGCATAGGTAGATCTTGAAAGGCCTGTTTCTTATGTCAATCCTCCGTCCATCTCTATTTTCTCCAGTAAATTTGGGTATTTAAAAACGATACGAATTAGGACGATTTGGTATACAACTGAACCTAGGCCTGCAACCCGAGCAACCCATGCTGTGTTTGGGCCCAACCCGACCCGACCCGCTTCCCAGGATACACAAACCGACCCGACCCGACCCGACATGAGTCGGGCCAACCCGTTTCTTCTCAAATTCTACAGCAACCATTTGTGACTATCAAATTGATCCTCTTCAACTCCAACTCACTCGAAAGCAAAACCTCCATAGCCAATATCTAAGTCCAAAAAGGCAACAAAACTCCGATCTGTTACCTCTACCATGACTATATGAAAAGCCCATTGACAGGATCAAGAGATTGCATGTGCTCCACTCGGAGATCAAAACAGTAATTTATATTAATTTTACCTGGGGCGTGTTTTTCTCTTCTATGCGTCTTCGAATCTAAGGTTGACTCCGAGCTGTCCAGCAAGTGACGATCCAGGTGGAGAGGATCAAACACTGCAAGCACAAACGAGGCCTCCACGGTGTTGAAGAACTGCAAGTGTTTCTCGTTGGTCCACGAACGAGTTTGATGGGTCAGAAAGTGCGAGTCCATGGCACAGGAAAACCACCTCCCAAGACGACCGAGAAACACGCATACCCCTTGATTTATGCGGCTGCGTTCGCCAATCAGTACCTCGATTTTACGTCCTCAAGCTCCAAAAGTAATCGGCGGAAGGTAATCTGTACGCGGCTTCATACCTATTGATTTCTCGATTTTACGCTCGATTTCTCATTGTCTTGATTGCTTGCGGTGTCGGCACTTTGCTCTAGATTGGTGGGGGTTGGTTTTAGGGCTGTGGAGAAAAGAAGAAGCATCATGTGAAAGAAAAGAAATAGTCGGATCATTTCGACATTTAGCGGGTTCGACCCTCAAACTAGTTCAAATCGTATTTTTCGGACGGGTCGGGTCGGATCTATCGGACATAACGGGTTCTACACTTTTCTGTACAGCCCTAACTGAACCTACTACTCATGATATGAAATAATATTGTAAAATTCAATATGCCAGGGGTATAAAATGTTTGAAGTAGGTGCAGTTGTTAGTTTTTTAATAATATTAGATACAGTTCTAAGGTGTGAAAGCGGCTCGCGCACTCATTTTAAAAAATATAGTCTATTATTAAAAAATAATTATTTCATATAGATCTCAAATTTTTTTTTTAAATATATAAAACACTCTAACACCACATATCTTTATCATTCCTCTCAAACTTAAGTAATGATACTTAAATTTGTCCTGCCGATCTAACAAGATAGTTTTTTAAGAGCATTTTCATTGGGTTCTCCATAATCTTTCTTTTCCTATAATTTGAGGAAAAATTTAGAGAATGCTGATCTCAAAACCTCCCTCCTCCATCTGGATCCCTATTTTAAGGAAAAGATTTAAAGAATGAACATCTCCTAAATCGCTTTTATCAATATTTTATTCATTTCAATTAAATTAATTCTTCTTCTAATCATCTACACTTTATCTCATACTCATATTTGTTATAGTTTTAAATAATAGTTTTAAAAATAATTTAAATAACTACGAAAATATAAAAAAAATATTAATTTTAAAAATATTAAAAATAATTTAAATTTTTATTTAAAATATTCATTAGAGTAATAATTCAAAACATAAGAAAAAATATTGAGTAGTTAAATTTGTAAATGGAAGTGAGAAAAAAAATTAATAAAGAAATAATAGAGAAATATTATTTTAATAGAATAGAGAATGGATAGGGAATGAGATGTAGAAGATTTTTGAAAGATGAATAAAATTTAAGAAAAAAATTTAAGAAATATACTTTTTAACTAAATTATAAGAAATTTTATGGAGAATCCAACCTAAATGCACTAAAAATCCCTTTGTCCCCTAAACAGACCACACCCCCAAATTTAAAATGTCAACTTCAAATAAGATCAGCCAACCCATCCAAAAACTTACTGTCAAACGTCCCCAATGCCATGTATATTGTATGGAGCCAGAATCTCGGCTCACCTCTTTCAACTAAACTCAATCAAGAGGTCCATTCCGAGAAATTAAGTTCTTGATGTTAAGTTGAATGGAGTTAAAATGAATTGAATTCTTTATTAATAATAATAAATTTAAATGGTGGAATGAGTTTTGTAGGTTTACTTAAAATTAATTTACATGTGTTTATATATTAAGATGAGTTTAGATGGATTTATGGAAAGTTAAAAAAGATTGTGGATCCCGCGTGTAAAGATGTGTTGAGTTGAAAAATATTGTAGGTTCCATGTGTATAAAAGTTTTGAGTTGAGATGAGTTTAATGATTTAAGAGTGGGATGTTTAGATATTAGACTTAGGTTAAAATTAGATTGAGTTGAGTTAAACTCAATTTGTTCAAGTATCAAACGGGCCTAAAATACAAAAAACAACCCGAATCCAACAAGAAATCCAAGAAACGGCCCACTTGGTTAAATCTTTAAGCCCATGCCCCCTGATGCCCAAGCCTCTCATTTAATTATCCGGCTCCTCCCGATAACCGTTGAGAGAGAGAGAGAGAGAGAGGGAGGGGGATGAGAATGGAAGGAGTGGATATGGAAGCCAAAGAGAAATCGAAAGTAGTGATTCGCTGTGCTAAAGCTGCGCTCCTGCTATCTGCGATCAAATCCTTTCCGAACCGCTCCCTGAATTGCGAGGAATACGATCGATTCGAGGTCACCAAGTCTCTCTCTCTCTCTCTCAGATCGAGGAATTTTCTAAAATTTTATATTATTGGGAAATTGTGGCAGGAAGATGAAATGCTGAGGAGGAAGATTGGAGAGCTGAAGATTGCATTGGTGAGGGAGAGGTTGAAGACCAAGAGAATTAAGCTATGTGGCTTGATGGAGGTGGTGCTTCAAATCGCGCTGGTTCTCTCTCTTTCCACGTTCTTCTTGACGCTCGCGTAGCGCTCACACTCATTGATTGAGCTGCGATGTGACGGCCATCTCTACGTTTTCGTTGGTGTTTGATTCTACTGCATATTTTAGTTTGATTCTGCTAGCTAGTCCCATTTAGATCATTTGCAAATGTAGAAATATGATTTTCTGAAAATATATAAACTGTCTCTGTTTCCATGAAGGAATGAAATGTGATAGTTTTTTTTTTTTGTCAATTTCTCGGTCTCGTTTCTCAACACCAAAAAAATTACTCCACGTTGTCTTTCAAATCTGCAAGTCTCAACTCCTCTCTCTCTCCTTGCCTTGAAGACTCCAAAATGACTGTAAAGTCACCCCCGTTCCAATTTATTCATTTTTTTTTTCAAGGGAGGATAACTTACTTATTCATGTCTGTCTCTCTGTCTCCGATCGATCCATCATCTTCATCTCCAAAATCTTTCGTTACCGGCAATTGCCCCTCTCGTACTCCTCAACTGTCCTGCCATCAGGCTTCCTATATCCCTCTTTGATCGTTCTCTCTCTCTCTCTCTGAAATCCACTGTAAAAGCTTGCTTCAAGATTTATTTGAAATCCACTTGACGTCTAGACAATTTGTATAGAATAAAACTACTTTGTCTACCACTTTGACCACTTTATTTGACCACTGGTCAATTTTTTTTTCTTTATACTTAATGATTAAGAAAGTAATTTTAGTGTATTGATGAATTTTTTTTATTTTTTAAAAATATTTAAATATATTAAAAAAATGTGAAAGAAAAAAAAAAACTAGTGGGTGGTACGGCCAGCGGTAAGAGTGTGGCGGCAGAGTAGTCCCACTCATTTGTATATTCTATCAACTTAGAGCATTCACATTCCATTCTCCATAAAATTTTCCAAATTTTAACTAAAATAAATCATTTCTTAAATTTTATCCCAAATTTTAGGTTTCTTCAAAAAATATCTTACATCTCATTCTCAATCTTTTCCTATCTTATTAAAATAACTTTTTCTTATTCATTTTTTTTTATTTTTTTCTCTCACTTCTATTTCATTTTTAACTACTACCATTTTTATATTTTTCCTCTTCTTTTAAAAAATCATATTCTACTATATTTTGTAAACACTATATACAATAATACTTTTTAAATTATTACATAATTACAAATAATAATTTTTTTTTTAAATATGTGCGATTTCCAACATGATATTTTTTAATATATTTTTGTCCATATATGCAATGGTAATATTTTATTTTTGAAATGTAATAGTAACAACTTTAGCACTTCATCCAACGTTTAATCTTTTTTAGCCTTCCGCCAATGATAACATTTTTTATACTTTATGCAACGGTAACATTCCTCACAATTTCTCTAACGGTAACATTTTGATGATCCTTTCACCAATGGTGACATTTTTCATCTTCTCTCAAATAGTAATTTTTTTTTATCTTCTTTACAACTGTAACATTTTTTATCTTCTCTCTAACGGTAACATTTTTTCGTCCTATTGTAATGATATTTTTTTTTAATAAATAAGCATTTTGGTTACAATCACATTCTCACATTCTCTTTAACCTAACCCATATTTCATCTTACAAATTTTCAATTTTCGACTTTATCTCCTACTCACTTCATCAAATGACTCATTCGATCTTCTACAAGTTGTTCCTTAACTTATCATCTGAAAATGAGTTGGAGGTTGTTCTTAATGACGATGACGAATCAACATCTCGGCGTGGTTGCAATCGCCAGCGTCGTAAGTATATTTGGCGTGATCATATTCAAGGACATTACCAGCTATTTCATGACTATTTTGCAGAATCACCAGTATATCTCTCGAATCTCTTTCGAAGGAGATTCCGTATGAGTCGTCCGCTATTTATTCGTATTCTTCATGAAGTTGAGACTTACGAGTCCTACTTCATAAAAAAAAAGATAATGTTGGAAAACTTGGTTTATCTTCTATGCAAAAGATAATTGCTGCCATTAGAATGCTTGCAGATCTTGACTTAGGAGATTGGTGAAATACATATGTCTAGAGTCTTGTGGATCAATCTCTAAAAAAGTATACACACACAACATTCGGTACAAATGTTAGACACGTAACAACAAAGTTTGGGGTGATTTTGTAGGCGGCTCAGGAACCGAGTGGTAAAATGCTGGAAATTTGGCACCCTCCAATGGCTGCAAAACTGGTTGTCACAACTTATTGGCAGTCCGAATTACCATGTCATGGAGGAGCGTACCAAATTTCATGTGTCATCCTTCAACTTTGTCATTATCACAGCCAAGGAAGGTAATCCAACAAAAGTTAGGTGAGGCACATTACTTCTCGATCACAAGTCTTATACCCCGGTTGCATGCATTAGGTGAGGCACATTACTTCTTTATCACAGCAAAATTAGCTACATATCACAAAATGGCTGCAAAACCTTAAACCGCTTTTTATGAAAAAAATCACAGAATGTTTGATGGCCATTCGGGTTAGAATTACCTTGCCATATGGATGGGGCCCCACTTACAATTGTGAATTAATCCCCCCTCCCCTAAGTATACAAATTGCTATGTATTGTTTCAATACTATGTTCTGCTTCAATGCTTTGGGTTGGTCTGTGAAAACCCATTTCCTAATAAAAAGTTATAAACAATTAACCATTAGATGTCAAGAATTTAGATGTAACATGCTCAAAACTTGACACAGCACATAAGCAATGACACAACACATAGCATTGAAACAACAAATAAGCATTGACACAACACATATCATTAAAACATAACACATCATTGAAATAAAACATAGCAATGAGTCTGCACAGATCAACCCAAAACATTGACACAATACATGGCATTGAAACATAACAAATCATTGAAACAGACCATAGTAATGAGTCTGCACAAACCAACCCAAAGCATTGACATAACAAATAACATTGAAACACAGTACATAGCATTGAAACAACACATTGCATTGAAACATCACATAAGAGCATTCGCAACCCATTCTACAATGAAACAACACATAGTACGTTTGGTACAACAAACATAGCATTGACACAAACATAGCATTGAAACATCAAATAAGTATTGATACAGCACAAGGGCATTGAAACAGAACATAGCAATCGGTCTGCACAGACCAACCCAAAGCATTGACACAACACATGGTATTGAAACATAACACATCATTGAAACAGACCATGGCAATGGGTCTACACAGACCAACCCAAAGCATTGACACAAGACAAAGCATTGAAACACAACACATAGCATTGAAACAACATATTGCATTGAAACAACACATAAGCAATGATACAACACATAGCATTGAAACAACAAATAAGCATTGACAGAGCACAAGGGTATTGAAACATAACAAAATATTGAAACAGAACATAACAATGGGTCTTCACAAACCAACCCAAAGCATTGACACATCACATGACATTGAAACATAACACATCATTGAAACAAACCATAGCAATGAGTCTGCATAGACCAATCCAAAGTATTGACACAACACATAACATTGAAACACAATACATAACATTGAAATAGTATTGAAACAACACATAAGCAATGACATAGCACATAACATTGAAACAACAAGTATTGACACAACACATGACATTGAAACAACAAATAAGCATTGACACAGCACAAAGACATTGAAACATAACACAGCATTGAAACAGAACATAGCAATAGGTCTACACAGACCAACTCAAAGCATTGACACAAGACATGGCATTGAAACATAATATATCATTGAAACAAATCATAACAATGTGTTTGCACAGACCAACCTAAAGCATTGACACAATACATAGCATTGAAACACACACGAAGCATGCAAACAGAACATAGCAATGGGTCTGCACAGACTAACTCGTGGGTGTACAAACCAGTCTTGGCATCAATCGAAACATCACATAACAATTAAACCAAACAGAACACGAATAATCTCCGTGGATATAGCAATAATAGCCATTTCTAACAAGAAAAATGCAGAAATTGAAATCACAAGTGAAACCCGAGAGAAATCTAGGATTTTTTTTCTTTCAAAACCCTAGATCTCAAAATCCAGCCATAGAGGAACCATATAGGGGTCAAATGGAGTAGAGAATCTCGGTGCAAACAACCATGGAGGATCCCAGATGGAAGAGAGTTCTCCATGGAGGAAGCAGAACAGTCGTGACTACACAACGGGCATGGAGGAACCCATGAAATGGAGGAAACCGAATGCGAGGGAAAGGATTGGACTTACAGTGATGAGATGATGGAGATGAGGCCATCGATGGTGGCCGCGGTGCAAGTGAGGGGCCAAAATGACGAACGCAACCAACAATCGAAGAGGGGGACACATGAGAGAATTAAGAAACCAACCAACGAGAATGGTTTGGGGATGAACAGTCGATCCCCATCCATTCACCACAAAATGGGGAATGGGATGGGGAGGGATTTGGGGTAAAATCCCAAATTTTTCCCCAAAATTTGGGAATTTTGGGGATTTAGAGAAGAAAAGGGCTGCTATGCCGCCCCAAACATACCGTTCAAATGTATCGCTTGCCAATTTTTTTTTTTTTTTGTATTTAGTGATTAAGGAAGTGATTTTAAGTGTATTTGAGTATTTTTTTTTATTTTTTTTAAAATAATTAAATACATTAAAAAAATATGAAAACAAAAATGAAAACAAAAAAAAAACAAAAAAGTGAAGGACAATAACTTTGAGCGGACGGCAGAGTAGCCCGACTCTTTAGAGAATGAGCTGCGGATGCTCTTATCCACAGTATTATTTATATCTTGAGCCAAATTTCGAAGCGTGCAAAGAGATTATTCTTGCGATGGTAGCTCTTGGCATTTTTGGAATTAAAAGTGATCAGAGCTGACGGGGAATTTCATTATGGCCGGTGCAGTTGCATTTTGTCCCTTCCGAACGTACGTAGTTACTTCAATGTCCCAACTCGAAAGCAACTTTTCCAACCCTTATCCCAGTTTCTCGTCCAACGGTCCAATACCACTTTAAAGAGATATCCTGGCCTGGACTCTGGAGCTCGAGTAGCTCTTTTAGGCAGTTCAGAATAATGGAGTTTAGTCGAATTTCTAGGCTGCAAGAACATGGGATTCTACTCGTTATTATGAACAGTACAAAAGCCCAAAAAAGGGTCCAGCCGCTGTAATCCAACCGAGCTGTGGCAGGGTGATTTACCTTTGTGTTATCCAATTCCGGGAATGAATCGTTTGCTCACTTCCTAAGCAGGCTATGGTAGAACTTGTATCGTAATCTTTGTATCTTCTTCCCAGCACCTAAGGTACATCCAAATGTGGCAAACTGAGTAGTTCTTTCTACTTTCCAGCCCCAAGCTATTCATATGGTATTACCTTTGCAGTCGTTTAGTCATCTCTAATACGATAATATCCAACTCTTCCTAACAAATATTGTTCCTCTCACTCGCAGGTTCATATACTTTTGACGGGCGGAACCAGAAATTTTAATTTGGGAACTCAATGGAGTGCATATATAGTTCCTCTCACTCGTAGCTGGACTGAAGATGGATGGATGAACCAGTTTTGAAATATCTTACTCAAGTAAAAGCGCGGACAAAAATCTAAGCCAACTCGATGGTCACATTGAGCTTCAGTTCAGGTATGCGGACCAACTACCAAGTACCAACAACCTTAATGCCCAGTATTTACTACTCTTGTCTAGCAAACTTATTGAGCCCCACAAATAATCAGTTGCAGCACTGTTCTATGTGGTCCGAACCTAGACAAAAAATACGGGAAAATGTAAACTTATTTATGTATAACGTCGAAAACATTTGTAATATAAACTGGAAATGGGAAAAGAGGGGGTGGGGAAGGGAAAGAATATTGGTTTGTATACTCAGTCATTCTACATTTCACTTTGGACGAAGAATTTGTCATGTCGTTCTTCAAAACATCCTAATTATTTATTTACAAAAAAGAGCCAAGTATTAAGAGGAGAAGAAGAATGTACACGTCCCTTACACAGGCCAAAAAAATGCCATGCTGCTAGCAGTGAAGCAGCTCGAGACTACCGTAGCTTCTTTCTGACCTGGAAGAAAGCGAGAAGGCTGTTCTCATGCTTTATGCATGGTCTACCATTTTATAATGATTTGCAGCAAGATGAAGAATCCATCCATCGTAACAGAGGAAACAATGTGAGAAATCTCTGGACACGGGAAAACCAAGATCATATCAAACAATACTGGTTATAAGCAAACCACACAATCAAAGTAACAGAGGCAATTCGTTCTCAAAGGTATTTCAATTTTCATCAATCCCACCCAGAATGACAATTGAGAAATAAGAGTCGATGGAAAAGATCGCAGACAGGTACGCAAGAATAATGGGGCCTGCGGTATTTTAATTCTGAGGGACTAAAGGGAACATAATAATTAGAATGATTAATTGCAATTACCTCTAATCAAATGCATAGGGATCATCTGCATAGGGATTGAGAGACCCTTCCGAAAACAAATCACCTATGTTTGAAGGATGTGGATGACCTCCTCCCTTGACTCCCTGCACAATCAATTAATGAGAAGGAACTTCGCATATGTAGAATCAAAAGAAGAATCATGGCACTGTACTTAAACATGAAAGTATATGGTAGAAACCGTATTCATTTACTATCTACAAAAGGGCTTCTAATTCTCTCAAAAATCACTCGGAACGAATAAAAAACTCAAGACAAAGAACTTACGAAACTAACATGGCCAAGGCTCCCTTGCCAAAGTCATTGCTAAGAAGCTCCTTAAGCAATACAAAAAGAAAGTCGGAAAAAAAATTGCTGCTGAGGTAATTTTTTTGTTGTTTGGCTCCACCGCAAAATGAGCTCATGAAGCAAAGATAGTTAATTAGTTTAGGTTTTAGTTACCTTGACTGTACTTCTGGGGGTATTGGCCTTTGGCGTACTAATCTTTCTTTGTTTTCTTCGGTCCTGGTGTAACAGAAAAAGGAAATTCAGCACCAGGAAATGTATGTAGGAAAAGGAATCTGCAAGGCCAGAAGCCAATCTGTTGACATACAAATGTATTTAGTAAATAGGATGCATAGGCTTAATGGTTCTGCCAGATGGCCAGGTACATACCTCAAACATGACGGTACTTCTCGTTTTCCTTCGCTTGGTAATTGTTCTTCCATTAGAAGTTTCAACTTCATATTCATGGTGAGTTACCTGCCATCCATGAAGTATGGGACGTTAGAGTATGCTCGAGTCCAACCAGAATATGTTAGCAAGCTAAATAAATTCTTCAACCATCAAATAACACACAAGTATATGTATACTCTACAGAAGTAACTAACCTTCTTATGGTGCTGAGGAATGCTCATTACACTTCCTGTGTTCACATTCTCTACTTTCTTCAGCAACTTTGACACTGGTGTTTGCATTCCTCCCAAGGAAGGAGAATTCTGTACACAAAATAAAAGATAAGACTAAAAGTGACTGTCATATCTTAACTTGGCAAAAGCTAAATTTATTGGGAAAGGAAGGTAAAATGATCTCCATTTTTTTTGTCACCTTCTCTTCGTTCTCCGGTCTTACCAGAGAGTGCTGATTTCTTTTGCCACCTCCATGATTTCTCATCTTGCTTGATGAAATGGAGTAATCCTGCAGTTGTAAAGTTAAGTTGATCATGTTCATAATAAAATATGCAGTATTAAAATTTCACACCCCAAACTTACTTAAAGCAAACTCATTACAATCGGTTTTGCCATCTTTTACATAGAATTCGAGTGTTATATTAACTTCTTCTGTCATTTAGAGAGTCATCTGTCAGTCTCCCTACACCACCTCCACCCCCCTTAATAAAATAATATATATTTACTGAAATGAAACTCATTTGAAATATCTGTGAAGGATATTACCAATTTCATACAAATTTATTTACTCTAAGATATAGCAGGACTTGTCAGCTGTTCTTGGTGCAACATCAGAAAATCCTCGGGAGTTGGGAATAAGAAAATTTCCACGAATTTTGCTTGAAGACAAGTCCTGTGGGAGTTGCTACTTTTTGCATCCAAGAAAGTTCATATTAACTTATCTCACTACGACTATCTTTGCTTGAAGACAAGTCCACAAACATGAGAGAAGTCTATTGATTATAGTAGATTACCTTTTTTGAGTTCACTTCTTGGTCATCCTGTGGCTTGTCACCCATCACTTTCCACTGCAACTGCAACAAAGCTCTCTGCCTCTCTTCCTGCAGTATAATATTAAGAAAAAAAAGTTATTAAGGTGAGGATAAAGCGATCGGATTTGAATTGCAGGAAAATATATACTTTGGACTTCTGAAGATCCAACTCCTCTTGCAGCTTCTTACACTCATCTTCATGCTCACACCTCAAAGCTCTCGTCTGAGCTTCATATTCACTCCTGAGTAATGTTGTTTTCTAAAAAAATATATATATATTGAGCTATAGAAACAAACTCTGGTTAGGTCAATAACTTGAACCTAATTATGAAGCTAATGCACCTCTCTCAATTCTTTTTCAGATTGAAGTTGGGCACGTTTTAGCTCTTCAGTGTGATCAGCTTTAAGGGCCAAATCCTTTCTGTCATGCTCCTGCTGAATACGGCTGACCTACAATGGACAGTACCAGGGTTTAAACTATTTGTTAAGGCTTCTTCTATAAAACTTGGAATAAACATCCCAAGACTTTCCCTCAAAATTTAGTACCTTCCCACACAAAAGAATGACATTTGTGTAATAAGGATGAAGTTTAAACTAGGAAAGTTATGTTAATATAATTCTATGTTCACTTTAAAATTGCTCATAAACTTATCTAACGTACCTGATAGGTTGTTCAACAACCCATCAAGACTAAAAGTTACAAGCTGAATTAAAATGTGATCTAAAATTATGGATTAAACAGCTCAATTTAAAAGTTAGATGCTACCGAGTGGAAATCCAATGTCTTAAAAGCATGCAGGTATTGAAGAAAAATATACTCCACCGCACATAAGAAACTGTTGATAATATCAGCGGGTTGCACAAGGCAAATATAAGACGCTGAAATGAAATAACTCAAGCCCGATAAATTACACTGATAAACACAGAAAGTAGCAAATCCAATCTTATTGAATGCATCGTATACAGAAAGAAAATGATACAAGACTCAAACTTTGAGATGCATACCAGAGCCGCGTGTTCCTCCTGCACATGCATCAAGTATAGCCTTGATTCTTCCTTACATTCTGTGAGTTTTTGGTCACATTTTCTTTCCATTTCTTCAACAGCTTTGTCCGCCTGAAGGTTTAAATGGATGAGAACCACAATTCACAGATAATCATATTGCAACTGATGATAATAATGAGTGAACCTTCTCTTTTTCCATATTAACAATTTCCAGCTTCTCCATCTCATACTTCGTCCTTATGTCATTAATTGCCTAATCAATTTCAGCTTAGTATCAGTCTGAAGGTACTTGCACAAACTCTTAGAATGTTGCATGAGCAGAAGGGTTTAACATAAAACCTGATCATTCCTCAGAGATATTTCTTTCAAATGCCTTGACAACTCCAATTGTTTACTCTCTAACATCTGATCATATTGCTTCTTAGCTTCCACAAGTTTACTTTCAGCAGCAGTTAGCAATTCCTGATTCTGCTACAAACAAAAGGATACAAAATTAAATATATGTGTGGGAGAACTCCACATATTAAAAGGATATAACTGCTTTTAAAACCTCCTCCATTTGATCTTCCAGCTTCTTCTCTCTCTCCTTACAATGCATAATAAGCTGTTCCTTTTCCTCCGCAAGATCATGAATATGGCTGATTTGTTTCTCCAGCAAATCTACATGCTGCCTATGTGCCTCACACTCCTTTTGCAAAATATCTACTTCTTCTGCTTTTTTCTGTATCTCTGACTGTAATTTCTCATAATTACCTTTGTTCTCTATTTCTAAAGACGAAAGTTTCAGCAATAAATCTTGCTGCCATATATTACATTAAAATAATTAGTATAGCAACCAAGCATTGTAAAATGTAGTATGAAGAAGAGGAAGAAAATTTGCAGACCATTTTATTTTCAGATGATCTCAAATTTTCTGACAGAGTACCAATTTTCTCCTCTAATTTGGACACCAACATTTCTGTTTGAAGCTTCTCAGAGACCAGCTTTTCTGCTTCAAACTCCAATTTTTGAATTCTCTCCCCAGCTAAACGGCACTCCTCTGAAAGTTGTGCCTGAACAGATTCTTGGACTTTCTGAAGTTCAATACACTTATTGTTTAAGTCCTGATTTATTAGTTGTAATGCATCCATTTCTGATTTTCTGCGTAAGAACTTATCATGAAGTTGATCATATTGTTTTTTAGCATGTGTTGCAGCAAGGTCTCTCTCCTGCTGGACCAAGTTAAAGCAAGATTCATAAAGAGAGTTCAGATCATCAAACTTGTATGAAAAGGTCAAGTTTTGTTTGTCCAATTCAACCAACTGTGCAGCCAACACTTGAACCAAACCTTCGAGGTTTCTTCTCTCCTTTGAGGACGTATCCAATTTTCTAGCAAGGTCACTGTTGTGCAGTTTCAAATCACTCTTCTCTTTCTCCAAATTTTCCTGAGTGAATATCAATTGTTTAATATCATCTTCTTTCAGTTTCAACTGAACGTACACCTCTCCCAATTTAGAGTCCAAAGTCTCTGTCACCAATCTATTAGCTGTTACAGTTTCCTCAAACTTCTTGATCATAGCATCTGTACTCAAAACATCATGATATTTATAAATCAATGATTAACAAGTAGAAGCCAAAAGTCCTTCGAAATCCAATCAAACTATCAAAGGTGCAATTGGTGGCCGCAACATGGGACATAAGCCTTATAGTGTATGCCTTTAACAACATGGTCTTTCGTTTTGAACTGGAAGCAAAGAACCTCTGGTCTCTCCTAGGCCTCAAGCAGTGCCAACGGAGTAGGAATATCCTTGCGTTATATATTTGCCAACCGAATCACTTGGAAGGGATTCAAAAGCGGTTCCCACTCCGTTAACACAAGAATCTTTAGGAAGAATCATCATAAAATAAATGGAGAGGAGGAGGAGGAGGAGGGGGGGGGGGGGGGGGGGAATGGCTTATCTACCAACCAGCTTGTCAATTTTTTTTGTTGTGCTCCTTTCATAGAAGAGCTACCTAAATTAACTTTATGTTCATTAACTTAAACTTGCTACAAAATATAAATAACAATTATATTAAAGTTCAAATCAACCCAATGTAACTGGTGTGGGACCAGGTAAAATGCGGATAGTAATAACAACCACAATGATGATGAATACAACGAATAACGATATAACAATTCACCAACTAAATCAACAACTTAAGTTTAATAGGTGAATAGTTGGATAATTCCACAAACCTAAAGAAAGATTGAAAAGAATAGCCATAAATTGATTTTCTGACTCTTTAAGCAGTCAATTGAACAATTACATGCAAGTTCTATGATGTTTTGATTCTTAAGCTTATCTTCCAAAACACTGAGCATACCACAAATTGAAGCCTAATTATGCTCTTCCGCAAGCGCATCAACCTAAATTCATTAGGTCTCAATATTTGCCCTAAGTGTCATATTAACAAGCAATCCAAACAAGGAGGAAGCTGCCAACCTTCAGCAATAAAAACAAAAAAGCGAAACAAAATGTTTACCCTTTTCATCTATGAGATTGGCAGTCTTGCGCTGTTCATCTCTGTGAATTTTATCCTTTTCCTCCTCCTCAATTTTGAGTTTCTCCAGCTCCTTCCCACCTAAAAGCCGGATTCAAACACAATACACAATGCCTGTTAAATATGGTGCAAACACGCTATTCTTTAATAACTTATTTTTATAATTATAATACAGTTCAAATACTCCTTACTTTACAAATTGAATATTTTTCAGAGGAAATAAAATATATATTTTCATATATATATATATATATATATATATATATTTAGAGGAAACATATCTCGAAGAATAAACTTACGAATTCTAGCAGTTTCTTCTGCAGACTCTAATTTCAGGGACAGAGCATGCATTTGTTGATTCAAACCATTGAGAACTATTGAACTTGAAGATAGTTTTTCTTCAAAAAACTCATTATCTTTCTCAGCTGTTGGAACAAGGTAGACACTATTTCAACTGTGATGCTAATAAAGTATTAAGGTTCACGAGCTTGATTGAAAACCTACCATCCTGAACCTGAACAGCCATGTGCTGTAAAGTCTCGGTAAGTTGATCACACAGGGTTTTAGTTGAAGAGAACTTAGATTCCAACCCTTGCCAGAGCCTCTCATCTTCTTTCTGCTTCACCTTAAGCTTAGCATTTTCATTGAAGGCATTCTGCAATTTTTCCTCTAATGCCCGGATGTGCTCCATGGATTTCTTCAGCTTGTTATTCTGAAATTGTTAAAAATGTTCACCACATCACCTTTCAAGTCATGGTGAATACAAGTTCCTTTCTCCCTAACAATCGAGTGGCATACACTTATAGGGCAAACCGTAATTAGTGAACAATGGTTCAGAAATCGAAGCACAAACGCTAGCATAAGCGCACACACGCATAGAGAGAGTGGGAGAGAAGAGACGAACACAAACAAGAAAAATCCCAGGGATATAGGGAGAAATAGAGAATATCATACCGAAATTTCCAGATCAGTCTTCACAGAAGCTTGTTCTTTCACCAATTTCTCTGAAAACAAAGAAATCAACCACACGCATAACAAAATATTCTGTATTTTTTGAGAAAATGAAACATACAACCAAAATCCTCCTATCAAAACCTGCGGTCAGCTTCAAATTCGCGAAACTTCCCGAAGAAATCGAATCCGAAGCAGGACGCGAAGAGAACGAGAAACTCTTCGCGGTTGCAGGGACCGATCCTGCTAATGATTTGAAGTGATCCAAACTCTTCATGCTTGGAAATCCTAGCCTCTGCATTTTCGAAAACGAACTGCAGCTACAAAATGTAGAAATTTGTGTGCATATTTCTCCCTCGCTCTCTCTCGCTATGTAGCTCTTGAGTCCTGGCTTTTCAGGGTGCACTTGGAACTGACTTGGGCGCGAAGGTTATGCGTATTTATAGAGACCGGCTTTTGAAATTTGTAAACGTCCTAGTTCTGAACGGGAAGAGGTTGGACTCGGACGTTCGCTACACTTTTTTTTATTATTATTAAACTAATTAAATTCTTCAATTCATCATCTATACACATAGATCAGCCAAAATTGAACCCATAACCCAACCAGTTTTAAAGATGCCTTTAGTCCTTTAAGATTTTATAAGAATACATAAACGTTGTGAAAACCATGCAACGAGGACAAATAAAGTAAAACAAATACAAGCAAATCAATGACACGATATAAAATTAACATGATTTGATAGCGTGCCTAAGTCTACAAAGTTGTAGATGCTTTTATTATGTTGAAGAAAAACAAAATACACTTTGAGACAAAATTCCACTGTTCAGAACACTTAGGGCTTAATGAACTGTTCATTAAATACATATTTATAGTGTCACACACAAAAACCTTTATTTTTACTTTTTATGTTATTCGCTCGAACATGTCGAGCGCATCTCGAGCTTCACTTGACCTGTCAAGCTAGTGTTGAATGAACTTTTTGCTTAGCGCTTTTTCGTTCGCAAACAATGACAAGTCTGCGCTCCATAGCCCAAGTCTCCTTGAAATTTTCCAAAAAAAAAATCATAACATATCGTTGTCGAGTCAAGTCATCAAATCGGACCGATAGACCAACAAAACCAGGTTCCGCAAACCCAACAATAAATGAATGTTTCTATGTGAATTAATGTTCTGGTTGTCATTGAAGTCATGGATGGTTATATCTCTTTGATTGTGTTGAGACCTTACACGAATTTAGGAAAGGGACTACTTCGAACTTCAAGATCAAGCTTGTTTCTATCTGCATATTGCTCATCTGCCTGGTTATAATCCTTTTTTTTTTTTTTCCTTTGATCATCTCATGCACTGTCAGAATTGCAAACTGAGTCGCGTTTGCAAGGCCCTTGTCATACATCAAGTGGTCACGGATTTTTACTTGCTTATTTGTAAGTAGCTTAAAGAGTACTTTCAATGTAGCTCAGAAAAAGTTTGTGTTGTTCATTGTTGAGGATGATGACCTGTGATATTTAAGAGATCCCAATTCTATGGTTTTATTAGGATGTGGACATGCCTGCTGCTCTTCAGGATTTTCAAGAGATGTAACATTCCAATTTCTAACGGTGGCAATGGGAACGGCAGAGGACTAAACTCCAACCATTGAATTATAACTGAAATGCGTGCTTACAAGATGTATGCTTTGGCTTTTGCGTGCATTGCATCTTATGCTTATGTTCCTGCGCAGTTCCCAACTGGCCTGGCATTGGCCATTGACAAGAAAAGCACAAAACAGGCGAGTTGGGATATCCCTTTACTGCCTAGCCCTGCAATTGAGAGATTCTCCACATGTATGGCTGAAGCTGGATATCTGCGTCTATCGAAGAATTTGAAGAGAGCTGATGTGGTGATATTCATTTTATCATCAGCCTAAAAATTTCAAGAGATGTCAAAGATTCAAGATTGCTCCAAGTCCTCGCAGATAAGTTTGAAGCAAATTAGGTTGAGCCTCTAACTAAAATATGATTTGAGCTGAAACCATCTCCACAAAATAAAACTAAAATTGAAAAAAGAGACCCTTATCATTTTCATATTGATAACTGATAAAGCCGAAGAAACAAAAACCCTAATTCATATTCATCACCACTTCAGACGACAGACTCCCTTTCCGAAAACAACACACTTTCTTCTAGGCACCCCCACACTATTAGCCAAAACGCACTGTATCTGTATTAGATTTAAGATTTCAGACCTCGTCCTCGTGAAGGAGCATGTTGGGAATACCCTTGTTGACAGGGAAGCGGCGACCGGTCTCGGGACAAATGAGAGCGCCTTCCTCGAGGTGGAGCTCCAGGAGGGCGTGGTGGAACTTGTCCAAGAAGTCGTCGGAGTCGAGAAATGAAGAGTCCGCATCCTCGGGGAGCTCGGCGTAGCCCAAGGTCCTGGCGGCTTCGGCGAAGGCCTTCCACTCGATCTTGGGGAAAATGTTCCGAAGGAAGTCGGCGTTTAAGTCCACTTTCTTCTCCACCACCTTCTCCACCTCGATGCGGAGAGGGAAGCCGTTGGCGACCCCCTTGATGTTCGACGACAGCATGTTGTGAGTTAGCAACCTCATCTCTCTCTCTCTCTCTCTGCCGCTTTCTTTTTTCTAACTCTGCAATGGACTGGGAGGGTCCTTCCGCCTCTCTGCGGAGGGTCTAGGCTTTTCTGAAGGACGAAAATGCCTTCTATTTCTTACACTTGGGAGGGGTAAATTGGGTAAATAGACAATCTCAATAGGACTAAGGTTGCGTTTAGACTATGAAAAATGATTTGTTGAAGCCTGCAGCCGCAGCACACACTACAAAATTGAGTGAAAAAAAAAAATTACTATGTATGCAGGTGTGCTGCGGCTACGGGCTAATGCCTAGAATTTCTCTTAGACTATAGATAATAAGGTAGGGGTGCTCCCCACCTTTTTTCCCCGTCCATGCGGGGATGGAGTACCCCATTCGCTTGCCGAGGTGCGGGGTGGACCTTCATCTGTCTCCCCCACCCTTTCGGCCTAGTCCAGTTATTTAGGTTCTAAATGGTTTAAAATCTATTTTTAGGTTCAGAATCCATTTTTGGGCCACTTTAGATCCAAAATTTAACTAAAAAAATAAATATATTTAAAAATTGAAAATATATATAGATAGAACTATTAACTATATACTAAGTTTCAACTATTAACTAATTAAGTAATAATCATCACTATAGCACTAAACTATTACAATTTACAATTATACAAATTAAGAGAACTAATAACCTATTACAAACTGCTCTAAAAATATTAAATATTACAAATTGTACTATTAACTATTGTAACAACATTACACTTAATTGTAAATTAACAAAATCATAATTTTTTAATTTGATAAATTTGGGGTGGTGTTGTGGCGGTGAGTTTACTGAGTGGTGAGTTGTGTCGACTGCTGTGAGAGTGAAAATCAAGATCATAAAATTTAATAAGTTATAAAACCTAAAATATTAATAAGTTAAAAATAAAATAAATTAGAATTATAAAGTTATAAAATGAAACAAAAATTAAAAATATTAAAATACAAAATATTAAAAGTATTAACCAATATGAGATTAGGATTGGTCCATTGGAATTTGAGATGAAGATGAGCATAGGTCGATCATTAGGATTCGGCATATGTATATTGAGAATAAAAAAGCTAAAAAACATACAAGCAAAATAATTAGATACTAAAATATGATATAAAATTATAAATGCAAAAAATAAATAAGGGACAAATTGTGCAAACCATGGCAATGGTGGGTCCAATACAAAGTCATACTGCATCAGAGGTAGCCGTAGACGTCGTCTCATGTATCACTATTACAATTAAATTTGAAATGAAATTAATGAATACCAATTAAATGAAAATAAATTAATTAATAAGAATTTAGAAAATGAAATTAAAATAAATATCAGATTCAGGCTTATCACCACCTTCCTCCTCGATGTCGACCTCCTCCTACTCAAGAACATCCGAAACATGAATTGGAGTTCCCTTGATCCAATTCTGCGTGCAAATCAAAGCCTTCACAATAGTAGGAGCTAATGAACTCCAAAATGAATCTAATACACGCCCTCTGGTGCTAAAGGCCGACTCTGAGGCTACGATGCTAATAGAGATGGCCAAAAGACTGTGGGTTATCTCTCTAAGGATGTGATACTTCACGACATTCACCTTCCACCAACTTAATATATCGAAGTCTCGAGAAAATGGTAGAAGCTCCGCTGTTAAGTATCTGTCTATCTCTGGCTAAGCCTCTACAGAACTCCGGATGAAGGGGTCTACTCAAACCTCTCACCCCAATCCAATCTACGTCTTTTCTCAATCTCGACTTATGGTACTTGTGGGGGGTAGGTATAGATGCCACAATATTACCACCCTGCAGGACGATAAACTCATCAAATAATCTACTAAGGGTTTCCCAAACCCTTGCTGCAATAAGCTCCGCCCATGCTTGCCCGTACGCAAGGCTCAATCCAAATATCATGCCATCGACCATAAACATCGGGTCAAGGACGACAGCTACATTTAACAAAATATTAGCCCTAGTAAAATCTCCCCAATACTTGTCGTACTTTGACCTCATAACCAATGTCATCTCCCGCAGCCTAATGTGACCACTCGCGACCATGTCATCTAATTCTTCTTTTACCCTACATAGTTGCTGACAAAATTGATAGGATGTATGGTACAAAGTTCTAGATATCGTCGTGGTGACCTCGTAAAAAAGTCTCAAAAACTCTACAAAAATATATACAATTTTCCAATCATCATCTACAGGTTTTCCCTATCCCCCATGATTATCAAAATATTTAACATATTGGATGTCTTCATCACCCAATAATGCAAATGCCAGCTTATATTTTTGGGACGCCTCCAACATAAAAAAATGTTGAGTTTCATCGTGTAGACATATCAGTACAAAGGCTCTTCTTGAATGTTAGGCCCGCAGACCTCGTAGCAACCTTGAATTTCTCCCACCTCGAATGAGAAGATCTCACCCATTTCACAACAGCCTGACCCGAGCAATCGAGTCATGAAGATCCCTCAAACCATTAGTGACAATAAGATTCAGAATATGTGTCGCACATCTCACATGCAGACACTCACCACCCAAGATTGTCTTATTTGTCTTTCTAAAATAGGTCTTCAGATGTCTCAATGTGACATCGTTAGACGAGACATTATCAACTGTGACTGTAACAACTCGGATCAACCCCCACTCCTTTATTGCGACCTCCAAGGCCTTCCCAATTGTCTCACCCTTGTGATCGGTGATGTGACAAAATTTTATAATTTTCTTATGTAATGTCCAATGACAATCAACAAAATGTACAGTTAAAGACATATAATTAAAATTTTGGACTGATATTCAAGTATCAATGGTAAGGCAAACAAATTGACCCGTCAATTCACCCTTCAACTTCTCCTTTTCAAACCAAATTTTTTTTTTTACATTCTTTGCTACCGTGTGGTGAGAAATAATATTAAACCTTGGTTCCAAGTAGCGAGAATACGCTTGGAACCCTTTCCCATCAACAACTTGAAAATGTATCTCGTCCATGATGATCATACGAGCTAGGTGTCTTCCACACTCATCGGGATCATACTAGTATACCCCCTCAAAGTTGCACCCCCACTAGTCTCATCCGCCATTTTTTAAAGTCTAATTTCTAGCCTATATTGGCTCTTCTCTTGTAATGATCTTAATATTGGACTTTTTTTATATTGTTATTCTAATTGCACCTTTAATTGTGAGGTGTCATGTTTCCTATAGTGGCATCCATAAATTTTCTCACAATAGTTACACTTGGCTTGAGGGTTATTGGGGTTATCACCCTCTACTTTAGTGAAATGAGCCCAAACTATGGAAGCAAATTTCTTGCTGGGCTTGGGGGAAGGGTAAGGTGCCGTAGGGTGTTGGGCCAGGGGTAGGGGTAGGAGTATAAGTAGGAGTAGAGGTAGGTGTTGGTGTTGGGGTAGGGGTAGGGGTAAAGAAAACCTGGGTATGAAAATGAGAGCTCGCACTAGAATCTGATGGCATATCCATGAATTTAAGCAAACAAGATATCTGAAATTATAGCAAACATAACAAAATGTCAAACAATTAACATCCAAGCATTAACATATATATTAAAAGTTGGAAAATTAAACATCAAACATAAAAAAAAAAATACCCAAATTAAAAACACCAACCATTAAAAAAAAATATCCAAATTAAAAAGAGATCAAGACGGAGCATCAATGGACAATGTGTATGGAAGAAATAAAACAACGTTCGGATTGGATGAGTATAAAAAAATAGGAGATCATTATGAATACTAGTGTATTGAGTGTATTCATAAATTAAATAATAAATAGATTTCTTTTTCTAAATATATATATTATTTATTTATTGATATGTGCACAATACTGTCAACTTTGAGGCAAGCATTTCTCAATATATTATTATAAATATCCGGTAAGTGAGTTTAGGACATGATCATGATCAAACCAGATCAAAGAGACATATGTGAAAAAATTCTTTTGACTTTTCTAATTGTCATTGATTTTAAAACAACTTTACTTTCTGTGTTGGTAAAATTTATTGATCTTCTTCAGAATAATGCGAAAGATCTAAATTTGAACAATAATCACTCTCCAAATAATTAATTATTTGTCAAATGAAAGTTTGAAAACCATGAATCAAACAACATATCAAACAGATTGGTGATCACGTTGAGCTACCTAAAATACGATACTAACAAATTGGTGATGAGATTGGTGATCAAAATTTTTGTAGCTAACTAAGAAAATAAAACTAATCAATAGCGTGAAGGGTTTAAGTTGAACTCAAAGGATGTTATTTCATTATAACAAAGAGAAATCAGTCAGATTATGACGACAGGTATACCTCCAAAATTAATTTAGGGTTCAATCTTTGAAACTCGTAAATTATTTTAGAGGTTTCAATCTTTGAAATCCCTAAATTATTTTAGGGTATTTCGAAACACACATTACATAATACAAACTAAAAAAAATAAAAAACACATGGACAGATTCACACACAACTACACAGTACACATCGTTCATCAATCATTCAAACCACATGCACAATCAAGTCTCCACAGCACATAATTCACAAAATCACATCCTCAATCTCTGATTAAACCCCATACTTCCTCCAATCTCCATTCCATAAAATATAATTCACAAAAAATTAAAGTAGATTTAGGGTTTATTACCTTCGGCGACGGATATGAAGACGAAGTCACGAAGGCTACGGTGACGGCGACGACTACGATGACGGTGACGGTCGCCGATGGCTACGGTGACAGCGACGGTGACGGAGATGCAAATTGCAGAAGGTAAGCAACTGAGGAGCGAGAGAGAGAGAGAGAGAGAGAGAGAGAGAGATTCTAGGTAGGGTAAGCTCGCCGAGGAGGGGATCTAAACAAATAACGAAACGACGCCCTTTTTCCATTGACGAAACGACGTCGTTTCATTATTTGTTATTAAGAAAAAAAAACTCATGCATGAAACGACGTCGTTTTATGCCTGGATTATTTTATATATATATATATATATATATATACTTATATATAATTTTTTATATATATTTAAGTGGGATAGGGTGCCCACCCCTATAATAAGGTGAAGAAGTAATAAAATATAATTGTGAAAAAGTAATGATAAAATATTGAATAATAGTGAATAGTAATAAAAAAATAAGTAAAAAGTAATAATAAAATAATGAATAGTAGTGTAGTATTCTCAATGCAAAATGAATAATCTTATTTGAAGACATTTATCGTTATATTTTACGCATAATTTAATTTGAAAGATAAATTTTAAAATTTAAATTTTATAAATCAAATTATACTATGTAAATGGTGTAATGTGTAAAGGCCTATTCAATTTCTTGAAAATTTTGAATCATATATAATAGTTAAAAAAAAAAATCATATTTGAAGTTTAAGCGTTGTGCACTCCTTTTAAAAAAGAGTGTTGCTACTCTCATCCTGTGATTTTATCTCCTCAAAGTTACTACTAGTGCAATTGCATTTTTTTTTTCTTTTTCTTTCAAACATTTTTTAAACATATTTAAATATTTTTTAGAAAATACAAAACTTTACTAATAATCACTTCCTTTACCATTTAAAAAAAAAATTAAAATATATGAGCGGTAACTAACTTTGAGGGGACAAAAGGATAGGGCCAACTATCATTATTCTTTGAAAAAATAGAGAGTAAACATGAGACTCACATAACAAAATTAATTTTTAATAATAAATTACACTCTTTTTTTTAAAAAAGAATACCCAACATTTACCCAACCTATATTAATCTAAAAAAAATAATGCTTGGCTTATATTTTAAGAGAAATTCTATTTGCAGTCCTCAAATGGGGACTGCATGTACAAGCCATTCATTAAATAGAAAAAAATACAGTTTTGATAAGGATATTATTATAATTTTAAAAAAAATTTATAGACAAAATTAACTAGGCTTGAAATGCAATCCCCATTTGAGAACTGTACGTAGCATTGCTCATATTTTAATCATACAGATGAGTTTGCCCATATACGCTGGTGAGTTCTGTGGCATGGCAGGGCCGGGCTGAAAGGTGCAGACACAGTATCGGAAGTTAGCTTAGATCAAGTTGTTTAGCCCAATATTGAACCTCCTTTATTCCGGCCTTCTAGTTCTGTTCACATTTATGGACCACTCAATTGGGCCTGAGACCTGCTACGTAGAGTAGGCCCATTAGATCGTATCATCCTACAAAATAAGGTTGCTATAACTGATCAGGGACTGGATTGATGAACAATATCTTTGATTTTTCAAAAAGCTGTATTAAAAATAAAAAAATTATCAAATGAAATAAAAAATTAATAAAAAATGAAAATTAATCAGATGAAAGTTGGTGTGGAATTTTATGATTTTGAAGTCTTAAAGTGATGAGGAGTACCGAATAATCTATATGTCAAAGAGATTAGGCAGGCTCTGAATTGTCCTAATTCCCATCTAGGTTCGGTAAAGTGATTGTAGAAAACAAGGAAAGCCATACTACCAAAAATAAAATAAAATAAATTAAAAATTTGAACAAATACACCAATAGATAATGTATTGTTCATTATCTTAGCTAGCAGAATTCCTTCCTTTATTGATCAGCTAGGGATCTTGGTTGGCTTCAACTTGTTTGAATTTGTTGATTGACTTGGAGAGAATAGGATTGAAAAAGAAAATTAATTAATTATAAGTTAACTTTAATTGTGAGCTAATTACTTGTGAGCTAATTACTATTGATTTGGTGCATTTTGGATGACAATGTTGTTTCGACCAACACGGCAACACGCATGCCTTTTTGTCTTAATTAATTAGATCAAGGAAAATGATACTTTCACCGTTATATTCTATCGCTGTGATTTTTTATTTAATGATTAAAGAAGTGTTTTTTTAATAATATTATGATTTTTTTTATTTTTTTTAAAAAATATTTAAAAGTATTAAAAAATATATTAAAAATAATAATAATAATTATGCTTAACGGTGGCTCCAACGATAATTGGGAGTGGTGTACGTAGCATCACTCTTAGATCAATTGTACGTTTTTCGTAAATAAGTTCAACGAGGCCATGCCTGCAGCCATGTAATTTATATTTATGTAATCATGATTTTCATGTAAACTGGATTGTACATATATACGTGTTGTCAATGGACCAGTACAACCACGTACTCGCGTCATGTGCAAACGCATGTGAAGTGTTAATAATGTTGGCGCGCATCTCAATGTTTATGTATTACTAATTAAGGGAAGGAGCTGCTGCTGTATTGAAATGATTTGGATTCATCATCGATGGATAAATATTATAAATAGAAACAAAAATTAAATTATTTATTATATTTTATGTAGAAATTTAAAAAAATTGTGATGATGAGATGAGATGAGATGAGATGAATTAAAATGAATTGAAATAAATTTTAAACGTAAATGAGACTGCAGCTAGCTAGCATGCTTATAGCATGGCGCCCCAAGATCAGGCGTATGTGATTATAATGTAAGAATTATAATCATGTGCATGGGATTTGCAGGAGTGGGAATATTGGATAGTACTAGTGCTACTTGGACAAGGAAGTTTTGTTTTACTTGCATGATGCACTGAATATATGAAAGTAGTAAAAATCTTCTTGTAAGCGATTTCGTGCATTAAACTATATATTAATATTAAATGTAAGGTATTTTTTTATTTATTTTTATAATAAATAAAACTATGTGAGTGTTAGTACTTAATTTGGTATGCCAAATCGCTTGTAACTAACAAATCTCTATATTAATATATGTACACGTACCCCTTGTAGGCTTCTACAATTAACAAAAGTCAATATATATAACGATTTGTTGAACGGAAACGCCAGCCAGGGAATGAGGGAAAGATAATAATGCTTCAAATTGACTATGAACACGTGATTATTAATCAGACTCAAAACTCATGATATTTCTCTCCGTAAACTGGCACGCATTAATGGATGATCATGGTATTCAACCTGAATGTTGACTGCTAGCTGTAGCTGAGCAACAATATGAATCTCTACAGAACATATATATCTATATATATATATATATATATATATATATATTGCGAGAAAACAATTATATAGTATAATATAATTGCTAATTTATCTCTGCAGCCCGTGACATGATATTGTCACTGCTGAGTGCTGAGTGCTGACCAAGGGCAGCTAAAAATTACCTGCGGCTAGCTACCTGGGATTATATTTACAATAATATATATATATATATATATATAGGAAACAGTATATACATCTGGTATTCCATTATTTTTCTCTCAAGTGATGCAACATGCAATAATAATGGCATTCATATCTTCTTGGGTTCTAAACTCTCACTTTCGAATTAGGGAGAGAGCTTCGATCATAAAATGCATATATGCAATTTCTATTCGTAACTCAAGATCAGCATGCATTAATTAGTGAGTTCTCTAAACATTAAAAAAATTAAAAGTTAAAAATTTGGTGTATTATCACAATGATCAAGAGTAGCTAGGTAAATTCTCTAAACCTTTAAAAAAATACATGCATGTAATTTAGAACCTTTTCAGCAGACGAGTTAGGGCCATGCAGTTCGCTCCTAGTACTGATCATGAATATCTCATGGGGGGAAAAAGTAAAAAAAAAAAAAAAAAAGGAAAAATATCCGGGCACTGGAAATGTTTGAATGGAGTTATAAGACCCTATACCGATCGATCGAGCTATCGTGGTATAACTAAAAGTCAATTATGTTATCTTGTGGTTTCAGCTTTAAACTTGCAAAGTCCTGGTTAGGTTACCCATGATGATCATGAGGCACTTACACAAGTTACTCTGATCGCAAAGGACCCTATTCCCTATCAAATATGAATATTAATCCACACACTCATGATGCATACACACACACACAGAGTACCATATACAAATACTTACAGCATGCATGCATATATATACTTACCATCTCAGACCCATGCATATATGTGCAGTATCAATCATTAACAAGTCATGCAAGCTCTTCAATCTACAATATCTAAATCTCTGACGTCCTATCTAATTAGGCCTTTCTGAGTTACTTGGTGAGACATGGTGCAGAAGAACTATGTACAACGAGGTTCTAATTAAATTACGTGCCCGATCACCTAAAAGTCAACATTCAAAATAATAATATAATAATGATAATAATTAAAAACTCAAGTTTGAATTCTACTCATGTCAAAAACTTTAATTCGAACTATATATATATATATATATATATATATATACATGCATGCATGCATGGTGTTTTGTGTGAAAAATATCTGTACTATATGTATGCATGGAGATCACAAAACAGACATGATCATAAACGTGGCGCGGTTAGGCGAACGATCGAGTAGATGGCCATAAAGTCTGGGTTTTAGATGAATTGGGTGGAAACCTATTGAAGCAAGCAAATCAGTTGTTTAGCTGACGCCACAAACAATGATTATTTATTTCAGAATAATTACAAACACTACATGAATTTGTCTGACATCAGAGATCAGACTCCTTTATTGAAATGCATGATATAAGTCCATCAGACAAGGAACCTTGGCTGAAGGACAAAACTCTGATCTCCTCGAGTGTATTTGTGAATTGTGCGTGATTGAGTATGGCTCTGTGATCGACAGAGAAAGAAAAAAAAGAAAGAAACGCTTATAAAAATGGCCAGCTTCCTGGCTCGGTTCTCAGCTTTCTGTTGACAATTGAAACTCGTGAAACTAGACTAGCTAGGTTGATTAATATTAAATCAGAAATTAGGTTTGAAACTTGCCTGTTGTGATGAAAGTTAATTAGGACCATTTGAAACAACTGACTTACCCACAATCCATATGGCTAGCTGCCATTCATGTAATGATCATAGAAATGAACAAAATCTTTATTAATTAGGTGTTCCAAAATCTGGGTTCTCAATTGTGAGAACCTTGACCGGTTGCAGTACTACTTGGTAATTACGCAATCTGACCTGCTTTAAATACACTGCCTTTTGCTATATATATATGGGATATTAATTAACCTTTATATTACGTATTACGTATAACTTAATTAATTAGTCTTGAAATAATTACGTACCATGACTGCATGGAGAAATTTTGTATAAGAACAAGGAGAATGAGGACAAGACACCGAAGAATTCCATTGAAGCATTCTCAAGCGTGTACGTACAGATCAATGCAGTACTCTTATATTTATTAAGGACGTTGCAAATTATGGTGTCGCTTAGGCCGGGCGTCGATCTGCTACACCAACTTCCGCTAGCTATATAACTGCTCTACCCTCTGGCCTCTGGGTCAAATAAATCACATCCTCCTATGTCGTCTCTTTCTAAAGAAAAATAAGAAATATTCTTAAATATATATCTGCTAGCAGCATTCCTTTTTTTTTTCTTTCTACGTTCATTTCTTCACGTTTTTGTGTTTGCATGTTTTTTTATATCAACCTCATGCTTTGATCTAATTTATAAATTAGTAGCGAGCATGCATGCATGCGCGCATCATCATCATGTACTGTTTTATAAGCATGATTTTCAGCACCATGTTAGCAATAGGAGGTGCCAGCAGGCAGGTTCTGGCTGGCGGCCTCGACGAACATGACCAATCATGTATTACTGCTAGTTTGGGCCGTACGCTTCATATATAATTAGGGTCCAAATTAACGTGGTCGACGTTTCAACCTTGGTTAGAAGTATATATGGCCGTACGTCGTGCCTGCTGATCATATGAAATTAATCATGATTTTGTTATTACCAATTAGAAACCCCATAAAATTAACTTTTATATATCGTAAATGATGTGAAACTTTTACATGAGTCAAGACAAAGTACTTGAAGCTAGATAGCAAATGCCTAATTTGTCACATCATTTTGTAGAATACTTCGTTCAACTTTGTAATTAATGAATTATACCAAGTATCCAATGTCAAACGCTTAGACTGTTGGTTTTACTTTCTTGAAAAATGGATCTAAAATTCAACTTTTTTTTTTTTTTTTTCCCTTTTTCTTAGGCGCGACTCGGACTCATTAAGGATTTATCATTTTTTATACATTATTATAGTTTTCATCGTGACTTTCTTCCATGCAGTTGGATACTTATTCTTAATGAAAATGAAAATTAATCACATAAAGATTACTGTGTGGAACGCGGTTCACATCCAGTGTCAGATCATATATGAAGAAGATTGACGAAGATCAGTTGGGCCCAGTAGTATTACTACTGCCCAGCTCATGATAGAGTAGAAAATGATAAGACGCAATCTTTTATATAATTATTTTGTATTATTGTTTTAATTAAATGATATTTTTGTAATAAAAGTATATATAACTACTATTATTTTACAAAATAATCATCCATTTAAAATGGAGTTGTAAGAAAAATTATGCCTCGATCACTAGCCCAACGTATACGTGTACGTGACACACACACACACACATATATATAGCAGCTTAATATCTATATTTATAAGCTTAAGTATATATATGCAAGTGCCTGTGTCATGAATAGAAAGCTGTGCTGGATTTCCAAACATAATAAACCAGAACACAGAGATTCCCTAGGGCCATATGATCCAAAATGAATGACGCAAGTCCTTTGAACTTTGAAGCAATGCAAACAATGAGTCAATGACGAAAGATCAGCTCCTTCTTGCGTGCATGGAATGGGACGTTCCTCCTCAGTCCTCTGTCAAGGAGGGACGACGTCGCACGCGCCTATGTACGTACGTGCTGCGCAATCTGATAATTCGAAATTAATAATAATTAGGTTCTAGCCTTGCCTGCTGAAGGATGTTACTAATTTAGAACTACTACTGCAGGAAGTAAATACGAAACAATATTAAGTTTTAGGCTAATTTAGCCGATAAGGACTGCAAGTTGTCTTTCTCCTTGGGTTTATTTTATAATTTGTACGACGTATATTAATTCCAGGTTCTCCAGGACTAGTACGTACGTACTGATATCAAAATTAATGTTTTCATGGCACAAAGCGTACTAGTACTTTTGTATGTTCATTTTGTTTACCATATGATCATCTTCTTGGGGCCAGTGCTAAAGTTATGTTGGACACTTCCTATATATGTATAATTTAATTTATGCTTATAAACATATATAATAATTAAGTTGAAATATGTTGGGATTACAAGATTGATATATATATATATATATATATATATATAAGCCCACAAATTGATTTAAGAAAGATTAGCTTTCTCAATTTGATTAAATTAAACTTACTGGGTTGTTTCTTCGATCAATCACTGAGCACGTACGTCATGATACATCCGACCGCTAGGGACCTGCGTGCATGCTCAATGTGCTCATGATATATATCGACAAGATGAAACACGAAAGTGAAAGGATATATTTGTCATTTCAGGGAAGATCGATGGCCGATCAGTGTCCCAATCTTGATCCACCAAATGAAAACGAGAGATATTATTTTTTTAACTAGGATAATCAACGACCAGAATTCCCTTTAAATAGCAAGCTATAGTTTCTGTGGCCGCAAGTGAGGGGAAGCAGCTACCAAAATAAACGCAATAAAGGTCAAGATATATCGGCCGGGAACAGTACCACAATGGGAAGGTCTCCTTGTTGTGATGAGAATGGCCTCAAGAAAGGACCCTGGACTCCTGAAGAAGACGAAAAGCTTGTCCAGTACATCCATAAGCATGGCCATGGAAGTTGGAGAGCCCTTCCCAAGCTTGCAGGTTAGTTGTTTTTTTTTTTAAATTGTATTAACGTACAAATTAAACCAGCGTCGATATATATCTCTCTCAAGGCCGGATTTTCTTAATTTCCTAATATTCTCATGGCAGGTCTTAACAGATGCGGCAAGAGCTGCAGGTTAAGATGGACAAATTACTTGAGGCCAGATATCAAGAGAGGGAAGTTTTCTCAAGATGAGGAGCAGACAATTCTCCATCTCCATTCCGTCCTCGGAAACAAGTAATTCTTTCCAACCATAATTTGCGCCTTCTATTCTCAACTCATGTTCCTGTACTTTTGTACGTTCATCATAACTAACTTTTATATATCTACATTAAATTGTCTGCAAGATGGTCGGCTATTGCGACGCACCTACCAGGCCGGACCGACAATGAAATCAAGAATTTCTGGAACACACATTTAAAGAAGAAGTTGATTCAGATGGGTTTTGATCCATTGACCCACCAACCAATTAGAACTGACCTGTTTTCTAGCCTGCCTCATCTTTTAGCTCTTGCTAACTTCAGAGACCTGATCATGGACCATCACCCTATAGACGAACATGCTATGAGATTACAATCAGAAGCTGTCCAGTTGGCCAAGTTTCAGTACTTACAGCAATATCTTCTCCAATCCGCGGCTTCGATAACAGTACCCAACTCATCTTATGGCCAAAATGGCATCACAGACATGGAGGCTGCAGTCAATCTATTGAATTCAATTCCTTCTATCAAAGAAAACCCACTTCTAAATTCATCACAAGTAGTACTGGAGATTAACCCAGCTGCCTCATTTTCTCGGCCTGGAAATTCTACCTCTCAACCACTCCACCACCCAAGCTTATTAGCTCACCTGTCAGACCCACAAATCCCTTTCAGTCTTCAAACATCTTTCAATGGTACTGAGATGGGCCAAGGTTCTGAATTTACGTTGGTCAGCCAAGGATCAGATAACCCACCTCATGATGATCATGATCCCTCCTCATGGCCGGTTAATCTTCCCTTTACTACTTCTTCTGTGGAACTTCCAGCTTTGGCCGATCATGAGTCTTCAATAAGCAATATTCCTGTAGATCATGCCACCAGTAGTACCCCTAGCTATGGAGGAGTTTCTTCATATTGGTCTGAACTATTTTTTGACGATCCTATCATGCATGAAATTGCCTAGTTTATTTATCACTTCAGTTTTTGGGAGGTTTGGATTTGCATCACCTTAATTTGCATGTTTGTTAGCTGCTACGTATTAATATTGTTTATTCACGCTATAGACTTAATTTAATGTGTATATAGGCACACCAACCTGCTCATACGTACGTACGTACATGAGTATGTGATCCATGCATGCATGTATACTTACAGCACATATTTACACATACCATCTATACAGATTTTGTATAGTTATATATGATTGTATTAGCTTGATCATGACTTTGAATTGTTTGCTTCATCGATCCTTATATATAACAGTACTGATCTGTCAACCTCATCCTCCAAATTAGAGTATGTTAATTTCGGCCTGCTTTTTAGCCTTTTTCTTTCCTTTATTTCTTATCCTTTTTCTTTATGTTGCTATTCATGCCATTTGTTTTTTTGCGAATTGTTATAATTTCTGTCTATTTATATGTGGGAATTAAGTATTTAATTTTGATAATATTTTTTCTAGGTAATAATTTAAAGATCAAAAGGTACTGGTCAAATTATGTTAGTAATTAGTGGATGCTTTAGGAACTGAAATATAATGCTAACAAGGAAGTACTCGATCGGAGTAAAGACGTGGCCTTGACGTGAGGGTTTATATATATATATATATTCAGGATGGCTATTTAACAGAATATTAATCAGATCTATATAATTTTACTATTTCCTTTATTCTTTTCCAATATTGTAATAATTATGCATGGTAATTAATTCTAATCACCATCATCATGATAACCTGCTCCATGTTTCCGTCTTCATTCAGCGAGTCAAGAAAGGGATGAAAGGCGCGCGTCCATCCTCTCTAGTAGCATGGCTTTTCGGCCATGATGGAGCCGAATAATTGATAAATGATTCACAAACTCTATTTGGTTACACAAAACCAAACCAGATCAAACCAAACAATTTCATCTCATATAATCATTACAATTTTTTTTAAATTTCAATACAAAATATAATAAACAATTCAATTTTTTCAAATTTTAAAATAAAAATTATATTAAAAAATTATATTATAACAATATTTTATTTAACTTTTAACAAAATATCTCATCTTATTTTATTTGAACTGTGTAACCAAATAAGTTATAAGGCCAATATATATATCAAATATTTAATTAAAAAAATATGGAAATTCGAGCTGAGAATATATATATTATATGCTTCTAATATCATCATGTTAATTACCTAGTCATGACCGATCGAATATCCCACAAATTTAAGCTAATAATAATTAACGGTACCGTAAGATGTAAATTAATTTAATAAATCCCTGAGTACGTACATGAATTTCAACCACGAATTCCTCTGACCTTCAAATTTATTCAAATGATCTATAATTAATTCCTTATAAAAGAGAAAGTTGTTAACGAAAATATCGCCTGTTGACTTGACGACGCTAGTTAATTTCTTGAGCAATTAATATTTAATACCCCATGCGCAAACACCAGCGCTAGCTCTTGCATGCAATATCATCATCATCATCATCATCTCAGAATAATAGATCAAGAAACTCAAACTTGGCATGAAGTACTGCACTTTGACTTGTTATGATCAGTCTCACTCCCACATGCTAGTCTAACCTGTAGGCTGTAATGTACCTTACTTTTGACCTTTTAAACTTCTGTCGGGGTTTGTGCTGGGGATCGATGCAGGATGTTTATTAATTCTCGGTACACTTACTATATCAATAATGATGGGTTTACCGCCTACTACTACCCAATGCTAGTAACCCTATCACTACCTTGCTCGGGAAAGTCTAGCTTTGCTCTTCCAAGTCTTTCACAATACGAGAGCTAGACTCCACACATATGAAATTAATTTAATTTAAATATTGGATATGACTCTATTTATTGGAATAACTCATGAACGCAATTATATATATTTTTCAATACTTATTTTTCGCTTCTTAATTCTACAGTACTACTTGATCAGTATTATTAATTCAACTCATCATGAGGTTGCTGAATTCAGTGAGCTATTTGGAATGGCTGTGCAAGGTATTTCACTCGATCGCGGAGAGGATTTTGATCATTACATGCTTGCAAATGCCAAACACATTAAATGCCAAGCTATATATATCAGGATGATTTAAATATGCAGATAGTCCCAATCGTTTCTTAGGATTGAAAAAGATGTAAAATGCGTAAACAAGGTAGGCTCTAATTTCTTTTGTGAGTAGTTAAGAGTACTTCATTTTCTCTTACAACACATTAGACTGCTACGTCGTGTTTGTCAAATCAGCATAGAAAAACCGGATCATATGGTTAGGTTTCTTTATTATGATCTTTCTTAATTATTTATTTCCGCCACCTAATCCATCCCCCACCCCATTTGTGGATGCATTAACGTACTCAAATTAGTTTCTTATAATGATAATGTCATGGCAATCATTTCAGGAAATTTGAATTTCGTGTATAGCACGCATCATGCGATGATTAATTGAGGAGGTTTTGATAGTGAGTTAAGATGAGATGAAAGCTGAAAGTTGAATAAAATATTATTATAATATTATTTTTTAATAATATATTTTTTTAGATTTTAAAAAGTTGAATTGTAAATTGTATTTTTTGTAAGAATTTAAGAAAGTTGTAATTATTAGATGAGGTAATTTGAGTGAATTTTTGTATCCAAGTGGAACATAGAGGATATTTAATATTTAATATATATTGAGTATATATATATATATTTTAAATATTACACACTTGAGTATATATATATTTTTTTAAATATTACACACTCATCATAAATTTAACCTCACGCTTAAGTAATTAACTCTCCTAGTTTTTCTTAGCTAACTAATTTAGATAGTTACAACTAGGGTTGTACAAGAAACTGGAAAACTGATCGGAATCGACTCAGACCGACCGCCGGAGCTCTGAACTAGTCGAAACCGGCAGGGAACCAGTCGGCCAACGGTACAATTTATTCAAAACCGATGTGGGTCAGTTCGGCAACGATTTGACCTTGTGTTAAACCGATGAACCGGCCTATCTCATACATATATATTTTTTAAAAATTATACCTATCTAAAATGACGTTGTTTCACTTAAAATGAATAAAATGACGTCGTTTAGGGTCTGTAGTTTAAAAAAAAAAAAACTAAATGAAACGGCACCGCTTGGCCTAAGCCAAACGGTGCCGTTTCATCCTAGGGTTTAAGCACCCCGTGCTTCCCTCTTCTTCTTCTCGACTTCATTCACTTCACATTTCACAGTTCGCAATTCGCAGCCTCCACTCTCCAGCCCTCCACCTCCACCTCCAGTTCCAGCCTCCGGCAAACGGCGCAACCCCGGTATTTATAATCCCACTCCAATTTCGTCTCCCTCACGAAGTCTACCGGGTCTTAAAATAAACCCCCACGGCCCACGGAGTCCACTGCACGACGTTGTTTTTTTTTAGGTATGATTTTCAGTTTTTGTAACTTTGTTCTCACTTGAAAGTTGAGTTTCTTCACAATTAGATGTTTATCTTCTCATGCCGGCAAAGTCCACCGCAAATCGATAAACCGACCGTGAACTGGCCGGCAACTAGTCAGGCCGGTTTTACTCCCTTACACGGTTAGTTTCGGCCATTTTCTCTCCCAAAAAAGAAATGCTCGGTTGGTTTTGATTTTTGCACAAAACCGGACCGAGGTAGTAGGTTTTTCAGCCCTAATTACAACCTCAAATATGTCCCACTTTTCTCTAATTGAGCTACATTCTTAAAGGGAATTAAACAATGGAAAAGGCTGCTGGGCCAGTATACAGGCTCATAAAGCCCACATATGTCAAAATGAGCCCAGTCAAAAGTAAGGGCCAGTATACGGTCCATTCATATCTGCCAAAGATAGCTACCTAAGTTTTGGTCAAATTGAAATAGAGTGATGCTAGAGCCACCGCTGGAAGCTATCGCTGATTCTAATATGTGTTTTTTTATGTATTTTTTTTACAATTATTTTTATATAGATATTTTTAATAATTTTAAATATTTTAAAAAAATAAAATAAATTTATAATATTATTAAAAAATATTTCCTTAATCATATTGTAAAAAAAATATATAAAAAAACACATGATAGAACCAGTGTGACTCCCAGTGGGAGCCACCAGCGGTGGCTCTATCATTTTCCATTGAAATATTGTTGCAGCCAGCTATTAATTGAATATCTGACATTTTCTGACCCACTTGTTTGAAAATTTGACACATTGGAAAATATTCATCCTGTAATCAATTAACCATAATGTCGTATTACCAAATCTGATTGGTCAAAATTCAAAACCCATTTTTTCACCGTATTTTTTTCTTATAAAAAATTTAATGTGCAGTAATTTTTATATATTTTTTTAGTGATTGGCTGTGTTATTTTTTTAATATAAAATAATTATTTTAATTAATTACATCATTGAAGTACATAAAAAATACATAAAAATAATTGTACGTTGCAGAACTATTTTCTCACACACACACGTCTTCGCTTTCGTCCGCAAGCAATTTTTTCAACCCATACTTGAGCTTTCAACAGCATCTAATGAAATGTCTAAAGCTAATACATAATGAACATCCTATTTTATGTTTTTTTGTTTTTTTTTTTACAATTATAGAATTCAAGACACTCCCAATTCCCACCACCTTTCAAACCAACAAGTCTAAGCGGAAATGATCAAAGAGATTGGGACATTTTCCGACTCACATGTCATAACTTTAATATTGTCTGCGTTGGTTCTTTGAGATTGGAAGATAATAACTCCCTCAAAAATCTTTAACTTCAGATTCTCTTATTATTAAAGGTACTTGAAATGTAGCCTGGTGGACTGACTCCTGTTGTTATGGTTGGTTGATATGATCACACACAGCGTCGGGAGGGGACCTTGAGGCCCCCCTCCACGACTAATTATAGCACTACTTGGGAAATGGATCGCACCCACATGATGACACGTGCACTTGTGTTAACATTTTTGCTCTTCCTTTTCTCTAAATTAACCAAGTCTCTAGCCTACTTCTCTTGTTGCGTTATATTTGTCAAGCGTGGACAATTATCGAGGGAGGGGGCCGGATTTTAAACCAAAATTGAACCAGTTAGACTTGTGAAACACGTGTAACAAGTCTTCTGTAGTGAAAAAAAGAAAAATGATATTTATAGTGTACAAGTGTAGTTTATTTCTTAAAAAAAAAAATGAATAAATATAAAATTTAAATGAAAAATTAATTTTTTTTACTGATGAACCTTATTTTTTTTTAAAAAAAAATGTGTGACGCTTGCATAACACATGATTATATCTAGCATTACGTGTGATATAATAGGTTGAATTTACTTTCTATTACGTCATATTGATATATCTTGATGCAGTATATCAGATTATAAAATTACTTTTATTATAAAAATCTAACGTATCACATAAAGTCATATCAAATTATAAGTTTATTTTTATAAATTTTTTTATAACTGCCATATCACTCCTGGATGAATTCCTATTGGCACAATCACTTCCTTTCTCTACCAACTGCACTCACAAGATTTTTTTTTTTTTTGCTCAAGTAGACTACTATTTTTATAGATGAAAACATAAACCCAGTACATCAGAAGTTGTCTAAAAACCAAGAAAACTTAATTATACAAAGGTGGATCATTTCCACTATGAAATAACAACAGAGAATGAGGAATTTGGATTAGTGGGATGTTGCCGTAGGCATGCGTCGCCGCTGCCCATTGCGCCAAGTTGTGCGCGCATCGATTCATTGAACGATGTATTTTCCTAACTTTCCATTCTTTGAAAGAAGTGAGATGATGCTTGATGTCACCCATGGTTGGAATCATGGTCCAATTTTGCACAACAGCAGGGTTGGATATTGCCTCTATGGTGGTGCTTGAATCCCATTCCAATAAATTTTTTTGCAGACCCAATCTTTTTGCTTCAGTAACTGCCATCAAGGCTGCATTGGCTTCTCCTAAATTTGGATTCACACTGCATATGAAATCAGTAATTGCATAGATAGCTTCTCCTGAATCATTCCAACATATGGCTGCTATTATAAAACCTTGAGCCCGAACTACAACATCGAATCTGATGAGAAAATGGCCTGCTGGATATGCCTTAGTTCCATTTTGAGTGATTGATCTTTAATATTTACCCAAGTAGCTAAGTGTTGATTGAAAATTGAGGAAACATACTCTATGAAGGAAAAATGTGTTGGAGAGGAGGAACCTGATTATGGATTTTCTTATTTCTGAGAAACCAGATACTATCCATAGCTATAAGAGCAAAAAGTAAGAAGGAGTGACATTCTTCCTCAGGGATTTTAAGGACAACTGAAGGATTGAGGATGTTTTTTAGCCAAATAAGAATGGGTTGTTTTGAGAAAGAAGAAATGTCAATTGGCCATTTAGAATGCCTCCACAAAATTCTCGAGTAAATGTAATTGAGGAAGAGATGGGAGATATCTTCTGGTTTTGTGTAGCATAACGGACAGAGAATTTGATCTTCATCGAGATGCATGACATTGTTGATCTTTGCTTTGGTAGGAAGGATGTCATGACTTATTTTCCAAAAAAATAATTTCAATCTATCACGCACTTTCAATTTCCATAAAGTCTTCCAATTGAGGGGCAGATTGTTGGGATTGAGAGGATTATTGTCCTTGACAAGGGTAGCATATGCTGATTTGACTGAAAATTTTCTAGAGGAATGGTGAGTCCAATTGATCTTATCTTGAACATTTTGAAAATTATGATTGGCCAAAGGAATTTTTTGGATTTCTCTTAAGGAATGATCCGAGAAAAGAGTATTGAGGAGAAGAACATTCAAACGTCTTGGTCCTCTAGAATGAGTTCCAAAACAGGCATGTTTAGATCAGGCTCAAGATTGTTATCAGGGTTTGGATCAGGGATGAAGTTGTGAATTGTGGGGATCCAGGGTCCAAACCTTAGTAGAACTCCCATTATTGATTTGATAGCAAACGCTAGATCTCAGAAATTCTCTCTGTTTGAGCAAACTTTTCCAGAATCGGGAATTAGAAGCGTTAGGAGTAGCTTCCAGGAAAGCTTTAGAGCCAAGGTATTTTTTTTTTAAATAGCTTCTTTCCAAAGACTATTTGGTCCATTGAGAAGAGACCAAACATTTTTTGAAATCAGGGCAAAATTAAAAGAATACATAATTCTGATTCCAAGTCCTCCCAACGATTTAGGAATGCAAATAGAATTCCAATATTTTGGGGTGAATTTCTTGTTCTCTCTATCTTCAAACCTCCACCAGAATCTACGGAAAAGAGAATCTAGGTTATTTGTTATTGCTTTGGGAACAAGAGTAGATGACATCACATACGAAGGAATGGAGCTTGCAACTGCTTTTATGAGAACTTTTTTCGCAGCTTGAGATAGAATCTTAGATTTCCAACCCTGGAGCTTGTTTTGGACTTTCTCCATTAAATCCTCAAAAAAAAATTTCCTATCGGCTCCATTGGAGAATGGTAGCCCAAGATATATGGAATTAGGGGGGGAATTTTGAAATTAAATGAGCTTTTAACATTATTGATGGATGCAAGAGTGGCATTTTTGCTAAAGTGGAGAGAGGATTTGGTTTCATTGATGCTTTGACCAGACCATTGATTGTAAGTTTTCAGACAATCAAAATTTTTTTTAGCATTAATAGCAGATGCTGACCCAAATAGAAACAAGTCATTAGCAAAAAGAAGATGAGTAATGCAATGACCACCTATAAAGAGCTTGATGCCCTTGAGACCGTTGGATTGTTATTTTTGAGTAATGAGTCTAGACAGGACCTCGGTACCAAGAATGAAGAGGAAGGGCGATAACGGATCACCTTGTTGTAGACCTCTGGAAGGATGAAAGAAACCTTGCGGGGAGCCATTGATGATGATTGAATAGGTCACCCGTGGTGATGCATTCTTTGATCCAATTGATCCATTGTTGTCTAAAACCCGCATGTTTTAGGATATTAAGGAGAAATGACCATTCCATGAAATCAAAAGCCTTGGCCATATCGATCTTAATGGCCATTTGATCAATTCTTCCCCTTCCTTTTTTCATGAAATGAAATATTTCTTGGGCCAAAATAGTATAATCTTGAATAAGGCGCCCAGGTAAGAAGGCAGATTGGCACATAGAAATGATGTTGGGAGGATGGATTTAAGCCTATTTGCAAGAATTTTTGCTATCATTTTATAGCAAACATTGGATAGGCTTATGGGTCTGTAATGATTGATATCATTTGGATTGCTAACTTTTGGGATCAAAACTAAATTGGTATGATTGAGTTCCTTTAACAATTTCCCATGGACCAAAAAACTCTTAACTACAACAATCAGATCCAATTTAATGACTTCCCAAAAGGTTTTGTAAAAAAGACCCGTAAAACCATCCGGACCAGGGGCCTTGGTAGAAGGGAGATTCTTAACAATGGAAGCAATTTCATCTTCATTTGGAATTTTGCAAAGTAAATCATTTTCTTGATCAGAGATTTTCCTTGGGAACAGGGAATCCATGTCAACTGGAGATGTAGGATGAGTAGAAGAACAAATTGCTTGGAAGTGTTCTTGAATCTTGGAAGAGATTATGTTTTGATTAGCCGTCCAATTATTTCTTCCTAACTTGAGACAATCAATACTATTCCTTCTTCGTCTAATAGAAGTTGAAGTATGGAAGAATTTTATATTAAGATCAGTGGTTGTCAGCTAAGTTATTCTGGATTTTTGTCTCAAGAGAGATTACTCCCTGAGAAGCAACTCATTGATTTTTTCTTTTGTATCAGCTTCTAAAGAGGTAGAAGAGGATTGAGCATTTTGATTTTGAAGGGATGAGAGATTAGACATCAAAGCTTTAAAATTAGTCTGAATATGATCAAAAGATTTTTGATTCTATTCCTTGAGGGCTTTCTTGGTGATTTTAATTTCCTTGATAGAATGAAAGAGGGGGTTCCCATAAATTGAGAATTTTAGGCTTCTTTGATAATTTTGAATATGGAAGCATCACGAAGCCAAAATTCTTCAAATTTAAAAGATTTGGAAAAAATATTCTCTTTGTTGTGTCCAAAAGAATGGATGCATGATCTGATGTTACCTTAGCAAGGGTAATAAGGATGACATGGGGGAACATATCAATCCAAGAGATATTAGCAATACCTCTATCTAATCTCTCCTTAATCAGATGAGGACCAGATCTGTTATTGGTCCAAGTGTATTTAGGATCCGAAAATCCTAAATCCACAAAACCAAGATTTTCCATGAAGAGTTTGAGATCCTTGGGTTTTGAGGATTGAGCAAAAGGGAGACCACCAGATTTTTCATTTTGACAGGTAATGAAATTGAAATCACCTAAGACCAAAGTAGGACCAGGAAATGAGGATGTAATACTTGAGAGAAGGTTCCAAAAATTATCATTTCTATTATAAGACGTTGGACAGTATACCAAATTAAGAAGCCATGGAAAATGAAGAGGATCAGAATACACCAAAACAGAAATAATATTACTAGAGTTATGTACAATTTCAAGATCGACACTGGGTCGATACATGAGCAAAAGACCTCCCCATTTACCGATAGGAGGAGAGTACACAAAAGAGACATACCCCAAGATATTAACAGTACGTACACAATCACTAGAAGCTATTAAACATTCTGAAGGGAAAATAATATCAGGGTTGTGAACCCTAATATTTGCCCTGAGTGATCTAGTTGCACGAGGCCGGGCAATGCCTTGGCAATTCCAAGCAAGAAGTCTCATGGTTCTTTTGGTGGCAGTGAAGACCCTGCCACATCAGTCATTGGATTCATAGGGAATAAATTCATCGTTTGAGACTGAACATTGTTGCCCGTTGCCTTCAAATTTTGAGTTTGGTATGGTGAGTATATGATTATCGTTGAACTCTTCGTCTGCTGCTTCCTTGAGGTCCGATTTTTCTTTGATTGTTGCGCTGCTTTGTTTTGATTCATCGGCTCGTCTCCATTTCCTTATTCTGCTACTTTCGCATCAATGGGAACTGGAATGGCAGTGCTGAGCGAACATTTTTTTAGGGGATTACTGAACTGCTCCATCTCTGTTAATGAAGTTTTCCTCTTCCTCTTAGTTTCATTTTGGATGAAAGTCAGGTATTGAGACTCGGCATCTTATGGCATTTTCATTTCTGGTAGGGTTTGAGTCAAGGGGTGGGGGGGATCGAACTGGGTGAATATGGTGTGGGGTTCAGAATAGGATGGGTTGGGTTGATGTGTTGGAGAGAAAATATTTGTTAGGCTAAGCTAAATGGTATTGATTGCAAAACAGACCTTACCAGATGGGCTTACTAAAAGGGAAATATTATGACTCGAGTTTTGAAACTCAGATGGACTTTTTATATATTTTTGTTGAGAAATGAATTGTTTGATGAACGATGGGCTGGATTTGGGTTCGATTGAAAGAGGCCCGATAGGATCTTTGCTAGGTTTCAGTAATTCGGAAGGCTTTGTGTTTAGGGGTAAGGACAGGGGACATTGAGTTGACTTTCTGTATTCAGAGGGCAGTGGATTAATGAAGTGCGGGACACGTGGAGTGATAGGGGTTCCTTAGCAGACAAATGTGTCGGTGACACAGGGCACAAATTATTGAAACTGAGATTTTTGTTGCTCACCTTAATGGGGTCTGAAACCTTTGTCTGGTGAGTTGAGGCACTTCCACGTGGCAGTGTAACTGGGTCATGATACAATGATTTGGAATGAATAGTGTTACCCCTTAGGGTTTCTCCTTCTTCGCCTGATAATGTAGAGAAAAACTTCTTTATAAAAAATTCCTTCCTTTGGCCTTCTTTTGTATTGAAGATAATTGTTTTTCCTTTCCTCAGGTGCTCAACTCTATTGCTCTTTTTGACGATATATTAGTCCTATTCCCATTTTCATCAAATATTTTCTTTTCCCACCAATTATGGTTTAGAAAGTGTCAAGTTTACAAAGCTACTTTATAAAAGTTTATATTGATATATCAGATCTATTTTATAATAAAATTTAATTTATAATTTAACACTTGCGCATGACACCGTTATAAAAAATTTTACAAAATTTAGGACAAGTTATAAAATTTTATAAAAGTTTATGTTTAATCCTATAATTATGGAAATTATAGTTTATATCATATTATTTTTATTTTTGGACTGTTATATATGTTGCCATTTACATATAATTATCACCTGGGTGTTTTTCATAATGAATTTTAGTCATTTATACATGTTATATCGATTATTGGAGAATATAATGATGGACACACAGATTCAAACTCTCGGAGCATTATCATTAGAATAGGCAAAGGTAAATATAAAATTTAGCTAAAATCATATGTTTCGTCTTTTACATATTCCATTCAAAGCTTATTCACACGTTTGATTATCCATTTATTAGTCAAAATAATAATAAAATATTATTAATTTAATAATAATATTTTTTTACTAATTTATTTTTCATATTTTACAATACATGGCATAAAATTGTCAAACCATAATCCACAAAATTGCTAATACAATACATGCTACAAAATTGTCAAAACATAATTTACAAACAGTTCTGCTGGGTATAAGTAGGGTGTGCAAGCGGGGGGTAACCGAATGTATATTCCGTCTTATGTGGAATAAAAAAAATAAAATAGAGAGCAAAATAGCAAAAAAGAAAAAGTAAAGAAAGAAAAATAAGCCAAACTTCTTCAGTGAGTGGGTGAGTAGTAGAATTTTCTTCTTCGACGAGCATGACAATGTAAAGCAGAGTTGTCTCAAATCCTTCGCCTTTACCTCTCTCTTTCTCTTTTTCTTTTTTCTTCCCATGGCGGCCGGATTTTGCGCCCCTGCGACCCCTAAACCCTTTCGTCTCTTCCAACACTCCCACCTCATACAAAAACCCACTCCCCTCTTCACTCCCTCAGTTATCTGCCACAGAACAATCCATAAATCTTGAAGAAAACATTATTCATTGTCTGCATCATCGTGGAGGACCACAAACAAAGTAGTCAGCTGGGGACTCTTAAAGATGAAATCCAGGGCTTGTCCCTCTAGAACGTCGGCCTAGAAGCAAACCTATCAAAGTAATTCACCGTGAGAAAAATGGCCAAAACAGAGAACCTATAATGCGGTTTAACCCTTAAAATCCAATCCACATCCTCTTTCCAAGCGACCTTTAGAGGCTCATCTGAGATCAGACTGCTCAGACACACATGGGTTTCTCCTTCTTTAGAGAATAGGGACACAAGCTCATTATCATCCCATGCCAAATGAAACGGAAAGTGCTTGCTTTTTCATTTTCTTATAAGGGTTCACACTCTCGTCTTCCTCAATACCATTCTCTTCCTCAAAACTCTTCTCCTCACAGAACAGAGCAGCATTGGAGGGCTTTGTAGCCTTCGAGTTTCAAGTTCTTGTAGAGCCATCTTCTTATGAGAAGAAAAGGTTGAGACCTCCGCTCATTATACAATTAAAAGTTACTTGGACTCAGACTCATATCAATGTTCATCCTTCGCATATGTCTGTGAGAGTGAGAGAGAGCCAAATGAAGTAACCAGAGAAATGATTTTATCTGAGAAGCCTTTCACGCTTGTCCTTTCCTGTGCATTTTTTTTTTCGATTTTGACATGACCTGGAGATCAGGCCTTGGAGAGGAGGGAGAGCACGAAGTGGAGAAGGTTTGATTCGGAGAAGGAAGGGGAGAAGATAAGCCTAGCGAAGAAGATGGGAGAAAACGAAAACGAAAGCGAAAAGAATGCACCGTTTGTTATTTTGAATGAAACGAACCGTTTAATTTGTTCCATGTAGACGACGACTGCGCCGCGGTTACCCCATCTGACTACAAGAAGAGTTTTCCATAATCAAAACACATATCTGCTGCCCACACGTATTTCCAGTCACAAAACCAGCTAATAAGCATAACTAAAACACTGCCTAAGTATTTTCAGTCATCAAATATGGTTGACAGAAATCATTGAAGGCAATATATATGTATTTCTTTCTTTTCAAGTCATTAAGATACCACATGATTGTGTTGGCTCTCAAGTGGAGTGTACATATTCATGTGCCATTTTGTATATTCAAGTAAACTACTAACATGATTATGTTAAGATACCATGTGATTATCTTAAGTTTCTTATCAGCAAAAATAATTCTCGCAGCAACATATACCACATATCTGGAACAACAAATCATTAAACTTATCCCAACACAGAAGCACAAACACTGAACCCTACTACAAAATCACTTGAACAAACCCTAAATTAATCTAAAATTCATACAAAATACCACCAACGAGGACTAAAAATAGCACAAAATGAAGTAAAAATCAACTACAATCGTAACAAGAAGCAAGAATTTTTACCTAGCTGCCACACAAGATCAATTGTTGAAAGATTGTCCTAGTCGCCTCATAAAGATTCAATCGCTAGAGGGAAGCCTTCTCAATCGATGAAGGAAACATACCAACAAATTTTGCACCAAAGGAAACAGAGAGACAATGCTGAGGATTTTAATCCAAAAATGGAAAGAAAGGGAGAGAAAGTGAGAGATCTCTCCACGAAACGAAAGAAATTTTTTTTCGAGACTTAACAAATTCTCAATAACGATTTGGGAAGAGAGAAAATGGAGAGTAAGGGAGGGAAAGTGAGAGAAAGGGAGAGAGTGATAGAAAACGACATATTCTCGCACCAAAAAATGAAACATATTTTTTTTCTTCTCCTCAACAAAATGACAATCATGATTCGGGAAGAGAGAAAGGGAGAGAAAGTCAGAGAAATACAAGGGGGGCAACAAACTGTTCTTTTCATTTTAACGGAATAAAATAAAGATTTGATATGCAAACATTATTCGACCAAATATGACCGGCTTATTTTATTTATTGTAGCTCAAAGGCTCACTTTTCATGTTTTGGCTAATCCAATGCACGACTTTTATAGTGAAATGAGTCATATTTTGCATTTCATTGGAATTTGCTTTAAAGGTTGGCTTAAGTTATAAGAGTCTTGATCTTTAGATGCAAATAATTTATATGTTCATCTGACTAGAAAATCTTTCTTTTAAGTTATTTGAGATGCATTTGTGAGAAACTTTTTATTGAAAGTTTGTAAAATAAAATTGTAGGAATTCATTAATTTTTTAAAAATGTCTTTTATTTAAAATAGATTTGTAAAAGAGAAAAATGTGTTTCTATCCTAGTACCCTTACTAAAGTAAATAAACAAATAACTTATCCGACTAAAAACTCTTGGATTAATCTCCCAATAGAAGGATCTCACTTGTTTGTGTTGTGAACTGTTGTGCAAAACACACACACTAACGATGACAAATAAAGTAAAAGCAATCTCAATCAAGCACACGATGCACAATATACGTAGTTCGGCAAATTATCTACGTCTACAGAGTTACATAAATCTTATTAATAGAGAAGATTACAATCACTCAATCTCAACTCACACTTTTTAGAGCTTTTTGCTCTCTCACACAATATACACTTACTAGACAATTGTTCTCTCTCGAAATATGCTAAAAGTCGTCCAATACAAGTCAAATATGACAAATATATAACAAACGGCGCTGGAAACCCTAATTGGCAAAATCTTCGCTCAAGTGGCGTCTCGAGCGAACAACCAAATCAACATTGACGAGACTCGAGTGGGGTGTCAAGCGAGACTCGAGCGAACACTAAGGTTTGCGTCTCTCTCAAGCTCATTGTCGAGCGGGACTCGAGCGAACTCATGAGTTGAGCTTTGTTTGGGCCCAATATCGAGCGCACGTAGAGTAAACTCACGGGTTGAGTTTCGCTCGAGCGCACGTCGAGCGCACATCCAACAAACACCTTTTTCAACTCCACATACACCACAACAGTTTGGATTGAGAGAACATCTCAACTCATTTCATCTAATCATTACAACATTTCCAAACTTCTATGTAAAATATAACAAACAATTAAACTTTTTCAAATCTTAAAACAAAATTAATATTAAAAAATAATATTCTAACAATATTTTATTCATCTCATCTCAATTCATTATCCAAACCTCCTAATTTTTATAGTTGACATTTTCAATAATTATTACATAACAGGATAATATGACGGCATTTATTAGAAGGAAAATGATTTACACACAATACTTTTTACAACACATTATATAACTATGTTTTAAATGAGTGGTATTTTTTTAAAACACTTTATAAAAATAATATCATTTTATAAAAATATCCTCATTTTAACACATTGTTGTATAATGTATTATACAATATGTTGTGTATATATTATTACTCAAAACATGCCATATTAGTCAGACCACGAAGGATATGACGTTATTTTGCTTAATGATTACAATGTCGGTGTCAAGATCTAGATATATATATAAGATCCTCACTTCCACCCTTGAGCTCGGCAGCTGCTGTTTTAGTAGAAAAATAAATTTATAATTAACGTATATATAAAATTATGTTAATTTATGAAATTAATTTTGTTCAATATTTTATATATATATATATCCAATAGCCGTCCCAAAAAAAAAACATATTCATGGTGTCTCGAGTACATCTTAGTACGGATAATATCTAGAATACCACATCTCCAATTAATGCAAGACACACATAAAATGTAGTTGACATGAATATGTTTAATTGTGGTATATATTTGATATTTTATAATTTATTTTTGATATAATAAAATATAAATTTTCATAATTCTTAAGTTTCTCTAAGAAGTTGAGAGCCACGTCATAAATTACCTTTTACAGCGAGAATGAATGGAATATGTGTAAAGTCTAAAAAAATAAATCCGAATCTCGGTTTGATGAAAAATATTGAGTTGGGTTGAAATGAATTCATTATAAATAATAATAAGTTGAGATAATTAAGTAAGTTTTATGATATCCACTTAAGATGAGTTTAAATGCGTTTGATTGTTAAAATAAATTCAGATATATTTATGAAAATTTGAAAAGATTGTGGGTCTCGCGTGTAAAGAGAATTTGAGTTGAGATGAGTTTAATAATTTAAAATTTAAATATTTAAATATTAAATTTAACTTAAAATTGAGTTTACTCGATAGAGTCTAACAATCAAACGGTCTTGAAGATTCCCAAAAAAAAAAAAAGAAACTCTGTTCCGTTGGACAGTAACAGATAGATGTCTTTTGGCCACTTGGTGATCCAGTCTGATAAAATAATGGCTTAAAAAAAACAGACGACAAACAAAGAAGAAAAATATAGGTTATCTTCCAATTTAGAAATTTCCACCCTGTCAAAGAGAGGATTAGAGAAGGAACTAGAGAGGTGGGTGGGGATTTGTTGTTGTTGCATATAGGATAAGAAAAAACATAAATAAATAAATCTATGAGAAAAAAAAGTTGTGGCTGCAATTTGCCGATCAATTAGTATCCCCACCTCCACTACCGAATGGTCTTCACTCGCTCTCCAATCTCTCTCTCTCTCTCTCTCTCTCTCTCTCTCCCTGTAAAGAGCATTTTGGCTGCAACTGGTCTATAATTTATTTTCGCAACTGGTATAATTGATAGTGATATGAAATGATATAATTTTAAATAAAAATTAAAAATTATAATTTTTAATATTATTATTTAAAATTTAGAATTTTTTATTATATTTTATATAAAAATTTAAAAAAATTATAATGATAAAATGAGATGATATATATATATATATATATATGTAAATGATCACTAAATCCATGAAACTCACCCATGACCCAACAAAGTGGGGAAATGAATAAATAAATATTATACTAATTTGATCATATCAGAAAGAGAAGAAAAGATAAATGCAAAATATATCCACCCCAAAATGAATCGCACTTTATTCTTGCTTATGGTCTAAAATCCCTCTTCACATTACCAAAATGGTACAGGGAAAAAACAAAAGATAAGGATTAATTACAATACCCCCCCTTTTGTGCTCAACAACGAGAGAGAGAGAGAGGATATGGTCTAGTTGAGAGAGAGAGAGAGGGGGTGTGTGTGTGTCTGGATTGAGATTAGTTCTTATTCTTTTTTTGGAGATGTCAGGTGGAGGCTGTAGTATAGTATGGTTCAGGAGAGATCTGAGACTCGAGGATAACCCAGCACTGGCCGCCGGAGTGAGAGCAGGTGCTGTGGTTGCAGTCTTCATCTGGGCACCCGAGGAGGAAGGCCACTACTACCCAGGAAGGGTTTCAAGGTGGTGGCTTAAGAACAGTTTGGCTCACCTTGATTCCTCTTTGAGGAGCCTTGGCACTTTTCTTGTCACCAAGAGATCCACTGACAGTGTTTCTTCTCTTCTTGAGGTTGTCAAGTCGACTGGTGCTACTCAACTCTTCTTCAACCATTTATATGGTCTGTTTCTATGATTTCCTCCTGTTTTATGGAACATGTTGATTGACGTTGATTATACTTATTGTTGTCATACGTTTTTACCATTTTTCTTCTTTTGAGTTTTGTTTAATTTATTACTTTCTTATTTTGATTTGGGAATATGAACTTTTGGATGGCCAATTAACTCTGTTTATATTCTTAATTACCCAAGAAACTGTTTATATTCTTTAAAACCTCCAAGATTGTTTGTTATGGTGAATGTATGGGATGGAGACGGGTCGCTTTTTTCTATCATATTTTGTTTTGGGTAATTTATTGCTCATTAGATGTTTACAATATAATGGGTTTGATACTTGCTTTATGGGTGCCATCTATATGATATAAACATATATATTGGGATTTTTCTTTTTCTTCATCCGTTTGTGTTCATCTTGTCCCCTACCATCGGATAAGATCAATCACTTTCTTTGATATCTATTCATCTTTCTTAACCAAAGTTTGAGCATCAAAAATTTATTTGATATACTGAAAAGGGAAAAGGGTTTCTCTACTCTGCATAAAGGTATTCATATTCATCATCTGCTTACAGAATATCCAATTGTGGTTCAAGCCAACAGATTTCACTTTTCCATTTTAAATTTACTGGCTAATTTCTGTGTTTTAGACCCTTTGTCACTTGTTAGGGATCACCGGGCAAAGGAGGTTTTAAGTGCCCAAGGGATAGCTGTACGTTCCTTTAATGCGGATTTGCTCTATGAACCGTGGGATGTTAATGATGCTCATGGCTGCCCGTTCACAACTTTCGCCTCCTTCTGGGAAAGATGCCTTAGCATGCCTTATGACCCGGAGGCACCACTTCTCCCACCGAAGAGGATAATTTCAGGTCAATGTTCGTCCAAATCTCTATGTACTTTTATGAGGATGAAATCTTTGATTTTTTAACAAGAGATTGCTTATTGAATTTATTCAAAATAGCAAGCCCCGTAATATGGGAAATCTTTTATGCTTGCTCCCAATTCTAATTAGGAAATTACTTAGAAAGTATCACAAACATTGGTAAAAATCAAGAGAACAAAATGGTTTATGTGGATTTCCAGTGGTGAAATCATCAAATTGTGTTAGGTTAGCTAATTAACGTGGCACATTGTGTGCTGACATTATTGAAGCTAATAAAAAGGACTTTACTGCAAAGATTTCAAGTTTTAAATGTCTAGACAGATTACAGTTCAGGTGGCACGATTAACAGATAACCCAGAGCATAAAAACTCGGTGAAACTTTTAACTGGCCTTCATAAGTTACCTATTGACCTCTGGTTGGGGCCATGGAGTACGTGTTGGAAAAAATTAAAAAACTGATAAAAAAAGTTACCTATTGAAACCTTTTTGAGCCTGTCTATCAAGTGATGCGTATTCTATGTCGTGTTCTTCCCTCTCATTTACTGAGGCAGCTTAGCCTACAAAATATCTGATGGATCTCAGAATGTCGCAACTCACCCCTTGTGGCTAATACGACCATGTTAACATCTAAATGAAATACCTACTTGGAAATAAAAAAATAGTAATAAGTTTTTCTACATTTAAAGTGGATAATATTTCTAAACAAAGTGGTTGCAGTTAACTCACGCTGTTATAATTCAGAAGTATGAACAGCGACCTTATGTGTCTCCAAACCTCATGTCTTTTCTTGCACCCTTCTCAGGTGACGTATCAAGGTGCCCATCAGATGCATTAATTTTTGAAGATGAATCAGAGAAGGGAAGCAATGCACTTCTTGCTCGAGCATGGTCACCCGGTTGGAGCAATGCTGATAAGGCTCTGACTACATTCATAAATGGGCCATTGTTAGAGTATTCTAAAAATCGCAGGAAAGCGGATAGTGCCACGACCTCATTCCTCTCTCCCCACCTGCATTTTGGGGAGGTGAGTGTGCGGAAAGTGTTTCATCTTGTCCGCATCAAGCAGGTTCTCTGGGCCAATGAAGGAAACGAGGCTGGTGAAGAGAGTGTAAACTTATTTCTGAAGTCTATCGGTCTTAGAGAATATTCAAGATACTTGAGTTTTAACCATCCTTACAGCCATGAAAGGCCTCTTCTTGGACACCTCAAGTACTTCCCTTGGGTCGTGAATGAAGGTTATTTTAAGGCATGGAGACAAGGTAGAACTGGTTATCCATTGGTGGATGCTGGCATGAGGGAGCTTTGGGCCACTGGATGGTTGCATGATCGGATACGAGTAGTGGTTTCTAGTTTCTTTGTGAAGGTTCTTCAACTTCCTTGGAGATGGGGGATGAAATACTTTTGGGATACACTCCTAGATGCGGATCTTGAGAGTGATGCTCTTGGTTGGCAGTATATATCTGGTACCATCCCTGATGGCCGTGAATTTGACCGAATAGATAATCCACAGGTGCGGATGGATGTACTTAGTTCTGGCCAACTTGGTTCTGTTTCTGACCTTCCAGATACAACCACATCTTTAAATCTATGCTAATTCTGATTTACTCTGCTACATATTCTCTGGACTTTCCAATATAGATGTATATTACCTCAGATCAAGATTCTAGTTTTCCTAATTGAAGGCTTTTAAAGAATAACTTGTGTCCTAGCATAAATTCTTGTCAGCCTCTGCACCTGTCTGTCTGAATGAGTGCATATAGCAGAAATGTAGGAGACATATTCGTGAGGTTATGCCTAGTAACCTGGTGAAGCCCTGAAGGACTGATCTAGTGGTATTCAAATTCATATCTGGGCTTATGTTCTTATGTTTAAAGTTAACAGTGTTTTTCCCTTTAGGAACCTGCATACTCTATAATATAGATAAGTTTCGGGGGCTTTCAGCAGGCTCCAGGTTCATGCTCTAGTTGGTTTACATTCGGATTTTGCATGGCTCTTAAGTCTTAATGCATTTTTTTTTCTTTGTATTCAAATTTAGTTCAAAAGATTTTGCCCATGGGCATGACCACATACATGACAGTAAGAACCTTGTATTTCAAAATTTATTTTTCTGAAACATTTCATATTAATCGAGGTTCCCCTGACCCTGCATTCAACTTTGAGAATGCAGTTGTGCAAGGAATATGGAGATAGAACTCTGAGAATGCAATCATAAAACATTGACATTTGACTCGTGCATTAATATTAGCTGCAGAGCTGCTTGTGGATGATAGACTTTTAGTAAGGAAATGTTTCAACTAGGTTATTATTTTCTGACAGTTTCAGGGTTACAAGTTCGACCCTAATGGAGAGTATGTACGACGTTGGCTTCCTGAACTTGCCAGGCTACCAACTGAATGGATACACCACCCGTGGAATGCACCAGAATCTGTACTCCAAGCTGCTGGAATTGAGCTGGGATCAAACTATCCTCTTCCCATTGTAGAGATAGATGCAGCAAAAGCCAGGTTGCAAGAAGCACTATCAGAGATGTGGCAGCAAGAAGCAGCATCAAGAGCTGCTATTGAAAATGGAACGGAGGAAGGGCTTGGAGAGTCTGATTCAACCCCGATTGCCTTTCCTCAAGATATACAAATGGAGGAAAATCATGAACCTGTGAGGAACAACCCCTCTACTACAATTCGTCGCTATGAGGATCAGATGGTCCCGAGCATGACTTCTTCTTTGGTGAGAGTGGAAGAGGAAGAACCTTCTTTGGATCTTCAAAATTTGGCAGTAGATAACAGAGGTGAAGTGCCAACTAATTTAAACGGAAATCAAGAAGCAATGAGGAACACATTAAACCAACCAGTTCTTCAGACTGTTCGGAGAGACAACCTGGCACAATTTGGTACTCCAATAGTGCTCCGGAGTGCCCCTGAAGATTCCACAGCAGAATCTTCTAGTAGTAGTAGGCGAGAGAGGGATGGAGGTGTAGTTCCAGTTTGGTCTCCTTCAACTCCTAGCTACTCAGAGCAGTTTGTGGGTGATGAATCATACTTGCCAAGGCATCCTCAGTCTCACCAAATACTTAACTGGAGGCGGCTATCTCAAACTGGGTAAGAGCTCTTGAAGCATTGGTATAATGAATGTAATCTTCATTTCCATTCTGAACACAACAGCAATGAACAGTTTGTGCCTTGGTTTGTCTTGTTTTAGCAATCCCTTTTTGCTAACGGCTTGAGAAAGTTATTGCCAACATGAAGTTGGTTTAGCTGCTCTCATATACTAAAGGTTTCTACTTTCTGATGTTATTGAGATCAAGATCAGGTTTATTTTCCTCATTTGATTTCAGTATTTCCTAAAAGAAAATCCTCATAGTTGTCTAAATGTTTCTTTCCTCGACAGGTAGAACATCTATAGACAAGAGGACCAGTAGTTCGGAGGTGGAGATGAGTGTAATGCACAACTCTTGGCAAATGGGATGTTAAACCGGTATCCCACATATATCAGGCGCCACCTTTTGGTTTCACCGGACTGACCCGATCCGCAGCTAGCCGACCTACTTTGGATACGAGCAGCTCATCTGGCTAGCCGCTTTCCTTACTTTGTTGTACCATATATGTAGCTATGCTGTATAGTAAATGTTGTAAGGGGAGAATAGAGTCATAATAGGGTTGTGTAGTCCTCCAATAAACCAGGTTTGTGCTTTCTCAATTTACTGATTAGGCTGATATTCTATTCCAATTTTTGTTTTTGTCATCCCATTGCTACATCCACGGCCGCATTAGCTATATAGATGTAAATTCAAATTAAGTAATGATATACATTAGACTTTTCTTTCAACTTTCTTTTAAATGGACGACAGTCGAATTAAAAAAACAAAAGAGTATTTTTAATGAGATTTCCTAATCCCATCACATTAATTAATTGTAAAATGAGTTATATGGATACGGTAGAGCTTGAAAACTTATAAAGGAGCTTCGTATGTCCTCTCCCTTTGGTACATTGCTACCTTGACCAGGACAGACACTTGCAGATTGTTTTCTTCCTACTTCCTAGTCTGCTTAATTCTTTTTATTTTCTGAAAAGCTAAATATAATGGGACAAAAAAAAAAAAAAAAAAAAAACGGATAAATATTTATTGGACAATGATTTGAGTTTAATATAATCCCTTTTAAGTAAAGTAAAAGAAAGGAAGGGCATTGAAATGAGCCTCGTCTTCATTGCTCGATTCCGAAAGGAATTCCAATTTGCAGCCAAGTTAGAGTATTAGCATTGAATTATGTAAATGCACATGTAAAATTTATATAATATGACATGATTTTGTATTTGGCTATTCCATTCAAAACTTATTCTCACATTGGATCATCCATATGTTAATCAAAATAATAATAATATATTAGAAATTTAATAATATATATTTTTTTCAATTTTTGTTTCTATTATCATTTTTTTCTAAATTCAGAGTAATATAGAAATACATTAATACAAGTGTAGCAACCCCCAGCCCTGACAGCACTAAAACAAAGCACAACCCCCCCCCCCCCCCCCAAAAAAAAATCCTAAATCTGAAAGATTGAACCTAGCAATAATAGGCAAAAAAAAAAAAAAAAAAAAAAACTTTGAAACGAAATAAATGGGCAGAAGAAAAGCAAATAAACGAAATAAGAAATGGAGAAATATTGGTCCAGAAGAAAAGCAAAGGAAATAGCAAGTACCTGAAAATATCTTTTAATCAATTTGGAAAATAATAGAGAATGGAAAATAAATAATATTAGGGCTCGATTGGATAATAAAAATATCTCAGTATATTTGTTAATAATAACGAAATGGTTCGAGTTACAAAATTTTATTGGGTTCTAAGAAATGTGGGATAAAAAGTTAAATACAAATATTACAAAGTTAACAAATTATTTGAATATAATTTCTTCATATTATTTTTGTTTTGAAATTTGAAAAAGTAGTATTGTTTTTTTGTATTTTGTTTGAGAGTTTGAAAAAATTGTAATCATTAGTAATGATTAGATGAAAAAAGTGAATATTTAAAATTGAAAAATGTTGTGTTTGAGTGATATTTGAAAAGAAAATATATAATAATATTTGAGAATACTTTATATATGTTGTGTTGCCAAACTGGACCTTGAAATATAAGTAATAAAATGGTTTATGAATAGTAGTGAAATAATTTGAGTTAAGATATTTTATTATATTTTGGAAAAGGAGAAAAAAAATTTTGAGTAAAAATATTATAAAGTTACAAATTTTTTGATAATTTTTGTTTTAAAACTTGAAAATGTTGTATTATTTTTTTATGTTTTATAATTTTATTTGAGAGTTTGAGAAAATTGTAATAATTAGATAAACATTAATTGAAAAAAATTTAAAATTGAAAAGGAAAATGTTAGATGTACTTGAGAAAAACTTACAAAAAATTTAATTCTCTACGTGTCAGTTATTGATATGTTGAAAATCATAAAATTTGAAATTTAAAAGAAACCTAATAAAATGAGTCCTATAAGTAAAAAGTATAAATAAAACTGTAAAATACTATTTAATTGAAAGATTTTTATATTTAAATTATGAGTAATTCTACATACAACCGTGAAGTGCGTAAACCGCCGCCTAATCACTTTGAAAAAGAGTGGGGTCTACTATTAAAAAATTAATTTTTTTCATGTGGATCCCATGTTTTATTTATTTTTTTCAAAACGATTACGCTGCGGTTACACAATTCACGGTTGAGTATCTTTTCTCTTAAATTATATTTGTAAATGAAAAATGACTTAAAAAAGGCCGTAGTCAAATGGTAGCATTTATTTCAACGTTCACAGATGGTCGTTGGGAATGGAATAAAAAGTCGAGCAAACCAACGAGTTACAGGAATAGAAGCCTCGAAACGGAGACGGCAGAAGCAAGAAGCGTCGAAGTCAACACGACTCAACAGCAAAGTGGTAGCCTTTCTTTTTCATTATTATAAAAGACTTTCCATTGCCAAGACTTCCGAAACGGTTGTAAATCATCACGGAAAACCATAGGCCTCGTTCGACTCTTCCTCCCTTTCACAAACTTTGTATACATGATATTTTGTTTTTTCTTTTCTCTTTTTAGAAAAGAGTTTCAAATGATCTCTCTCCCTCTCCGTTCCTTTTTATTTCTTGTTGGACCTTTTCCTTCGTTTTATATTTTTAATTATCATTAATTTCTTCGATTACTTGTTGGAACTAACAAGAAGAAGAAGCGGCCGCAGCACTGCAGCAGCATAAACAACCAAAACAACTAGCTCGGCAATTTTTGGCTTCCAATTGGACTGGTGAGAGGAAATTTTTGATTGCCCAATTCCTGTCTCAGTTTTTTTTGTTTGGTGCCTTTCTGGAGACGGGGGGTTCTAAGCCTCTACTTTAAGGGGTTTTGTTTCATATGCATACCGACCGAGTATGTTTTTGACTCTGCAGCTTGTGAATTAGAGGAAGCTTTGTGATTTTGGGTTGTGGGTGGGTGGGTTGTTTTGAAACTTGGATTGGAGGTGACTATAGGAGTGAGATGTTCAAACAAAGAACTTGAAGGGGCTGTTGAGTATCTTTTTATGGATAGGTTATGTTGTTTCACTGCTTCCTACTCTCAGGTAAGGATGCTTCTCTACTTCATGTCTTTCAGTGGTACTTTTATCATAACTAATATGCCATGTTGTGCGAAAGCTTAACCAAGAGGCTGGTAAGGCATGGTATTCAATTTTTGTGAGGGCTATTTGTGTGATTGATTGAGGAAGTTGTTTTAGGTGTTCCAATTTTTTTAGAGTTACAGACTATGGATGAATATGATAATTGTAATTTTATTGAGTTGAATTAATCAGTTTTCACAGGTTATGGAGGCATTATTGATCATTCTTTGTTGTTTAATTACTTGTATAACTATGGTCTATGAGCATATCTGGTATATTTAAGTGCCTTAAAAATGTCCTCGAATACAAGTGCCTCATATATCCACTTGCTTCTTTAGTGGGTTTGATGGGGATATCTTGGTCCAGAGTTAGACTCCTTTTTGCTGGGTTGCTGAAATTCTGTGCAAGAGATTTTGAACGTGTTACACTATTAAGCCACTTAGTAGGATGGACTGATGCTCTGAATTGAACCAACTGTGTTATGATGCTGAGGGTTAAAGGTTTAATCATATTAGTATCCAAGAGTCTTAGGGCTTTTGGATCAATAGCTAGGTCTTTAACAATTGGTATCAGAGCATGGACCACGTCACGGGTTTAAGTTATGGAGGGGGCAATCTATAGGCTGGATTAAAATGCCTTGGTACTATATGGGCATAGTGTTAAGTCATTGAATACTGATAGATGAGGGGAAGTCGGATTCGAAAGCGTGGTAGAATGTTATGATGCTGAGGGTTAAAGGTTTAACCAAATTAGTATCCAACAGTCCTAGGGCTTTTGGATCAATGGTTGGGTCTTTAACAAACTCTATATTCTAGGACTTAGAAGGCCTTCGGTATTTTTTCCTTTGTAGCAAGGTGGAGAGAAGGATCTTAACCATTTCCGTTGACATAATTTAGAACTTCAGTGGCCCTTTTTCACCCTCCCCCTCTCTTGACCAACACACATATTCACATTCCTGAAAAGGTGTAGAAAAAGTAATATATACAGAATAAGAGGAAAAGGAAGAAGTAATTTCCCATGATTGCTCAGAAAAAAGGCCCCATCTCAATAACTTTCATTGCTTATCTGTATGAGATGATAATATGCTAATTATGTTAGTTATTTCTTTCTTTATTTTTCTTCCTTTTGTGTATAAATGGTTTAAAATTTGCAACTGCTAATTATTTTCTTTTGTGCCTCATGACTGTCTCTAAACCATGCTGGATTTATATTGGGGTTTATAATTCGTAGTTTTGTTATGTAGCTTGTAGGAGTGCGTTCCTCATCTAGCTCTGGTAAAGGAACAAGCCATGAAGGGTTAATAAAGTATGGTTTCAGCCTGGTAAAAGGGAAGGCTGATCATCCAATGGAAGATTTTTGTGTTGCTAAATTTATGCAGTTTCAGGGACATGAATTAGGGCTGTTTGCCATATATGATGGCCATTCGGGAGATACAGTTCCTGCCTACCTACAGGAACATCTATTTTCCAATATCCTAAAGGAGGTGCATAGTTGCTTCAAAGATTAACAGATCATTGCGAATTTTTTGTGGTTGTGTTCTTAAACTTTCTTATTTTTCATTCTAGGAAGAGTTTTGGGTTGACCCCCACAGATCTATTTTAAAAGCCTATGAGAAGACAGACCATGCAATTCTCTCGCACAGTTCTGACTTGGGGCGGGGTGGGTCCACAGCTGTAACTGCAATTTTGATAAATGGCCAAAGACTATGGATAGCCAATGTTGGAGATTCTCGGGCAGTTCTCTCGAGAGGGGGCCAGGCAATACAGATGACTACGGACCATGACCCCAATGCTGAACGAGGCAACATCGAGAACAAAGGTGGTTTTGTCTCAAACATGCCAGGTTTCTCACAAGCACTTCTCTTTATAAATTTCGTCCCGATGTCTACTTATCTAAAATTAAACCAGTCAATATCTATGAATCATCTTGTAAGTGGGACTGCGACTTGAAATTTCTAGTACGGCTTTTGTGGTTTTTAGATATTGCTGCATCTTTATCTATAGATAGTGTTCCCCAGGAAAGATAAATTATATCAAAGTCGTCAATCATCACCTAGAAGAAACTCTTTCTGAAGCACTTAAAAATGTTGGCGAATCTCTGTGCTTATTGTATAAATAAATCAATCCACTTAGTTATTGGCTTATCCAGATTCACTGTTGCATTAGTGGGATTACACAGTGAGGTAGCTGGCTATTCACTTTGATATGCGCCAAAATAATCTTGAAAGTAAAATAGTGAATCGCGTGCTTTGTTTCTGCTTGATTAAGCCCCGGAACTTCTAGGCTCTTTCTTGAGATATTTTGTTGTGGACTGATCACTTCCCTTTGTCATAAAGAAAACTCTGTTGATCCTCCTTGCATAGATTATATGTTTTAAGGGGCATCCTTGCACATAATCTTGAATGACAACTTTACAAACATGGTGGTCTCAATAATTTATGTTTGAATTCCTGAGTAACTTCAATGCTACTTGCCAATAATGGAAAAACAGATTTAAACCAAAGATAGCGTGGTATGCATCTGGGACTTGCATATACCAAAGATGGAATTTAGCAGCCATTTTTTTCTTTCCCCTTTTTTTTTATTGAAAAAAGAACTCCTTTGGTGCTCTTTCATATTAAACTTTTGGATGCAGTATACTATTTCAAAAGTTGTTTCGTGAGTTTGGAAGTTGGATAACGTTTACAGTGTTAACAACTTAACACTGATCTCTGCTGCACCCTCTCAGGGGATGTACCAAGAGTCAACGGACAGCTGGCAGTTTCTCGTGCTTTTGGAGACAAGAGCCTTAAATCACAGTTGCGATCTGACCCAGATATACAGAATACTATTAAAGATATGAATACTGATATTCTGATCCTTGCTAGTGATGGTCTTTGGAAGGTAATTATCTAGAGATGTGTTTCCTTATTGCATTGGCAGTAGCCACTGTTACACATTCACACAAAAATGGCATATGATTGTCCTCATGGCTCTTGCATTAGAGAGAGCCTGTAAAAAGATCAATTTTCCCTTTTTCCATGTTTATAATCAGGTGATGGCCAATCAAGAAGCAGTTGATATTGCAAGAAAGATCAAAGACCCACAGAAGGCAGCTAAGCGATTAACAGCAGAAGCATTGAAAAGAGACAGCAAAGACGATATATCTTGCGTTGTTGTTAGATTTAGGGGGTAAGCCCCGTTAAATCAAGGTTGCTCTTCAGGTGCAGTATATATCTATAATAAGAGTTATTTCACAAAAGAATCTATTTGCTATCCTACTTATTGACATATTAAATACACCAATGGTGTGGAAACATGTCATATCAGCTGGCATAAAAATATTTGGGTATTTTATTTTTATTTTTTTTTATTGTAACAAGTTTCGTAGTAAGTAGTGTGTTGATGACCAAATTCTTATTCACTTTGACTATGGTAGCGCTAGTAGACGATAACGTATCATAGAAATTCATGTTAGTTTGTGAATTTACTTTTATAATCTCTTTGTGAGTATAGCACTTAACACACATACCTACATACACCCGTGCATGATTACCTCGTCTTTCGGCTGCAAGGGCTGAGATCTAAAAGAGTTGATTTCTTGATAGCTTTGTTCTGAGGCATATATGAATTTCAGTTCCAATGGTCTTGGGGTTCTTCTTAGTCCAGATTAGTCTAGATTAGTGGCCTCATACTTCTCTGTGCTCCCCAATGTCCCCATGCCTTCCGCACATTTCAGTTCAAGTTTTTTAAGTTTAATTTTAGAAAAATGCTAGGGAGTTTGTTTTGGACTTCCGTTTATTTTGCCCAATTGTCTTTTATTTATTTATTTATTTTTGACTTAGTGATTAAGAAAATATTGTTTAATAATATTGTGAATTTTTAAAATTTTTTAAAAATATTTAAAAGTGTTAAAAAAATGATGTGAAAAAAAAAACAAAAAATCTTTAAAATTTTTTTCACATCCACACATTTCAGTTCAAGTTTTTTCAGTTTAATTTCAGTTCAATAAAATTTCGTTTTCGGCTTTATTCAAATCTCTGTGATTTAGTTGTGTTTTGCCTTTCCTCTCAGTTTCAGCGTACCATATGCTTTGTTCATAGGTGTAACACACTCAATAATAGGTGTTTGGATGACTAAAAAATATAAGAGAAAATACAAGAAAGTTGGTCGCATTCGAGGTTGACCTAGCCTCCAAGAGAAAAGAGAGAAAGCAAAATAGGGAAAATATTCTCATTAAGATTCTGGATAGATCATTTCCAATGCTACAGCGAGCATATATGCTATAGTCTTGCCAAACATCTAAAAAAGGCCTCAGCCTTGTTAAAACATGACCCAAGACTAATAACTAACGGACTGGATAAAAGAAATAACCAGCTAATGGCTCAGCTACTTTGTTGCCCACTTCACTACATAACACAAGGAAAACAACAAGTAAAGTAATAGGCCCAAACTGGCCCATGTATCATATTCCTGGATTGTGACAAACAATCTCCCATAGAAGCAACTTGTCCACAAGGTGCGGTATCCTTGCCTACAATCATCCGACCACCAGGATAAAAAATGAAGATTTTCCTTAAAGCAAGCAAGCCAGCTTCAGTATAAATTGCCTTTATACCAGCTCCAGAAAATCCATCCTCATTCATAACAAATTCCTCTAAGTTGACATCATCAGCAGCCGATGTCATTCTTGATGTGGGTCGCTGGAAAATGCGCCTCCTTGTCTGGATATCATGAAGAGGAAACTCAGTTTTTCTATCTATTAGGCCAGGCTGAAGCACAGTTGGGTCAAGACTTTCAATCATGTTTGTAGCAAGAATTGCTTTGAAAACTCTTGAAGCAAAAACATCCCACTGATTCAACAATTCTAGCATAGTCCTTCGAATTACATTGCCATCTTTGGGAAAATAAAATCCCAATATTGGAGAAGTTATAGGAAATCTCACCATAAGGGTAGAAGACAGGACACCCTCTTGGAAATTTCTTTCGTTATAATCTCCTTCCCGTTTGAAAAGTTCTAGCTCCCTTCCTTCTCCATTGATGTTAAAGCCAACATAACCACTCTGAGGCCACCCTATTGACCATTTTACATTTTTTTTAAACAATGTGTACTCCTTCTCTATGCCATACCAAGGCTCTTCAGTAACAACGTTTTCATATCTCAACTTTTGGCTATTAGACTATAATTTGTCACTTGAATTAGAGAATTTCACCACCACCACAACGTGTTCACCCTCTACAATTAAATCTTCAACCCTTTTCCTAAACTTGATAGTGACCCCCAATACTTGTAGATGTTGCTGAAAGTTACAAAGCAAAAAATTCAATCTCTCTATTCCCAAGTGAGGCCTACCACCACCCACCAAGACATCCACCCCCATAATATCCAAACTTGCATTATAGAAATGCCGCAGGTGCAATGAGTACAACCTTGTATTGCTCTTGTCACTAACCATAAGTCCTAGCCTCCCATGCCCATCTTTTGCTTTTATTATTGTAATAGGTTGCCAACCTCTAGTAGTAACATCACCCAAGTTAAAACCCGAAAGCCCCTGTTCATTAACAGGGTGTGATTATGGTTGTTTGTCTCCAGTTCTAGGTTGCTCAAATTCATTATTAACCCAAACACCCAACAACAAACATCTACAGATCAAACCCGCCACACTTCTAATTGACATTTTCTCAAACAACTGAGGCACCATTAATGCCTTTTTCAGGTGAAGCACAAAGGTAACATCAGATCCTTCATACACTCCTCTCAAAGTTTGTGGGAAGCCTCCCCTGGCAACACATCCAAGAAGTACAACGAAATCAATGTCAATGACAATTTCAAAAGAGAATAAAAGAACCGATACCTTCGGCGTTACCATTTGAGCCACTATCACGGTAAAATCCTTGTTCGGGCTTGAGCTCAACCCCTCAGTATGTGATGATTTACTGAGAAGGGAAAGACGCTGAGTCAAGGACGCCATGACCATGGTTTTCTGTGGCCTTAGCCTATGCGTTAGGCGATGAATTGCTGAGGAGCTGCATAATTTTGGGCTTGTTATGGATGGGTTATCAGATTCACCCGTGAGGCCATAGAAGAGGAAACAATAACAAAGTTCTAATGAGAATGGTTCAAAAAAGTTGGATTGATGTCCGAAGATGGGTGGAGTTGTCGAATCGAAATCACACAAGCAAGTGCGACAATCTTGAAGGAGGTTGGAGCATAACTCAATGCCATTGATGAAGACAGAAGAGTAAGTGCGACAATTTGTGGAGTCCATGTCCTCTACAAAAGGTTCACCAACTACAACCTCATGTGGAAGCCAGCTTGAAGAATAAAATCGACCATGGCAGATGTTCCTTCGAGCTTGATTCTCTCATTGAGATGGAAGAGGCAGAGCTACCTGATCTGGACTTGGCTCCCGGTAGGATCTCCACGTAATCGTAGAGCACTTTGACTGTGTGTTGAAAGAGGAGGTCTAGGTTGCTGCTAGCACTCATTGGAGACAAAGTAGGGTAAGAAACAGAGACACTAAAAATTTCTACCACCAGGATCAAACTCCCTAATCTAAAAATCTATGTGAAATTTGAGGCTAGAGTCGTAGTAATGATGTATTTTGGCTTTGAGAAATCCCCAAAATCGCATGGCTCATTTTCCTCTCTTGCCCTTCTCTGAATCTATACATGATTTTGGAAATGTTAGTTTCGAAATCGGGCTTGGAGACTTCAGAGTCACCTTCCACAGTCACTGCATCTTCCTCTTGTATGTCACCAACTCGATCTTCGAATTGGTTGAAGCTTTTCTAAAAGTTGCTAGCAAACTCGTCAAGGGACTGTTGCATTTTGTTGTGACTTTCCCAAAAATCCTTTAGATGTTGAAGAACATCGAAGCGTTGAATATTGTCATCCATTAACTCTTTGATATTTAGTAAGGATGAGATGATGTTTTCCATTCTTATAGATTGATAAAGCCAATGCTAAGGAAAGACTGGTTCTGGATACCACTTGTAACACACTCGATAATGTGTTTGGATGACTAGAAAATATAAGAGAAAATACAAGAAAGTTGGTCGCATTCAAGGTTGACCTAGCCTCCAAGAGAAAAGAAAGAGAAAGCAAAATAGAGAAAATATTCTCATTAAGATTCTGGATATATCATTTCCAAAGCTACAGTGAACATATATACTAGAGTCTTGCCAAACATCTGAAAAAGGCATCAGCCTTGATAAAACATGACCCAAGACTAATAACTAACGAACTGGATAAAAGAAATAACCAGCTAATGGCCCAACTATTCTGTGGCCCACTTCACTACATAACATAAGGAAAACAAAAAGTAAAGTAATAAGCCCAAATTGGCCGAGGCCAATGTATCCTATTCCTAGATTGTGACAATAGGCATATACTGTACGCTGAACTGCGATCAAAGGTCTCGGGCGGTTGATTTTCTTTACCCAAATAGGTTTTGCTTTCTTATCTAGGTAGAAGTGTCTCCATTGGAACTTGCATATTAAAAAGGAAATTTGGATTCATTAGAGTTCCTCTAGACCCTAGAGGAAAAGAGAGGTAGACACATAATATGAACTCTACAACATTTATTAATCATTTAGGATTTGTTTATATAGAGACAATCTCATCTCATCTCATCATTATAACTTTCTCAAATTTCTACACAAAATATAATAAACAATTCAACTTTTTTAAATTCCAAAACAATAATAATATTAAAAAATAATATTTTATTTAACTCATCTAAAACTATTTCATCTCATCTCACTGTCCAAACGAATCCTAACCTTACTGAAAAATTCACTCACACAATTATAAATACCGTGAAGCCTACTTAATATGACCATCTTTTCTCCTATTTTAAGCTCTAGAGTTTGGGTATGAACCCCAAGATTCCAGGATCAGAATCCTTCAAAAGGTACACTGCACAAAAAGTTATGTTGCATGTATCAACAATTAACCATTCAATAAAACAAATTTTAATTTCGTACAACTAGTTTATCGCTAAACAATGTTCGGAAGTAACATGGAAAATTAAATTAAATTAAATATATTAGATTTTGGTATCCATAAGTTTAACTCCGTTGGATTCAGAATTGATTTTAACACATCTCATCTCATCTCATCTAATTATTACAATTTTTCCCAATTGTCACAAAATATAATAAACAATTCAATTTTTTCAAATATCAAAATAATAATAATAAACAATTCAATTTTTTCAAATCTCAAAATAATAATAATAATAATAAATAATATTCTAACAATATTTTATTAAACTTTCAACTTTCATCTCAATTCATCTCATCTCAACTCACTATTCAAACCTCACCTAAAGTAACAGAGATAATCCATTTCAAAGAACATATGGTAATACCATTTGTGTCAACATTCCAAGCATCCAATTAGCAAAGAAGAGCAATTGCAGCTTGCGAATGAGATTCATAACGGACAACGTTGATAAGGTATATCATGCAGTGAGGAAACCCCATCACAACAATAAATGTAGCAGATAACAGTAATCGTTAAGATAAAAGATCACAATACAAATCCAGTCACAAATCCCGGCCCTACTACTAGTAAGAAAATAAGTCCTGCACACAACCTACCATTCATTCCTCCACGTACCCCGGCTCAAAGAATCACTCTTGCCTGATTAACTCTGCAAAGTCGATGTTTGCGAGTTATTGAACCAAAAACAAAATTTAATCTAAAAAATTAACTACGAAGAGCTAATAGACATGTTAGACTTCCCAAAATTCAAATTTAACCAAAAGGTCAAAATTGTTTTTTTTTTTTTTTCAAACTGCATATAGATAGAATGAAATATCTCACCTCAGTTTGAATTTCATCAGCTTTAGATTGCTCACCTACAAGTTTGCCAAATCAAAATAGAAGGAATCATAAACTATTGAATGTGAAAGCCACACAAAGGCCATGACCCAAGGAAATATATTGCCTTTTATAAGTAAAAACCTGCTCACACCACACAACTCAAAATGGCTCTTTTTATTTATTTATTTCTTGCACCCAAACTAAACTTGTCCCAGATTCCATCAGGCAGCAACTTAGTGGGCACTTCCAAAAGACAAAATTCTTGCGAATTAATCTATATATAGACATGCACAGCCAAGTACACGGGATGAATACAAAACAAACACCCACCTAGGATTTATGACTGCTAATAACATATACTATGCTAAGTGTAGGAAAAGTTCATTTGCAATGGACCTTATTTGTCCTAAAACCAAACCTTTTTTACAAGTAAAACTTTTCTTAATATCAATAGGAGTACACTGGATGATACAAGACATATTTTATCCTCGAACCAAACCTTAATATCCTCAACAAAAATATGAGTAGAAGAATAAAAAAAATTTTGAAATTATACATAGGTTAACACTAGGCTCAAAATTCCCAGGCATGCACGTGCATGCACAGAGAGAGAGAGAGAGAGAGAGAGAGAGTTACCTCCCTCCTCTGGCAGATCTGAGGTCCATAACGTGAGATTGTCCCTAAGGAGCTGCATAATAAGGGTACTGTCCTTGTAGGATTCTTCATTCAGACTGTCAAGTTCAGCAATAGCCTCATCAAAAGCTTGCTTGGCAAGGTGGCAGGCCCTGCACAATCCAGACACTGTTAAACAAGCTCAAAAGAGGCACTACTACTATAGAGAGAGAGAGAGAGAGAGAGAGATGCATGTCAACCTCTCAGGAGAGTTCAAAATCTCGTAGTAAAAGACAGAAAAGTTCAGGGCCAGGCCAAGTCTGATTGGATGAGTTGGAGGCAAATCAGAAGCAGCAGTACTAGTTGCAGCCTACAGAGTAAGAGGGAACCCAGATATATCAGAGTATAACTATAAAAGGAAACATGAAAAGTGGGAAATCTGAAAAAATGAGAGGCAGAAAGGAGCTTCAGCAGAGATGCCAAATTAAACACACCTCATACGCCTTCAGTGACTTATCCGCTGCTTCCTTACGATCATCACCTGCTGTAAACTCAGCTAGATAGCGGTAGTAATCACCTTTCCTGCAACAGGGCGACAAGGATCACAATGCAAATGTATTCTCCCAGTCTTGTATACAAATACACAAGTTCTACATTCAAACCAAACTGCATAACCCCATAATCTATGGACTGAAAATGCAAAATCAAGACATAAGCATTTTCAAAACCTATATGTTGCATTACTTCAGATGGTAAGATCTGATATCGATAGTCTTGCTCATATAGACACATATGCAGGTAAATGTTCACCTTGATAATTGCCATGGGCCAAGAATCAAACTGCATTAATTCAAGTAAATGGTTCGACCCTATTAAATGGTTAAACCTCCAGATAAAACTGCTATTAGGGTCATATTCAAGAGTTCATTAGTTCAAAGTACCTCTCATTAGTTCAAAGTACCTCGCAACCTAAAATCTAGTAAAAGATCAGTAAAAGAATCCTCACATCTTGTGGTAAAAAACAGCCGATTCCCCTGTTGAGGAAGATGGAAGGAGGTGGTCATCAATGACTGATAATATGTCATTGCAGATCTTTGCGAGCTCATCTTCAACCCTCTGCCTGTACTCCTTTATCCTCTTTGCATTCTGTTCATTCCCTTTGCCCTCCTCCTTCTGTTCAATGGAAGACAATATCCGCCATGAAGCCCTTCTTGCCCCAATAACATTCTTATAACCAACAGACACCAGGTTTCTCTCTTCCACTGTCAATTCCACGTCCAATTTAGCAACTTTCTTCATTGCTTCAACCATCTCTGCAACAAGAAAATACAACAATATACGTCAACTCTAAATAAAATTAAATTAACAGAAAAACTAGTACAAGTATGATACAGCTCGCTATAGTGAATCAGTGATCATGGGAGGCAAATATACACCTATGAAGGTCCCATATAACTTAAAGATCCAAATTCTTTTCATATATGTGATCAGTGAAAAAATAAAATATAACAGTAGCACGAACAAACCCTACGCTTGCGCCACAAATGACACCAGACATCAAATTACCTAGCGGAAAGATTTATAAAACCACTCAAACAAGTTTCTAAGGCACCGACATAGGATGAAGACTTACTTTACAATATGCGTCTTTAAAACATCTGCATCAATTCATGTCATGTGCTAAGGAAACCACAGGTCCACACCTCATCATCAGGGCTTCCTTTAGTTCTGGGTAAATATAAGGGATAGAACAACACTGATAATAGATGAGTTTCCTTGAGCTTTTTTTTCCATAAACAGTTGTGTTAGTATTCTCCCAACCTATTATTCGTCCTATTATAAGCGGAAATGAAATTACCACGCGCACTACGATGATCCTCTACCTTGAAATAAACTACGATGAAGTATGGTACGAATTGTTTTCATCTTAGCACCCAACTGCCTCCTTACTCTCAAATTTGCTAATAGAATTCATCGGATTTCGACAAATAAGTTAGTTTTAGTTTAAGCTTGGTACGATGGTCAAAAATCAAGCAGGGAAACACTTGGCGAAAGACTATCAGTACTAATTACATGATCAAACAACACCAATCGAGCAAAACCATAATCAAAATACCAAAATCCTTAAATCAATAGGGAAAAAAAAGGCAGAGAGAACAAAAAGGATACCATCGTATCTCTCAGCCTGCTCCGCAAGTCTTGCCAAGTAAACCTGTTGCTCTCTCTCCTTCTCCATCGCCTCTCTGTCTCTCTCTCTCGCAAGGCTATTTTGCTTTTGCCAACCGCTTGCTGATATGCGGTACTAGGGGATCAGACCGTTGGATGCGGATGATTGGAGGAGCCGAGGGGGTAAGATCGATGGTCGAAACTGGGGCTTGGATTATGCGAACTCCCTTGGATCCTGGGAAGGCGAGATCCGGGCCGTTGGATGAGAATTATAGGTGTGATTGAAATGAAAAGAAGGGAGGGGAGTTGATGTTGACTGGGACGAGCACTGACGGCTGGAGATTGATAAGAAGGAGCAGGAGTGATGGCGATACGTGGGCTCCACTCGCGCCTCAGCAGAGACCATTTTGTAAGCTTTCTTCTAGGAACGAACATGCCGGTTTTTCTTTGTGTGCACCGTTGTACAATCCCAACCACATCATGTGTAATAATTCCGCACAAGGCAGGAAATAGGCAATTCTCGTGGGCCACACCACTTCTCTTAAGTTCTCTATAGCCTTCCAATTTACATATTTTTTTACTTTTGTTCTTCATCAATCAATACAATCATTATCCATGGAATAAAAGTTCTTTTATATTTGTCTCCAAATTATCCAGAGGGTTAATTTTTAATGTGATTAATTATTATTTGATCCTTAAAATTTATTTATTAGTCTTTTTTCTATGAGTCTTGCTATGTACAAACATGTTCACGTACTAATCTGCGTACTAATGTTGTTGCCTTCATATTTTAAATTTAAATTAGTATTATTTTCAATAAAATCTACTTTCTGACCAATCATATTACATGGATACATATATTAGTGCACATAATCACTTACAATTAGATTTTTCCTTTTTTTATTGATCTAAAAATTTAAATATAGACAATTCTTTTTTTTTTATCCTTAATAATTTCGTTCCTATAAAATTAGATCATGTACGTAGAAAAAATAAATATCGATATTCATGTTTTTTTATCTACCCTTTATTTATAATTGATAATTGTTATAACTATAAAAAAATGTCACAAACTGACATGATTTTATATGATACGTTAGATTTGTTTTATAATAAAAATCATTTTATAATCGAACGTATTACATCAAGCCATATTATTTTGTAAATTTAATTTTGTAAAATCTTTTTGTGATTAAAGTATTTCTCTTTATAATTATACCTTATTTGAAAGTTAAAACTATGATCAAGTTATGAATTCAACCCTAATATTCGTTTAATGTGGTTTACTTATATTTAGTTATAGAATAATTAAACATATTGTATTATATAAATAAACAACCAATATCAATTAAAAGAGTAATGGTACAGAACATACAGGAGGCTCCTAATCGATCTGATAACCTCCTAGTTGGAGAAAAGATTTTCTCTTCAATGATATAGCACACACAGGCTTTTGACTTTTCTCTACCCTCGGCATGCTCCACCAAAATCCATTTATAGACAGCTTAGGAACCGCATTTGACGGGAGGTTTGGATTACAGATGAGTTAAGATGGGTTTAGATGGTTTGTGAATAGTAGAATAAAAATTGAATTATTTATTATATTTTATGTGAAAATTTGAGAAAGTTGTTTTGGAATTTGAAAAAGTTGAATTGTTTATTATATTTTGTGTGAAAATTTTAAAAAATTGTAATGATGAGATGAGATGAGATGAGATGAGATGAGATGAGTTGAGTTGAGATGGGTTGAGTTTTTGAATCCAAACCTCTCCTTATTATTCTTTGTTAGAATAACAGTTTTAAGATATATAAGATCCGTACACTCTTTTTATAAAAAATATGATTTATTATCAAAAAATAATAATTTTTTTACAAAGATTCTAGTTTTTTTTTTTAAATGCCCAAGACTTACACACCTAAAATTATAAATATAATTTCTTCAATTAAAGTAAATTATTTCATCCTTTTAACTAATATTTTTTTAAACTAATATCCAAGTCCGTATGAAAAGTGCCAAAGGCGGATGCAGCACTACAAAAGTCACCGATTGATGTTTTATTTATTTTTATTATATTTTTTTACTTAATTATTAAGAAAATATTTTTAAATGAATTTATAAATTTTTAAAGAAATGTTTAAAATTATAAAAAAAAAAAAGAAAAGAAAATGCTAGTAGAGCCCCTTAACTTATCGCCTAATTATTTTAATTTTTTAATTAATTAATTTTTATTTAATAATTAAAAAAATGACTATTAGTGAAATTATATATATATATTTTTTCTTAATAATTAAAATGTTAAAAAAAAGAAAAAAAGAAAAAAAATACACTAAAATAAAATACCTAGGCGGTCCTCTAGCAGTATCCTAAAAAAAATATATGAGAAAAAATGATGAAAAAATAAAAAGGCTATTTAGCCTTATCGGATCACTCTCGGGTGTAGCACGACTCAAGGCCTAAAATGCGAACCATTTCTTAGCTGGGCCTACTTCAGCTCTCAGAGGGAAAAAAACATTGGATTTTCCCGCCATTTTGTGACTAGGGCTTCGAAGTCTACAGTTACTTGATCTCCAGTCCTTCGTCCTCGATCAATTCTATAATCAACCCAAACGGATAATTAGGGTTTTATTTCCTCAGGCATCAAAGTTCGGGGGAGACGCACTCTGTAGCCAGCCCGTGCTGCCAACTGCGTCGACTGTTGCTGACGCCTACGTTTATCCACGACCAGGTAAACCGGTTTCTAATAATTGATTTATGCTTTGTTTGTTAATAACGGAGGAGTGTGTAGAGGTCCCCCAAACCCAATTGCATAACGGACATTGGTGCTGTCTGAACAGGACTGAGGTTTGAGGTTTGAGACCTACATCGAATTGCTCCGTGGCATAGTTATATTTGGTGGTGGACATGCTTTATCATTCATTTAGCTTGATCAGATAGGTATGTTTCACATTGTGCATGTACAAAAAACAAGACGAAGTTGAAACCAAGCATGGATGTCATGGTATTTGATGTAGAAATCCACAATAGGAAAACCTTTTCAAATGGTGTATTTTTCTCGACATGCATGCACCGGAGATGACCTATCTTCTTGCTTAGTTCTGATGTAATTCTTTTCCTCTTGTCTTGGCCTCTCTTCATGATCTTTTCTATTTACTGTTGTTTGATGGGTGCTCTGACTTTTTGATTTTCAAGACCCTCTATCTGGAGAGGGAGGGAGGGAGGGAGACTGAGAAAGAGAGACAGGGAGAACAAAAAGAATCATCCCCTGAGGTTTTACCGTTCTGATGTATATTCACCGCTATTTTATTTTGTATGATAATGCTTTTGCTGCAGGATGGCGAGTGCTACAGAAGATCTTTCTCAGTTTGATCTTTCAAAAGAGGTGTAGTTTTGTGTTTCACTTCCACTTGATGAGTCTCATGCCGTTGGTTTAGAAAATATATTTGCTCTGATGCGCAAACAATATTCTTCCCCAGGAAAAAGACAAGCTTGTTGCAGAAGTAATCCGTTATGTCCTTTTCAAAACCCACCAAAATTCAGGGTGCCCAATTAAGAGGGATGAACTTACTCAACTGGTTACTAAAAACTATCGTCAGCGTGCTCTTCCGTCTCTTGTGATTAATGAGGCTAAAGAAAAGATTGCAAGCATTTTTGGATATGAGATGAGGGAACTACAAAGATCCCGTCCTTCATCAACAAATCAAGGGCGTGCTTCCCAGCAAAGTGAGGAACTATTACGTTTGATTTTTATCACATAGCGTGTTAATATGTTTCTCTCATGAACACGTAACTCGTAAGTGGATTGGACTTGTGACCAAATATAGGATTATCTAATCACATTTGGTGGAGAAATTTGAATTTGAATTCCATCACGGTTTTTACAAAATTTAAGAAACTGAACTGATTTGATTCCTCTTACTGTGGAGTATCGAATACTATGATTGAAGCATATTTTCTGGAGAGAGGGTTTGGGTTTTTGGGTCCACAATTATGTTCATGGGTTAGAAATGGAAAAATTGGGATAAATTCTGTTTGGGATAAAGAACTCGTGCGTGACAGTCGCTTGAGCATGACATGGCTTATAAGAATATAATCAAACAAACAAACAATTATACATATGTGGATGTGCATGTTTATATAGAGGCGGATTATCTTATCATGATTTGTTTGGTTGCTTATTTCATCAATTTGTGCCTGGTTGATGATTCATCAGACTCTTGACTTCTATTTCTTATTCATCAATGAGTTTCAAGAACTGCTACCTTTGTCTACCCTGTTGCAGGCGTTTTCCATCAGTGGCTTTAATTTTCTTTTCGAAAAAATCTACACAACCTCCTACTATTCACACAACCTCCACACACCACATTTTTTTTAATTTTTATTATTTTTTTCTTTTATCAAATATTTAATATATGAATAATGAATAGAAAAATTGAATTAGTTTAAAAAGAATAAACTCAAAAAAAATTTTTAAAAAAATATTAAAAAATTAAAAAATTTTAAAAAAAATGTGGTGTGTGGAGGTTGAGAGGTTGTGTAGCATTGATCTTACGTTCAAACTTCTCTTTTTTGTCCTTTTGATTAAGTCTAAATAACTTGTTGACATGTTTCATAATGAAGAATAAAAAGCTTGCAGTATCTTGAGCTGTTCCCCAGCATCTGAGATGGTGTGCAGTGCTGATACATCTATTCCCTTGCTTGTTCTTTTCTTTTTCAGTTCTGCTTTTTTGGCTCTAATACAGTAACATAATTCTGATGCTCCAGGTGTTGCAGACTCAAAATCCTATGTCCTCATAAGTCAGCTACCTGCTGATGTTTATAGAAAATACGTTGAGGATGTAAATATGACACATCTGACTGGTTTCAATTTCGTCATACTTGGTATTGTACATCTAGCTGGTGGCAAAATCCCGGAAGGTATATTTAATTTTAAAATTATTCTGAAAAGGTAAACTCTAGAAATACAGGCCGAGATGGTGAGAGAATATTTCTGTTCGAAACAGCCTATATTGGAGGCAAATTCATGGTTAAAATTTGTATCGAGACCCGGGCTATCTGCTTTGTGGGCTCTATGGCTTTATTGTGATTCTAGTTGGTTTTCTACCAAAATGGGACTTATCAGATTGTTACCATCACCTCGTGAGGTTGTTGGTAGCTTTTGATTCTCACTTAAAAATAAAGAGGGTAAAAGTTCCATTTTATGTTGCTTTTCTTCTTGGGCTTTCGTAACATAATGGAGCTTACATTTGTTGTGCAAGTGTTGCAGATAGTCTTTGGCATCATTTAAAGCGGATGGGATTGTCTGATAGTGATGAAATGCATCCCGTTCTTGGAAACGTTAAGCAGGCATTGGAGGCACTTGTCCAGCAAAGGTTAGAATATTTGGATAGTGGGGATTTTTTTAGTCTGTATTTAACTTGTCATTGATAATGCTCTTAAATGACATAGACAGTTGCATTTATCCCCCTTGCTTTTGTTAGCAGATATTTGCAGAAGGAAAAAGTTAGTGGTCCTGAAGCTAATACTTTTTATGAGCTTGCTGAGAGAGCTTTAGATGAACCAGTTAATGAGAGGCTTAAAGAATACATATCACAGGTACTGATTAGCAGTTAAGTGTGTTTCATTAAGTGTATGTTATAGAATCAGTTTTAATTTGAAACGATTGAAATCTGTCTCTAACAAGTTACAGGAGAATTTAACAATTGTTGATGAATGTATGAATGTACTTGCTAGATTTTCATCAATAAAATCTTTATTTACTGATAAAAAAAAAATGAATGTACTTGCTACTGGATCTCTTCCACCTTATTGATATATTCCATTGTCTTCTATTTTGCGTGACAAGCTTTTTAGTGCCCATGTTTATCTGGTCAGAAGTATTGATATGTAGAATATCTCCTTTTGGACTCGTTTGATAGTGGCCTATTGCTGCATATTTGCAATATGCGTTGTTCTAGGTTGTAGCAGATATGGTACAAGGGGACTTTGAATAGTTTCGTGGAGAGGGTATAAAAAGAAGTGTGATTTTTATGATATTTTAGAAACTTTTGGCGGGATTGTAACATTGTTAATGATAAAAAAAAAAAAAAAACCATGGAATATGTAGGCAATGGCGTTTTACAGTGGTATAATACTACTTGTTTGAGTCCAGGTACATGTGTTGATCCTGTGATAGTTATCCTATAGTTTACGGTGATAAATTATTTCTTCTTGGTTCGAGTCAAGGAACACGTTTGTGAAGCTGGTACATGACAAATAGTTTATTCTGATACTCCTTTCGCCGGGGGGGGGGGGGGGGGGGGGGGATGTGTTTTATACTCATGTCCGCTTTCTGAAGGTGTTCTATGTCAACAGATTGTGAAGAAAGATGTTGCCTCTGTGGATGTTGACTAGTGTTCTACAATTCTTTCTCAGCTTACAGATTTGAGGTATAATTTGATCGTGTCTATTGCAGACCTGCTTGCAAAAAAAGGAAAAAAAAAAAATCCAAATAGCTTTTTGCCTCCATCTTATTCAAGAAAGCATGATGCTCGTGAAATGTCATTTTGCATTGCAGACCTGCTTGCTTATGTGCACACTACTGAGGGATGAGGGAGGTTAAACTAACAGTTGGAAGGAGCTATCCGGCGTGGCCAATTCTCAGCCGACCAGGATCTATTTTTCTGTTTTAAAATGCCATCTATCTAATTTAAGGGGTCTATGTTTATTATATGCAAATCTAGGCTTTAAATGGAATCTTCTCCATTTCAACTTTAAATGGATAGTATACATGTAGACGTATTAGTTGACAACTAAAATTATCAACATATTCCTGTAAATGCACATAAAACATTACTATCACAACGAATCTGATCTTAAGACTACAATATGATGCAGTCAAATCTTAATTGTTCGAGACTTGTCTATTTAGAATTTGTGCAAATCATTTCTCTTTCCTTAATAAACATAAGAAGTCAAATAAAGGTAAAGAGACGGGATTTTAAACTATTAAAGGATGCACAATTGGTAGCTGAGTCAATTTAAAATGAACTATTCACAAATAGAGGTCTAAAATTTCTGCCCTTTTCACTAATCTTAAAGTTATAATCAAAATCGTATAGCTAACGAGATGAATGACTACCTCAAGATAAGGTAGACATGGCTACATCAATATACTGTAATCACGGGTGTCATGAAGATTTTCCGAAACAAAACAAAAGGAGCTCCTGTAAAGAGTTTCTGAAGCCCAGCCAAAGGCTTTATGTGAATTTTTTTTTTTTTTTTCCCACCGATCTGGTAATAGTGAAACATCAGTGAGATTCACCTCCAGGCAAACCCCGGCAGGTGCCTGCATCCCCAATTGAGACCGTCGCTAGGGACTTGGAGGCCCATGCCCTGGCATTCATTGCTCCTTCCTGTAAATTGCTTCTCTTGCAAGGCTCCTTTAGAGAATTGAATAACTGAATTGCGCACTTCAGATATGCCAAAGGATGCTCCCACAAACTCCCTAATCTCATATTTCGGATGTGTCTTCTCCAAGCACATTGAGCACATAGAAGTACAGTTGGAAGATAGAAATATAGCAATCTCAGAAGCACAAATGCGGTGGCCAAAACTAAATATGTCTCCTGCTGAAGCAATTTGTCTGGAGATCTTGCCCATGAGAATGGACAGCTTTCCTGCTTGGTGTTATCATGCTTCTCATGATTTGATGGACATACAACTTTTTCCAGGGATATTAGATCCAATGGTGCCATCTTAATGCCTAAACCCATACGTTAAGTTCAATAAATATCACACAGAATAAGCTTCAATTAGATCATGCAATAAATAAATGTAAGAAAGTCAGATGCTCAATTGAAAAAAGAAAAAAAGGAACAGCTGAGGAAATGTGGTTAAATCCACATGCAGATGCAGACTACTAACGAGCAAAAAGGCATCCAATCATTTTTGGTTGATACCAAACTTACTCTTGATAGCCCCTCTCCCATGCATGTGTGAACACGTATTTTCCAACAAAGCAGGTGGAGAATAGATAAAGAGAAACATTAAAAATAGTTGGCCTATTCAGAGGCATAACCACCAACTTCATTAACCATAACATAAAAAATCACAAATAACAAATAAAAAAGGCAAGCATGTCCAATGACCTATTAAATGCTAATTATTCTAATTAAGGATACATCAGTAAAAAATTGCTTGCAGTGTGGAATAAAAAACCCTTCTCTTCAATATCTACAAAATCAAGCTTCTAATTCTTTTTAACTGATTCTTCTCTATGACTCGCTATATTAATTCATCGTAGACAGAGGTTAATCGAGAATTCCAAACAGGAGCCCCAGGTAAATAAGTTCCAAAATGAAATGGCTTACCAGTCACATCAATATAGAAAGCAATGAGAGAAGCAAGGGTCCGGGAGCCAAGATAGTGAACACGCATTGTGGAGTTCAAAAGGAAAACAGTGGGAAACCCACGAACTCCATACTTCGAAAGTATGCTGCATTAACTCAACCAATGTTATTCTCAGCCGCAACAGGATATAATTGCAAAACACAAACCGAAAGAAAGTTAGTGATATACAAACCTAGGCCTGACGTTTGATTCTTCAATTGCATAATGGGGGATGGAGGGATACAAAAGAGACAGGACGGAGAAGATTGGCCTAAAAGTCCTGGAGAAAGGGCACCAAGATGCATAGAAGAGCACAGCTACATATTGATGACTGTTCGTGTGAACCATATTTAATGCCAATAGCAGTGAAAGCTCATCTCCCTTTGCAGTAACAAAGTGTAAATTCCCTTTAGATACTAAAATATTTATAAATATAAAGCTAAAATATTTATAAAAGCGACCAACTTCTCAGCTTGATCCTGAGTTGTTGTTAAGTTTCATTTCTTCACAATGTCAGCAGAGAAATATCATAAAAACACTAATAAAGTACCTTCTCAATTTTCACCCTTGAAACACAAATTGATATCTACTCAACTGCCTACTAAATTTTATTGAAGTTGCGATGATTTTATGCCTAAAGAAACTCAAAAAAAAATTGGATGGCATACAAAGAAGGTAGGAAAGGGATTCAACACTAAAGATATTGGCCGCATTACTGCCTCAGATATATTAGCACCGCGAACAATTTTCTTCTTAGTATCTTGAGTCTTGAGTCTTGAGTAATATCCAAAGCTCTTTATTTATTTATTTCTGAGAAGCAAGAGCAATGCTTCCAAAATGCATATAAAAATAACTGCAATTTTTTCAGAATTTTGCAATCCTTCATCTCCCGGTGGCATGGTTGTCAGTATTATTTTATTAGTTCTTGACTCTAAAATCACTAATTAATAGCATCATTAAAATTAAGGACCTAGGTTATAGAATATCCAAATTTCAATTCCTAACTAGAACAAACAATGCATAAGGCACATTTCACATATTGAACACAACCTCATCAGATGCTTAAATTCACAAAAAGAAAAAAAAAATCTTTTACCCCAAACAATTAAACAAGAAACAAAATATTCAAAAATCAAGAGAGCGAGAGGGGGCAATTTAAGAAATATGCTCAATACCGAATTAAAACCCAGAATAGTAAAAGGAAAAGTTGGACACGTACCTCGGTAGCCGCAACGAGACCAAGAGATCTAGAATCACCGTTTAAGGGGCAATTCCGATTGCGAAACCTTAGGATCGAATCGGAAGCGGATTCCACAGGACAAACGGCTGTAAACGGCGAAACCCTAAACGGCTTGGAAGCGGACGCTAACCTAACCCACACCACCAACGCCACGACGATCCCCGCTCCCCAACCCCTCATCCCCATGAACGAATAACCCTAGATACCAACTGAATCGTACGCCCACAAAAATCTATACTGGAAAAAAAGGGAAAAGAAAAGGTCAAGGTCAGAAACGGAGAGAAGAGAAAGGGAGAGGACAGCGAAGCCGGCACATTTTTGCGATGGGTTGGGACTGAGGGAAGAAAATGGAAAGAGTCACGAAGACACCGGACTATTTTTATTGAAAACAAAAAATGTTGGAAAGAAACAAAGAGAGATATGGGATTGATTGAAAGTTTGAAACGTTGAGAAACGGATATATCAAAAAATGAATTTCATACGTTTTGCCGTGTTGGGGAGTTTCCGTTGAATAATTTGAGTCAGAAGTATTGATTAGTTTGTGGGAATCGTCGTCTTCGTCGGAGGAAGATGGCTCTGGCTCTGGCTCTGGCTCTGGGAGAACGAACTCACCGCACCGTACGTGGCTTTGCTCAGACCCGTATGTGTGCGAGGGTGGGCAAAGCATGGACTCCACATTAACGGCCCTTTTTATTTTTATTTTTTCACTGTACTGTTTGAATTTTAGTAAAGCCCAAAAAAATTGTGAGAAAGAACCTGTAAACTTAATTTAAAAGGAAGTAACTTCAACACGAATCTTGACGATTGATTTGCGGTGCAAACTGCAACAGCTATGATATGTATACAACCTTTCTTCTTATCAATAAAAAAATCAAGAATTTTCTTATATCTTCTCCATTTATTTATATATATAAATTAATTAATTATATTCTCAATTAGTGTGTAAAATATAATTTATAAAATATTTATATGATATAATTTAATTTTAAAAAAATTTAATTTTTTGAATTTTATAAATCAAATTTTAATACATTTAAATGAATTGATGATATGTTCTATCTATCGATTAAAAATTTAAAAATAACTTAAGAAAATACGAGCAATAACTTTTTCTACTAAATTTTTTCTTTTATTACCGGCGTTGAATGGAACGAGATTTTTATTTTTATATTATTTTTATTTTTATTATTATTATTTTATCGTTGGACTATCCGATGAAATATGCAATTAGGAGAGAGACAGAAAAAAATGAGTAGACCTAGCAGGACCCAGCTGCTAAGGACCCACGCGTGATGGAGGTCTCTCTCATCTCTAGGCATGGTTAGTTACTCAAATGAAATGAAAAATATATAAATAATTTAAATTACGATGTTTTATAAAACTTTGAAAAATGAGGAGAAAAAATTATAAAAATTTTTGTTAAAATATAATTATTGAATATGATTTTTATAAAAAAGTTGATTTTTTATTTATTTAGAAATTTGAGAAAGTTAATGATTAGGTAAAAAAGTTAAAAATTTAAAATTAGAGAATATTTATGTTTGAATGATATTTAAATATTGAGATGAGATGATATGAAATGAAATGAATTGAGACTATTTATAAAATCAAAAAGACCGTATTGTCCTTAATTATATCTCTCGTGTTGCCTGAAAAGAGATCCTAAGGCCCATTTAAGTAAAATATCTATCTATGTAAAATATCTATCTCATTATATTTGTCATTAATATTAAAATAGTTTATTAGATTTTAAAAAAAGAGAAAAAAAATTGAATAAAAATATTATGAAGTTAATTTTTTTTAATATTATGTTTATTTTGAAATTTGAAAAATAATTTTTTTTTTATATTTTGTTTAAGAGTTTGAAAAAATTATAATGGCCAGATAATAACTAAATAAAAAAATTAAAGATTTTAAATTAAAAAATATTATATGTTGAAATGATATTTGAAAAATAAAATCTGAAAATACTTTGAAAACATTTGTAATGCTAGACGGACCCTAATTCATTAGCACAATGGGATTTGTACAATTTTTTTTTTTATTATTTGGGAAAAGATAATTTACACTCAAATTAACAACTTTTTTTTTCAGTTTACATCATATCAATTCGAATGGCTTCGGATGATTGTACAGGTTCATGGTCTGAGATGGATCTGGTTCCTCCTCTTTTGAGGGACTTGATTCGGAGAGATAAACTTGACTTCCCTTATTTTAGAAATGCTTGATAATTGGTTAAATTTTATACCGTATAATTTTGCTTTTCATGGTTGTTTGTTTTTACTGTTAAAGCTAGGTTGTAGCTGGTTGCTCACATTGTTAACACCGTTTCTCAGCCATAAGTGAGCTTTCAATAAAATCAGGAAGTGTTTCCTCCAAGTTATAGATTATTGATATCCTCAAATTTTAAAACTTGATTATTTTTACTCGACTAAAATCAATTCAATGAAAGATAAGATACGCGACACTAACGATAATATTTTAAATTGTCAACATGCATTTTTTTTCACCCTTTCTAGACAAGGATAGCTTGGCAACAACATACCAAAAGATAAAAGCAATCGCACTAGAGATACAGGGCCAGTTTTACGTTGCAGTTATAAAAGATGCTTAAACAGTATCAAAAGCTCTTTAATGATAAAATACTTTCTAATATTAAAAAATCGAAGTGCATGTTTGGGAATCTGGGATTACGGTACACATAAATCAAAATATCTTATAACTTTAGGGCAGTTTTTTTTTTTCTCAGGAGCTTTAAAGCAGCATATTTAAAAATTATTTATTATTTGATAACTATATGTTTAACACACTTTTAAACATTTTACATTTGTTTGGAAATAAATTTAAAAAGTGCTTTATGAGATAGAATTAACAGTCTTTTTAAAAATGCTTTTTAACTTATTTGAAATTAAAAGTACTTTAATATTTAACACCTAAACAACCTAATTTTTCTATTAATGAGCTTTTAAGACTATTTAAATACCTTTTAAGATTCTTACTGCAATTCCAAACAGGCCCTAAAAAGTAGGGGTGCTACCCGCCCCCTACGGGGCAGGGGCACCCCTTCCCCGCACCCCGCCCCGCATGGGGCGGGAGATGGGGTTTTCACTCCCGTCCCCCGCCCCTGGGATGCGGGGGCGAGACGGATTCCCAATCCGCCCCGCTTCTTTTCACTTAAAAAAAAATACTATATTTATTTTATTTAAAAATTATTTATAAGTGCAAAAATACATTTTTAGATCTAAATTATAAATTTAAAATTTTTAAATATGACTATAATTTAAAAACTGTGTAATTTTTAAATTTGTTAGTGCATATTTTGTGTAAATTGTAGTGTATTAATTTTTAAACTATGTAGATTTTAAATTGTCAATGCATATTTTGTGAACAAGTCTAACAAATTGTAATACATATTTATATATATAAAATTTGTAAAATATAAATAGATTTTTATGTTTATATATATGTATATAATATATATATATAAAAAAAAATGGAGACGGCGCGAGGCGTGGGAAATGCGGGACGGGGTTGGGCCCTCCCTGTCACCCGCCCCCGCTAGGGCTCCTAGATGCGGGGCGGGGGGCCTCGCCCCCGCATGGGTGGACCGGGGTTACCCGCCCCGCCATGCGGAGGCGGAGTGGAAGCGGGGCGGGGTAGCAGGGGTGGGGCCTCGCTCCCCACCCCTACTAAAAAGTACATTTCAAGAAAAACATCAAACGTGCTTTTTCAGATAGAGTAATAATAACCACTTCCATCTCACTTTCGACTATAAATAGATAAAAATACCATACAACTTTCAAATAATTACATCATTGTCCTTTGATCTTATCACATACACAATACTACAACTTTCAAATGACTTTTTAGGTTATTTCTATCTCAAAAAATACTTTTTTACATTGTTTCCAAACAAATGTAACATGCTTAAAAGTGCTTTAAACATATAGTTACCAAACAGTAAATAGCTTTTTAGATATATGGTTACCAAACAGTAAACATGCACATAGTCATAGATAACAGCAACTGCGTTAATTATAAAAGTATTGCAGATGAAACCAAATAACTTGTATTTATCTCACATGTGCACTCATCTGCATGTAACGAATTCTTCTATAATTAATATACAAGGCTCCTGCAACATGCAAGGAAGCCAGATTTTTCATTTGCAACATTCTTTTGTCATTCATGTTTTATAAGATGTCCTATCAAAAAAAAAAAGTTTTATAAGATGAGTTTATTATATTAAGGATAATGGCACGGTTGAAAGTTAATTTGGAGACCTCAAGATAAGAAGACAGGTTATGCGAGAAATTTTCTCCAGGTCAGCCCACAAAACCACTCATCATACAATGAATTCCGAACGAAGTGATCTACAGAAACAAAAGAGAGCAGCATACCAGAATTGCAAAATCAGGCTCTTGGATGGGACGACCGTGGATTAACTGACAAGTTATCAACAAACCATTGTTGTCTTCAAGCCAGTTATTGTGATACCCCATATGATAAGAATAAGTGTAGGTGGTGAATGAGATCCCACATTGCTTGGGAAGGAAAAGTTCTTGCTCTTTATAAGGTTCCAATGAGACTCCAATTGTATTATTGACTAGTCCTTTTAGAGTATAGACCATGTGGTTTGGGTCTTCAATTTGAGCGTTACAAATGGTATCAAAGTCTATCCCAACCAGAAATGTGGAACTTGAGCCGTGTCACCTACAACGGACAGGCCCAATGAGGACGTAGGGAATTTAAGGGGGGTAGATTATGATACCCCATATGATAAGGATAAGAGTAGGTAGTGAATGAGATCCCACATTTCTTGGAAAGAAAAAGTTCTTGCTCTTTTTAAGGTTCCAATGTGGCTCCAATTGTATCATTGACTAATCATTTTGTATTATAGACCATGTGGTTTGGGTCTTCAATTGGGGCGTTACATCCACCATTACCTGCAAAATTTAGAGCTATTAATGTAAATCATTATTACCATCCAAATTAAAACAAACTGACAAGCCCACCCATGTAATGATATCTACCCTGAAGGAAAAAAAAAATCATAGATCTTTATTTTAATGTCATTAAAAGTGTACATTATCATATCTTTGATTGTAACATTTGCATTGACCTAGTTAAAGCAATAATTGAGCAGCAGTACTCAGGCATCTTAAAAATATCAAAAACTTTTAAAAACTTCAAGGAGTAGAACAAATGCATCGATGCAATGAGATGTGGCAATTACCTCATAGTTTATCCTTGTGAAGAAGGTTGGTCATTAATTCTACCATGACATCCTCACTTGATTGAAATCAATCGTTAACTCACAATCAATAAGACTTTCCCTTTCTTCTGATCTGGGTAGCTCCCTCACTGTGCTCGTAGAGACCCTATTCACCTTATTTCCAAATTGGTCAAAAGCAGATGAATGCGGCGCCCTGTTTCAGAACCTCTTTCATGCCTAAGCTCCCCCACTGTGCTGCTACGAACACCAATTACTGTAGTATTACTGGATGGTGTTTGTTTGTTCTCAGAAAGAACAAGAGAAAAGCCTTCAAAACTTTGTCCCTGCATAGTGCCTCTCGCATCTGCATCTATTCCTGCCTGGGTGCCAAAATCAAAGCTTTTAACTTTCTTGTGTTCGGCCTCATATATTGAGCCACAGGAAACCTTATTCTTATTATCCATATTATCATCGCTTTGTTTGTAGCCAAACTGGCTATGTAAACCACTTTAAGATGAACCGGTTACCTGTTTAAACTCATCCATTGTACTACTTTTTAAACCATATCTATCCTCTTCTGTAGATGAAACAAGAACGATTGAAACATCTTTCCTGCCCGCTGCATGCAGTAATACTGAGTATCTACTTCAGTTTTGTTCCTGTCCAAAGAAATATTTAATTCATGAATTTTACAGTTTCTGAAATCATCAGGATTTAGCCCCTCCACTGCACCAGTAGAAACCTCAGTCATATCACTTTGCTTGATAATAGATTAAGCAAATTCGTTGTTTTTAAAACACTTTTCCCTGAAATAGTCCTTCCCTGGTGCAGTTTGAACTCTTATTCGCATCATTTTCAACAATATATTGCTCATTCCAAGATGAAATAACTAAACAGATTCCTGAACTCCCCTTCTTGCTTACTGCCAATTACAGCTTTGTCATTTTGTGACGCATGGTTATTCCCGAAACCAACAGTAATTACATGATTGCCAGAGGTATTGACATCAGTACAAACATCCTTGAGCCCACCATCATGATTGCCAAAACCAGATGCCGATTCACTATTCTTGCATGTATAACCACCATCAACTTTCATATCACCCACTGTGCTAGTAAAACATTTAACCTCAATATCTTCACCACTAGACGTTTTGTCCTTATCATTCAAACCACTTTCAGAACCTATTTCCAGCTTTAGCACCTCCACTGACGGGAAAGATACCTTGATCACATTGTTCTCAACAACAAAAGTTCTCTCATTTCCAGGTGAAGCAGGCCCCTGGGTTTCAGAATCCTGTTGCAAACCTTGTAAATAAAAATATAAATGAAACAAAAATTGGTAAGACAATGATCCTAGACACTGACTTACATCTCCAAAATCCATTTTCCTGCCCAACAGATAATTGACATCAGGATGACCAGATCTTAGTTGGCTTCCATGTTGGAGTCCAAAAGAGGAGAAAAAGTATGAAGAAACATCCTTGCACGACACAAACTGCCGTCCATTAGGGCTGGATGGTTCCGAATTAGGCGGTAAGAGCAACACAAACATTAAAACTAAGAATGCAAGAAAAAGCACCACAATCAAGTAGCTTCGCACACTTTTTTACAACTAGCATAATCAAGAGAAAATCTAAAAAATACGACACTTCTTGTACGAAAGGAAGATTATGTTGTACATTCTGTGTTCAAGACTGACTCTATTGACACCCCTTGAACACCCCAAGGTTTGTGTAACCACTCAAAGTTAGCTTAAAATATTTATTTAGCTGACAGTAAGAACGGAAAAACTACTTCCAGAAGATGTATAAATACTACCATAAGTTCTCTCACACACTCCACACATGTTGACAGAACATAAAAATACTAAAACTCCTCGACCCTTGTACAATTCAAAAACAAAAACATCGAATCCATATTATTTATCATAAAACATCGAACCCATATTTGTTAAATTCTAATTAATCTATCACCCTAGTTCGATAAATTTTCTATTCCTGAGAAATATTTATTACATTCGAATTACTGAAAAGAAAATGAAAAGCAGGCGGAAATTGGTAGAGTGAGAAAAATCATTATAAAAACCTTATGTATCGGCGGCAGTGCAACCATACACGGCCAGCTCTCTTCTTTATTGAAAGCATAAGTTTCCAGCCATTGGGCAACGCATGGCCGAAATCGCTAGCCATCACAATCCTCTTTTTCCTACTCTTTCTCCACCACTCGCCACGCAACCCACTCAAAAACCCCAAGAAATCCGCCTCAGTCTGCAACCCCTCCGTCCTCCTCTTCAACTCCTCGCCATATGGATCCTCCACATTCCCCAACGCAGCCACGCCCGTCACATCCCCTTTCTTGTTCAGCACCACCACCTCCATCTCCTTGTGCTTCTTTCCCGCACTCTCATAGACCGCCGCCATCTCTCTCTCCGATTGGCAGCTCTCGGTCAATAGATTCTTGTTCTTGCGCGGTCTCCCTCGCTTTTGCTTCTTTTCTCCCTCACCGGAAACTACGTTGATTGGAATAATTGGCTCGGCTTTACACTCCACATTTCGCTCAATCATCCGATTCTCATTCTTCGGCGGCCGCCCCCGCTTCCGTGTCTCCTCTTCAGGACCGGAAGAAGCAACATCAACCGGAACAATTTGCAAGCCCGCACTCGAGGAATCGGGCAGGAACTTTACAAATTCAACCGGGACTGGAACTAGGCCATCGTCATCTGCGGAGGGGGAAGTTTCGGCGGCAAAGAGTTGTTTAAGGAGGGAGATGATTTGGGAGTTTTCTTCGTCGAGAGGTTCGGGGATTTGGGGTTTGCGAGGGGCGAGGCGGAGACGGGAGTAGGTCTGTTTGCGGCTACCTGCAGATTCGTTGAAGACGGAGCGGTCGATTTTGGGGATTAAAACGTCGTCGTTTCCATATGAAGAAAAAGAAGGATTGGAAGAGGAGGAGCAGAAGACGAGGGAGTAGAGCTCCGGTTGAGAGAGGAGGCGGAGGTCGACGAGAGGGAGGGCTTCGAGGCGTACGACGGAAGCGGCCATGACACAAGTGGAGTGCGAGCTAGCTGAGACTGACGAAAGGAGATATGATTCCCTGACCTCACAGGTCCGAGTCACAATGCTATGTGTCCGTTGATGAGATCCAGCTGGCGCCGGCCACGTGCACCTGGGCTGGATTCGTTCGGTTTCGCACTCTACAATGGGCCCTTAATACAACCTTTACTTTGACCTATAACCCAATTATCCGAACCCAGCCCAATGACTAACAAAATTAGCTTTTTTTTTTTTTTTTAAGAGAAATTACTTACATCAGCATACTGTTGATGTAATCCTCAACACACTCAGTGTGTTGAATTTAAAAAAAATTAAAAAAAAACAATCACAATATGCAGAAAGTGAAGCTGATGCATAACCAGGTTCTTTTTTTAAGCGTTCAAAATTATGTTAGTAAAAAGATTCACTCATGGGAATTAGTTAATGGGTGATATGTTGGTGAATGTGGATCAGGATCAATTATCAAATGAAAGACCTAGTTTGAACACTTCAGTGAATATCTCACGTGAATAATAATAATAAAATAATTTATAAATGATAATGAATTAGTTTGTGTTAATATTTTTATTGAATTTTGAAAAAGAAAAGAGATAAAAAAAATATTATAAAGTTAAAATAATTTATTTTAATATTATTATTTTTAATTTAAAAATATTATATTTTTGTGTTTTGTTTTAAAGTTTGTAAAAATATATATACACAATTATTCCACTTTATTTTTTTGCAATTTTCAACCAATACGGACTAATTGGTAATTTGGCAATATTGGAGAAAAGTAGAAATATTGACAGCTAAAACATAAAAAAATTATATATTCTATCTGCTACAAAAATATTATAATAATAATAATAAACAGGATTATTGCACTAATTCAAATTACTATATATATATATATATATACAGCTAGAATTTATGGTAAATTATAAAATATAATATACACATTCTTTAAACGCTAAAATTTAATTTATAAAATTTAAATTTTAAAATTTTTGGAATCAAATTATATTATATAAGAATTTTATTAGATATGCTATCCGACTCGTATATATGATTTTACTTTAAGAAAGCTTAGATTGTTTATATTTGAAATAGGATTTTTAAGCTTAAGCTTATGCTTATCCTAGAACATATTTATCCAATTTGGACGAATCTTGTGTATCTACGTGGTACAGACAAACCAAACAGTACATTTTGAAAAGCAGATAACTACATGCACATTGATTTGGAATAGAAACTAGAAGCCCCTGGAAAATGGAAGAATTTAGTAAGACCATTCAAATTTGCACCACCTCCTTTCACATGGCCGGACCTTTTTTTCCGTACAAGTGTTTTGTTTTCAAACCGCTGGGTAAAACTCTAGCTTCCAGAACCTGGACTTTTCAATGGCTTGGATTGAGTCTACGGATGGGATTATACAATACAATAACCTTGGTTGCCAGCAAGGTCTCTGGAATAGAGTTTAAGTCGGCTTCTAAGTCGGTGGTCTTTCGTTTCTTATCGAGATAGTGAAAGGTACAGTTTCGTACTAATTTTCTTGCATTATCAGAGTACTTTTATGGTTATGGAGGAGGAGGAGCTTGCAAAAAGGTGGGAGAGACTTAATCTTTCAAGGGAGGAGAGTGATATTTTCCTAGTTTCTTATGAGGGAATGAAAGATAAAGGGAATCGTGAGAAATTCTGTATTATTGGAGGGGTGATGACTGATAAGAGTTTTAATCACGAAGCTTTTAGAATAACTATGTCACAAGTTTGGAGATTGGAAGGATGGGTGAAGTTTAAGGATATGGGAGATAACATGTTTTTAATTGAGTTTCAAAACTTACCTGATAAGGAGAGAGTTCTTGCAGGTCGTCCTTGGTTTTTTGATAGAAACCTGTTGTCTTTACAAGAAATGATTGAAGATGTTCCAATTGGTGCAGTACAATTTAAGTTTGAACCTTTTTGGGTTCAATTACATAACCTTCCTATGTCAGTAATGAACGAAGAAGTGGGAGAGCATTTTGGTTCTTCCATTGGTAAGGTGATCAGGGTTGATACAGACTCAGAAGGTTTCGCATGGGGTAAGTGTCTTCGAGTAAGGATAGCAGTGGATTTACAAAGGCCTCTGGTAAGGGGAAAGTGGTTGCAAGTAGGGAACCAAAAGTATTGGATATCTTTCAAATTTGAAAGGTTACAAAACTTTTGTTTTCAATGTGGAATTCTGGCTCATAAAGGAAGAATATGCTATAATTCCAGAGTGAATAGTCAAGGGGATAAACAGATTGTCTTACAATTTGGTTCTTGGCTTAGGGCCCAACCTATGAATTCTTCCATTTTTGACTATCGAAAATATGGAGGAGCAGCCAGTATAGATCAACAGAAAGGATGGCAGAAGGATGAGACAAAGCTTGGTAAAATTGTTAGAGGAGAGGAGTATGGATCCGAGTCCAAGGTTTTAAATGACCAGATGAATTCTTTACTCCAGTCAAAGGAAAAATGGAAGAACAGTGAGAAAGATATTGTAAAGTTTTCAAATTTCACAGGAAGTAATATTCAGAAGGAGAACCAGTGCACAGAGACTTCTTCAAAGGAGGTGGAGAGTTTGAATATGCTTCTGGAAAATAAAGATGTCTTTTCTGATACTAATAAAGGGGAGTTAACTAGCCATATGGAGATGGAACATTACAATGATAATATGGTCAATTTAAAAAGCCAGGCTGGAATATCCAACTATCTTAGTCCTAGAGGTCAGTGTATAATTGTTGGATCTGGGGCTCAAGGTGGATCTCAAGTAGTAATTAACAAAAAGTGTGTAAATTGGAAAAAGAAAGCTAGGGAGGTTAACAGTTCTACAGCAGAGCTAGAAGAGGGGATTCAAACAGAGGTTGTTATGAAGGACAAAAAGAGGTTGTTAACCAACCAAGTGGAACCAGCAAGTGTTTCAAAGAAGAGAAAGGAAATTTCAACTTTTGAATTTAACAGGTCCAATCATGAGTTGGTGGAGGCTGCTTTGCAGCTCCACCAACAGCAATGATAGGCCTTAGTTGGAACTGTAGAGGGCTTGGGAACCCTCGTACAGTTAGAGAACTTCATAGGCTGGTGAAGATTAAGTGTCCCAATTTTGTGTTCCTGATAGAGACCAAATGTGGTAGACAGAAAGTAGAGGAGGTCAGGAACAAAGTAGGTTTTGATTGTAGTTTTGTGATAGATAGCAGGGGTTTTAGTGGAGGTATAGCTTTTTTATGGAATAGCTGTGATAATATTAATCTTGATACTTATTCTCAGCAACACATATCTTTGGTTTTAAAGAAGGAAGAAGACAACTCAGAAATTCTACTCACTGGATTTTATGGAAGCCCTCATACTGCTAAAAGGAAGGAAAGCTGGAACTTGTTGAAGTTATTAAAGCCTAGTAAAGAGTTGCCTTGGATTTGTTTTGGAGATTACAATGAGATCCTTCTTCAGCATGAAAAGAAAGGGGCAGCTATAAGGCTATATCATCAAATGGAGGATTTTAGAGAGGCAGTGGAGGTTTGTGGTATTTGTGATCTTGGTTATGAAGGTCCTAAATATACCTGGTGCAACTTTCGAGAAGGCACTCAGTTTACAAAGGAAAGACTAGATCGTGGTCTGGGTAATATTTCCTTAAAAAAAGCATTTCCTAATTGCAAAATATGTGTTCAAGTTGTGTACTCTTCTGATCATTGCCCGTTGGTGTTGTGTTTGGAAAATGAAGAAAGGCAATTTGCTTGTGCAAGGAGGGGAAGGAAGATATTTAGATACGAAGCAAGTTGGAACCAGAGGCAAGAGTGCAGTAATTTAATAAATGAAAGTTGGTCTACACAGCAAGGTTGGGTTGGCACTCAGTTGAAGTTAGTACAACAAAATCTGTTGAAGTGCAAGAATGCTTTGTTACAATGGAGTAAGACTACTCTTAGTCAATGTAGGAAGGAAATTCAAGGCAAAATGAACCAAATTGAAAGAATGCAGACTATAAATATGGGTTCCTATTCAGTGGCTTTAAAACAGTTGCAAAAAGATGTGGATTTTCTTTTGGAAGAGGAGAACACTAGATGGAAACAAAGAGCCAAACAATCTTGGCTCAAAGATGGGGATCGAAACACAAAGTATTTCCATCAATGTGCAAGCCAAAGAAAAAAGACAAATGAGATTAAAAAAATTATGAAAGAGGATGGAACAGTGGTAAGTAATATGGAGGCAGTTTCAGAGACTTTTGGGCAGTTTTTTCAGCAGTTATTTACTACATCCAATCCTGAGGGCATTGATTTTTGTCTTAATCATATGGTACAGAAGGTTGATGAAAGCATGAGTAGAGATCTGTCTCTCCAGTTCACAGCAGAAGAGGTACAAGAGGCATTGTTCCAAATGAAACCACTGGGTTCTCCTGGTCCAGATGGTTTTTCTGCAATTTTCTATCAAGCACATTGGGATATTGTAGGAAGTGAGATGACCAAAGTTGTCCTTGAGGTCCTTAATTCAGATGGGGAGGTTAGCCACATCAATGAAACTTACAATTCAGATGGGGAGGTTAGCCACATCAATGAAACTTACATTGTGCTCATTCCTAAAATAAAATCTCCTAAGACAGTGATGGATTATAGGCCTATTTCTTTATGTAATGTTCTGTACAAGGTGATTTCCAAAGTGCTTGCTAACAGGTTGAAGAAAATTTTACCAAAGATCATCTCCCCAAATCAAAGTGCTTTTGTACCAGGAAGGATGATTCTTGATAATGTTATTGTAGCTTTTGAAGCAATGCACTCGATGTCTATCAAGAAAAGAGGGCAGCATGGGTATATGGCTTTAAAGTTAGATATGAGCAAAGCTTATGATAGGATTGAATGGAGTTTTTGGAAAAAGGTAATGGAGAAAATGGGTTTTAATGCGAGATGGATAAAGCTGGTAATGGGGTGTGTTTCCTCAGTCTCCTATTCAATTCTTTTAAATGGTTCTCCTCAAGCTTTCTTTCAACCATCTAGAGGTATTAGACAAGGGGACCCTTTGTCCCCTTATCTCTTTATCTTAGTTTCTGAGGTCTTGAGTTCTTTACTGAACCAGGCTGAGGTTTCAAAGAAGATTCATGGTTTTCCTATGGGAAGAGGCAAGGTCAGTATAAACCATTTATTATTTGCAGATGACAGCTTGCTATTTTGTAGAGCAAATGCAATAGAATGGTCCCATCTCCAATGTCTCCTTGATATTTATGAAAATTCCTCGGGGCAGAAGCTTAATAAGGAAAAAACTTCAATATTTTTCAGTGCTAATACCATAATGGAGACTAAGGAATATGTGTTAGCAATTGCTGGAATAAGATCTACTTTGTGTTATGAAAAATACCTAGGACTACCTTCTCTCATTGGTCGATCTAAGTCTATTGCTTTCAACAATATTTTGGACAAAATTAGAAGCAGAATTAGTGGATGGAAGACAAAGTTGCTCTCTTCAGCAGGGAAGGATACTCTCTTGAAGGCTGTTATACAAGCAATTCCCACGTATTGTATGGGAGTTTTCAAATTGCCTAAATCTCTTCTAAGGGAGATTAATAGGGTGATGAGTCAATTCTGGTGGGGACAACATCAACAAGACAGTAAAGTGCATTGGGTTTCTTGGAATCAAATGGGGAAAGCTAAGAAGGTTGGAGGGCTAGGATTTCGAGATCTAGAATTTTTTAATCTAGCTTTGTTAGCTAAACAAGGGTGGAGAATTTACCAACATCCTGAATCTTTAGCTTCTCAGATCCTTAAATGCAAATATTTTCCTTCTACTACATTTTTTGATGCAAAGCTGGGTGTTAGGCCTTCTTTTGTATGGAGGAGTATTTTTGCAGCCAGGTTTTTAATTGAAGAAGGCTCTTTATGGAGAATAGGGAATGGAACAAGCACAAAAATATGGAAAGACAGATGGGTGCCTCAACCATCATCATGTAGAGTTCAGGTTCCTGTTAAAACCTTGGAAGTAGATGCAAATGTAGGGGAGCTTATTAATCATGAGAATAAGCAGTGGAAGAAAGAAATGCTAGAAGACATTATGGGACCTGAGACAGCAGCTATTATTCAGAAAATTCCAATTAGTCAGTCTGGGGCTACTGACAGATTGATATGGTTAGGCACAAAGGATGGCTTCTATTCTGTAAAGAGTGGATACCATTTTCTTCAAGAGAGACAGAACATACTCAAGGGGCAGACATCAAATAATGTGGAATTACAAGAAAAATGGACATGCTGTTGGTCACTGAAGATCCCTCAGGCTGCAAAAGTTTTCATGTGGAGAGCATGTTTAGAGTCACTACCTACTAGAGTGAATTTGCATAAAAAGAAAATTGTTGATTCACCAATGTGCCCAATATGCCAAAATGAAGAAGAATCTGTAGAGCATGCTTTATGGAGTTGTAAATCAGCTATGGATGTTTGGAGCTAAGGACCTACTGTAATTCAAAAGAGTTCAATCAGAGCAGAGAAATTCAAAGATATTTTCGAGAATCTCAGTGCTATATGTGATCAGCAAGTTCTGGAATTTTTCATTATAACAGGTAGAAGTATATGGCATAGAAGAAATAAGCTGATTTTTGAGGGTTTCTTTCAACATCCAACTCAGTTAGCCTGCCAATCAAAAATGTTATTAGAAGAGTTCAAAGCAGTGCATGACAGACCTAGAACTGATATTAGAAGTACACAAGTGATGCAATGGACTCCTCCACCTACTGGTTTCTTCAAAATAAATTGGGATGCAACTATTTCTAAGGAGAATGGCAGAATTGGATTGGGAGTAGTTGTTCGAGATCATGGAGGCAACATAGTGGCTACAAAGAAAATTAATCAATATGGCTTTAATGATTCTCTACTGGCAGAAGCACTTGGTGCTTTTCAAGCTGTTGTGTTAGCAGCTGACTTAGGAATGACCTTTGTTCTTTTTGAAGGAGATTCATCCCAGGTTGTAAACAGTCTTAATTCCAATCTTGAGAGATGGGATAGTGTAGGGATGATTTTATCTGATACTCGTTTGCAGCTTTTTAATTTTTCTAGTTGGAAGTTTTTGTTTGTTAAGAGAAGTGCAAACCATCTAGCTCATAGTTTGGCTAAATCCTCTCTTCTGTTTGATGAGGATAGTGTTGTTCTGGATTTATGTCCAGGTTTTAGTCATGTAATTCCGGTAGTTTGATGTTAATACAGTTTCTTTATTTTCTCAAAAAAAAAAAGCAATCTAGATAGTACATATATTAGATCTTAGTGACAAATTTTAAATGCAAAAGCTTTGTATAATTCTTTTATAAAAAGGTAGATCTCCTAAAAAAAAAAAAATTCTTCATACTTTTTCATGATGAAATATACTTTTTTATAAAAAATTTGCATGAAATTTATACATTTAGAACTCGTATATATCATTATTCTTGATAAATTATAATTGGGTGGCTCTACAGCCACCGCTCGTAGCTCTCAACTACCACTAGTTGATTTTGTGTGTTTTTATTTTTGACTTTTTTTTACATTTATTTTTTTAACATTTTTAAATATTTTAAAAAAACTTACAATATTATTAAAAAATACTTACTTAATCATTAAGTAAAAGAAACAAAAAAAGAAATCCAGCGAGAGCTAATCCCAAACATTTTCCATTATAATTATATAAGAAATAACCCCAAAATTCCAACAAAAAGAAAAACATCCCAAATATATATATACTCTGTGTCGTAATAATTTTGTCCAATAAAAAGACAAGAAGAAAGAAAGAGGTAGAAGGTACTGAATCACGACAGAAGACATATAACAATATTCATACATTATTATTAGTTAGAGATTCCGCGTTACAGCCGCGTATATGTTGCACTCACTCCTTTATTTTAGTCCCGCATAAAACTCCTACGTATTTCTGGTCTTTTCCACCCCCTTCATCCATACTCCCCCAACTCTTTAACCCTTTAAAAACGAGCAGCAAACAAGACTCTTTAACAACCACCACCTCATCTCTCTCTCTCTCTCTCTCTCTCTCTCTCGTTGGTCTTATTCTCTGGGATGTAACATGTAAGCAGTTTAGATTGTGAACTGAGTTACACTGCAGCAGTGGAAAACGGCTGCAGTTCACAGTACCATTGACAAGCTGGCGGAGTTCGTCTTCAAAAGGTACCACTCTCAGACCATATCCGCATGGTTTTCAACTTTTCTTTATATATATATATTTACATATATGTTTCTAACCTTACCCATATCTCTCAGAATCATATCAAAAGACCGAATCAAAGATTTGGTTTCGTGTGTCAAATCCTTTTTCCTTTTAAATGGTTCAATTCAATGCGTTCACAGAAGCGCTTGCAACTTCCCAATCGGGTAGTATCGGTTTTTGAAATTCTATTAATACTTTGATTTCTTCTTAAACTGGATATGGATCATCACGTTTTGGTTTGCTGTGAGTTTGGAATTTTCTTGATACGAGTTCACTCATGTTTGCCAACTCAAAAAGCTAGACACGAAGCATCTTTGGTCTTTTGTTTAATGGTGTTGTTTTATGCCGTTATGGAGCTTTCTCATATGGGGTTTGCTTCTTCATTTTTTGGTATGTAACCAGGAGAGTTTGTGAAGGAACGTTGTTCGGTGAAGCTTCCGGAGAGAAGCCGCTGCGATCACAACTCTGGCCTCTTCTCAATCCAGTGCATGCGCTAGTCCTTCTTTTTCCAATCTCCGTTCGTATTTGAGTTGGTCCCCGTCATTAGTTTCACGCCTTCCCATTGATTATGGCTAACTTTTGATTCAAAAAGGGGGAAAGTTTCCGATGTAATCTACTTTTACTGAGAATTTTTCTGCCATCGTTCAAGTGTCGGCCATTAGAGATGTGAGCAGCAATAGCATAGAAGGAAGAGGACAAAATCAGCAAAGGTGCAGTACGACCATTTTCTTGAGGATTATGAGCCAGCGCATCTGCCAAAATGATAAAATTCAACTGCTTCACTTCACGTTTCAGAAGGAAGAAGAAAGATAAGGTGAGAATCAGTTGAATTCTGAACCATATATGATATTGTTATTGGGAGTCATCTATCTTGTGATTTCCCAACTTCATCCATCTTTCCTTCGTTTGCTTTAGGGGGATGAGGAAACTCTGAAAAATGGTGAACGCAAGGGCTTGCAAACACTGCAAGTCAAGATTGAACAGCCGGTGAAATCGCCTGAGACTGAAGAGTTGAAATTGACTACTTTCAGCTTTGCAGTACCTTTTAGTATCCACGACAACTCTCAGTGCAGTGTCAAGATTATGAACCAGGAGAATCCTGTTCGGATTGAGACGGCAGAGATAGCTTATGAAGGTGAGGATGAGCATGAAGAGAACTCCCCAATCAAGAGGGATTTCTCTGACCTCGATCTCACAGCTCAAGAAGATATTTCTGGTGACAGAGACTTATATTCCAGAAACAAAAACATGGATTTCTCCGATGCATTTGATACTAGGGTGGAAGAACAATTTGATGACAAAGCTGAGAAAGAGACTGAAAATGGTATTGAGATGAGTAAAAGCGGACATGTTAGTGATCCCGGGATTGGGAAAGCAGAGTTCTGGACTTGCCCAAAGCTTCAGCGCTCCTGCTCCAACGTAGAATCAAGGAATGTGCTTAGGAAGATCGTTGATCAGTTGCCTCCCTCCAAGTCACAGTCTTTTGAAGAGTTGCAGTATTTAACTGAAAAGGTGAGGGCGAAAGTTGAAACTGGCAGCCCCAGATCTGAAATAACCCACTTTAGTGCAGACAGAGTGATGTTAAAGAAGCATTCCTCAAGCCAAGTTCTCCCCTCTAGGAGTAGAAGATTGTGGTGGAAATTGTTCCTCTGGAGCCATAGAAACTTGCATAATGCACGGACCCTGAAATCACGTCCACCTCCTGCTGCTGCTGCTTTGCATCCGCAAGGTGGGTACTCTTCTGATACACTAGAACCAAACCAAGCTATCGAGTCGATCAAAATGGCATCACCTGGATCAGTTACTGGAGAATCTATGAACAAAGGACACAATAACAACAATAATGATTACAAAAGCTTGAATACTTTTCAGTATGGAGTTTCTGGTTTGTGGCACCAGAATCAATGGGTTGCCTTCTCTTCGGAACCATCACCCTTTGCAAGAGTGGATGAGTGGGTGAAAGATCTGGAAATCCAATATCCGCTTCCAGGAAATGATAACTGTGAAAATGAGGAGGATATTCTCTTCCCACCTTCTCCTAAGACTGCTAGATCACCAGCAAGAAGTACAACCCAATTGATCTGTGGGCGGCATGAGATCAATCTTTCCGAGGAGATTTTGCATGCCAATAGTATCATCCAGTCTCTGAATTCATCATCAACTGTGGCTCACATCTCGGGTATTGGCTTAAAAGTTATCCCCACCATTTCAAGCTTCTCCAGGCTTCGATCTGTCAACTTGTCAAATAACTTCATAGGTAATGCTCCTAGCCCAAATTTTTTTTTTCACAAGTTACACAACTTAATTCATAATTGAGCTAATTGGTTGTGTTCTTCCTTGAACCGCAGTCCAAATTACTCCAGGATCTCTTCCAAAGGGCCTACACACACTCAATTTGTCAAGAAACAAGATCAGTACCATTGAAGGACTCAGAGAACTGACACGACTGCGGGTGCTTGATCTCAGTTACAACCGCATCTCTAGAATCGGACATGGTACTTATCCTAATTGTGCCTGTTCTAAAGCTTGAATATTATGTTATGGAAGATTAACAGTTCATCTCTGAACTCATTAAATATTCACTCTTGCTTTGGAATAATCAGGGCTGTCAAACTGTACATTAATTAAGGAGCTCTATCTTGCCGGGAACAGGATTAGTGATGCTGAAGGGCTACATCGGCTATCGAAGTTAACAGTCCTGGAGCTGAGCTTCAACAAAATAACGACAACAAAAGCACTGGGCCAGCTTGTAGCCAACGACACCCTGCAGGCACTCGATCTGTTGGGAAATTCAATCCAGAGCAATATCAGTGATGACCAGCTGCGCAAAGCAGTTTGTGATCTCCTTCCAAAGCTAGTGTACCTGAACAAGCAGCCAATTAAATCTCAGAGAGCAAGAGAGGTCCTGACAGATAGTGTTGCCAAGGCTGCACTCGGGAACAGCAGTCCGAGCTCTTCTAGAAAAGCAGGGAAGAGAGTGAGCCAAGGCAGATCACTTTCCTCCATTGGGCATAAGAGCAGTGCAAATGTTTCGCAAAAAAGCAGGAGCAGGTCAAAGAGTCGAACTCATCAGCACTTATCCCTAAAGATAGCGCCATCTGCACAGGTTGCTGCATCCCATTAGATGTTTTCACTTTCTTCTAAAATTTATTCAATACATAAGTTTTCTGAAGTTTTCAGGAACCGCATTTGTGGGTTTGGTGGTTGTGCGACTGTTGCAGACACGAAATGCAATGCAGTCTTGAGGTCTTTCAATTCTCGTTTGCTCTCATTCAAGGGCATGCACAAAATACTGTTCTCTCTTTTAGTCAAAATGGATTGCTCATTGCTGTGGCGTTAACTAGCACGTGCATTCACCTCTATGTTAATTTGACAAATCAAATTCTATTGGGAGCTCGATGCAAGTAGTTTATACCAGTAGAGACTATTCTTGAAATGTCCGGCTCAACTTGGTCAACTATAAACCATCTATAAACTTGATAGGAGCACGACATGAGTCCGTAAACATGTTTGGACTAGAAAGCACCGAGAATCTCTGACCCAAAGAAACGATTTTTTCCTTTGATTCTTTTTCGATCATTATATATCATTCACGTCCATGAGAACATAGTCTTTTGTTTTCGAGTAGGACTGTACCCCATTATTCAAAACAGTAAACTATACACATCAAAACAAAATACTAGACAACTAAGCCATGAGATCATGGTCATATATATATATATATATATATATAAGTAGAACATGGTTATAGATTCAAGACAATCCGCAGAGAAAACTCGAACTTGAGAAAAATTAAGTTAATGCATTCCAGTGGTGTATATAAATAAGAAATGCCATAAATTTTCCAAAAGATTGGTACAAGAACACAACACAAAGACGCAAGTATCAATCCATGATACCCTCAAATATCTCCAATGTGATCCGCCGTAATTATCCTTGCGTGAAGAGTGATGCTAGGCCACAACGGTAAGAGTGCCTAAGAACGGCCTTAACGACCTCTCGATGCCTCTGTTCTGGCTCGGCTATCCCCCCTAGCCGAGTCATCCAACCCATCACAGACTGGTTCACCAAACAAAACTAGGAACAGGCCATTACAGACTGATTCAGCAAACGAAAATCAGATTGTCCATCCCTAAATCATCTCTTCTCAGTACCAAAACCCGGCTCCAGTTCGCGCATTTGAGCAAGTTTATAGAGTTTCTTGTTGAAAACCACCTGCGGGTCCTTCTTGATCAAAACCCCATTTTCATCATACGCGTCTTTCAAGAAAACGACCCAGTTCATCTCCGTTCCCGCCAAATAAAACGTCCTCGGCTGCTTCAAAAGCATCCGGTAAGTATGCTTATTTAAGCTGAACTCCTCTTTGAACTCCACAACGTGATGTATAGAAGCCCTCTTCTCCAATGTCAAGCTCAAGAACTCGTGCAAAACCCCGACCCTATACTTCTCCGCCTCCAACGTCCAAAGATCCAATCTCGACCCGTCCGAGTAGGGCGACACCAGCGGAAGCGTGTTCAAGAAATTGAGCTTCCTTGTATCGTCCTCGTCCAAATCCAGATCCTTTCCATGCTTCACTGGAAACTTAAACGCCCTCTTAACCTTATCCTCGTCGACTATAAATTCCCTCTCTAACGCACTCACCGCCAGCAATGGGTCCCAATTCAACAATTCAAGCACTCTCTTTCCATCTCCCTCAACTATAATCCGAAAATAGTTCGGATACTTGGCTACCCGGTCCCGAAAATCCTCCGGTATACCAAACAACGACCTGCAATGGTAGATCTTGCTCAATGGAATACGCTTATTTGCGGACATCATGAGCAACTTGCGCACGGTATTGACCCTATCGACCTCCATCGAGTCCGCGATCGCTCGCTCCTCTTCGAACAAGTCCTCCATGAGCTCCGTGAACCCGAACCACATTTTGCCATCAGTGTGTCGGTAGGTCTGGAAGAGCAAAGGGTATTTCTCGATGAAGCGGGAGACCTTGCGGCCCCGGGGGAAGCCGAGCTCCCGGTGGAGCTTGCCAGCATCGTCGAGGCGAAGGACATGTTCGGGCTGCTTGGAGAGGAAGTCCTTAGACTTGGTAACGAATCGTAAGAAGGCGTCGCGCTCGACGATGTGCTCGAAGTGAGAAATGCGATTGGGCTCCGATTGAACCAGTTGGGTGCGGGGACTTTCTTTCTTTGTGCGTTTTTTCTTGAATTTTTTGGGGATTTTGGTGACCAGGAAGGAGGTGGAGAATGGAGAGCTGAGCAATTGCTTAGAGGGGTTAGGGTTAAGGTTAGGGAGTGGGCGTACCGAAGGCAGAGGAGCTAGGGCTAGTGCTAGGGTTTTGGCGAGAGAGGAGTTGGGTCCATGGGTTTTGTTAAGGAGGAGACGCCAAGCCATGGAATTTTAGGATCTATTTGGTTGGGGTTAATTACCGAGTATTTCATGCCCATATACAAAAAAAAAAAAAAAAAAAAAGAAAGAAAGAAAGAAGAAGAAGAGAATTTCAGTGTTCGATAAAATCATAATGCAGAATGTAATTTATAAAACAAATATAATAATTTAAGACAGTCCCAATTCCAAAAGCCCCAACATCCGAACTGACCCATGCCGTGCCAAGAATAGATGCACAAAGCTCTCTCCTTCCTCCCATCACAACCAGCTCAGACTCGCCACCTCCATGGTTATGAATAAAATGCAATTTTTTTCGATTTCAAGAAGAATTCTCTCTGGCGCCATCTGCCTTGAATCTTGTGGCATCGTCGGCGTATGTGTAGCAACACATGCCCGCTTTAATTGGTGTATTTTGGACGGACTTCTTGAGTTCTTTCTTTGAGAAATAGCATTTTGTGTCTTTATTTTTGTCAAAAATTAGGAGGAAGAGCAAGTAAGATCTCTTAATTAGTTAAATCCAAAACAATGAAATGCAACGCATCTCACCTCATTGTGACTCTCCTTTAAATGTGCAATGCAATATCTAATCTTGTTGCCATTGTATGTATTACTGTTGTCAATCAAACTTATTTTATCAAATCTTATTTTTTACTGGAGTAATTCTACATACAACCGTGAAGTGCGTAACCGTCGCGTAATCGCTTTGAAAAAGAGTGAGATCTACTATTAAAAAATTAATTTTTTTCATGTAAGTCCCATATTTTATTCATTTTTTTCAAAGTAATTACGCGACGGTTACACAATTCACGGTTGTAAGTATCTTTTCTTTTTAGTGTAAGAGAGACCTCGTAAATAGTTTGGACATTCTCTTAAATTTATCATCTCCACTTACACGTACTAATTTAATGAATTTTAATTTTCTAAACGACAAAAAACATGTGAAACAGCAAGTGTAACTAAATACGGCAAAATTTAAGATAAAGATTTTGAAAAAAATTAATGTGAATGTTACAAAGAAAAAGTAAGATAACCGGTCTTGCTGATGAAGAAAAAAGACAAGTAAATTGGTCGGCAAGAATGAATGGGCTGTCAGGCAGTATATATACTAAAAAAGCAAACAGCAGTGGATTATTCTGTAATCTTTCCTCACAATCTTAATCATGTGGTTGTATAGTTATACTGTGACATCACATATGAAAATTGAATCTCATCCTGTACTTCTTTTCTTGGCTTGCTCTGCGCCTAAATTGCGTACTTACTTTTTTTGATTCATAGCCCTATAAATTGCGTACTTACATGGCCCTATGAAAGCCTTGCGGCTCCATAGTTGTTGTGGTTGATTCCACAAGGATTCTCGTGTCTCTCTCTCTCTCTCTGTTTTCTTGATTCTTCTGTTCAAAAATTATCAATCCCCCTTTCATGGTGGAGATTAATCAACACCCAGAAAATAAATACAGAATACTTCTTCGAATGTAGCTTCTTCTCCCCCCCCCCCCTCTCAAACTCATGATTGGATTGCTTGTCTCTTGAATAAAGGTTTCTGGCAAATAAGAAGTCTCTCGTCACTATTACTTTCCATTTCTACAACTCGTGCATCCCACTTCAGCCTTGACGTAAGAGCTCTTGCTGATTCAATGAGGGGAGCTGTGTCACGGAAAATCACCCAACCCTGCAGCAACCACTAATGTCAGCATATATATCCTGATGGAGCAAACAGAAAGCTGTCCAAGACAGCAACTAATATGAGCATATTCAGTTTTGGTGGTATTTAGAATAATCAGCTCGCAAAACTCATTTGAATAATATAACCATCCAGGGTCTGTTTAATTATGGACAATCTTTTTTATTTACATTTCTTTTGAGGGTTTTATTTTCTCAAGCTGCACTATTCTTGAGTTTGGTCTTCTTATACAGTCAAATGGTACAGCAAACAAATTCAAATAAAGGTATAGATATAGGTCAGTAGATTATGAACTCGTAACATTGGTTTTCATAAGATTTCAACTTACAAAAAGTTCAATCAATTAGACTACAGAACCTCAAGTCGATGCACATGGCGCCCCTCAATTTTTTTACATCTATTTTATAAAGAGGCTTATATCGCTTTAAACACTAGAACAAAACTAGTATGCAACTCGTAAAATAGAATGATGAAAAATCATGTCTTGACGGTCTATCAGAAATCAGCAAAGAAGAACATGATAACAGAACAAGTGTGCCGTAGAAGGATGACAAAAATTTAGCCTCACAAAAATGGTATAGTTATAGACATAGGGAAACTCACCAATGAAAAAATGTTAACTGAATGCAATCTCATATAATTCTATGTAAATCAATTGCTTCGAGTATGTCTAATTGATATTTTACCACAACTTAGCAATAAATAATAAAATAATCATGTCACAATAACAATAAAAGCAGCATTTAGAGAGAACTATATGATTTGGTACCTCTGGACGAAGTAGTCGATCAATCTCAGAGAAAAGATCAAGCGTGGTGCACCTGCGCTGCTGACCAATTTCAAGGGATAGAAGTCCCGCTGCATGGACCAAGTCATAAGTTCTCGGATATGTTGGAAAGGATTCACACCTGAAAGAGAAATGAAATTATATCATAAGCACAAGTCGAAACAATAAACAAACCATAGACTATTTACAATATTGTTAGACAGAAGAACAAGACAGTGGCCAACAGATAAAAGTATTAATTCCTTATAATCATACATTACTCGAAAAAATCATTCTGCAAAAATGCTCAGTTTTTATGGGTTCCTTGAACTGTATTTAGATTCTTGGAAGATGGCATATCCATTAGAATGCACCATGGTTTTAGGAAGCCTTTTCATCAATATTCCAAACTAACTCGAAAGCTCCAAAATATTTGAATGCTAAAAGTCATATCACGAATACCGATTTAGAAACTAGGCAGCATTGTAATTCTCAACACATACATATTTGAGTTATAAAATTGGCAGGTAACCACCAAAAAATTAAAATAAATCAACAGTTTCTAAATCAACACTTCCGCTAATGGACATGTAAAGCAAATGAAGTTCAACAGAAGGATTGTAAGGTCAAGCCCCTTTAAATGGTTATTATTTCTGCATTCTGTTTTAGATGACCCACCAAATAGATTATTGAAATAAAATTCCAGGAAAAAGGTGACCAACGAATATCTGAAGGACTAGGTTGATGCACTTCCTCATGAATCTCCTATCCCTCCAGTTAGAAAGAAAACATGTATTATGGATCAATGATTCAATATACGACCTCACTAACTAAACTTATTAAGCTGATATACTATCCTTGCATATAGATGAAGCACTGGAACAACATGCATACCAACATGTATGGTATATAGCAAGAACAGTGGAAGGTAGAAGGCGGCATTACCAATCATGTAATACACCAACAAAGCCCCTATCCATGATCAAGGGAAGGTAGTTGGGTCCATTTGTAGGGACCACATTCATGACCCACACGGACTTCCTGGCTTCCAATAATGCAGAATTGAAACCACCAAAATTAGCATTCATGTCCAGCACATTTCTAAGCATGTTATATGGTGGTGAGGGATCCTCATCACCAGGTCTCTTTGGATGATCGGAGAATATTAATGGTGACAGAAGGGACCAATAATTACGGACTGCCGCTTTCCAGTTGTCAGTATCATCAGCAACTTCTTCCGGGTGCAGACCTGACAGAATATTTCAATATAGAACATGGAATATAAGAAGACAAGGATTTGCATACTATGCAGTTTTTCTTTAGTAATATATCATTATTAGATTGTTGCTTGAGAGCTGTGTCCAAACATTAGAATTACCATAGAGAGCAAGTTCACTCTTGTTCAAGTTAGCTCTTGATGGCCAACTTGTCCTCTCTTCAATAGGAATCCATCGGTGGCTCTGTGCTCCTGCTATGCAGGCTTGAAGTGGTTGATAATATGGGGATTCAACATCATGGTTTTTGCTGCATAAAGAAGGGCCCGAGCCAGGTTTCCTACAATTACAAGCAAGTTATACTAGGAATCAGAACTGCCTTAATTACTTACGGACAAAACCACCTGTACTCTATAAAATATAACTTTCATTATATCTACAACACCTACATACAGTTCTACATACAAACATACAGAAGCATGTGTGAGTGTTTGGGAGTGCGTGTACCCTTATGCTTGTAGTCTTACCGTGAATTGTAGCAATTCCTTTTACTAGTCTTTTTCCATACAATAGTTTCATCTTGCTGTGACAACATCTCCCAGCACAGTTTATCTGCAAAATCACGAACAAAATTCCCCATTTTTTTACGCTCTTTGGTTCGGAGTACTCCTTGGAAATTGGTAAGCGGCGATGTCCAGACAAAGTATCCACCCGGTTTTAACACTCTATCAACTTCAATCAGGTAAATACCATCTGTACCACATGATATGAACATACGGTTACTACTCAACTCAAAATCCAAACGGATTAGCAAATGTCTCGAAGAGGAAAAAAAAAATGTCAGAAAGAAGATGAAAATAGATATTAACATATCTTGTTCAAATTGGGTGGCAACATTAAATAAAAGGATCTTATTTCATTTGGAAATTTTTCCCTAGTCCTGGACGCTAGAAAATTGAGCATACTTTAGGCAACAAAGAAGATGAAAAGAAACATGTGAAAGAAGGCAAATTATGGAGGAAGCATCTTTGCCTTTATGGATAAAAACTCTCATATGTTCACCCTTTATGGATGCTTATTCAATTATGTTCTTAATTTAGTGTCCTTTTGATATTTGACTTGAATCATACTTACCTATGTGGATAAACATTCACATGTATGGTCAATACGTTCTTCATAAATTTTTATTTAATTATGTCCTTAATTTAGAATCACTTTGATATTTGACTTAATGTTTCATTTGCCGTATACCTTTTTGGTCCCAATCAATGCCGCATCGTGCACAATGCAACATATCAAAAGAGAGAGATGGATACGGTAACTGTTTTGAAGAAAAAGAAGCAATCATTGCAGGAAGACCCCTTTCGAGAGTCAGTTGAACTTGACTGCCCAAAGCCTCATAGTTTGCAATGCACATGGTTAAGAGCTCATTGGAAAAAAGATGTGCTCCAAAGCTACCATAACCACATCCTATATCCAGGATGGTTCTAACCTGCAAAATTTAGGAGGTAATCACATTCAATCACCATTTCAGACAAGGGAAGGTAATGTCCAAGTCAAGCATTTGAGAATTGGTGATCATGACCACACGCTAAAAGGATATTGACAAACGCATTGCAGACACATATATACATCACGATCTCCAGTGTAGAGCTTTGATAAATAGATCGGAGAACAATATTTATATGACAATATGATGCTGACTATTGTGTCAAAATGATAACATCATAAACCATAAGATGATCTGCCATGTTTGAAAAATCAGACAGAAGACACCAACCCGGATAGAAAGTTCAATAATACCAAAGGATTTTTTTATAATTATTTTTCAAAGGGCATAGCCTACATCCAGGGCGGTGATTTGGCATGGACCCTACCAATTCACAATAAAAAGGCTCGTGCCCACAGAGTCTGTCACATTCATTGCAGTCAGAATGATCCAAGTCAAGGCTAAAGAGTTATAGCACAAAGGAATATGACTACAGAATGGATGATGGGGAAGGAAAACCTAAAGGATAAAACAAAAACAAATGTGAATAACCACGAATAAAAAAATTAAAATAACTGCGAATAAAACAAAAAAAAAATGTACATAATTACTAACCCCGGCATGAATGAAGTTAGATTCATTTCTCAGCCCAATCATTTCTGCAATTTGATGGGAGTAATCTTCAATGCCATCAAACATGAGAGAGGCTGAACGGAAGGAGATCTGCTCTTCATCCAGCATCATCATCCTGCAACCACCGTATGGAACGGAGAAATTATAGAAAGAAAAAGGAGAATGTAAAGCTCATATAAGAGAGGTAGTAAGAGGCTCTGCTCACCTCTTGGTCAAACTTCCGGAAGACATTACCTCCTGTGCAGTAATTTTGACATTTGCAAACCAGATGACATCTCTTCCAGTAGGCCACCGAAGAGGAATTTTATAATTTAGAGGTGGAAGAACCAAACAGTTTTGCCTTGGCTCGTGCCCACAGAGCCTGTCATATTCATTGCCATCAGAATATCCCAAAGCAAGATTTGCCGAAACATTGAAGCAAGGAACATGATTTTCAAAGTCCTGAGGACAGAATTCCAACTCTTTCAACCTTGAGGAACCCAGAGAAAGCTCACCAATATCCCACAAGTCCAAAACAAGTTGCTCTTGAAGTCGCCTATAACCACGGAATATGTGACCTCTCGATGTTGTAGAAATAGAGATCGCCCACCAAAAGGATCCAGTGAGAGCAAGAATTACAATCAATACTAGACTGAGCTTTAAAAGCAGCATTGTTATTCTGTGCCTACTTCTCGGACTTCCAACGAGCAATGAATCAGATGCAAAACCATTTTCTGCGATACCATTTTTAGGAGTAGAATTATCTGGGAGAAGTAACCGAAAAGGAAACCTCAGGGCAAAATAACTCTGATCAGAACCTCTTCTATCCAGCTCTTCCTTTTCTGTTTTCTCTTTCATTTGAGAGTCCCACAAATCATTGTTGCTCCCAGAGATCCGTGCACCTCTATGCAGAGGCCTGGACATCCTCTGACCTGGAAACCCCCGCCACACGAAAATTTGCAGAAAGGAAAAAGAGGACTTAAACAGAGTCAAAATAAAAAGAAACAAAGAAATCACCCATTCAAAAAATAAAAATAAACGAATAAAGCCTATGAAACAAAAATTCCCATAAATGTTTTTCGATAAGAAAATAATAATTTTCGCCACCGGGATTTGAACCCGGATTCAAACAACTGTTTAGAATCGATATTCACCCAAACAAATCAAATCCTAAAAAGCATGTAAACCCAGACTAGATTTCCAGTCAAAAGAACTAAAACACGGAGCATGAGGTAATAGTGTCATTGCATACAGTGCACAATTCACGATAATAGATCCACAAACCGAATCAGCAGGAAGAAGCTTCCCAAAAAATAATGTAAGCTGAACCCAGGAAAGGAAAAAAAAAATGGTGATTGAGATTCAGATAAAACGAACGGAAAGCGAAGCAGATACATTTCGCTATAACATAAGAAGATATACTTACTGAGTTCCGAAACTCGAAACTAACAAAACGGCACATATCCCATTTACATCAATTCAATCGGTGTCACAGATCAGCAGTACATCATACAAAACCCAAATCAAAATACAAAACATATCAAACAAAAGTGAGAGGGAAGTAAGTCGAAAACTAAACACTACCTTATTCTATGGGCAGTAGAGCTGGAAAGAAAGCAAGAGGGAGAGGGAGAGAGATAGAAATGGAGCAAAAACCCCTGAAAATCAGGGTGAATTCACGGGTGGTTCGGTTAAGCCACAAGACACTCCTCTATTGTCTGTCTTCTTTGGCTGTTTCACGCAGTATCTTTTGCTGTGCTGAAACGCTTAAGAAAGAGAAGAGAGAGAGAGAGGGAGAGAGAGAAGCACAGCGCGAGAGCAGCAGACTTTGTACCGATCCAATCACGACAGAGCTCGTGAAAACTATTTGTTTATTAAATAATCTTTTCAAAAACTATAAAGAAACTATATGAAATGCATCACTACAATAAATGTGAGATAAAAATAATAAAAATAATAATAATTGCAACCCTATAAATAACAAAGTACTGTATCATAAATAATGTACACTCTCAAAGCCCCTTTATTAGATTCCAAGTTTTCCAAACACTAAACTCCAACCCAACTGTAAATTCTCTTTTTTTTTTTTCATTTATATTTCAAACCAATCAAATCTCAATTCCCATTTGAATGATATTTAAGCGTTACATTTAAATAAAAAATAATTTAATGGATTATATTAAATTACGACTCATGTGTGTAATATTTTAGGTATAAAAGTTTTATGTAAATTAAATATTTCTCTTAGCGATAAAACACGCAGCACCGAGTACATTTCAATGCATGGACCCTGCTTTATGTGTAAGACAAAAATATAACACGTTTCTCTGTCTACCAAAATGGCAAGTTTATTTACTTGCTGGCACAGTGTCGCGTACACATATGATATACGCGGTAGATCTGATAGATTAAGAAGGAGACAATCTTGACACCGAAAATTATATTAAAGATTGGTATAGGGATCACATTTGAATTGCCTCTTATTTGTCGGACTCTGACTCCTTTATTGTCCTATTTTGCCAGTCCTACCGTTCATATAGCACACACTTTTCTATATTTCCATGCATTTGGTACTAAATTGAGAGAAATTTTATTTTCGAGATTGTGTATATAATTTCATTGATGAATAGAAGTAAAAATAAATAAAATATTATTTTAAAAAAAAATATTATTATAATTTTAAATTTTTTAAATATAATTATATGAATTTACATGAACGGTCTCTATTTAAAGATTATATGAAGAGAAAATATATTTGTAATCGTAAATTATGTAACCGCCGTGTAATCAATTTGAAAAAAATAAATAAAACATGAGACTCACATGAAAAAAATTAATTTTTTAATAGTAGACCCTACTCTTTTTCAAAATAATTACGTAACGTTTATGTATTTCATAATTATATCTACATATGAATACTGTATGTATGCAGACTAACTCATAAATTTATGTTTATTGGCTGTGTACGTTGTCGCCGGTGTGGTGTTGAGCATTGTGGAGACGAAATGATGAGCATTTTGGGGTTCAAAAAGGACCATAATTGAGACAGATTGTCAACAACCGTAATTACTACGCGTTAATCGCTCTGGCTAATTAGATTTGTCACCGTCACAAAGCTCGAAAAGCCATTCCCAGACTGTTTTGAGATTCCGCTTTTTTAACCTATGTGAGAACGAATGGATCATTTCGCTCAGAGAATCAGAAAGGGAATATTAAAATTGTTAATGGAAATGTTTCCAGAATGATGCGTTTAATCTATTAAAGAAGAAAGAAGTAGCAGAGTGCAGTTTTTTTGCGTGTGCAGAGAGAGAGAGAGAGAGAGAGGAGTCACATGCGAGTATGATGAAAGTCAAGCTTTGGAGGTCTGTCGGTGAGCGAAGGTTTGAAACGTGTAGGCCATATTGCTGAGCGGTGAGATATGTGCGCGTGTCACCGAGTCACGTACGCTTTGTTTTTGGTCACCGTCTCCATTGTCCGTTTGTAATCGTGGATGGTGTAAACGCGGTTTTGAATTTATAATTTGAATTGAATTGAATTTCGAGGGCAAGAGTTTTCACGGGGGTGTTTTCACATTCATGTTTAGAGGAAGGAGGCAGTTAATATTTTTCAACTTTTTGGTCACGGGGTGCAATAAGTTAAATAACATGGGGTCCAAACTGTCGACGGATAAGACTCTTTAGATTTATTAGGCTTGTAGGTAGGTTAATCCCCGTGTGCATTTTTTTAACTCCATTTTGTAACTTTGGTTGGATTTAAAAAATGTTTCGTTTCACTTCATCTCATCTCATTTTATTTTATTTTTATATTTTTTTATAATTTTTATATAAAATATAATAAATAATTTAATTTTTTAAATCTTAAAATAATAATAATATTAAAAAATAATATTCTAATAATATTTTTTTCAACTTTCATCTTTCATCTAAAATTATTTCATGACATCTCTTAATCCAAAATCAACTCTATAATATTTACAACTTCTATGCAGAATAAACAGTATTGATATGACAGAATTTGAATTATAAAACAACTTTATTATCATTTTTCTTTTACTTATCAACAATATAGAGTATTTATCGAGTTTTTCATATATTTAAATAACTTTTTATGCGTAAATAACCAAAAAGAAATGGTGGTTTTTGGAGGTTGTTATGCAACAAAGTAATGTTGCCTAGTAAATTATACCGATGTAATAAAGATGATGGCATTGTCCAAGCCGTTGACACTCTACAGCTGACTTTTATCGTTGACTTAATAAGTAATACTTTTTTTGACCCACAATTTTATATTCTTGGTCCTCTAACTACGAAAGATGATACCATATTGTGGTTTCTTGGGAGAATTAGAAATGTCAATTGCAAGAGGACGGATTGATTTAACAATTAAGCCTTAATACGAAACAGTTCCTTTTATTTCATCTCATCATTATAATTTTTTTAAATTTTTACATAAAATATAATAAATAATTTAATTTTTTTAAATCTTAAAATAATAATATTATTAAAAAAAATATTTTATTGAACTTTTAACTTTTATTTAAAATTATTTAATCTTATCTCACTATTCAAATAGCATCTTAATCTAAGATTGTGGTCGATGAAAACAGAAAACATAACGAGGAATTCGTTGACATTGAGGTTGTACAGATCGGTAAACAGGATGGACGATCAAGATGCTTTTCCAGCCTGGTATTTTCATTAAGTATGGACTGAACTAGCTAAAGAGTAGAAGTCAGATGTCAAAATTATTAATTTATGAACATTTGGGGATTATATTTTTATTAATTAAAAACTTAAAAAAAAAAAAGGTATCATAATCGTAGTTTCTACAAGTCGTATGCAATTCGACATGCCTACGTTTTCCCAGTGGGATCGACCCCATCCCGGAACAGATCATGTCCGGGCCCACCTTTATCAATGCATGATTACCGAAATGGGCCCACTTTTAAATTTTGAACCCAAGTATTTCAGCCGGCAATATTACCTCCGTACCAGATTTTCCACCCTACAAAAAAGTAAGTGTTCAATATTGATTGAAGTCCATTTTGTATGATCCCTACTCCCTAGCTAGTTTCCATTGTAAACTTACAAAAGCTGCTTTGGTGGGGTTGCTTTTCTGCCATTAACTCATTTTTAATGCTTTTCCTAATTCCTGAATTCAAAGGTAATGCTTTGCTTTTTGTTTCTTGGGGGAGATATTTCATAGAAAATATGCACCCTATGATCAGGAAAGAAGCCAGTGCATGGCTACCTACTTTCATTCCTCATTTTCTTACATCCATACAATATCGGAAAATTTTAAGATTTAGAATAAAGAAAAAGATAAACATATAAAATAAGTCATTTAACGATCTCTGTAAATTTTTTCGATAGCATAAATTCATGTTAAACCCGCGTTACATTATTAAAATAACTCCAGGTGTAATTAAACTAAAATAAGTGAGTATTTAATTTTTTTTAATCAGATTCCACGATATTTACCAAACACTAAGTGGATCATGATCATCCCATGTTGCCTCCAAGATTTTTATTTCTAATGATTCACGAAAAACAACGAGAAGTAGTGGTACGATGTTGAGCTATGGAAGTCAAAACATGTTCATGTTATGAGGTTGATGCGTATTCATGTAAATTAGCAACGCATCGATCGAGTATTTGACTTTAAAAAATAGATAGCAATAATTTGCACGTTTTACGCCTTAATAGCAGCGGACAGAGTCGACAAAATGACAAGCCAAGCCAGCACCGCCGTTGTCCTCCTCGTCTACCTTTTTTTTTGGGACCATTAATAATCTGTGTTTATTGATCATAGATCATAAGTATCTTAAGCCCCCCATATATTAAGCTGCCACGTCATATGCCACGTCGAATTTAAATATATATATATATAATTAACACGAGTAGAATTTAAAAATTAACAAATGAACTAAAACTTAGGAAAACTAAAATTAGAAAAACTGAAACTAAAAGGACAATTGTGGAATTTTTTTAAAATTAATGAAATATATGACAATTAGTGGCGTAATGTTGAACGTTATGATCAACAGAGCAATTCATAAAAAGGATAGCTTGGAGTACAAATGGACTAATTCACATTTAAAAAAAAAAAAAAATGGTACACATGCAACCATTTTCACAATTATTTACATAATTTTATTTTAAACGAGAGACATTTTTATAAAATAATTAACAAAATTAACGTGATTTTATAGAAATATCCTTAATTTAAAAAATATATGATTGTATTAATTAGGACTATAAAAATGATTATAGGTGCAATATTGAATTCGGATTCTTTCAGTTTCTGTAGATAGGTTGGCATATAAGACAGAACACTATCATTTCCGATTAAAAAAAACATGGATCCCTCTTTAATATATGCCTGTTATTGGTCCATCAAGATGATAGTAAGCTGAAAGTCGAATCCGAGCCAAACATGCCAATGAACTCATCAGTACTTTTGAATGGGAAACAACGACATGCATGAAGACATATATACAACATTGGCCTCGCATCCATGAGCGTTGTCGATCGTCTGCATCAAATGGCCGAGACATTATGATTTTCCATCAATTTCGTTAGAAAAATACTCACAAGCCCACCCATTATCCCGAAATGATTTGATGTAGCTGGCGAGAAGGAGCTAGCTAGCCCACCTAACCCACCCACCACAAGACCACAATTAATTAAACTTTGTTGAAAATAAACCATAATTAGGTTGATAACCATGACTATGATGTTTTTGGCAGCAACGCACACATCATAAAGTATGATAACAACACTCACTGTTCATGAAGTTTACTAAAACGAATTAGGTTTGCAAGCTGCATGCCTGTAATCACTTAATTCGATCATTGCAACAATAATTAATGCCCCCCAATTGCCACCGCAGCGCGCAAGTTGCTTGGAATTAACCCCAGTGCGGCAGTGCCCATGCCACTCGCACTCCCACAAGAGGCCGCTAGGTACGTAATTCTATGGATTATGACGAGGCAGGGACGGTCTCGGGAAATTGAATTATGAAAATATTTTTTTAGGAGATGATCAAAACACTTCATGTGATTTTTAGAAAATCCAAAGATCTAGTGGTTTCGCCCGGCAGGCCTGGGCCGACGACGGGACCCCGCGCATGCGCATTGCATGTGAGGTGTTAAATCTGGGGGCACTACATGCAGTAGTTGGATTATTTTTCCATGTTTGGTGATGATCATTAGGAAGAAGGCTGTGCGCCCCATGTCTATCCAAATTGCATGCATTGATATCATGCATGGTCGACAGTTATATGTGATGCATGCATGCATGTGCCTTTCCACATCTGCAAATTTATATAAGCTTGCACATGATGCATGAGGTCTCATTCATGCATGTATCGATGATTCCATGATTTGAAAAAGCTTTTAGCTAGCTAGCTAGCTAGGTTTAGCCTTCAATAAAGTAATGAAAAGTATACGAGGGCAACCGCGTCTTTAATGCAATTATTAGGGACTGTAACATAAAGAAAAAGGGTTTTTTAAAGAATCAAATTAAGGTAAGTGATGACTATGTAGCACGTGAAGGTGCGAGAGGCATTGATCGAAGACCGTTCTTACATATATATATGAATCCCTGCTCTGAGGTAATAAACAAAAGTACTTCTCGTCTTTTAGTTTTTCATTCCCATGCATAAATAATGCACCGATCGACCACATTCTTATTAATCACAACCCAACCCCGATCGAAAATGATCGTACGAAATATACAAAAAAGAAAAGAAACCCAGAAAATTAGGTTAATGGATATAGAAAGAATATTATAATAACCTGTATGGATTGATCAGAGATGAGATGAGATGAATTGAGATGATTTGTGAATATATAATTTTAAGGTTTGTGAGTTAAAATTTATGAATAGTAGTGAATAATAGTGAGATGATTACGTATCTCTAAATCCAATCGGACTCACATGCATGGGTCAATTCAATCGCCACTCCAGGTCCATACCATTGAAAGGGAAACATCATTAAAATCAGAAAAAATAATGGGTAGAGATCGAGCCAGATATTACCTTTCAATGCAATTCTTGCCATCATCAAGATCGTCATGAAGATAGCATGCATGCATGCCCTGTCAAGACTTTTGTCATGACTAGGCCACCAATCTTTGGCGCCCATATGATCCACAGGTAAAAGTGACGCATGTTCGTGATAAGGGTGGTGGGCCGGTGGCAGATATATTAATTGTAGAGATCAGAAGAAGAGCCCGGCCATAACCATATATAACGAGGGAAGCAAAGGCAATGGAGGTCATTGAATTTTGGATTCATTGGCATGCATGGGAACTCATGTGTACGTATGATCCGAAAATGCTATTTATATATAATGCGAGTCCAGTTATTTGTACCTAGTACGTACTCTTTCACATGCAAATCCGATCCACTTCCAGATACATTTTTTAAGACCTCATGAATAGGCACGCACAGTACAATTAGCTACTGGAAGCTTTCGGCTGAAAACGTTGCCCCACACACACTAGTTTGCAAAAAAAGTTCCCTAAAATTGTTGTCCAAATTTCAGGACTTCAAAGTATTATATATATATATATACATATATATATATATTAAATGGATTTTATAACATTTATTCCTCATTTAATACTATCTCTAATATTTATTCGGATAACAATAAATACTATATATACTACAAGAAAAATATGTATTTTTAATGGATTATTTGCGATGATAAGTTGATAACGACTATTTACGACAAAAACAGACTCATTTTGGTAGAAAATAATCATTTTTACTGTAAATAACTGGTCACAAATATGCAATTTTTTTGTAGGTACTATAGAGACTATTTCTTCATGTATCTATCTCTCTCCCATTTAACATCTTCAAATTCCGATAACTTAAAGAGACATTGATCCGTACGCAATTTGCATATATTCCTGTGAATAATTCCAAGCACATATCATTGCTGCAAAAATCTCATGCACACAGATTATTAATTCATTGTAAAATGCTGATTTTCTGAACGTTTTGGTTACAACACACAATACAAGAAAATTGCTTATTTGTGGCCAAGTATTTCCTATTGAAATTATCCGAAAACCCCTGTAATGCAGTGGAAATATCTACCAATTCACTCAACAAATTGGTTAGTATTAAAGCATGCAATTAATTTAATAATTAAATAATAACATAAAATAAATAAATTGCATAACACTAAGATTGATATCGAAGGGAAACCCTTTAAAGAACTCTTTAAAGGTAAAACCCTACGGGGCAGCCAAACCCAGGAAAGTCAATCTTATTATTTAAAAATCAATTACAAGTTCTCATCAATTATAAAACATTTGCAACTTGACTCTCTTACTTGCCCAGACAAACGACCCGTTTGTTTTCTACCGCAGTAGCAGCCAGAACCTCTAATGATCTTCAAACATTGCCTTTCCTCCTAGAACTCTAGAGGCTGAAGTCCAATCACACGATCATTCACGCTCGAAGCACGATCATTCACGCTCGAAGCACGATCACACTCAAAGAAAGATCACAAATATGAAAATTTATTAAAGAATTTTCTCACCAAAACAATGCGAATATATAGATCTGAAGCTCTAGCCATATTAACTAGTAGAATCCCTTAAATAAACTATCTGGAAAGAGTTCTAGTTTCAGTAGGATTCTCCTAACGGATAGAATCTGTCGCGAAGACGTCTCCTAATGGATTGCTGACATGTCGCGATAACTCTTCTCTGCAGTAACTGATTTTTGTTCAGCTTCTGTTCTAGATAAGTTCAAAATTTTTTATGCTTGATATCTTCTTTTTTAATCTTCTATCCAGATCACTTGATATCTCCTATCTTTTTGAACATTCAATCTTGATCAAAAGTCTTTTGAACATTTATCTATTTAACCACTTATCTTAGAATTTAAATATTCATAGATAAAGATAAAGACAAACCTTTATCTATTAATCTATTTATCTTTGAATTTAAATATTCATAGATAAATATAAAGATAAATTACATTCATCCAATAATTCAAATAGGTCATAGTCATCTAATCCTAGCCAACAAACTTTTACATCAACACCTATGAAAATGATTATTTACTACTAAAATGAGTATATTTTCATCGTAAATAGTCATTCTGTTTGTAAATAATTCGTCACAAATGATCGTTTTTCTTATAGTGACATGAATTCAACTGGCAACTATATATGACGTACACATATATTTGAGGTTCGGTAGTAATTAGGAGCTGTTAAGTCAGTTTCTCTGTAATGAAGGGAATCGTAGAGGTTATAAATTAAGTACTAAGAAATTGCTGGTTTGATTACACAAAATTAAATTATCTCATCTCATCTCATATAATTATTATAATTTTCTTAAATTATGATATAAAATATAATAAACAATTTAATTTTTTCAAATTTCAAAACAAAAATAATATTAAAAAATAATATTATAACAATATTTTATTCAATTTTCAACAAAACATCTTATCTCACTTCATCTAAATTACATAACCAAATGAGGATTGATTTGATTACACAAAATCAAATCATCTTATCTTAAAGAGTGCATTATCCGGAGAATAGTCATTAAATTATTAATTAACTTGACTAGGGACGTCTCATAACCATAAAAGTAACATACTCAAAAAATAATGTGTTTCACCAACCACGTGCAACAATATTAATGCAAAAGAGAGGAAAAATCAATTTAAAGGGAAAAAAAAGACGTCTCATAATTATTTGTAATGAATGAATGAATATCATTGGGATAGTCCATTCCTTTAAAAGAAATGTACAATCATCACATATTTTTAAAAAATATATAAATAAATTCGAAACTTAACCTCACTTAAAAAAAAATAAAAAATTATGAAAGTTATACACCTTAAAACTATATTTAATATTCCTCCTTTTAAGAGTGTGTTTGGATGTTGAACTGAGTTGAATTGAGTTGAGTTGAGATGATAAAATATTGTTAAAATATTATTGTTTATTATTATTATTATTTTAAGATTTGAAAAAGTTGAATTATTTATTATATTTTATGTTGAGATTTGAAAAAATTGTAATGATGAATTAAAATAAATTGAGATGATTTTAAGTTACAAACGAAGCCAATTCAATAAAGTTCATTGAGTAACGAAAGAAAAAGATATGAATAATTGAGATGACATATTCTCTGTCTCCTGCAAGTCTCATATTCTCGATTCAGAAAGTTGGGCTCTTTTGTCACTGCCTTGCTATGTTTCGATATTAGGATATTTCAATCAATTTCAATCAATTTCAAATCAATTAATCGATGAAAATCATTACTTTTTCAATTTATCTTAATCTATTTCATATATTTAAACACATATCTCAACCTATTTATATTTAAACATATCCAAACGCAGCCCTCTACAACAATAGGGTCACATTCGACGGGCATGTCCAGGCATGAAGAAGTGGTCACTGGTAATCCGAAATTTCCCATGCAGATCCCACCTAAAAATAGAGTTATTGCAACCTCTTTTCGTATGGGCCATTGTCAAGAACCCATAAAGTCTCGGCCCTTTGCGTATAGTCTTATAAAGCTTGTCATCCGCCCATTCAATCTGAAAATGAGAGAGTCCGGGTTTTGTGGCATTTTTGGAAGAATCCGGCTATTCATCAGCCGGTATTCTCCACACACCCGTAAATTTTTTTTTTTTAACTCAACACAAAGGGTGTGCTAAGGATGTAAGCTGATATAAATCATTTTTATTTTTGAAACTCAGTCATGTCCCTACAAAATAATGCCTTTTTTAAAAGCACCACTTTTTTTTTTTGGTGCAGTTTAAGTAAATTTCTTTTTAAATGGTTTATAAATTATTACTTAAAATATATCCCGGAGTTAATGCGATTGAGTGACATCACATTTTTTTCTTAAATTTAAATGATATATTCTAAGGGCATGTTTGAGAAGTGACACGATCTCAAAATTCTAAAAAAATATAAAAAAATAATATTACTTTTATAAATTTTAAAACAAAAATTATATTTTAATTTTATAATACTTTATTCAACTTTTTATGTCTCATTTTTCAAAACCCAACAAAACATATTAACTCAAACAATTTTATTATTATTTACAAATCATTTCATTATTATTCATAGAATTATCGTCTCATCTCACTTCTCAAACATGTCCTTAGAATATTTATATTGGCCTCCCTATATTATTTGCCAAATTTTAGTCAAAACACGTATTCTCTATTTTAACTACTCACTTTTCTAAAATCTCATACATCTCACTCTCTATACTTTCTTTATTCTATTAAAATAATAATTCTTTATTATTTCTTAAACTCATTTCTTTTCAACATGTTTTAGACAATAATTATCTATCTTCGTCGTGTTTCCAATTATTTATCTCCAACGATTATTTTTTAAAAACATAAATAACAGTAGAAAAAATAAGTTATAAAATAGCTTAAGAAAAGGCAAAACAACTATTATCACATTTTGTAGGGAAAAAAACATTTTAAAGAAGCAAAAGAGAAAATAAAAAATAAAAATAAATTAACTTCACCTTGCTACAATAGCTCCCGCAATTCGAGGTATCGAAGTTAAATTTGTTGCTCAAAATATAGAGCCAGATGCATGAAAATTTTAAATCGTGTTCCTGCCAAAAAATAGGGCTGTACAAAAATCGCTGAACCGATTGTCATTGACGCAGACCAATCGTCATAGTTCGAAACTTGTCGAAACCGACAGAGAACGGATTGGTCAACGGTATAAATTTAATAAAACCGACGCTAACTGGTGCGGTCCCGTTTAGAACCAAACTTAAATTGTTAAATCAACTGATAATATAATACTATATATATATAATGTAAAACAACATCATTTCACTTAAATGAGTGAAATGATGTCGTTTTTAACCGACGGTTTACAAAAAAAAATTAAAGTGAAATGACGCCGTTTGGTTTAAATGGCGTCATTTGACTTTAAGGTTTAATACTCTCAATTCCCCCCTCCCCCTCTCCTTCTTCTCCCCCAATTGAATCTTCTCTCTCTCTCTCTCTCTCTCTCTCTCTCTCTCGCGCAACCACCTCTGCCGTTACGAGTCTCGCCTCTCTCACGCTGAGCAGCCTCTCCCTCCAACAATCAACGGCATCCATCTCACCCTTTCTCTCACAGAGCGTAGCTTTCCTCCGTTAACCTCTCCTCCCTCCCTTTCCCTCTCATCCGTTAACCACCTCTGTCACTCATCTCGTTGCCTATGGAAAAATATGGGACTTCAAGTGGTTTATTTTATTGTGTTAGGTTAATGGTTTTGTTTTGTGGATTTGTTGGTATTTGGTGAATGGTAATGGAAAATTCGAACTTTCATTTTTGGTGTCTGGATTGTCTGCCATCAGGTGATGGAAAACTGATTCCCCAAATCGTCGAATTCCAGCCAGTTCAATTTCTTCCTGTCGGCGGGTTTCGGTTGAGAATAGCATATATTCTCCATATTGGTGCGGTTTTGGTTTTCCGCACTGATACATTCGGTTTTCAACCCTATCTAGTAAAAATTCTTTGTAGGGGCCGGATGCAGATAGTTTAGATCAATTGATTTTTAGAATTGTTTAAAATAGCTACTCTTCTTATAAATAAACCTAATATCATTTTATAAATTAATTTAACTTTTAACGAATTCATATATACTCCACAGCTAAAAACCCTTTCTAACTTTTCTGTCCGACCCTACGTCAAAGTCACGATGGAAGGGCTTTTTAAGGCCGACAGTTGCTTTAAAGCCCATTTATCTTGGCCCCCTAAAACTCTCTCAAAGAGGGCCCAGTTCTTTATTTTCACAGCCTCATCCTCCCTTCTCCCAGATTGCCACCGGATAAAATATAAAAGGGAAAAAAGATAAAAATAAAGACTAAAGAAAGACTAACCAAAAAGAAAACGAAAACAAAAAAATCTGTCAGAGAGAAATGTGCAATAAAACCACACACCTATAAACATGAGTTAGCCTGTGGGTGAACAATTCAAATCTTATCGGTGACAATTAGCATCAAATATTAAACGACTAGGCGCTCCTTTCTTTTCTTTTTTTAAAGCAATTAAGCATATAAGATATGGAGATTATGCACTTAAAATGGAAGATTGGGGCTTCCGAGCAATATGTTTCCTTTAACTTGGACTTGAGAGGTATGGGGCCTAAAATCTCTCACAAGATTCTTTATTAACTAATTTTAGGAATTGTATGGTTTTGGGTAGTAGCATGTAATTCTATGATGTAACGTTAAATAATTAAAAATTATTTATTATATTTTATTTGTGAATCTATTATCTAATGTTAATGTTATGAGATGACGAGAAATTAGACAATATAATTTTTTTCAATAAATAAGTGGCAAATGGGTGTTTAGGCTAATAAGAGATGTAAGCAGCAGGAAAAAAAAAAAAAAAAAGGGAGCTAGCAGAAGATCTGTGAAAGGTACAGCATTTCAGGTTGTCAATCATTTCATGAAAACAAAGCCACACATCGAAACAAACAAAAAGTCTTATTGGGAGGGTTGGTTGGGAGAAATGGAGCTTTGCTGGCTAGCTACCATAAGTGGAGCACTTTGAGGAAGAATATTTATAAAAGCTCAAAGCATGAAAGCAAGTTGGGGTTGGGAAATGACTTGCTGATCAGTTCCTTCTTTGCACAGAAACTGCAGCTTTAAATAGCCATCGTTCTTGGGAGATTGATATTGGAGCTAGCCTGCAAGTGGGTCTACTTGAATAGAGGATTTTAGCTCTTGGTGTAAATGAAATTAGTAGATGGAAATCCAGCTCATATTTCTCAAAGAGTGAAAGGACCCCCCACGTGGGAAGGAGTAGTACTGCATGCCAGTTGAAAAATTTGCACAGATTTTATTCATAAAACTAGATGATGATCCCCTTCTAGCTGTCTCCACGTCCCACACGCTGGCAAACAAGCTCTATAATCACTGCTTCTGCTCCTTTCTCTTACCTACTCTTCTCTTCGTCTGTATATGCTTGTGCTTTTTACGTCACAACTGATCACAAGCTAGCAAAAAAGTTAATATTTATTTATAAAATATACATGATGCGTTCGTCTTATATAGGATAGAATTAGTCAATTTAACACTTCAATACATAATTTAATTCTGTCAGCCTCATTGAAAAATAGGAAATACGAGATGTATGTATGTATGGGATGACAGACATGCAATTTCAGGATGCTGGAATAATTAATTGTTCAAAGTCGTAGTCCCGAAGACTTTTGGTTGTCATTGTCAGGGTGTTATGGCCGGACAAGCTCATGATATTTATAATGATCATTGACCAGGGAATGATTCGATGGAGATCATGGATACAAATCGATAGTTTAGATGTTTGATCTGCGTCGATTGAGTTTTAATATTTCACGGACGTTTTATTCGTTTCTTTCTGCTGTTGGGATCGAATTAGTTTTTCAACCCACAAAACAGGCCAGAATTTTTATGTACGTACGTAACTTATTGAACGAAAGAGGTCTCGATCCAGTACTGCACGCAGCAATCCTGCCCTCGCAGTGACGAGACGGCAATCCTGTTTGAGTATAAATTAAATTAAGACCTATTCTCTCGATGCTTCCCATGTCATCCATATATTTTCTTCTCCGTAAAATCAACGTCAGGAAAGAAGATCGTCCGACATCCTTAAATGTATCGCTCTTCCCAAGTTGTAGGATGCGTTGAAATTAAGAACCGGATCTTACAGGCCAGTAGGTTTCTCTTACCAAAACCAAAACTAATCTTTGATAATTCCACTAAGATTTTCAGGCCTAGCTAGCAATCGAGAAAATCTTATCAAGTACCAAGTGAAATTGCTTTCTACATGATTATTACAAAACTATTCCATCAGGGAAAAATAATTTAGAAAATAATTGGAAAATGAGATTTGGCATCGATCCCGCATATTTTGTATACATACATATATATATATATATATATATATATATATATATATATACCATTCATTTATATATATGGTTATGAGATCCGTTGAAGTCTAATTTAAATTCAATATATAGTGTTATAAAAAGAGAAGAAGCTACAAAATAGATGGATATCACAAAATTTAAATAGGAAATGAGGTGGCCATCTATTAATAATGAGACGAAGTCCATCTTTAACGTGTCGCTGACCCCATCATGAGCGCAAATATGGGCGCACATTCACAAACCTAGCAACCAATCAGCTGTCCTAATTAAAAGGTAACTTGTATATTTGAAATGAAATTAATAACATTTAGAGAGAGAGAGAGAGAAAAAACCTCATATTCGAGCCTTACCCGTCTCTTCTTTCCTCTCTCATAAAAAATTAAGGGCTTCAGATCTTATTTTTATTGCTTCCTAGCCTCCTCATTCTCCCTCTTATTTTCCTCTTTCCTCCATCCATCCACATTATCTATTAAGCTAGTTCTTTTAGCTTAGTTCTATTTTATTTCCTTCAAAACTAAAAAAGACAGATTTACAGCTTTCCGACAACTTTCGAAAGACACGGGGCACAACCAGACTCTCAAGCAGCAAATCGTTTGGAGCAAAGTGACGATTTTGCGAAAATCAATGCGAGTAGTCCTCACGTGCCACACACATCTGCGCGTAGTCCTCACGAGTCAACCCTTTCGGTAGCTCTTCTCGCCACACGCACCGGATCACCGGACTCGCCACTACCAGATCTTCTAGATCTGACCTTTATGGCTAAAAAGAGACATGCATGTTGTTTTCATGCATCATCACAGATTCCAAAATTTACCGGAGTTCTAAACTGTAATTATCCTTTTTCGCATTCATTTTACTGTCTTCCTTTTTTATTTCCTTATTGTTAATTAAAATTAAAAAAAAAGGTTTGTCTTTCGAACTTTTATCTGTAGAAGTTGAGTCATCTCCTTCTATGAAGGGTGAGGTTGAGTTGTCTCTTAAACGATTGTCTGTAGAGAGCATCAACAATAGTAAAGATCAGACCTGTCACAAAAGGAAATAGTATTTAAACTCTAAATATATTATTTTGATTTATAATATCATATTATACCGGGATATTTAATTTCTATTCAAGAGAGAGAGAGCAGAGCAGACAAACCCAAAAACAACCGTGGAGACGAACAAAAATAAAGTAAATAACTAGAGAAAATATGGGAGATAAGGGCAATTGATTGGAGGGTGGTAGGGTATAATAATTCAGAGACAGAGAGGCAGACTCCAAAGTTCATTAGTCGTGCAGCTGTCATTCGGTTCTACAAAGCCAACCTCCGCCTCTTCCCCTTCTATACAGCAAATTATCGTTTGCAGCTGTCGAATCTCTCTCTCTCTCTCCACTTTTTTCTCCTTCTCTCACACTTGATGTTCCAAACAACTCATCAAATAATAACAGCAACAACAATAACATCATAAACTATATCCACCTCTTTCTCTGTCTCTCTGACCCCTCTTTCAATGATTTTTTCACTCTGAAAAAGGGCGAATGGAGTTGGAGGCATATATAGAGCTCAAAGCTGGCAAAGAAAATGATGTCGACACAGATTAAGGTATTAGCCTGGTCCGCTATCTCTTGTACCAAGCCTTAGGGCTAGCCATAAAGTGATATGCCAGAGCGTTCATGCACGCCTAGGGATACCAGCCATTCGTCCTTGGTTTTGATGATTTAGATGCCAATATGGCTTCCCCACAATACCGATCACAGTTTGGAGACACCACGTTTACCAAAGTGTTTGTCGGAGGCCTTGCGTGGGAAACACCCACCGAAGAAATGCGCAGATATTTCGAGCGGTTTGGGGAGATTCTCGAAGCTGTGATAATCACCGATAAGAGTACAGGAAAATCTAAGGGATACGGATTCGTAAGTAGTACTTTTCCCATTTCCTGTCCTTGCGCCAATAATTCTACAATATGATATAGGCGTTATAAAGTTATTATTATTATTTTTTTAAAATAATTATTAGGTGACTTTTCGCGACCCGGAATCGGCAAGGAGGGCTTGTGCTGAACCAAACCCTGTGATCGATGGGCGGAGAGCCAATTGTAATATCGCTTCGTTTGGACGACCCCGACCTTCACCGCCCCGAGGTCCATGCATTTTGTACCTTAATTGCACAATTAGTACTTATAATTGATAAGCCGTTTTTCCTTTTTATTACATACATTAATATTGCTAGTCATGATGAAAACTACGTACACAACACTTAAAGAAATTAATTTGTTGTTAATACAGGAAGAAATCAGGGAAGTAGTTCTTACCAAGGACGTGCACCACAGCCACATGGTGCACTATCCTATAGTGGAATCCCGGCAGCCTTACCTCCGCCTCCTCCTCTTCCTGTCATTTATCCGAGTTTTGGGTAAGCTGCTTAATGTCTATTTACTTCTGCCATAATATATATATATATATATATATATATAAATGGTCCTCATACGGCCAGTCTATCACTTTGCATATATATGATCAGTTGGTAAAGAAAAAGGAGATAATTAATTCTATGATTTGGTATGGGGGGGTCTACAGTGTCCATTCCTCGGCAGATGTGCATAAATCTAACATGTGCAAAGGGCAGCTGCAATGGACGGTGCGACCCACTCAGTTTAAATGTGTGCCCTCACCTTAATTTGGTCAAATAATCATACATACATACACACACATATATAGATCATGTTAGCAATAGCGATGGAAAAGTATCCTGGAGAAAACACCCTTTTGTTATTTATCCGTTTCTCCTTGATCTCGAGTACTACTTCCTAAGAATGTTTTGCGTGGTTAAGAAATGCCCTCATTTGCGCGGGCTTTAAAAATTTGGTTATGATATTTAAGCTGGCTAGTATTTCCTGTTAAATAATTATTTAAATTTATAATCGATCAGTTGGCTCTTGATCAAGCATTGACACGGCCTGGGATGAAAAGGAAAAAGAAAAAACCAAAGAACATAGATATTATATGTTAAGTCAATTTTAACACAATATATTATATATATACAGAGAGAGAGAAGGTCTCGAAGTATGAGATTTTTGTACATGCACCTAGCTTTTTTATACAGTTGTATGCTTTCTACATCTCATATTTATCGTGTCCAAAATAACGATTTTTATCAGCTGTAGAAAATAAAAAGAAAGAAACTTCATAGAAGTTTAAATATGAAGAAATAAGTATGCTTAGATCCTTTAATCGATGGATAAAGAAATGATCTAAATTGATAGAATAAGCATCGATCAATTAGTGAGGTTTTGAGCCGATACAATAAGAACTGCTTACTTATGTCATGAAGAAAATGATCCAACCATTTCGAAAGAATTGAACAAGCCGACGTTGTCCTTTTGGATGCATAGAAATCTTAGGGTCTCTCGCGGTCTTTGACAACAATAGACCCATTCTTTTGTCTGACCTTCGAAACTTTCATTAATTGTGGCCGGCCTGGCTAAACTTGCACTACTTGCTTACTACTTTCTATAGATAACTGGTCCATGGACCTATAAATCTGTAAATTAAGCATGGCCGCTTTAGTTGCCACTCAGACGTACTCTTACATAAAAAGTAAATTACAAGATTTGATAAAATATTTTAGATTGTAAAATTATTTTTATTATAAAATAGATCTAAAAGATCTTATAAAGACACATCAGTTTACTTTTATATAATTTCTATATATGTATAGCAGATCATTTTTGCAAACCAGTTGTTTTATCATTTCTGGTTAGTTTATCCGTGCCAAGTTGTTGCTTTTATCATTTTGCAACAGACAAGCTAAAGCTAGTACAACATGAGTTTTCTTTTCTCCCGCCTAGAACAAGAAAAAAAAAACAGTAACAGTTTGCTATATATCATCATTAGAGCTCATGAATGCAACCACTCGATCTTGCAGGTATCCAACCTACGCGACTGATTATGGCTACCACCAAGTTAGTCTCTCTCATCTCTCATCTGTGTCTTGATCGTAGCTTATGAATGACAATAATGCAGCTAGCATGGTAGATGATAATAATAATTATGTGACACAATATTGGTGCGTGGCATTAATCATTGGCAGGCTCTATATAACACACAATTCCAACAGCCACAATACTACCAGAATTTGTACGGCACATCTTCTCCCTATTACTATGGTTTCTCGTCATCCGAATCCCCAATTAGGAGAACATATTCTACAGTACCCCAGGACCAACGCTCACCTGGATTCATACTCCCTACCTATCCTTCTCCACCATTTCAACCACCCACAAGACATGATCCTGTTCCGTCTTGTACCGGTAACACTCTTTCTTTTCTCCATTCTTTCTCATAGTTCAACCTCGGAAAATGATTTCTGCAAGGGTAGGTCTTACAAGTCTCATGCAGCTAGAGTTTTGGGTGGCTTTCAAATGCACGAGACTTGTATGTCCTAAACTTATATCTACCAATCTTGCTTAATCAACATCTCTCATTTATAATACATATATTAATTACTTTTATATACAAATTCTCTTACTAAATGAGATAAGATAAGAGAGTCTTGCTGGCATGCTGCTATATTAATAAGTCGTGTCTAAGCACATATTTAACTTGGGCTAAGTTTAAGTGAGTCAAAATATCAGTAGTTTTTTAATAATAGAATTTTCTTTACGATAAAATACAAATACGGGCTTTGTGTTAGGGGGCACATAGGAGAAGTACCCAACCCATGTGAATGAAGTGTCGAGGTTTAATTTATGAGTACTGGCCTCGCCTTGTCATGTGTCATTATATATATATATATAGAAAATAGTCATAAGAGACGAGCGTAATTATTCTGTAAACTAACAGTGACTCCATCTGGTTTCAGTATCAAATTAAGATGACGGTTGATTCTAGAAATTGACCTCTTTGTTGTCGTCGAAAGGAATCCCACACGAGTACTGCAATATGTTTAGATGAATCTGTGGAATATTTCTATAATATTCCTAACATTAGAAACGGCTAGCTGTAGATTTAATCAGACCATCAATTAAATTTGTCTCGAATGATATGAATTTTACCTAAAATAGATACATAAAAAAAAATCTTGATATGTGTATAAGGTTAGGATGATTTGAGTATGGAATATATGGTAGATATAATGGGAGAAAGATTCCCTTGAGTTGTTGTGAAATTTGAAAGTGCTGAAGCTACCGATTAACAAACTCTTATATCTGTAATGGTTTGGTAGCTGCAGATTCAGAGTCGACGCAACAGCGAATTGTATCCACAGAAACAGAAGCGCATGAAATCGACGTTCGGCCTTCAGAAAGTCCTCCAAATAACTAAAGCAATAATTGATGAACAATATTTATATACACGTACGTACATGCTAAGTTTCAATTGTATAATATTGACAAGTTTAATATGGCTATCATTTCTCTTTTTATTTCTGAAATTCTCCACAATATTTTACATTATTCTTTGGTACAAATAATTTTCTAGCTGTCGCATCACTAATGCTTCAAGAGACACTGACGATCTTCTCGGCAATGGCAGGCAAAGATCATGGACTCGACTACCTTCGATCTGCAGATTTTCCCCTCCAAAATAATCCGTCATCAGCTTAACATCTTTCACAAAATGTAAGAGCGAGATGGGAGAATTTCAACACATATCCGGCCCTCAACAACAAAATTTGGATTTTAAACATCATGCCAACCTCAGAATATAAATCAGAATATTTGCTGATTGAATGAAGTTTCTTCTTATCAAAAAAAAGAAAAGAATATTATCTTGTTTTTCGATAGATCAGCTCAACAAGACATAGATACATGGAATATGATCATATGCATGGCATTGATCTCATGAGAGGTTGCATCCATGATTTAAGTCTACAAATGAATACATGATTTAGATAAATGATTGTGTTCGATTATGCTTAAATTAAATTAAAAATAAATTAATAAAAAGAACTCTCGTGCATCATGCCGGCCTACTAGCTAATTTGTGACTTGGCAGTGTAACACAGAGCCTAACGACGTTTGTACTTGTTCTGCGTGGCTGAATCAAAATCCATGATTCCTCATCATGTATCTTCGATCGGTCTCCAGGCCGGATATCTAGCATAAAACTGATTGATTTTCTAATTAATACCATCTTAATTATTGGGGTACAATTCATAATGCATGTCTTCTAGCTAGATCCATAGAATTTTAGATTGTTCAAGTCAGCTAGAGACAAGTTCAAGATTCGGACCGTTAACTGAGTCCAATGCATTCTATCTACATACTACATTCTACAGCTTCGGGCAAATTGAGAATTTCTTTTCTACTTTTGATAAAAAAAAATGGTAATAGATCAATATCTTCTTAAAGGCTTCAATCGCCACTGTTATGTTTGGGTAATGAGATGAGATGAGATGAGATGAGAAATTATCAAAATTTATCACAATTTACTTTCCAAACATCACTCAAACACAAAACATTTTTTAATTTCAAATCTTCAACTTTTTCATATAATCATTATCTAATCATTATAAATTTTACAACCTTCATTAGGGGTGTATAACCGCCCGGATTACACCCATGCGGTTGAGAGAAACCTGGATCCGGTTTTATGACCCGGCTATCCGTAACCGGTTCCCTCTTTTTAAAAATAAATTCCTGCTTCCAATTAGTTATGATGTATTATTATTTATTTTATTCTTTGTAAATTAAAATTTTGCATTGTGATGTAACAACAATATTATTTATTTTATTTTTAAAAAAAAACCTTTAAAAAGTGTTTAAATTATTTTTTTAAAATATGGGGAATTTAAACATGATATCATAATTTTTTTTTTTTAAAAAAAGGTGCTATAAAAATATTTTTTAAAGTTTAAATAGTTAGAAAAAGGGAAAAAAAATCCGAATTGAATCCGGTTATCCGCCTGGATTATTTCCAGATTAATCCGGGCAGATAACTGCCCGGTTTTTAGAATCTAGATCTGGTTATGGCCGGATATCCGGATCCGATTGCACACCCCTAAACTTCATAACAAAACACAAAAATCAATATAATTTTTTCAAATTTCAAAATAAAAATAATATTAAAAAAATATATCCAACAATTTTTTAACTATATAAGATTTTCATTCAAATTTTTCTCTCATTTTTCAAAATTTAAAAAAATATTTTAACTCAAATCATTTCATTAATATTCACGTAATTTTGAGATACTCCAAAATTCCAAGTATTCAAAAGATTCCACAATTATTGAATACTCATAGAAGCGTGAGTGCCGTAGGCGAGGGACTAGGGAGGAGATCACGAATATGGATCCTACACGTAGAAAAGAAATCCAGCCCATTTGATGGGATTCCGGGCCTTAGATTTCAAAGATTTGAGTATTTAGATAGGTTAAAGGGAGGTGCAGATCAACCAGCGGACCAAAAATTTTTGATATATTATGGGGTAAAGGGATCCTATAGCCTAGCCTGGGCGATCTTAATATATATACAGATTACTTAAGAGTACTGTACTGCATTCACATTGGATGTTGATGAAGTGAGTTGCGGTTCTTGACCAAGAGACGTACGTGCTTGTACTGTCCCGACTAAGTATCATTAAAACAATCAAGTTCAAATTATGACGATTATGGCATGATGCTCAATGCACGTAAAATGTTGTCGACTTATAACCACACTGCTCAAGTTGATATACATGTAAGGAAAATGTCAGTGTAACTTCCTAATGTGACAATTCATATATTCTAATTTTTTTTTTAATAGTTAAATGAGTGATTGTTAATGAATTTGTATTTTTTATTTTTTTTTTCTTAATGGTCAAAGTTTAAAAAATACTTATAAGAAAAAAAGAATTTACACTGGTGTGCCAAATTTTTGGATAATGATATCCTTACACCTCCTATATATATACTACCATTTTACTACCAAAATATTTTTTTTCCTTTTACTATTTGAATTTGGATTAAAAATTTCAAAATATAACATTCTTACACGATCTAAAAGAAAATAAATTCAATCAACCAACGTACTTATGTAAATTAATTCAAAATAAATTTAATTTTATCAACATTGACTCATAGCAAAAGGTCAAGTTTTATAAAATTGAATTTATTTTGAATTAAATTACATGATTACATTAGTTGAATGAATTTATTTTCTTCTAAATTATGCAAGAAAGTCATGTTTTGATATTTTTAATCCAGATTCAAATAACAAAAGAAAAAAAACAATTAGATAGTAAAACAATATTAAATGAAAAGAAATGATATAATTATCCAGGGTCAGTTCAAGGGATAGACAACTAAGGCCACCGCCTACGGCCCTCAAGGGATAGACAACTAAGGCCACCGCCTAAGGCCCCCACCGTCCGCCTTGAGTGGGCCCCCAAATTAAAAGAAGAAAACAATATAAAATATTAGATAGCATAAAATATGAAATTTTTTTTTTGCCTAAAATAAAATCAATCTTAATTGGTTAAAAAAAAAAACAGACAATATAAAAGTTTTACTAAAAAACAATTTTACTGCAAAATTTTCAGACATGAGTAAAATTAGAATAGAAGTAGCAAAATAATAATATATTACTCTTGAATATTTGATAAAATATGATGTTTATTTTGATATCGATGGCCTTATTTATTTTTAAAATTAAGTATTAAAAGAAGTATATATATGGATAAGGGATAATACTCTATGTACAGAAAAATTAGATTATCTTTCAATTCGTTGTAGGACTTATGGATATTATTAATCAAAATAATATTAATATTTATTTTGCATCTCATAAATTTTCAATAAAATTAATTTTATTATTTAACATATAAATATTATTATTATTTTTAAATTAAAACGTCTTGTATTTAATAATCACCTTAAGCCACAAAATATATTGAGCCGGCCCTGTCATTATCCCAGATTTTTTTTGCACCCTAGCATTGTCCTCCATGCGAACCCACATCCACCTAATTGTACACTGTCGTACGTAATTTCCTCGCTAAGACGAGAAAATGCTACGTGGGCATGAACTGCATGCGGGGAATATAAATGTGAGAATTAAACGTAGACGGAAGCGATGCTTAATTATGAAACGTCCACGTGCACGTCACAAACAGAATATAATCTTTTACCCACTGCAATGCAATTCATCTTTCTCTCTCTCTCTCTCTCTCTCTCTCTCTCTACGTAGAACAATGTAAATGCTGGCCGTGTTGACTTGTTGAAAGTTCATGAAGGCTATAACCAGACTGAATATATAATACGTTTCCATACTCTTTCAACCCTCTGCAGCGCCATTCTTGCTAAATTCAGAAGCCATGGGCCAGAGGAATTAACTTATTTTCCTTTAAAATTGAAAATTTGACAAAAAACAGTACTCACAGCTGAGGATTATGACCCCCGCAGCAAAAGGCTCTTTTCGTTCAACTGCAATATTCTCCAGCCATCCTCTAGATCTCTCTCTCTCGCCAGCTTTACCTTAAAAATATCATAATATCTCCCGGGCTAGCTGATCAACCAAGTCTGCCATCTCATTATAATGAAAACCACTTTCCATTTAAAATATCATGAAGTAGTACTCGTGCGATCACAGGTGAGGTGATGCTAGTATTGAGCGATCGTATATCATGAAACCATTTGAAATTTCATTTAGCTTTGGTCTGTTGGCTACCTCTGATCCAGATCATGATGATACTGTGCCCCTCAATCTTTTTCCAAGCGTGCACCACTATAGTACTGATCTTCATACCCCACCAGTGATGACAGTAGACGAAAAGTACCCGAGAGCATGCAGTACTAAAGGTAAAGAGGATGTCACCGTACTGGCCCTAAACATTGGCCTTCCTAATTGTTCAAGTGGCTCAATTAATCCAGATATAGCAGCTAATAATTATTTGATACCCACTCCCGAAGAAATACACACTGGCTTCACTCATTTCTCATGCCATGTCTGCTTCAAAACCTTCAACCGCTACAACAATCTTCAGGTGCAATTACTAATTATTACTTTCATTCTGCATTCTTTTTACAATTTATACCTTAACAAATGAAATAATATAGGGACAATTTTCATGCAAAAATCTCCATGGCAGATGCATATGTGGGCGCACGGTTCACAATATCGAAGAGGCCCGGAGTCGCTTAAGGGAACCCAACCCAGACCGATATTAGGCATTCCATGCTATTGTTGGGCCGAAGGGTGCAAGAACAACATAAGGCACCCGGGCGGAAAGCCTCTAAAAGATTTCCGAACTTTGCAAAACCATTACAAGAGGAAGCACGGGACGAAGCCATTCGCGTGTCGCAAGTGCGGGAAGCTCTTGGCAGTCAAAGGTGACTGGCGAACGCATGAGAAGAATTGTGGCAAGCGCTGGCTTTGCACTTGCGGTTCTGACTTCAAGCACAAGAGATCGCTCAAAGACCACGTTAAAGCATTTGGTTCTGGTCACAGCCCATTTGCACGGACTGTACCTGGAAGCTGTTGAGGCAGGTTCTTCATTATTTGGAACTACTTTGCCTTTTCCTTTTGTGTATTATTGCCGATCGAGATCAACATGAACTACGTCCATAGCTAATCATAAGAACCACATTGGATTAACAATCTTGATTGGTGATCTATATATACAATTAGTCAGTACGTAGCTACAACGGCCATCGGAGAAGACTTATAAATATTTGTTTATAATTACTATTTCCGTTTATCTAATTAATATTAATTGGCATATGAAGTTTTATTGTGGCCCCAAATTAATGCAGATCCAAACTCGCGTCAATAATGGTATCGATGGTACGCTTATTGCACCATTTTTGCTGGTGAGAAGTCACGCGTGCGAGCATATCATAGGCCGAATTGAACGATAGCACATGCTGCACATCTATGACTCCAGGAATTAAGGAAATAAATATAATCGGCATGGTACGTCTTGTCACGAAGTATTTTCCAATAAATATTTTGAATGATCCTTCTCATGCATGGGCGTGAGCTCTCTAAAGATTTTACACGAGCCTTTATATCGATCAGGGCTTTGGAAATTACTACTTAGTTGTTTGTATTCTGTTTAGATGTTGAGTTGAGTTGAGTTGAGTTGAGTTGAGATGATAAAATATTATTAGAATATTATTATTATTATTTTGAAATTTGAAAAAATTAAATTGTTTATTATATTTTGTATTGTAATTTGAAAAAGTTGTAATGATGAGTTGAGATGGGTTTAGAAACTAAACAAAGCCTTGGATACGTTTCTGATCAAACTACTAATTTACTATTATTCTAATTAGCAGATTAAATAGTTCACTATTATTTATAAACACTTTATTACTATTCATAAATTATTCACAATTATGCATAAATTATTTCACTATTATTTACTGGTAATTTGAGATATTAGTGAGATAATATTGGAATAATTAAAAGTGTAACATAGAATTTTCCAATCTAAGAGAAATGGAAAGCATTTCAGTACTTACAAAATATGATGAAAAGTAGGTTAAAAATATAGTATATATCATTACTCTTTTTAAAAACATTGAGATCTATCCTATTATAATAGGAAAAATCTTCTTCACACTCTACTATTTATCACACACTCAACACACTTAGTGTATTGAGTTAAAAAAAAAATTGAGTGCATGGTGTGTGGAGAGTGTAGGCAGATATGTATAACTCCTCATTATAATAATCTACTTAAGAATTAAAAAAAAAAAAAAAAAAAACTATGCCAACAATATCTCAAGAGTGGAGCTAGCTCAAACCATCAGGGGAATGCATGCATGGCCAGCTAACGATGCAATTACGAGGTGTTCAAACTTCAACTTAATGCTATCGCAGACACTTGTCATGTAGCTAATTGTACGGTCGAACAAACCCTTTAGAGGTTTGACAAGTGGCCCTTCCTGTATTTTTTTTATAAATTCTCGTATTCTAATTTATCAGAATGTATATATAGAAGAGTCAAAAGCAGCAACTTTCTTTTGGCGGGCCAAATTCTCGCTATAATTTCTTGGAATTTTACTATTTAAAAGTAAGTTTACGTATTAATATTTTTATCTACATATTCTAAATTTAAATTAGCATAATTTTTAATAAAATCTACTTTCTGACCAATCATATTAAATGAATGCACGTATTAATACGCAGAATCGCTTACAATTAAAATTTTCCAATTTCTTAAGTCCAAATCGTTCAATTCATGTGCTAGCTATTGCTATCGGCCGTGTACATTATTGCAACTCAATATAAGAATAATGGATATTTGTGATTTTTTAAATGAAAAAGATTATTTTATTAGCTTAAAATAATTAAATAATTGTTGTAAATAAGCAATTTTGATTTACACTTGCTCTCAACTCGAAAGGGAGACCTGATTTGTGCGTGTGCAACGTACGTAGTGTGTAACGCCCCGTACCCGAGGGTCCGGAGAGTTAACTCATGTCACTTAAAAATCATTTTCCTTCCACATAGTACATATTCTAATCTTTCCCAATCGCACAAAATACTCATATATTTACATCATCAGAGCACAACAAACTTACTAAATGAAAATCCTCAATACCCATATAAACCTTCTATGCTTAAACCATCATTCTTAACTCTTCTCACCCATGCTCCATATCCTTGATCCTCAACTGAAACATTCAAATCATCTGGAAAATATTGTGGAGATAAGGGGTGAGTTATCAACAACTCAGTAAGCAGGGAACATATACTAGCATGTAAACATGAGCCCTTTTCAGAAAGTTCAATATGCAAAAACAAAACATTTTATTTTTATATGCAGATCTCAGAAAACGTGTTATCAGAAAATCAGAGCGACTTTCAAACATTTCATACTCAAATCAACAATTCATATTTGAGGATCCATTTCATATTCAAAAACACTTTGGCATAACATAACTGAACATATTCATCTTATCATATCATATCATATACCATGTTTAACCCCCGTGGTAGGGTTGTGCTATCCCCGGTGGCCAAACCAGGCAGTATCATGTGGTGAACTTTCCATTTTTCAATCTCGGAGCCCCGAGTGTGCACACAGGAAAGAACACGTAAAAAGACCACTTTGTTTCCAAAGTGGTTGCACTCATATCATATCATGGTGGTACCAACCATATCACGTGAACAGTATTATCATATCAGAACCATATTCAGAACAGATAAGTATGCCAAAGTTTAATCATATCCATATCATATCAAAACACGTGCGAAACATATTCATATCATTTCTATTTGATCAAAAACAGATCCATATCATTTCATATAACATGCATAAAATTTCAATGATATCATATTCGCTCTTTTGTATATTTCAGAAACATGTCAAATATTGCTCATGTCTACACATTTCATGTCAAACATTTCTTTTCTCTTTCATGCGTATCTCATGAGGGAAAGCAAAACATATACTGAGGTTGTTTTTCACTTTTTCTTTTTCTTTTTAAAACAACATGCACATTTTTACAAACCAACCTCAGTTCATTTCTTTTTATGCAAATCCAGCATAGGAACCCCGCTTACCTGGACGACTTAACTTTTCCAAAAATTTCCTCAAAAATGTCGAGTCGACTATAAATCGTCACCTATAAAAATAATCACGTAATTTCTGTAAGTTTCCAATATATCACATATGTCGATATTTAAGCCTAAAATTCTTAAATAACCTATTTTAAATTTCTCAAAACTTAAAACCTTCATAATCCCAAAATATATCATTACTTCATAAAATCACCAATATCCACCACAACCCACGTCATACACAAAACACCAATATTTAAACCCGAACAGCCAACAAATCTCATAATCTAAACCAATCATACTAACAACTCCAGCACCCAAACCAATCAACCCCGTTACTCCTCGGACTCAGTCCGGCAAAACCAATCAGCAATTAAATACAGTGTAATGTGCTAGTACAAAAATACATTAAATTCACGAGAATTCTTTGAAAAATACTTACATTGCTATATAATAATTTATGGAGGATCACGGAGGCGCAAGAAGTGGAAAAATAGTTGCAGAACAGTGCAAAATACACTGTGGCCGTGGGTCACAGATACCCACTTTTCAACGGGTGCAAACGAAGACCCGAGATTGATAGGGTAGGGCCTAGGGATGTCGGTGAAGCTAGTGGTGGTGATGGTTGGCCGTGGGTGGCGGCGCAAAGGGTGGTTTAAGATCAAAAATACCCAAAACGGAAATGGAGTTGGATGTGCTTCACCGGTGATGGATCGGAGGTGGGGTTGGGTTCAATGGGTTGCTTGGAGGTCGAGGATGAAGTGGTGAAGAAATGGCGGCCAATGGTGGTGCGACGGCGGCGCTGGAGTGAGGAGAAGGCCACGGCTTCGTGTGGCGCGTGGAGGCTAACGGTGGCGCCGGAGGAGCTGAAACTGGAGGGAGGTGGTCGTCGGCGGCAGGGGAGTCGAGTGGGGTGGGCGGTGTCGCGCACGGCGGCGCGACGGCGGTGGGCTGGGTGAGGAACGGCTGCACGGCGAGAGAGAGAGAGAGAGAGAGAGAGAGAGAGAGAGAAGAACTCGCGCGCGGGGAGGAAGACCAGGAGGAGGAAAAGAAAAGAAAAGAAAAAAAAGAAAAGAAAAAGAAAAGGAAAAGAAAAATAGAGGGAAAAGAAATGAGGTCCAATCCTCACATTTTTTGTCATAAAAAATGATCCAACAGAAACGATTTTAAAACTGCAAGTGAAATAAAATAATTCAAACACAGTGATTAAATTGAAAATAAATAATTAAATCCAACAATAAGTTAATTTAATTCGAGAAGAAATTTAAACACATAACAATAATTAATTTAAAGAAAGCACTTCAAAAAATAATTTTCGTAAACTAAAAATCATAAAAATAGTCTAATTAAAATCCAATAATTTTAAAACAAGAGAATAAATTCTGAATCAATAAAAATAATTCATTCATTAAAATACACTAAAATACGGGGTGTTACATCCTCCCCCCCTTAAAAAAATTTCGTCCTCGAAATTTGTAAGGTCAAACATTAACGTAAAGGCAAGATACAAGATATAACTCAAAACACGCTCGAAAAGACCATACCATCAACAACTCACAACAAGCATGAGTAATGCACTCCCAAGTCTACTCCTATAGGCGATTCCGTCATGCTCGCATTAGTCTCCCAATGACACATCATGTCTATTACTCTTAGGGTGACCACGAAATCCAAAATCTTCATTTCCACCAACAACATTAATACAACACTCAGCAAAAACCCAATGATTATTATCATTTTCGTAACACGAACTGTGCTAACCTCAATCGACTCCTATGTTAAAACTCACCCACCTTCATTGTATTCTAAAAGTTGGTAACCTATTAGCCACTTCCAAAGTTAACCATCAATAAACATTTCCATCATCCAGACTTATTCCCTCAAATTCAACAAGAATTATATCTTAAATCCGCATCACCAAAAGTTTCATCTCTAATTACAAATATCATCTCAAATTTTCAAATCACTAATAATCCCTTAAGATCAACACAATGTTTGAATCCTTAATTATATCACAACATAACACCATTGAGTACGAGGTAGCTCAACACTTACTAACCAGAAAACTCTCACCACATTTGGTAGAAAATTCTTGATCTCCAAAACCATGAACTATTTCACACTTTCCTCAAACTCACCAAGAATTCATTCCTGAATCAGCACCAACTATTATCCTTAAATCCGATATGGATCAAATCCCAAAACCTGCCACTAAAACCTCGAACTAATAACAATTATTTTCCCCAATTCAAACCAAAATTTTCAATCCTCATGGAAATACACGAACTAAATCAATACCTTCAATACCCACAGAAATATTCTCCTTGAAAATTCTTATATCAATAACTCAACTCTGATCAACCCTATTTAATGGTTACAGACTAATCAGTATCCAAAAATCAAGCTAGGACACTAAGCCTGCAGAGTTAAAAAAAAACTTAAATCTTATTACAAATTACTCCTTCAAATCTGTTATTCTAAAACCTTAAACTATATTAGAATCATTTTCCGAAATCTGTAAGATCGATGAATTTATATCCAATAATAAGACAACCGACTCCCGAAGTTTTCAAGATCTAAAATATTAAAAGATAACAAATCATTTCTTAAAGTCTGCAAACTTTAATCCTTTAGTGAAATTCTCGTAAATCTATCCTTAAAGTTGTTGAACTTACAATCTCTTATTCTAAAGCCTTGTGTCATATCTCCACAAAATCTAAAACCACAATTATCCTACGCCCCAAAGAGATCACCCAGACATGCCGTTCCTTTCATGCCTCAAGATTTCAAAAGCAAACCAAGTCGATAAAAGCTCAAGCCTACTACACTAAATATTGATACCTAACAACGACATTCTCAGTCATACCATCTTCTTGCCATAACTTAACCTTTAACCCCTTTTTTTTTTTTTTTGAACAAAATAAAATAAAACAAAATAATATAAAATAAATAACATAATTTCAATTCAAATAAAATAAAATCAAATAAAATGAAATAAATTCAATTTAAATAAAAGTAATAATTTCAAATTAAACCCTTAAACTTTTCTGGTACTGTACCTACTGGACATATGGTCTTACCCATTCTTAGCCATATCTTTAACCAACTCATATAATCCTTCCTACCATCAAATATTGTAAACCCGACATTGGTCTAAACTCCCGTACATCTTTAGAATCTAAACCACAAGAATCTAAACCTTAAATCTTATAAAGATTATCTCTTATAGTCCACAAAGTAAGTTTATTGGATCTAAACTCACTAAACCTCAAAATCTCAACGCTCAATCATAAAGTCGGCAAAATTTAAAATCTTCAATATCTACAAAATCCATTTTTATTCTTTACAAATTTACACCTCAAATCTGAAGTTTCTTCCTAAACCCACGGATATCCAAAACTTAAATGTTTTTAGTCTGCAGAACCTCAAACTTGAAATATTCTCATAATCATGTCTTAGTTCTCAAATTTCTATATATATCAAATATGAAATTACTTCCTAAACCGAATCGATATCCAAAACCTTATATGTTATAGTCTGTAGAACCTCAAAGTTATCATACAATTGAACTTATGTGCACCTTCCAAAACTATAAACATTACATCTTATAAAAGATCCTTACCTATAGTCAACAAAGTATGCCTACCTGATCTAAAACTCCCAGTGTAAAGAAAATCATTTATTAAAATCTAAAGCCTTAGTTCTCTTCAAAATCTTCTTTTTAAAACCCACACCATCTAAGACCTCAAACATCCTAGAATATATTCCAAAATGTTGCCGGATTCTAAAACTTTAAAAACAAATAAAATCATCTCTTGTAATCTACAAATTTCCATACCTCCAATCTGAGTTAACTTCCAAGCCTACAGATATTTAAAACCTCAGATTTCGTAGGCCATCCAACATGAGTATGCAAAAGCTCAAACCGAATATCTTTAAAATCATGTCCTAGTGCCTTCAAAATTTTAAAATCTTAAATATCATCAAACATCTTATTATAGTATGCCAAACCTCATATGTCATCTTTCGAAAGTACATGCCCTAGAAATGCGATTGAATCAAAACAAAATTCATACTTCTTCAATTTAGCAAACAACTTTTTATGTCTGAGTGTCCAAGGTATCAGCTTCAAATGTTCCTTATGCTCAGTCTTGGATTTAGAATATACCAGTATATCAATAAAACCACTACAATCTTATCCAAAAAATTCATGGAACACCCTGTTCATCAAATCCTGAATATTGCTGGGGCGTTAGTCAGGCCAAAAGGCATGACCAAGAACTCATAATGGCCATATCGGGTCCTAAAAGCTGTCTTAGCTACGTCTTTTGCCCAGATCTTCAATTGATGGTAACCCGATCGAAGATCAATCTTTGAAAATACTTGAGCACCCTAGAGCTGATCAAACAAATCATCTATACGAGGTAGCGAATACTTATTCTTTATGGTCACCCAATTTCGTTCTCTGTAATTAATACACATTCTCATCGATCCGTCATTCCTCTTCACAACCAACTCAAATCTAAAATAAATGATTTCTTAGAATCTATCTATACTCCAAAATTTCACACACTATAGTTTGCAGAACCTCAAACTTGACTTTCGGTCAAACTTATGTAAACTTTAAAATCTAAACCTCCAAGTCATGTCCTACAACCTTTAAAATAAGCCCATCAAATCTGCATCCTTAAATTCCCAAAACCTCAATCCATAAAGTCTACAGAATCTCAAACCCGGAATTTCCCACAATCATCTAGCTTGCAGTCCTCAAATTTCTATACCCCAAGTATGAAATTACTCCTTAGACTAACAGATATCCAAAACCTCATGTTATAGTCTGCAGAATCTCAAACCTAGGCTCTGATACCAACTGTAACGCCCCGTACCCGAGGGTCCGGAGAGTTAACTCATGTCACTTAAAAATCATTTTCCTTCCACATAGTACATATTCTAATCTTTCCCAATCGCACAAAATACTCATATATTTACATCATCAGAGCACAACAAACTTACTGAATGAAAATCCTCAATACCCATACAAACCTTCTATGCTTAAACCATCATTCTTAACTCTTCTCACCCATGCTACATATCCTTGATCCTCAACTGAAACATTCAAATCATCTGGAAAATATTGTGGAGATAAGGGGTGAGTTATCAACAACTCAGTAAGCAGGGAACATATACTAGCATGTAAACATGAGCCCTTTTCAGAAAGTTCAATATGCAAAAACAAAACATTTTATTTTTATATGCAGATCTCAGAAAACGTGTTATCAGAAAATCAGAGCGACTTTTCAAACATTTCATACTCAAATCAACAATTCATATTTGAGGATCCATTTCATATTCAAAAACACTTTGGCATAACATAACTGAACATATTCATCTTATCATATCATATCATATACCATGTTTAACCCCCGTGGTAGGGTTGTGCTATCCCCGGTGGCCAAACCAGGCAGTATCATGTGGTGAACTTCCCCTTTTTCAATCTCGGAGCCCCGAGTGTGCACACAGGAAAGAACACGTAAAATGACCACTTTGTTTCCAAAGTGGTTGCACTCATATCATATCATGGTGGTACTAACCATATCACGTGAACAGTATTATCATATCAGAACCATATTCAGAACAGATAAGTATGCCAAAGTTTTATCATATCCATATCATATCAAAACACGTGCGAAACATATTCATATCATTTGTATTTGATCAAAAACAGATCCATATCATTTCATATCACATGCATAAAATTTCAATGATATCATATTCGCTCTTTTGTATATTTCAGAAACATGTCAAATATTGCTCATGTCTACACATTTCATGTCAAACATTTCTTTTCTCTTTCATGCGTATCTCATGAGGGAAAGCAAAACATATACTGAGGTTGTTTTTCACTTTTTCTTTTTCTTTTTAAAACAACATGCACATTTTTACAAACCAACCTCAGTTCATTTCTTTTTATGCAAATCCAGCATAGGAACCCCGCTTACCTGGACGACTTAACTTTTCCAAAAATTTCCTCAAAAATGTCGAGTCGACTATAAATCGTCACCTATAAAAATAATCACGTAATTTCTGTAAGTTTCCAATATATCACATATGTCGATATTTAAGCCTAAAATTCTTAAATAACCTATTTTAAATTTCTCAAAACTTAAAACCTTCATAATCCCAAAATATATCATTACTTCATAAAATCACCAATATCCACCACAACCCACGTCATACACAAAACACCAATATTTAAACCCGAACAGCCAACAAATCTCATAATCTAAACCAATCATACTAACAACTCCAGCACCCAAACCAATCAACCCCGTTACTCCTCGGACTCAGTCCGGCAAAACCAATCAGCAATTAAATACAGTGTAATGTGCTAGTACAAAAATACATTAAATTCACGAGAATTCTTTGAAAAATACTTACATTGCTATATAATAATTTATGGAGGATCACGGAGGCGCAAGAAGTGGAAAAATAGTTGCAGAACAGTGCAAAATACACTGTGGCCGTGGGTCACAGATACCCACTTTTCAACGGGTGCAAACGAAGACCCGAGATTGATAGGGTAGGGCCTAGGGATGTCGGTGAAGCTAGTGGTGGTGATGGTTGGCCGTGGGTGGCGGCGCAAAGGGTGATTTAAGATCAAAAATACCCAAAACGGAAATGGAGTTGGATGTGCTTCACCGGTGATGGATCGGAGGTGGGGTTGGGTTCAATGGGTTGCTTGGAGGTCGAGGATGAAGTGGTGAAGAAATGGCGGCCAATGGTGGTGCGACGGCGGCGCTGGAGTGAGGAGAAGGCCACGGCTTCGTGTGGCGCGTGGAGGCTAACGGTGGCGCCGGAGGAGCTGAAACTGGAGGGAGGTGGTCGTCGGCGGCAGGGGAGTCGAGTGGGGTGGGCGGTGTCGCGCACGGCGGCGTGACGGCGGTGGGCTGGGTGAGGAACGGCTGCACGGCGAGAGAGAGAGAGAGAGAGAGAGAGAGAGAGAGAGAAGAACTCGCGCGCGGGGAGGAAGACCAGGAGGAGGAAAAGAAAAGAAAAAAAAAGAAAAGAAAAAGAAAAGGAAAAGAAAAATAGAGGGAAAAGAAATGAGGTTCAATCCTCACATTTTGGGTCATAAAAAATGATCAAACAGAAACGATTTTAAAACTGCAAGTGAAATAAAATAATTCAAACACAGTGATTAAATTGAAAATAAATAATTAAATCCAACAATAAGTTAATTTAATTCGAGAAGAAATTTAAACACATAACAATAATTAATTTAAAGAAAGCACTTCAAAAAATAATTTTCGTAAACTAAAAATCATAAAAATAGTCTAATTAAAATCCAATAATTTTAAAACAAGAGAATAAATTCTGAATCAATAAAAATAATTTATTCATTAAAATACACTAAAATACGGGATGTTACATAATGGTCCTCCGGACTGCGAGTTTAAAATAGTTATCCCTGAAAAATTACAAAGTGCAGTAAATTGGTTTGGGTTACATTGATTGTAGAATTTAGATTTAGAAAAACAAAATTTTACTTTAAATATAATAATATTTTTTATAATATTTAAACACATCAAATCATAAATAAAATTCAAAATCAAATTTAAAATAATATTATTTTATTACATAATTGTATACACATTGTTATTATTTAGTAGTAACTTTATCATTTCCCTCGGACAATACATCAGATCTGATACATATATAGAGGATACAAAGTCTACTCTCTTGCAGAACGAATTAGCACTTACTTAATCATTTTGTCTAAATTCGCGTAAGATGAGCCAATCGGTTTACTTGTGGCGGCCTCCTCCGCCAACCTCTTCCATTCTTCAGCTTTCTTCCTCAACTCTCTCCCCTTTTCTCCATGCATCAGTTCTCTCACAAGGCTCTCTATTTTCTCTCTTTTTGCATCTCCCTCAATCTCCATGCCCACCCCCCATTCATTGCAAGAGAACCTACAATTGGTTTGTTGCTCAGCAAAGAACGGCCAACAGATCATTGGCACTCCGCTGCTCAAGCTTTCGATCGTGGAATTCCATCCACTGTGCGTCAGAAATCCTCCAACCGACGGATGGCTGAGAACTTGTTCTTGAGGACACCAACTTGCTAAAAGACTCCTTTCTTTGGTCTGTGCCAAGAACTCAGGTGGAAGAATGGACAAATCACCCTCCACGAGATCAGGCCTTATAATCCACAGGAATGTTTGATTACTATTTGCAAGTCCCCAAGCAAAATCAATTAATTGCTTGCTTGTCATGACCGTTATGCTTCCAAAATTCACGTAAACAACGGAGTTGGGTTCTTTTTTGTCCAGCCATTCCAGACACGAATATTCTTCTTTCCATAGGTTTGATCCAATTGATTTATATTCAACATCCGGGATCTGGTTTACGAGAAGTTGTAGGGGACCGATGGTGTAAATAGGGGGAAACATGGATGAAAGTGAGTCCAAAACTTCTTGCTCTAAGGTCTCAAACGTATTAAAGATAAGAGCAGACGCCTTTCGAGCTCTCTCGGCTTCGACCATTGGAAAACTTAACATATATTCATCAGGATCTGTGGTTCTAATGAAGCTTGGAAGATCCCTGAAACGGATACCTTTCATACCAGGAATCCAATCTATGACCATATCCAAATACCCATTGGTTAAATAACTCGCATCTGCACATCAAAGAAATTGCACAATCGATACATCAGATCAGTTCATGCCAATTGTCAAAGTTCTACTTACAAGCTTAGTGTTTAGCCGAAGATGAAACGAGAATTAGCGGGTATGAAAATAAAAGAATGAAGTTATAATTGACTGATAAGTTAGTAGTAGTACCTTTGAGTGGTGTTAGACCTTCCTCCACGAGACGGCGATATTGAGCGTAGCCCATGAAACCACAGGCGCTGGTCGTCCAGAAAAGAACCTCAGGGACGCCCAGTTCTGCTGCTGCGTCAAGAGTGAAACTCATGACACCGTCGGAAACTATGCAAGAGACTGGGGGGACGTTGGACGAAGAGGTGTCGTTCAGTTTCCGAAGAAGGTTTCTGAAGGGAGTTAAGCAATGCTTTTTCGTGGATTCGCACAGGGACGGAATGTCCTGGGTTGCTTCGGCATCGGACTCGGGAAGGCCGTCGGGAATTGTTGTGAATCGGAAGGAGGGAAGGCCGTCGAGAGAGTTGGGACCTCGGGATTTCAGGAGACGTTTGTGGTTGAACTCTGAGTTGACGAAAGTGATATGAAAGCCTCTGTAGTGCAGGAGTTTGGCCAACTTTAGCATTGGGTTTATGTGGCCTTGAGCTGGGTAGGGGATGCAGACTGCATGGGGCTTCTCCATCAGTTAAGGCCTTCGGAATCAACACAGTCTCTCTCTCTCTCTAGACACAGATCAATTGAAAATGGGATAATCTTGGCGAGAGAATTGGCATTTGTTTTTATAGAGCTAGCAAGTGAAATTACCCGCTCTTCTTTCCCACCTCAGCCGCCAGAGATTTGGAAGTCGGCCTAAAAATCTTTAATTTTAATGTGGAGCTACTATGCCGCCCAGTCTTACCGCTTTTTTTTTTTTTTTTTTAATACATTTAAATATTTTTAATAAATAAAAAAAATAAATCAATATACTTAAAATTAATTTATGAATTATTAAATAATAATAATAAAAAATTTAGACCAGCGATCAACTTAGCGATCAAACGAAGGAGGCAAAGTAACTTTTCTCTTAATTGTATCAGCCAAAACATAATATGGTCAATCTACGGCTCTCATTTCAATGAATCTACAGTTACACCACCGACGTCAAGTTGTCAAAGCTACAGATAAATAAAGATGTCAGAAAGGAACGAATTACGAGAATCATTAACCATACGTCATTAATATAATATAATATTTCGATCTCTTACTAATTATGGTAATGCGTACATCAAAATCAGATTGTTTTTGAAACTTTAAAACTCGTTCATCAGACGTGACGCCAGCTTCTAATCATTCTTACCGTGCACAATTCGTGATCGTGATAAAGATTTACACGATTTGTTTATTTTATTATTTTAATTGTAGCGGTAGCTATTCGACTGAGTCACAAATTTATTACTTCATACGAGTAACTATTCAAATAATCGTAAATTGTATAATTGTGTAATTATTTTAAAAATGAGTGGAGTTTATTATTAAAATCTTAATTTTTTTATATAAATTTTTTTTTTTCAAAATAATTATACGACAATTATACAAATCTTTTCTTATGTAAAATATAGAAATGTATAGTGAACGATATTTATCTTGGGCTTGAGGAAATCTCGTGTGCGTCTGCTTTGGGACTCCTTTGTTTTGTTTTTTTTGGTGTAGACAGTAGGTGCTGAATACTTGGCCCCTCGGCTGCTGAGAATCTTCAGCAATGACAAATAGATAAAAAATTAGAAATGATATATACAATAATGAAATATATAAGTTTTGTATAAATCTTTTATAAAAAAATAAATTATATCATAAAAAAGTATGATTTTTTTTTTATGGAATCTATATTTTTATAAGAAATTTATATATTTAAAATTTATAACTAGCATTATTCAAAAGAATTTATAACTGTTTTATATCTCAAATTTGAATAGAAAGCACAGTAAAACGAAATAAAATTATTACTCTTTGACCGCATAGAGCATATGTAAAGTATTCAAATAGTATAATTTGATTTTAAAGATCAATTTTAAAAGTTAAATTATGTATATAGTATATACTTTACGCATCGATTTGAAAAGAGAATAACACTTACAAAATTATAAAACTATTATTATTTTATAAAAATACAAATCATTTGAAGAGCAATTATTAAAAAAAAATTAGAAGTGATCATTGAAGTCTAGCCACTGCTCTTCTTCAATATGTGGCGTTCTCTCGTGGGTGTAGGGATAGAGGAAGTTCAAGAAAACATTGATATGCGGATATGATCAAGCCAGCATTTCACTATTAGTTTTTTTTCTTAAATAGTAAAGTGATGGATATAGCGTGCTACTCACGCCATACATAAATAATATTTAATACGTGTGTCTTTTAACAGATAATTATAATTTTTAAAGGAATATGTTGTTCCTATGTCGTGTTATTAATTTATATTATTTTTAAAATCCTTTTATCTTTTATCTAATTTTCTTTTCTTGTTTGCGTAGATAGAAGTATTGACATTGGCCTAATTAATTTATAACTAAAAGTGTTAAAATTGATTTATTTTTTAAATTTGGCTAGTTACTGTGACTGGACCAAACATTATTTTATTGTGTAAGATTGACTCCAACATACTGCAGCTTGGCTGTAGTGGCGGAACCAGCAATTATGTTGAGGGGGGTCAACTTTTCTAATGTATGACACATTTATGTAAAGCGTAATAATAGATATAATTATAGGATGTGAAAGCACTACGCATTCTTTTTGAAAAAATAGTGAGGTTCATTATTAAAAATAATTTTTTCATGTGAGTTATAAAAGTACCGACTTTTTTCAAAGAGAGTGGGTAGGACTTGCACATCCTAGAATTGCCAACATCATGTCTCTTATGTAAATTAAAACGAGATTAAAAAATCATAAAAATATAACTACGTATAAAAGTATATCTCGGTAATTTGCTACGTACATGTAGAAATAAAATTATAAAAACACAACTTAATATATGTTTCAGATTTTGACGATGTTTCGTGGAATAATATTCATCCATTGTTATTTTTGTAATGAAATATTTAGAATTTATTTTCTTCATATAAACTATCAAGAGATATTTTAGAATGTCATCTTTTATTCTAGTATGTAAGCTGCTTTATCAGATTTCATGTAAAATTTAGATATTTTCGTATCACATTAAACATATAATGCTATAATGGAAAGTTTAAATAAATTATTTTCTTACTCAATGAAGTCTAGAGGATAAAATCTCGCAACTATTTTTCATATAGATTATCGACCGTAAATAATTTTTCTTATATTTTCATTTTGGATTCCATATTAAGAAGTCCAATATTGTATAACAAAAAATTTTGGGATCCATTTTAATAAGTTTATTATTTATCCTAAACTTAGTTTTATGTTTAATTTTGAAGAAGCCACATCCTTGAAAATAAATAATATATAGAAATTAAATAGAATTTTGGGACTATAAGAAAAAAAACTAGAAATAGACATTTTTAGGTATATGGAAATTTTAGAAAATTTTAGGGAGTATATGGAGATTATAAATTTTTTTAGGGGTCATTTTCTATATTTATAGAATTATATATAAAATCTAAGGATATATTGTGTTTTCTAACTCGTTTGTTTTCGCAGATGAGATGAGATGAGTTGAGATTAAAATTAAAAAGTTGAATAAAATATTGTTATAATATATTTTTTAATATTATTTTTGTTTTGGGATTTGAAAAAGTTGAATTGTTTATTTTATTTTGTATTGAAAGTTGGGAAAATTGTAATAATTAGATGAGATGAGATTAGATGTTTTCTAAAAACAAACGAGACAGTTTCTAAGGGCCCATGACCCCCTTGAGTCCAACGTGGGTCCACCACTGCTTGATTGATACTGAAATGTTGTTAATTAAAATCATTTCATTATAACTTGTTTTTTAATTAAAGTCATTTCATTATAAATTGTTTTTTAATTAAAGTCATTTCATTATAAATTGTTTTTTAATTAAAGTCATTTCATTATTGTTTTTAATTAATCCGTTTTTTCAAACTAATGTCAATTTAAAATATATTAATGTTGGGAAACAATAATTTTCTTTATTAATTAATATATGGAGTGTATTTGTAATATTAAAAAAAATAAAAATTTATTATTTAAATATATAATATTATATTATTATTTTGACTTTGGGATAACTAGTCTAATATGGAGCACTATCTCTATTGGTTTGAACTTTAGCTAAAAGCTCTAGTTTAATCAAAATTTAGACTTGGCAATGGCTAAGTCATTGCCAATACTCTAAGGCATCGTTCGATTGTATAAATAAGATGATATGAGATTAAAAATTAGTGAATAGTAGACATCCCAAATTACCAATTTATTTTTTTGCTTTCTAATATATTATTATTATTTAAAAAATTAATAATAATTAGTTTAACTAAATTACTTTATTAATGAAATTCCTAAATTATAAAAAATAGAAAAAACTAGCATTATCCCACCCAAAAGAGGGGCCCCGCCCCCACTACCCCTTCCCCCTACCGCTCCGCCCCCGTGAGGTGGAGCGGATTACCCCGCCCGCATATGGGGCTTTAAGCGGAGGCGGGGCGGAACCCCACCCCGCTTCGTTTGTAACATACATATATATATATTAATTATATATAATACATATTATATAAAAAAAAATACCCAAGCACGTTTTTTTTTAATACCCCTGCCCATGTTTTAGTACCCAGTCGAAGAGCCCCCACCCTCTATTTCTCTTATTCCTTGCAATTCCTCTTCTCTCCTCTCTCTCTATGCGATTCTCGCCTCTTGATTCTCTCCAATTCGCCGTTTGCCTCACCAATCACCATCGTCATCTCGAGTCGCCTTCGCAGATTTCTATCGCCGTCTCAGCCCCAGCTCCAGGCGAATGTAAGTAAGGCTCAATGGCTCACTCACTCTCGTATCTCTTCGTGAATTGCCCTATATTTTTTTTAATTTTTTTATTATTATTTGTGATTGGAGATTGGAGGATGGGATTGTGAATTGTAGAGGACTTGATTGTGCATGTGGTTCTGTGAATTGCTTGATTATGCTCAATGTGGTATGAATTACTAAATAGTTGTGAAGGTTGGAGGGGCGGGGGGCGGACGGTTGGAGGTCCACCCAATGTTTTGAATACCGTACCGGACGCCGTACCGGTAAAGGTACTACTGGAATGAAATATTTCGGTACCGGTACTGTTTCGTATATCGTTTTGAGACAGTCAATATATAAATAAATTATATATAAAAATTATATTCCAAAATAATGATTTATATATGAATAAATTATTTATAAATACATATATATATAAATTATAAATAGTCTAGTCTGAATTGGGGGTCAAAAAATAAATTTATAGTTTGAAAAAATAGAAAAAAAAATATAGGCCGGTACGAAATGTATATGATATCTGTACCGTCCCAGTGGCCGATACGGCAAATACCGACTGGTTCGGTACGAGATTAAAAACACTGGATCCACCCCCACACCCATTCAAAGGATGGGATATCCTGCCACCGTAAGGACAGGTCACGAGGGCGGAACCTGGGAGAAAAATCCCAACCCTCGCCCATAACAGGATAAAGCAGAAAGCAGACATGGCGGTGGTGAAGTTGACAAAGGTTGGAAAATCGTGTTTCCCTCTGTTGCCCCAAGTCGTAGGTTCGAAACACCTCAAACTAAAATCACGAGGACTTTTACATGTTGACAGGTAGCAGTGATGGATTAGCTATGTATGCCGTGTTTGTTAAACATGCCAATTTTCTGAACCCCTAACCTCAATTCGAGCCGAACCTATCCCGTTTTGTATTTTTCGAAATTCCCGAATGACGGTGCGGTGAGGGAAATGGTCGATGTTCATGGCCACTATTTTCAATGGGGAAGTATTTAATAAAATATTTAATAATAATAAAATGCAGCTCTGTCAATGGAGTGATTGTCTGCCCGGTCAAAAGGGGCAACGCTACTGTCAATAGAGTGTCCATTCTGACCCTCGTTTTCTTTGATTGGGTTATCCAAAATTGAATACGAAGAACAACCAAAAAACACAAAAACCAAAATTGACCCACAATTCGACTGCACGACGTTTGCACATTCCATGACTGTATGTCTAAAAAAACAAAATTGACCCCAATTCGTTGCCTTTTAATTCGGCTTTTCAAAGCTTGTAATATATATATTAAATAAAAAATCTTTTGTAATGGATTAATCAAATACTTGGTTAAAATATCTTTCGCTACAACACTTCTCCATATTTATTTGTTGAGTAATTTTACATGAAAATCTTATATCATGCATCTTCATATAATTAACATGTGATTTATTATTTTTTTCTTTCTATCTTAATGCTTAAATATGTGTATTTAAATAAAATGATAAAAATGACAAATCACATATTTATTAAATAAAAGTATATAAGTTGGTGCTGTAAAGCTTTTTTTTATAATACTTCTCATAATTTATTGTCCTTTCCTTTATATTTTACTCCCATTGTTCGAGTGCGACACTTAATACTAAGTATAAGTCTTAAATAAATAAGTCTTATTTAAGTTTATTTTGTAAAAAATAAAAAATTCTACTAATTTCTATATTTTTTAAGTGGAATTTATTTTTTTTAAAAGCTGCTTATCTATTTGAACTTGTGAATAAAAATAAAATGGAGGATCGGGGCTTTTCTGTTCATTTCAATAACAGCCGGAAACAATTTTAAGCAGATTCCAGAATGGGCTCCATTGAATTGGGTTCACTCGAGGCATAGCCTAATAGAATCTTAGGCTTGAAGGTACTGTCAATCTCGGACACAAGAATATTGGATGACATGTTTCGATTGAGGTAAAAAATGGTTAACTTATCAATAAAAATAAAAAAAACTAAAAACTTTCAAAACATCGTACTAACTCAAACTGTTCGTACATAAAAACAACACCTACTAAAATTCAGATTATTCCATTAACGACATTTCTTTCATTACTCTCACATAAAATATAATAAAAATATAATTTTTTCAAATATTAAAATAAAAATTATATTTTAACAATATTTTATTCAACTTTTAATAAAACTTCTTATTAGCAGGAGGGGCATCCACGTGGACTGACCTCCCTTCACCTTGTAGTAACGTATGATATTAAGCCATACGTTACTTAAATTGTAATAGATGGCATGGCTTAATGCCATACGTTACATACTGTTGCAGCTTGCAACGTCTGCAAAATTAATTGCAGCGTAATGGCTGGCCTTCAAGGCAGCCGTGTATAGGTGGGCTATATCTAATCATCCTCAATTGATTTTTGGATCCATCTGAAATATGTTTTTTCTTGATAAGATATTTAGACTGTGAATTTGTTAAGTGTTACTCTAATTTTATACTACGTAGTACACTTTGCCACTAAGAGGAAACGCTTGTGATTTGTCAATCTAGAGAAACTTGTGGAGCAATTTGAGCTTGAGGTATTTTTCCGCTGTACTTTCTTACACATTTCATTTCATCTGAACTGCATAACCAAACAAAACCTTATTCTTACACTTTCACATATCATCTAAGTCCTCTTTTTGTCTTACTCCTCTTTAACATCTGTAAAATAAAATTTGATAGATGGAAGGTAAATCCACGGCTTGTTAAGTAGGAATGATTAAATCATGTGTAACATAACAGCCTCAATTTAAGAAAGTCTAAGCCCCACGTACGTATCAGCATGTCTAGTGTTTAAAACAACTGTACAGTTATAAGAAAACATGCAGTTGGAAAAATCCTTTAGCCCTCAGGCTATAGGAAGGTGAAGATAAAAATATAAGGAACAAAGTCTAAGCCACTTTCCTAGAATTTAAGCAGGTATTTGTGCATCTAATCAACAATAAAATCCACAATATGCCTCAGCAAAAGTATGAAATATTCTTTTAGTTGTGCAGAACACACTTAAATAAAGTTATAAAAATTATTAATCTAAAATAAATACTTTTCATTATTCCATCACCTTCCAAATAGATTACTTTCAATAGATTACCTCCAAATGAATTAAATTAAAATAATATTGACAATTACCACAAGAACATAAGAAGGCACCAAATCGCCTTAAATTTCTTATCTGCACAACCAAGTACATAAATTTACTTGAAATACTATTGCTGAATTATTTTTAAGGATCTTAACCTCTAGCTAAGAAAATTAATAGATTAGGTCAACTACACAGAGACATATCAAATCAAGATAGGTCACTTTTAATTGAATCATATTAATGTGCAGTAACGCAGCTCAGCTGAGTTCAATTTAATTTTAAGTTGAGTCTAATATTCAAACACTCAACTCTTAAATTACTAAACTCATCTCAACTCAAAACCTTGTTACACGTGGGACTCATAAACTCTTTTAAATTAAAACATCTTTATACGTGTGACCTACAACCTTTTTCAATTTTTCATAAAAAATACTAAACTCATCTTAACATCTACACATACTTTAAACTAGTGTTTCAAATACCGTACCGTACCGACTATTGGGTCGGTACAGGTATTATATATATTTCGTACCGGCCCAAATACCGGCCGTATTGGCCGGTACCGGCCTATATTTCGGCCTGTAATTTTTGTTTTCATTTTTTCAAACTACAAGTTCATTTTTTGACCCCCAATTCATATCAAGCTATTTATAATTTATATATATATATGTATTTATATATAATTTATTCATATATAGACTATTATTTTGAAATATAATTTATATATATAATTTATTCATATATCTACTATCTCGAAACGGTACACGAAACAGTAACGATATCGAAATATTTCGTTCTAGTGCCTTGACTGGTACGGCGTCTGGTACAGTATTCAAAACATTATTTTAAACTCAATTTAAATAGGCTCCACATAATTATCTCCACTTCTCAACTCATTATTATTTATAAAGAACTCAATTTAACTGAATTTAGTTCAACATCCAAACTCAGAAATCAACTCTAACTCTAAAAACATGAAAACATGGGCAGGAATAGCCATCATGACATGTTTATCCGAAGCATAAACATTTTCATCATATTTCAAGTATACAAATTAGTGAGCCTGACAAGAATAAAAAATAATGAATTCCCTCAAATACTACCAACGAGTTCAACTCAATCATGTCTCATACATGACCAAGGAGGTATTCAAATTGCAGCTTTACTCCTATCATGTCTCATCCACTGGAGCACAAACTTATTGAGCTCTAGAAATGTCTGCCCAAATTATAAACAAGAAGCTTTATTATTAAGCTACTTTGTGAGAGTTCTCTCACAAAGCTAGCTGGGCTGAAAGTAAACCAAATCAAAATACAATAAAATCTTCTTGTATAATGGCTGATGCAGAAGACTTATGCAAGTTATGAACGTATAATTAAAACATTGTAAATAGAATACTTTTCTTTATGATAAAATACAAATACGGGCTTTGTGTTGGGGGGAACATAGGAGAAGTACTACCCAACCCATGTGAATGAGGTGTCGAGGTTTAATTGGGCTATATATGAGTACTGGCCCTTGTCATGTGTCACTATATATATAGAAAGTAGTCATAAGAGACGAACGTAATTATTCTGTAAACTAACAGTGACTCCATCTGGTTTCAGTATCAAATTAAGATGACGGTTGGACTTTTTGTTTAGGCTTGGACATGGTCCATGTGTTGTTTATTTGGAATTGGTGTGATTTGTTTACTTGTACTCTTCTGTAGGATAGTGGTTTTTATAATTTTGTAATATTGATAATTTTATTTATTAATAAAATAAATAAGCTATCGGTTCCATAGAAGAGAAATCCCTCCTCTTTTGGAGGATGAGATGGTTGGAAATCCCTCCTCGTTTGAAGGATAGGGTGTTTGGAATTTGGATATCCCACCTCTTTGGAAGGTGAGAGATGGTTTCTTTATCTCTGTTTTTTTATAAAAAGTGATACTTTTTTACGAGAGTTTCTCGAAGTTAAGACAATGCCCATCGTAAAAAAATTTATGTGCAGGGAGGTATACAATAGATGTATAGTTTGGCTTGTATTCAAAATTTTTTTAAGTATTGACTAGTCACATCTGTAACTTTCTTAATAGATGAAATGAAGTATATTTTCTATAAATAATATATATATATATATATATATATATATATATAAGACGGTTGATTCTAGAAATTGGCGACCTCTTTGTTGTCGTCGAAAAGATTCCCACACATGAATCTGTGGAATATATGAATTAAATTTGTCTCGAATGATATGAATTTAACCTAAAATAGATACATAAAAAAAAAATCATTTGTATAGGTTAGGATGATTTGAGTTGTTGGGAAATTTGAAAGGGCTGAAGCGACCGATGGAGGTAGATGTAGTTCCACCCTCTCTCCCGTTTAATTTGTTAATAATTGCTAGCTTGAGCTAACAAAATCTTATATCTGTGATGGTTTGGTAGCTGCAGATCATTCACAGTCGACGCAACAGCGAATTGTGTCCACAGAAACAGAAGGTCATGAAGTCGACGTTCCGTCAGAAAGTCCTCCAAATAACTAAAGCAATAATTGATGAACAATATATATATATATATATATATAGACAGATAATATATGCCATTCTCCTCAAAACCAATAACCCCACAAATTCCTTAACTACAAACTTCACCAAATTCTCCTCAAAAGCAATAACTCTACAAATTTCATAATCACAAACTCTACCAAATTCTCTTCAAAACCAAAAACCCCACATATTCCATAACCACAAACTCCACCAAATTTTTCTCAAAACCAAAAATCCCAAAAATCTGTGATTTTTTTCATGAAATTCTCGGCATTTCAACAGTCAACACAACAATGAGAGAAACAAAGTAATTAAAAAAATAAAACATAAATAATTTTCCCATAACTTTCTCGGCAACCAAACACACGAGAGAGCTAAAATAATACAGAGAAATCAATGGCAACGCATGTCATAAAAATGAGAATCGGTTTCCTCAACAGAGTCCAAATCAGAAATCTAAACAAGATAGAAAAAAAATTGCAAATCAAACAGTAGACGATTCCATGGTGTTTCTCAGCAGCCAAACAGCGAAAAAAGCTAAAATAATACAGAGAAATCAATGACAACACAAGAATAAAAATGAGAAGCGGTTTCCTCTAACAAAGCCAAAAATCATAAACTGAATCCGAATGAGAAAAATCAAAACAAAATGCAAATTAGTAAAAGTGAGCCATAACTTTCTCGGCAGCCAAACAACAAAGACATTGCCGAGCCAAAGACATAGGTGAAGACCTTGTATGCTTACCTTGATCATGGTGTCGGGAGGAAGAAAAATGGGAAGAGAGAAACATAGAAGGAGAAAGATATTCCAGGAAAATGAGGGAAAATAAGAAACAGTTTTGATTTTGAAGAAATCGAAGTAAAACTTACAAAAATTACCGATGATGAGGGATTGCGTTTGTTGATGTTGCGAGGGAGTGGCCAATTGATGGAGAGGACTTTTGCGAGATGAAGAAGAAGCCGAATGGTGATGCAGATGTATAGTAGTTCTTCATATATGGAGAACGACTCTAAATACCATATAAACAAACCGTAAAATGAGAATTGTGATGGAAATAATTTTTCTCTAAAAATTTTAAATAATCCCTAAATTATGGAAATAGGGAAGGGATAAAGAATCGGATGGGTATGTTAAGATTCAAACGCAGCAACTTTCTTTTGGGGCGAAATTCTCGCTATAATTTCTCGAAAGAGTAATGCTATATACAGTCGTGGAATGCGCAAACACCATGCAGTCACTTTGAAAAATAGTGGAGTCTATTATTAAAAAATTAATTTCTTTTCATGTGGATTCCATATTTATTCATTTTTTTCAAAATGACTGCATGGCACTTGCACACTCACGATTGCAAGTATCATTTCTCTTCTCGAAAATCGTTCAATTCATGTGCTATTGCTATTGGCCGTGTACATTTTTGCAAGTACTTGCACTTGCGGGCATTAATTACCGTCTCAACTCGAAAGGGAGACCTGATTTGTGCAAGGAATAAATCTGCTTCAGCAGCCCCAGCACACTCTACGTACTGGGTGAGGAAAAAAAAAAAATTATGTGAAGTGTATGGAGAATGTGATGAATAGTAAAATGTGATATAACAATACCCTTATGCAAGATACTCGAAGAGCGTGCAACGTGGTGGTCCTCGTGAGTATAAAATAGTTATCCCTGAAAAATTACGAAGTGCAGTAAATTGGTTTGGGTTACATTGATTGTGAAATTTAGATTTATCCTTTTTTAAAAATTAAATTCGTCTCAATTTATTATTATAATTTTTTTAAATTTTAATATAAAATATATTAAATAATTTAATTTTTTTAAATTTTAAATAAATAATAATATTATAACAATATTTTATCATCTTAAATCAACTCAATTTAACATTCAAAATGTAAATTAAAAAAACAAAATTTTAAAATTCTATTTCAAAAAAAAAAAATTAAAACCAACATTCATTGAGAAAAAACTAGTTCAGACAATACATCAGATCTGATACATATATAGAGGATACAAAGTCTACTCTCTTGCAGAACGAATTAGCACTTGATTAATCATTTTGTCAAAATTCGCGTAAGATGAGCCAATCGGTTTACTTTTGGCGGCCTCCTCCGCCAACCTCTTCCATTCTTCAGCTTTCTTCCTCAACTCTCTGCCCTTTTCTCCCAGCATCAGTTCTCTCACAAGGCTCTCTATTTTCTCTCTGCTTGCATCTCCCTCAATCTCCATGCCCACCCCCCATTCATTGCAAGAGAACCTACAATTGGTTTGTTGCTCAGCAAAGAACGGCCAACAGATCATTGGCACTCCGCTGCTCAAGCTTTCGATCGTGGAATTCCATCCACTGTGCGTCAGAAATCCTCCAACGGACGGATGGCTGAGAACTTGTTCTTGAGGACACCAACTTGCTAAAAGACTCCTTTCTTTGGTCTGTGCCAAGAACTCAGGTGGAAGAATGGACAAATCACCCTCCACGAGATCAGGCCTTATAATCCACAGGAATGTTTGATTACTATTTGCAAGTCCCCAAGCAAAATCAATTAATTGCTTGCTTGTCATGACCGTTATGCTTCCAAAATTCACGTAAACAACGGAGTTGGGTTCTTTTTTGTCCAGCCATTCCAGACACGAATATTCTTCTTTCCATAGGTTTGATCCAATTGATTTATATTCAACATCCGGGATCTGGTTTACGAGAAGTTGTAGGGGACCGATGGTGTAAATAGGGGGAAACATGGATGAAAGTGAGTCCAAAACTTCTTGCTCTAAGGTCTCAAACGTATTAAAGATAAGAGCAGACGCCTTTCGAGCTCTCTCGGCTTCGACCATTGGAAAACTTAACATATATTCATCAGGATCTGTGGTTCTAATGAAGCTTGGAAGATCCCTGAAACGGATACCTTTCATACCAGGAATCCAATCTATGACCATATCCAAATACCCATTGGTTAAATAACTCGCATCTGCACATCAAAGAAATTGCACAATCGATACATCAGATCAGTTCATGCCAATTGTCAAAGTTCTACTTACAAGCTTAGTGTTTAGCCGAAGATGAAACGAGAATTAGCGGGTATGAAAATAAAAGAATGAAGTTATAATTGACTGATAAGTTAGTAGTAGTACCTTTGAGTGGTGTTAGACCTTCCTCCACGAGACGGCGATATTGAGCGTAGCCCATGAAACCACAGGCGCTGGTCGTCCAGAAAAGAACCTCAGGGACGCCCAGTTCTGCTGCTGCGTCAAGAGTGAAACTCATGACACCGTCGGAAACTATGCAAGAGACTGGGGGGACGTTGGACGAAGAGGTGTCGTTCAGTTTCCGAAGAAGGTTTCTGAAGGGAGTTAAGCAATGCTTTTTCGTGGATTCGCACAGGGACGGAATGTCCTGGGTTGCTTCGGCATCGGACTCGGGAAGGCCGTCGGGAATTGTTGTGAATCGGAAGGAGGGAAGGCCGTCGAGAGAGTTGGGACCTCGGGATTTCAGGAGACGTTTGTGGTTGAACTCTGAGTTGACGAAAGTGATATGAAAGCCTCTGTAGTGCAGGAGTTTGGCCAACTTTAGCATTGGGTTTATGTGGCCTTGAGCTGGGTAGGGGATGCAGACTGCATGGGGCTTCTCCATCAGTTAAGGCCTTCGGAATCAACACAGTCTCTCTCTCTCTCTAGACACAGATCAATTGAAAATGGGATAATCTTGGCGAGAGAATTGGCATTTGTTTTTATAGAGCTAGCAAGTGAAATTACCCGACTCTTCTTTCCCACCTCAGCCGCCAGAGATTTGGAAGTCGGCCTAAAAATCTTTAATTTTAATGTGGAGCTACTATGCCGCCCAGTCTTACCGCTTTTTTTTTTTTTTTTAATACATTTAAATATTTTTAATAAATAAAAAAAATAAATCAATATACTTAAAATTAATTTATGAATTATTAAATAATAATAATAAAAAATTTAGACCAGCGATCAACTTAGCGATCAAACCAAGGAGGAGGCAAAGTAACTTTTCTCTTAATTGTATCAGCCAAAACATAATATGGTCAATCTACGGCTCTCATTTCAATGAATCTACAGTTACACCAACGACGTCAAGTTGTCAAAGCTACAGATAAATAAAGATGTCAGAACGGAACGAATTACGAGAATCATTAACCATACGTCATTAATATAATATGGGTGGTGCTACAGCCCCCGCTGGGGGCTCCCGCTGGGAGCTCCCGCTGGGGCTGTAGTATTATTTAATATATATTTTATTTAAATAATTTTTATATAGATTTTTTAATATTTTAAAATATTTTAAAAAAATAAAATAAAATAAAAATATTATTAAGAAAATATTTTTTTAATCTAAAAGTAAAAAATATATATTAAAAAATAATTTCTTAATCACGAAGTAAAATAAAAAATTATAAAAAAATCATGATTAAGAAAATATTTTTTAATAATATTATGATTTTTTTTAAAAATATTTAAAATAGTCATATTACAGCCTCCGTTGGGGGCTCCCGTTGAGCTTAACATGTACTTTTTTATGTGTAATTTTTTAATTTATTTTTTATATAGATTTTTTTACACTTATAAATATTTTTAAAAAATAAAATAAATTTAAAATATCATTAAAAAACACTTCTTTAATCAGAAAGTAAAAAAAAAATCATTAAAAACACTTTCTTAATCAGAAAGTAAAAAAAATCATTAAAAAACACTTCCTTAATCAGTAAGTAAAAAGCAAATCATTAAAAAACACTTCCTTAATCAGAAAGTAAAAAACAAATCATTAAAAAACACTTCCTTAATCAGAAAGTATAAAAAAAACACTTCCTTAATCAGAAAGTAAAATACAAATCATTAAATATTAATTTTTATTCTACTTCGTTATTAAGAAAATATTTTTAAATAATATTATAATTTTTATTTTATTTTTTAAAATATTTAAAATTATTAAAAATATCTATATAAAAATAAATTTAAAAAATATATATAAAAAAAAGGCTGCAGCCCAGCGGGAGCCCCCAGCGGGACATGTAGCATTTTCCATATAATATAATATTTCGATCTCTTACTAATTATGGTAATGCGTACATCAAAATCAGATTGTTTTTGAAACTTTAAAACTCGTTCATCAGACGTGACGCCAGCTTCTAATCATTCTTACCGTGCACAATTCGTGATCGTGATAAAGATTTACACGATTTGTTTATTTTATTATTTTAATTGTAGCGGTAGCTATTCGACTGAGTCACAAATTTATTACTTCATACGAGTAACTATTCAAATAATCGTAAATTGTATAATTGTGTAATTATTTTAAATGAGTGGAGTTTATTATTAAAATCTTAATTTTTTTATATAAATTTTTTTTTTTTCAAAATAATTATACGACAATTATACAAATCTTTTCTTACGTAAAATATAGAAATGTATAGTGAACGATATTTATCTTGGGCTTGAGGAAATCTCGTGTGCGTCTGCTTTGGGACTCCTTTGTTTTGTTTTTTTTGGTGTAGACAGTAGGTGCTGAATACTTGGCCCCTCGGCTGCTGAGAATCTTCAGCAATGACAAATACATAAAAAAATTAGAAATGATATATACAATAATGAAATATATAAGTTTTGTATAAATCTTTTATAAAAAAATAAATTATATCATAAAAAAGTATGATTTTTTTTTTATGGAATCTATATTTTTATAAGAAATTTATATATTTAAAATTTATAACTAGCATTATTCAAAAGAATTTATAACTGTTTTATATCTCAAATTTGAATAGAAAGCACAGTAAAACGAAATAAAATTATTACTCTTTGACCGCATAGAGCATATGTAAAGTATTCAAATAGTATAATTTGATTTTAAAGATCAATTTTAAAAGTTAAATTATGTATATAGTATATACTTTACGCATCGATTTGAAAAGAGAATAACACTTACAAAATTATAAAACTATTATTATTTTATAAAAATACAAATCATTTGAAGAGCAATTATTAAAAAAAAATTAGAAGTGATCATTGAAGTCTAGCCACTGCTCTTCTTCAATATGTGGCGTTCTCTCGTGGGTGTAGGGATAGAGGAAGTTCAAGAAAACATTGATATGCGGATATGATCAAGCCAGCATTTCACTATTAGTTTTTTTTCTTAAATAGTAAAGTGATGGATATAGCGTGCTACTCACGCCATACATAAATAATATTTAATACGTGTGTCTTTTAACAGATAATTATAATTTTTAAAGGAATATGTTGTTCCTATGTCGTGTTATTAATTTATATTATTTTTAAAATCCTTTTATCTTTTATCTAATTTTTTTTTTTGTTTGCGTAGATAGAAGCATTGGCATTATTGGCATTGGCCTAATCAATTTATAACTAAAAGTGTTAAAATTGATTTATTTTTTAAATTTGGCTAGTTACTGTGACTGGACCAAACATTATTTTATTGTGTAAGATTGACTCCAACATACTGCAGCTTGGCTGTAGTGGCGGAACCAGCAATTATGTTGAGGGGGGTCAACTTTTCTAATGTATGACACATTTATGTAAAGCGTAATAATAGATATAATTATAAGATGTGAAAGCACTACGCACTCCTTTTGAAAAAATAGTGAAGTTTACTATTAAAAATAATTTTTTCATGTGAGTTATAAAAGTACCGACTTTTTTCAAAGAGAGTGGGCAGGACTTGCACATCCTAGAATTGCCAACATCATGTCTCTTATATTTCTTCCAGTAGTGTTTTGGATTCCGAATTCGGGACTCAAAAATGTCTCCAATGTTTTTTTTTATTTATTGATTAAGTAAATATTTTTTAATGGTGTTGTGAATTTTTTATTTTTTTTAAAATATTTATGATGATTAAAAAAACCATAAAAATAAAACAAAAATAAAAAAATAAAATCAACTATTCGGTGAACTGTTTCGGGCTACTTTTTTGGTAATCCTAGCAGAACTCTATTTCTTCTTATATAAAAAGGTCAGGATGTCGATTTCCCATTAGGGAAATGCTGGATATCCCGCTGGGATTTATAGTGTATTTTTATGTGTTTTTTTAAATTTATTTTTATATAAATTTTTTAATAATTTTAAATATTTAAAAAAAATAAAAAGAAAATCATAATATTATTAAAAAATATTTTCTTAATCACGAAGTAATTTTTTTACTTTATAATTAAATAAGTGTTTTTTTAATGGTATTCTAAATTTATTTTATTTTTTTAAATTATTAAAAAATATTAAAAATTTTATATAAAAAAATAACTTAAATAAAACACATGTAAAACAATATTACACAAGACTGGGGCTGTAGCATGACCCTTTCCCATTAACATTGAAAAGTCGGCTATCGTATCGGAAGAATCAATTTTTTTTTCAGAGCAATGCTAGGTACAGTTTCCAAATGGAGACTGCAATGCAAACCTATGCTATTTTAACTTTAAAATTTTTTAAAATTACAAAATTATCCCTCCTAAAATTATATTTTCTCTCATTTAATAATGTGCCTGCACATGCAGTCCCCACTTGAGGACTGCAAATAGAATTTCTCTTTTTTTTATAATAGTTTATTTTTAAGAAACTTTTTAATACATCTTATTTAATTTTTATAACTTTATCATATTTTTATACAAAATAAAATAAACAATTCAATTTTTCAAATCTTAAAATAGAAATAATATTAAAAAAATATATTCTAACAATATGTTATTCAACTTTTAATTTTTATTTCAACTCATATCATCTTATTTGTGAAAACAAATAAGTAATTATACTTTATAATATATTTTTTATATAATAAAATAAGGATATTTTATAAAATAATGATACGTGTATAATATTTTTTATATAATTATATTTTAAAAGAAAAATATTTATATAAAATGATGTTATTGTTCTAAAATATTGTGCAAAACACACACACTAACGATAACAAATAAAGTAAAAGCAAGCACGATCAAACACACAACGCTTGAGTAAGGTGTCGAGCGCGCATCGAGCGAATGACCAAATCAACATTGACTCGAGCGGGGTGTCGAGCGGGGCTCGATCGAACACTAAGGTTATTGTCTCGCTCAAGCTTACTGTCGCGCAGGATTCGAGTGAACTCATGGGCTAAACTTCGCTCAAGCTCACTGGTGAGCACATGTCGAGTGAACTTATGGGTTGAGTTTCGCTCGAGTGCACGTCGAACAAATACTTTATTTCTCTATTTTCTATCTCAAAACTAGTTTTTACATATATTCCAACAGCTATTTTTATAAAAATATTCTTAATTTAAAATATAATTATACCAAACATCTTTTAAAAAAATTGTGCGCCTGTTATTTTTTTGCAAAAGTAAACCTCGTTTAAAATATAATTATGTAAGATGTTGTGAAAGGTAAGATGCACGTTTATTATTTGAAATATCTTTTTTATTAGTCACTATATATTATTCTACATACTATACTTCATCTTATAAAAAAAATTTCTACGTCCGAAAAAAAAGTGGCCGATATTTATCTTGACTTGAGGAAACCTCGCGTGTGTGCGCTTTGGGTCTCAGGTCGGGTCAGTCGGCTCCGCGGCTTGTGCAACAGTGTTTACAGTGGTCGCACGTACAGGCTGTGGTTTGACAGCAACTTGTGAGTAATCGAAGGGCATAGGAAAATGATTTATATAAAATATTTTTTATAATTATATTTTAAATGAAAGATATTTAAAAAAAAAAGATTTAAATATAGGTTTCACATTTTATATATCTACTTAAAAATATATCATTTTATGTTTTTATCTACGTAATGAAAATTATTCATATTATTTTTATAAGTAAAATAAGATAAAAAAATTACATATTTTTAAATTGACGTGCATGGTGTGAAATTTATAGATAGCACGATTTTTTTTATAAAATATTTTATAAAAATAATATTATTTTATAAAAATATTCTTGTTTTATAATATTATTATATAATATATTATGTATAAAAATCATTACTCTCGTGTTAAAGCTCACATTTATAGCTATCTGTACGTGACAGTGCGTGGGTACAAATCTAAAAAATTGCATTAAATAATATATTATTTTTTAAATTAGACGAGGGTAGCACGACTCTTTTGTTTTGTTTTTTCGGTGTAGACAGTAGGTGTGGAGAAATTGGCCCCTCGGTTGCTGAGACTCTTCAGCAATGACAAATAGATAAAAAATCAGAAATGATATATAAAATTCTGAAATAAGTATAAGTTTTTATAAAAAATAAAAAATTTGTAATTTTATAAAAAAAATTATATATTTAAAATTTATATATAGCATTACTCAAAATTATTTTATAACTATTTTATATCTCAAATCTGAATCGAAGCCAAGATAAAACAAAAGATGAGAAACTCTACTTACAACCGCCCCTGCGTAACCCTATGCAACCGGCGCCTCTTTTCATGAAAAAATTTATTTGTTTAATAATTCTGTCACGTCTTCTTATCATTTCATTCCCTCTTTGTTTCTCTATCAATTTTTTTTACCTTCTTTTTCCTCCCTCTCCCTTTTCATGAAAAAACCCTGCCTGTTTCCCTCCGTTAAAAGAAAAGAGAGAAGCAAAGATGGAAAAACCAGAAAACTGGATGCATTGTAACTAATTGTAGCCTCTTATTTCGATTCTGCTTGCAAGGTTTGTTAAGGGTTCTACGTGAAAATAATCCTATAAAAAAAAGGGTTCTACATGAAAATAGGAAATTCCACCCTTAAGGTTCATCTCTATACAGTAGTTACGCCAGTTAGAGAAGATGCAGAGGCCCAACTTTCCTGATGTGAAAAGATAGTAAACCCTTCCATTAGCAATGAGCATGCGCTAGATACCATGTTATAAAGCTTACAATGACTTGTGAAAAAACTAAAACAAAGCTCATGCAATTAAAGAAATTGACCGGCACGCATAGGCACCATTACATACACTCATGCTTAGTCCTTTCTGCACTTCTTCATAGTTGTTGTATTCTGCCTCCAGATTTTGACGCGGGATGATTGGTTGGCATGTTGACTTATGAGGTGTTATTGATAAGTTCACACAAGGATTCAAAACATTTCTACCTTTTTCTTGAAGTTGCAGCAATCAATAGCTCTATGTGAGAGGAGTTGCTGCCTACTAAGACCTGCTGTACCCATTCGGATTTTCCTTGTGGAGATTTTTTTGTAGGTTTACAAACTTCAGAAGAATCTAGAAGAAATGTGAATCCCCTTCTGTATACTGTATGACAATTTGACATACACATAAGTACCTAATTAGTCCTGACTGTTCTCATTGCATGAAATAAGAAGTTGCCGACTGTGCAAATATATATCCTGAGTTGATTTGTTGGACTGTTGGGTCTTTTGCTTTGATTGGTATATATATTATTGCTCAGGCAGTTGTTAGTTCGACTTCCGGAACCTTCATCTTTGGTGTATATGCTGTTGTTTCTTCAGTACTAGTGATCTGAACCCATTCATTTACCAGAGGGTTTGAATCATAAGTTGGTCTATTGTGCCTAAAAAAATATGTAGTGGAGACTATGCGTAGGGCTCAACTCTCAGAAAGCTGAAGTGCTGAAAATGTAGAGAGAGGAAGAAGAATGTCAAAAAAATTGATAGAGAAACAGAGAGGGAACGAAATGATAAGAAGATGAGACGAAAATGTTAAAAAAATAAATTTTTTTATGAAAAAGAGTGCCGGTTGCATGAGGTTACGCAAAGGCGGTTGTACATAGCAGAATTGGTGTAGGGATAGAGGAAGTTCAAGAAAACATTGATTTGCGGATAAAATGATCAAGCCAGCATTTCACTATTAGTTCTTTTTTTTAAAAAAAAAAATGAGAAATGATTTGCAGCCGTGGACTCGTGTGTATAAGTATTGTATAGTCGTTTTGAATAAAGTAAATAAATATGAGATCTATATGAAAAAAAATTAATTTTTTAATAATAGATCTCATTCTTTTTCAAAACTACTACATATATAACGTTTGTACATTTCACGACTGTATGTAACATTACTTTTAAAAAAAATAGTAAAGTGATGGATATAGCGTGCTACTCACGCCATACATAAATAATATTTTATAAGTAATGTATCTATCCCTTTTAAGCATAATTATAATTTTAGAATACGTTTGGTAAGTGAAATGACAATAACTGATTTTAAATAAGTTTAATAAGATATTATTAAAATATTATTTTTAAATATTATTATTATTTTAATATTTGAAAGAATTAAATTATTTATAATATTTTATATGTAAATTTTAAAATATTATAATGATGAGATAGATATCTATCTATTTCAATATCTAACGACGCATTAAAGAAATATGTTGTTCCTACGTCGTGTTATTAATTTATTTCATTTTTAAAATCCTTTTATGATTTTCTTTTCTTGTTTGGGAAGTTAATGCATCGTTTGATTATATAGATAACAATATATGAGATGAAAATTTTGTAAATGATAATGAGATAATTTATGAATAATAGTAAAATAATTTGAATTAAGATGTTTTATGAGGTTTTAAAAAATGAGAGACAAAAAATTGAATACAAATATTATAAAGTTAAAATATTATTTTTGTTTTAAGATTTGAAAAAGTTGAATTGTTTTTGTTGCTTTGTTTGAAAATTTAGGAAAGTTATAATGAGATGAGTTGAGATGAAAGTTTAAAATTGAACAAAATATTATTATAATATTATTTTTTAAGATTTGAAAAAGTTGAATTATTTATTGCATTTTGTGTGAAAATTTAATTTTTTTTTTAATGATTAGATGAGATGAGATTAAATGCATTTTGTATCCTAGCCTAAATGAAAAAGTTAAAAATATAAAAAAATAAAAAGTATTTATGTTTAAATGGTATTTAGATGTTGAGAATAGATGAGATAAGTTGAGACCAGATAAAACCAAAGGGGGCCTAAAAATTGATTTTTGTCAGAAAAATGATTTTATTTTTCATTTTTAATAGTTGCAATGTTTATGTCATACATCAAAAGTTTGATATGTTAACCACAACCATTTAAAATGTGTCACTTGAGCAAGTGTGATTAAGGATGGCCAAATAAAAAAATAACATTATTTTTTTTTAATGATTGAGAACTTTAATTTTCATGATCGAGTCAAATGGTCGGCATCCCAAATTACCAATTTATTTATTTTTTGTTTTCTAATTTATTATTGTTTAAAAAATTAATAATAATTAGTTTAACTAAATTTTTATTTATTAAAGAAATTCCTAGATTATAAAAAAAAGTAGAAAAAACGAGCATTATCTCACCCGAAAGAGGGTAGTAAGCCCTAACAATTGGCATGATGCCAACCATCAAGTAGTAGTCCAGATGACAAAGGTTAGGAAATCGTATTTCCCTCTCTTGCTCGAAGTCATAGGTTCGAAACAACTTAACTTGGGTGAGTTTGGAGGTTGAAGTGAGTTAAGTTGAGATGATAAAATATTGTTAGAATATTATTTTTTAATATTATTATTATTTTAGAATTTGAAAAAGTTAAATTATTTATTATATTTTGTATTGAGATTTAAAAAAATTGTAATGATGAGTTGAGATGAGTTGATGATACAAAATGAATCTAATAAAACGTGTGAACTAAAATCATGAGGACTTTTTTTTTTGAAATAAAAATCATGAGGACTTTACGCACCTATAAGGTGGCAGTGTTGGACTTATCATGAGAACTGAATATTCCGCATTTGTTAAACATGCCAATTTAGACTACCCCAACCATCAATTCGAGCCGAACCTATCCCGTTTTGTTTTTTTCGAAATTCCCAAATGACAGTGCGGTGATGGAAGTGTTCGATGTTCTGTCAATGGAGTTATTGTCTGCCCGGTCAAAAGGGGCAACGCTACTGCTGTCAATGAGCGTGAATTTTTAATAAAAAATATTTTGTAATGGATTAATCAAATACTTGGTTAAAATATCTTTCGCTACAATACTTCCACATTTATTTGTAGAGTATTTCTACGTGAAAATCTTATATCACACATTTTTATATAATTAATATGTGATTTATTATTTTTATTTTTATATTTTAATATTTAAATAAAATGATAAAAATGACAAATCACATATTTATTAAATAAAAGTTTATAAGTTGGTGCTGTAAAGATTTTTTTTATAATACTTCTCATAATTTATTGTCCTTTCCTTACTGTTTTACTTCCATTGTCCGAGTGCAGCAGTCATTATGAATAAAGGAAATGACAGGTTATTACCCTCCTATTACTATTTATTATTATTTTTATATTTGAGTTTTTTTAAAATTTTTTATTTTATTTAATAATTAAGGAAGTGACAATTAGTAAGTTTATATATTTTCTTAATTTTTTCTTAATGATTAAGGATATTAAAAAAATACTTAAAATAAAATGATAAAAAAAAAACACTATAACTAGTAGATAGGTAGTAAGCCTATCACTACCCTATGAATAATACTAAGCACAAGTCTCAAATAAATAAGTTCTATATAATTTTTTTTTATAAAAAATTAGATCCCACTAATAAAAAATTTATTTTTTTTCCAAAAGTTTATATGGAATTTGCCTTTGGAAGTTTTGAATAAAAATAAAGAATAAATCTTTACATCAGCCTACTGTTGGCTGCAGTCGCAACACACCTTACGTGTAGACCAGTTGATGTGCTACGGACCTGCTCGGTGATGTGGACCGTGGTACAGTGAGCTGCTCGGTGTGTAGAGGAAAAAAAAAATAGCGTATAGAGGGAAAAAAAAAATAAAAAGAAGTCAGTTCAGGTGTGTTACGGCTGATGTGTTACATTAGACTGCTCTATAGCTTTATTCAAAAATAAAATGGATGATCGTGGCTTTTCTGTTCATTTCAATAACAGCCTGAAACAATTTTAAGAAGGCCCCAAGAAGAAAACCGGCTCCTAAGGGTTCAGATTCCAGAATGGGCTTCATTGAATTGGGTTCACTCGAGGCATAGCCTTATCAAGGAAACTGAAGAATTCAAACATGTGACAACTCAAGCCCAGCTGCCACAATAAATATAGCCAGATTTTGTGCCTTCCGTGAGTCTAGGATCAGTTTTTATTTCTGTAAATATTGTCTTTTTATTGTGTTATAAACTTCCTTTTCAATACATATTTTGTATGCCTAAAATTAGGCCTCTCGGGTTGTATATATATTCAGAGCATGAATAGAAACTTGTGAGTTTATAATTCAAAATCATAGCAGTGTTAAGTCTCTATAAGCCTAATTGAATTTTGAGCAATGCTAGATATATTTCCCATTTGGGGACTGCAATGCAAGTCTAGGTAATTTTATCTTTAAATTTTTTTAAAATTACAAAACTATCCCTCCTGAAATGATGTTTTTTCTCATTTAATAAGGGGCCTGTATATGCAGTCCCCAAGTAGGGATTGCAAATAGAATTTCTCTTGAATTTTAGGCTTGAAAAGTAGTGTCAATCTCGGACACAAGGAAATCGTCGATTTTCCAAAAGAGAATGTATCGCCCCCAATTTTCTAAATATTGGAGATGTTTCGATTGAGGTAAAAAATGGTAACTTAATCAATAAAAATAAAAAGAACTAAAAACTTTCAAAACATTAAACTAACTCAAACTGTTCGTACGTAAAAACAACACCAACTAAAATTCAGATTATTCCATTAACGACATTTTTTCCATTGTCTTTTTTTTTTTTTTTTGTCTTGCTCCTCTTTAACATTTGTAGAATAAAATTTTATAGATGGAAGGTAAATCCATGGCTTGTTAAGTAGGAATGATTAAATCATGTGTAACATAAGAGCCTCAGTTTAAAACAATTTAGCTTTATAAGAGCCTCGATTATGATTAAGTAGGAATGATGAAAACCCCACCTACGTATCAGCATGTCTAGTGTTTAAAACAACTGTACAGTTAGAAGAAAACAATTGGGAAAATCCTTTATCCCTCAGACACATGCCGACAAATTGTAAAAAAAGGAAAATAACTGCAACTTTGCATTACCACACAGCAGAAATTCTTCAACTAATACTTCGTTTGTTTTCAAGAAACTTCTCAACTCATCTCATCTAATCATTACACATTTTTTAAATTTTCATATAAAATAAAATAAATAATTCAACCTTTTCAAATCTTAAAATAAAAATAATATTAAAAATATATATTCTAACTATACGTGCACCTCATCTTCAATTTTTATATAACCATGTATATATCATAATTATGCTGAAATCATAAACAACAATGTAGTAGTTTTAATAGAAAAATCATCGGTCGTTTCCTTGGTGAGGCAGTGGAGTAGGGTTTCTCTATATTCATAGCAGAATTTGACTGTTTGCAAACAAATAGCCATGGCAGATGAACTAACAAAGTTATGGGAAGGTTTCAAACTCACAGATATTGAGAAAGAAGACGTGGAATTCACAGTTGAAGAGACTAAACGTGCATATGCAAGAGCTCAAAGGTGCATTCTTCTACTAATTTCGATGGACAAGAGTCTTAAAAAAGAAGCTTTTGAAGCAACTCTGACCAAACTTTGGAATCCTGAGGGTTTTATCAGCTTAAATGAGGTGGGGGCATCATAGGTTCTTGGTTGACTTTCAAAGAGCTGTGGATATTGAACGTGTAATAAATGGCAGACCTTGGACCTTTGATAAACATTTAATATGTATTCAAACTTTTGATAGAAGTAATCCCCCTAATGAGGTGGTTTTCAACCAAGAACCCTTTTGGATCCAACTACATGGTTTACCTTTAGCAGCCATGACCTATGAAGGAGGGGAAAGAATTCGATCCTCTATGAGAAATTTAATGGGGAAAATTCCTCAGAATTAGGGTCAACATGGACATCACTAAACCTATTCCTCGTGGGAAGTTGATTAGAATAGAAGGCAAACTAAGTTGGATTGAATTTAAGTATGAAGACTGTCTTTATTCTGTTTTCATTGTGGGGTTATTCAACATGTTGGCCAAGTGTGTGTGATGGGAAAAATAAGATTCAATAATTCAGAATAAGGGCCACAACTTTCAATTTACTAGGTAATGGAGATAAAAGATTAGGAGGTAGAGGAAACATAATTCAGAATTCTACCCAAGACCATGAGGAGGGTCCCAGTAGTAGGGCTGTAATTACTATCCATGGTAATCAAGTAACCCAGGAAGAAGTTCTTCTTGAGATGCTCAGGGTTAGCAACATGGTAACTATAATCCATCTAAAGTTGCTAATGACAAAGGAAAACAAAAAGTTGAATTGGAGTATCAGAGGAAGTATGGTCATGTTGAAGAACAAATGGATAGTTTATCAGATGAGGGGCACAAGGGTATTAAGGCTCATGAAGGAAAGCAGAACATAGTAAAGAACTCCAACCTAAGTCTTTAAGCAAGTCAGAATGTTACTAACACAATTCTTGTGCAGATTGTGGATGTGGTACCTAAGCCAATGGGTTGGAAAAGAAGGGCATGGGCTATTAATTTACCTATGCCAGATGAGATGGATAGTGACATCACTAATAGAGTTTAAACAAGTGGAAGAAAAATAGACAAAGACATGATAGACAGTGGAAACCAAAAAGTAGTTGCCAAAAAACAGAAAGAATGGCTCAATACTGAAAGGAGCAAAACTCAGGAATTTATGGTGGAGGCTGTTGAGCAGCCCCACCAGAACAATGAGATGCATAACATGGAACTGTCGAGGGCATGGGAACCTTTGAATAGTTCGAGAGCTTCATTTTTTAGTGAAGCAAAAGTGCCCAGAAATACTCTTCCTCATGGAAACTAAGAGCTCGAGGGAGAGGATAGAAAGAATCAGAAATACCATAGGATATGATAGAAGCTTTACTGTCAATGCAAAAGGAAGTGTGGAGGGTTGGCAATGATGTAAAAACAACTTGTGATATAGAAGTGGAAACTTATACAAATCACCACATTTCTGTCAGAGTTAATGATTCAAAAGTTGGGAAGGCATGGACTTTAACAGGATTAGACAAAGTTTGTACTAATATTGAATGCATGACTTTGTTCCAAGAAATTTATGTCACCACATTAGCAACATGTTCTTCAGATCACAATCCTATTTTAACAACAATGAGTACTCAGTTACAGCCAGCAAGAAGGAGAGCAAGAATGTTTAGATATAAATATAGTTGGGTCCTCAATAATGATTGTAAAGATCTGATTTCAGCAGCTTGGAATGGTCAATATGGAAATGAAAACTCAGTGGTAGCCTTTTCAAACAAATTGAACATTTGCAAAGTTTAGTTACTCAACTGGAACAAGAAACAAGATAAGGAAACATCAGAAGCTATTGAAAGTAAGTTAGGAGAAGTACTACAGTTGCAAGAAAGGACCCAAGGATCAGATCAGCAAGAAATAAAACAGATTCAAAAGCAGGTTAATTTGAGAATGGAACAAGAGAAATTGAAGTGGAAACAAAGATGGCTTCAAGAGGGAGAAAAGAACACTAGTTATTTTCACAAATGTGCTTCTCAGAGCACAAGACCAATACAATTGACATAATTTGTGATGGAGAAGGGCATCTATATACTTCCCCACAAGAGATAAATCAAACTTTTCAAAAGTTTTTTTACAGATATGTATGCTACTTCAAATCCAGTGGGTCAAACACAGTGTGTAGAGTCTATGCCAATTCTGGTCATAGAGGAGATGAATAATAACCTGTTGAGAGATTTTGACTTATTTGAAATTCAAGAAGCTGTTCTTAAATGCACCTTATGAGTTCTCTAGGACCAGATGGATTTTCAGCTGGTTTTTTTCAACAACATTGGAAGACTATAGGCAATGATCTGTGTGATATAGTTACAAAAGCACTCTAGGCCTCGCCCCGCTTCTGCCCCACCTCCGTATGGAGGGGCGGATTACCCCATCTGCCAGATGTGGGGGGCGGGTGGCCTCGGTTGCATCTGGCACCCAAGGCAGGGACAGGGGCAGGGGCGGGGGCGGGATAGAGGTTACCTCGTCCCCGCCCCGCCCCGCCCTATATAATATATATTTATAATTATATATATATATATATAAAACCAGGCATGAAACGACGGCGTCGTTTCGTTATTTGTTAAGATCCACCCGCTCCCCCTCAGCGCGAGCCCCTTTCTTCTCATTTCTCTCTCTCTCTCTCTCTCTCATCTCCATCGCCGTCGTGGGCACTACGCCGTCGCCATAGCCTTCCGTCTTCATCGCTGTCGCCGAAGGTAAGAAACGATGTTAAAGTTTTATTTTTTGTGATTTATGGAATGGAGATTGGAGGAAGGATGGAGTTTAATCAGAGATGAAGGATGAGATTTTGCGAATTGTATGATGTGGAGACTTGATTGTGCATGTGGTTTGAATCGTTGATGATTGATGAACGGTGTGTGACTGTGTGTGAATTTGTCCATGTGTTTTTTATTTTTTTGTGTTTGTATTATGTAATGTGTTTAGGATTTTGATGATTGAATACATGATAGTGAATTTGTGGCTAATTAATTCGGATTGGAACCTTAAATTAATTTAGGTGTTTCAAGATTGAAATTTAGGGTTTCGAAATACCTTAAAATAATTTAGAGATTGAAACCCCTAAATTAATTTAGGGTATTTCAAAATACCCTAAATTTAATTTGGATCATGTTTGTAAACTTTGCTTAAAAGGAAAAGATTAACCATACAAGCTGTCTCTCCTACTCGATATCCATTGCATTCACAGCTCTAAAATTCTTTTTTTATTTATTTTTTTATTTTTATGTTTGAACTGTTTGATGTTTAAACTCTTTTTTGATTATTTTTTTACCTTTTATCACAAAGCTGATCTATATGTATATATGGTTCAAAATTTCAACTCAGAACAAAGGATCAATATCATGAAATAAGTGACTTTCTGTTTTAAGACAAATTTCTCGATACCATTTCCTCAAATTTTATAATCATTTCCCCCATCTTCCAACTTCCAATATATATGTTAATGCTTGGATGTTAATTATTTGGATGTTAATTGTCACAATTAATGTTTGGATGTTAATGCTTGAATGTTAATTGTTTGGCATGTTGCTCTGTTTGCTATAATTTCAGATTTCTAGTTTGCTTGAGTTCATAGATATGCCAGCACATTCTGGTGTGAGTTTCGCTTTCCAGTCCCAGGGTACCCCTACTCCTATCCTTACTCCTACTCATACTCCTACCCTTGGCCCAATACCTACCCCTACGGCGCCTTGCCCCGCCCCCAGCAAGAAACCCGTTCCATAGTTTGGGCTCATTTCACCAAACTAGAGGGTAGTGACCCGAATAACCCCCAAGCCAAGTGTAACCACTATGAGAGAATTTATAGATACCACTATAGGAAGCATGACACCTCACAATTAAAGGTGCACTTAGAAGAGCAATGCAAAAGTCCAATTAAGATTATTACAAGAGAAGAGCCAATCTAGGCTAGAAATCAGACTTTCAAAAAATTGCGGATGAGAGTAGTGGGGATGCAACTTTGAGGGGGTATACTAAGTATGATCCCGATGAGTGTAGAAGACACTTAGGTCGTATGGTCATCATGGACGAGCAACATTTTCAAGTTGTTGATGGGAAAGGGTTCCAAGCGTATTCTCGCTACTTGGAACCAAAGATTTAATATTCATTCTCGCCACACGATGGCAAAAGACGTAAAAAAATATTTTTGATCTGAAAAAGAGATGTTGATGGGTCAATTGGTGGGTCAATTTGTTTGCCTCACCACTGATACTTGGACATCAGTCCAAAATTTTAATTATATATCTTTGACTGTGCATTTTGTTGATTGTGATTGGACATTACATAAAAAATTATAAAATTTTGTCAAATCACCGATCACAAGGGTGAGACAATTGGGAAGGCCTTGGAGGCCGCAGTAAAGCATTGAGGGTTGACCCGAGTTGTTACAATCATAGTTGATAATGCCTCATCTAACGATGTTGCATTGAGACATCTGAAGACCTATCTTCGAGAGGGAAATAAGACAATCATGGATGGTGAGTGTCTACATGTGAGATGTGCGGCACATATTCTGAATCTTATTGTCACTGATGTTTTGAGGGATCTTCATGACGCGATTGCTAAGGTCAGGACTGCTGTGAGATGGGTGAGATCTTCTCCTTCGAGATTGGAGAAATTCAAGGTTGCTGCGAGGTCTACGAGCCTAACATCTAAGAATGGCCTTTGTACTGATATGCCTACACGATGGAATTCAACATTTTTGATGTTGGAGGCGGCCCAAGAATATAAGCTGGCATTTGCATTATTGGGTGACGAAGACATCCAATATGTTAAATATTTTGACGATCGTGGGAGATTGGGAAAACTCGTAGATGATGTTAAGAAATTGTATATATTTTTTGTAGATTTTTCGAGACTTTTTTTCAAGGTCACCACGATGTTATCTAGAATTTTGTACCCTACATCCCATCAATTCTGTCAGCAAATATATAGGGTAAAAGAAAAATTATATGACATGGTCACAGGTGGTCACATTAAGTTGCAGGAGATAACATTGATTTTGAGAACAAAGTACGACAAGTATTAAAGAAATTTTAGTAGGGCCAATATTTTGTTATATGTAGATGTCGTCTTTGACCCTCGATTTAAGGTGGATGACATGATATTTGGATTGGGCATTGTGTACGAGCAAGCATGGGCGTAGCTTATTGTAGCATGGGTTCGGGAAACCCTTAAGTAGATTATTTGATGAGTTGAAACATAGTATATAGTTAATAGTTCTATCTATATATTTTCTTTTTGTTTTCATTTTTTAAATAAATTTATTTTTTTAATTAAATTATGGGCCCAAAAAAAATTCTGGGCCATATAGGGCCCAGATAACTGAACTGGGCCGAAGGCCTAGTAGGGGGTGGCGGGTTGGGGGGGGCGGCGGGGCGGATGGATGGAGGTCCACCCCGGCACCCCGGTTAGCGGACGGGGCAGAGCATGATGGAGCTGTGGCGGTAGAGGTAATTGGGTGGAACAGAGGCTCAAAATGGGTTCTTTTAAAAGTAATATATGCAAGGGAGGAGAGAGGGTGGCCGAAAGAAATCTCACGGCGGAGGGTGGTGGTGACGCACATCAGAGCATATCCGAAAGAGGGATTTTGGCCACGAGTTAGTGGGAAATAGAGGGGGGAAAACTTACTAAGGGAGGGAAAGGGTCAGACGACCACTGCGAGGCGGCTTGCAGTGGGCTGCAACGGCGCACGACAACGCTAGGGCAAAAATAGCCCTATAGGTCTCGGAATGTAGAAAAAGGAATGGGGAAGGGCTAGAACACACACTTGAGAGAGGATGAGGCCAATTGAGGGGTGGTTTGAGTGGTGAGGGACTCGGCTTATTTACAGTTCGAGAAGTGGTTCTCGGCAGCAGCTGCGATTGGGGACAAGAGACGACGAGGGTTCTGTGAGCTACGCACGCGTGGCATGCGAGGAGTGGCTCATGGTGGCGACAAGGGCCTCACCATGGCCAATGTGAGCATGGGAGCAGAGCTGTAGTGGGAGTGGAAGAGAAAAAAAGCAGAGGAAAGAATGCTCGGGTTGGGGAAGAAGGGAGGTGGAGCAGTCGACAATGACAGGGTGCTGCTATGACGGACGAGTGATGAAGCAAGGCTGGCGGCGAGGAGTTGCGAGCTCACGGGTGCCTAAGGAGGAAGAAGGAAAAGAGAAAAAAGAAAGAAAGAAAGAAAGAAAGAAAGAAAGAAGAAGGGACCGAGAGTGATAAAGCGTAGGGAGGGAATGAGAAAAAAAGGGAAGGAAAAAAAAACTCACCCATCAGCCAACCAAACGGCGTCATTTTGATGGGAAGGTTGGGCTTCTCTGAAGCACACGGGTTGGGCCTGTTTTCATCACTTCACAAGCCTAGGTTCGGCCCACAACAGCCCAAGAAAGAAAAATAACCCACAAACAAACACTTGGGCTTAGAATTTCCTTAAAGAAAAGAATAAAACACAATAAAATAAAACAAAACTGAACACACTAAATTTGTGGGGTCTCACATAAATTCTAATTTTGAAATCATGACCTTTTGCGGCGACAACATTCGTCGTAAAAGGTTTCTCCGTACGAAACTGTTTTCGTGGCTATCAAGTATCGCTGTAAAAGGTTAACAATCGCCGCAATAAGTTGGGGCAATGGTATTCTCACTGCAAAATTAGTGATTTCTATCCCTTTCGCGGCAGGTTATTTTTGGTGACATAAATTCACCGCAAAAAGATGAATTGATGAATTTGTGGCACTTTTTCTCTGTTGCCAGAAAGATAATGCTGCTACAGTAACAATCACTTTTTGCGACTATATTTTAGTTGTCGAAAATAAAATACTCTTTTTTTCTTATATTGATACTAAAAAATATTAATATTTTGATTTTATTTAAAGTTATAATACATTGTACTATAAAATAGTGTAGCAAGACACCGACTTACGTAAAACACAACTCTTTCCAAGAGCCTACCTCTGTTTAGGATATATGTTATGGATGAAAATTAACGGTCAAATAATTTAAAACTAATATCAAACCTATGTACACATAAATATACAAACATCGTCACAACAGGCCACGTTTCTCTCCCAAGTCCAAACACTCACGCAACCGTTGCACATTGTGAGGTAGAGGGGTCAAACACTGCAGGCAACAAGTACTTCCTCCCGCTCACACCGTGCGCATTGTAGCTTGCACCAGTTACCGAATCCAGCAGCAGCTCCCCGGCATAACCTGGATAGGCTCCCTTACCGTACACGCCTGTACAAGCAGACGCCGCCTCTAATGGCGCCGCGTCAGGTCCGATGTAATATCCGTTCCCGAATGGATTCGTCACTGTCCCGGCCAAAAGACTCGCAATATTGACGATCATGCCGTCCAACCCCACGTCCCCGTTTGGTGCACCCAGCGGCTCGGTTTGTGGTCCGTAGATGGGTTGGGGGAAAGGCCACGCGCACTGACCCGGGCACTGGGTCACCGAGTTACCGACCCAGATGAAAGCCGATTTGGGCATTGTGTCCGAGGCATGAAACCCGCAGCTACTCATGCAAAAGCCTTCAACCACGACGTCATTGGATGTAAGAACCAGCTGCAGGTTCAACCCACCGAGTTTTGAGTTCGCCCTCCCAGCCAACATGGAAATATGGGATTTCTTTAAGATCTTGCCTAGAGAGCAGTTCTTGTCTGAGATTTGGTTTGCTAAGACAACTCGGGTTTCTCTTTTTCCAGCTTTCTTCATGTAAATTTGGAGGGTATTCCACCACTGAGAGACTGAGGGCTTTTGTTCTTTTCCTGGGCTAAGAGATAGAAGAAAGTCTGAGACAATGGATTTCTGAGCTGGTGAAAATTTCCCGTACCAAAGAATTGATACCGGCACGTCTCCCTCAAGCACAGCTCCATTGTGGTAAGTTGCAGACATGGGTGGTGGTTTATAAAGAGAATTCAGCTTTCTTGCACCGAAACACAAGTTAACCAAGCTTAATTGAACAAGAAGGAAGAGGAGAGTAACCTTTTTCGCAAATTCGGAGAAGCTCATTTCAGAAATTTGAGAATGATAGATTTTGAAGTAGGCAGAGATCAGAGAAAATTGATAGCTAATTTCTGATTGAGTGGTGAAGGAGATCAGGGAAAATGAATTATATATAGGGAGGTGGGTGCATGCACTGAGCTAGGGGGGTTTTATCTAAGCTTTCAGTTGCGAGTTCAGGTCATAAAACTGAAGGTTCGCGAGAACCGACAAAGATGAAGATAAAAGGGGAAAATATGGCAAGAATCTTCTTTAAAGCTTCACGGATGATCAAGATCCGTGAGTTCCCGTCCGAAGTACTCCAGCAAGAAAATACTTGTGGACCATGGGTCATGTACTATGGGTTTTCTAAGAACTTTGAAATCTCTTTAACGTCGTTTTTTAAATTCCGCCTCAGTTTTTGACTTTTCTCGCCCCATGTTACGATCACCTATTTTTTATTATTAATTTTTTATTACTATTGATCATCTGAGATTACTAGTTACTACTCAAAACTGTCAAACATAGTCCATATTGTTTGTTTTCGTCATTCTTATAAAGAGTTAGCCACGCTTACCGGCCGGATAGCTTTCTCATTCACGGGTGCAACACATGTCATATATCCTTGTGAGTCGCGATCGGATCCCTTGCAATTATTGGTAATAATTTTTTTTTTTAATCTTTGTTGAAAGGATAGACGTCCATCCTTTGCACATAAAATGTTTTTTTTTTTTTTTTGTTAATAGAAACCTCCTTTTTCATTCATAGAACAGTGTCTACAATACTTTCTGTAAACAAGATGAGATAAAAACAGGTGTCTCTTCTATCCACATCTTCTCTATATCTAAGTGTATGGCTGCTTTAGCTCTAAGTTGTGTGCTACTGTGTTTGTATTTCTAGCCGTGTACTGTACTTTCCAGTTAGGTCAATCTTGTAAAAAAACATTTCAATTCTTCAATAATGCTTTTCTCGTTTGTTTCCAGAAAACTTTTCAACTCATCTCATCTCATTTAATCGTTATAACTTTTTTTAAATTCCAATACAAAATAAAATAAACAATTTAATTTTTTTCAAATTCCAAAATAAAAAGAATATTAAAAAAACATATTCTAACAATATTTTATTCAACTTTTTAACTTTAATCTCAACTCATCTCATCTCATCTGCGAAAACAAACGAGGCTAAAACTTCATTCTGATCATTCACTGCATTGAAAATAACCTGTGCATCCCCTTCTAATATCACTCTATTAAAGCTCAAACCTCTGCAAAATTCCATTGCTTTCCTCAGTGCTAGACTTTCTACTAAAGCTGGTTGATCCAAATAGTCTCTCGAGTTACAACATGCTGCCATCACCTTCCCCTTTTCATTCTTGATAATCACCCCTATCCTCATCTTTCTTGACTTCACATCAAGGGCTGCATCCCAATTAGCCTTCAAACAGTTCTCACCTGGTGGTCTCCACTGTTGTTCCACCCTTCCTGAGCTGTTACTGCTTTTTTGTTTCTCTGATCTGTCCTTAACTGTCTGAAATTCATCCAAGCTATCCTTTGCTGATTTGATTACACTACAATGGCTATGAAACTTTTTCTCAAATATAAAAGTGTTCCTTCTGATCCACAACCCTTTTATAATTGTTGTCATTTCCTCCATTTCAGTTTGAGTAAGCTTCTCTGACAGTTCTTCCCACAACTTCAATAAATCACCTTCCTCTATCCTCCATTTCTGAATTGGTTTTACAACCATTGCCCACACATCATTTGCAGTAAGGCATTGCCACAATACATGCATCAGTGTCTCTTCTTCTTGTAAACAAATAGGACATATTGGTTCCTCTACAATCTTTTTAAAAAACAAGTTTTTTCTAGTAGCTAGGAGGTTGTTCCCTGCCATCCATATAATTTTTTTTACCTTTCCAGGTATTTTCAAGTCCAATATATTCTTCTAGCTTCTATCAATTGCAGCCTGCAGTGATGTTTCTCCTAACACTACTCTTTTCCTTGATTACTCCAAGTAATAAGTAGTCTTGACACTGAACAAACCTTTCTTAGATGGGCCTCATATCATTTTGTCCTCCACATTCCTTTTGTTTAAAGGTATACTACATATCTGCTCAGCCTCCCCCTTCCTAAAGACTGATCTTATCAGACTCTCATTTCATTCCCTCTTCTCCTCGTGTATAAGTTCTTTAACCTTAGCATCACCATTCAACTTTGAGATAGGGGATTGAACACAGAATGAAGAAGGTGTTATCAGCCATCTTTAACCCCATATATTTATTTTATGGCCATTCCCCACCCTCCATCTAAGTCTCTCCTTCAGCAACCCAATTGAACTCCAAACACACCTCCAAATCGAAAAGGGAGCGTTTCCCAAACTTGCTTCCAACAGTGAGGAGTTTCTTCTCTCTAAATATCGTGGCAGCCATAGAGAGAGGATTTTGAAATATTCTCCATGCCTGCTTTGCCAATAAAGCGGTATTGAAACTTGCTAGATCTTTGAATCCCAAACCACCCTTCTTTTTTTACTGTCCCATCTTCTCCCAACTGCTCCACTGAATACCATTTATTTTCTGCTGATTTCCCCACCAAAACTTGGAGAGCATCACATTGTTTTCTTTACACAACTTTTTTGGCAGCTTGAAGACACTCATGGTGTAGGAAGGTATGACTTGCAGAACAGCCTTTATCATGATTTCCTTCCCTGCCCTCGAGAGGAAAAATTTCTTCCAATTGTTTATTTTTTGCCACACTTTCTCGTTAGTACACCTAAATGTATTGTACTTTGATTTACCTACCATAATGGGTAATCCCAAGTATTTTTCATAACTACCTTGCACTAGAGCCCCTCCTTCCATTAAAACCTTCCTTCTGTCTTCAAGAGGTGTGTTTGTGCTGAAAAAGATTGATGTCTTTTCCTTGTTCAGATATTGTCCAGATGCTTTTCCATATCTTAGCTGTAAGGCTTGCAATTTCTTTCATTCCTCCACACGAGCTCTTCCAAACAGAATACAGTCATCAGCAAAAAGCAAATGATTTACCCTTAGTCCCCTTCTCACTACTGAAACCCTTCTTGTATCCCCCTTGTAATCTGAGTTATTAAGCAGAGAGCTCAATCATTCTGCACACAAGATGAATCAATAGGGGGATAACAGATCCCCCTGCCTTAGTCCCCTCGAAGGATACACTTTAGCTCCTGGCTTACCATTAATCAAGATTGAATATGAGACTAATGCACTTCATTATTAATTCTGACCATTCATCACAAAAACTCAGTTTCTTCAAAACTGCTTACACAAAAGGCCACTCTATTCTATCATACGCGCCTTAGATATATCAAGTTTGATGGTCATACTACCTTTTTTACCCTTCCCACCTTCATCGAATGCAAAACTAATAAGCAACCATAATGTTGTCAGTTATTATTCTCCCAAGTATAAAGGCACTTTGGTTAGCTGATATAGTTTCTGTCACAACTCCTTTGAGTCTGTTAGCTATCACTTTAGACATAATTTGGTAAATGATATAACAAAGACTTATAGGCCTATATTCAATAACAATCTTAGGGTCCTAATATTGGTCTCTTTTTTTTGGAATCAGAGCAATAAAATATAATTAATAGTAGTGAAGGGAATGTTACCATTCAAGACTGCTGAGCACACCTTTTCTCCTAGTGTGGTCCAATGGTTCTGGTAAAAACTAGCACCAAAACCATCAGGACGTGGTGACTTCAAATGGACCATATACTTGATAGCTGCTTCAATCTCCAGTATGCAAAAAGGCCTTAACAGTTTCTCCTTCATTTCACTTGTCACTTGAGGCTCTACATGTTGCAGGCATTATTCCATGGTTGTTGTGCTTGGCTGGGATGTGATGAATAACCTTTCAAAATAGCTTCTGAAAGCTCCATCAATCTCATTATGGCTTTTGCCCTTGCTTGCTCATCAACCACCTGATTTATGCTGTTTTTCTTTCTTCTCTGATTTGCACAAGTATGAAAAAATTTGGTATTTCTGTCCCCCAAAGCATACCATTTCCTTTTTGCTCTTTGTTTCCACTTCACATCCTCCATTTCAAGCATGATCCCAATGTCCCTTTGCACTCTTTTGGTCTCTGCTAAATTATGACTACTCTCCTCATCTTGTAGCTTTTTTAAAATCTCAGTGCTTTCTTTTATTTCTTTCACTCTATCCACATTATTCTAGTCACTCCATCTAATGAGAGCAACTTTACACTTTTCCAACAGAGCTTCTTTACACTTTTCCAAGCCCCTTTAATCACTTATTCACAATCCTCCTCCTTACCCCAGCTAACTTCATATCTGAACGCTTTCCTTTCTTGTTCGTAGTCAACAACATTGGCCTAAGGTCTGAAGTTCTACTAGTTAATACTTCCACCCAGTATTCTTTGAACATAGTCAACAACATAAAATGTTTACTTCAATGCATTTAATAAGATTCGTTTAGATAGTGAGATGAGATGAGATGGTTAGATGAGTTGAATAAAATATTATTTTTTAATATTATTATTGTTTTAGAATTTAAAAAAGTTGAATTATTTATTATATTTTGTGTAGAAATTTGTAAAAGTTGTAATGATGATGAGATGAGATGAGATGAGATGTGATGATTTCTGTATCCAAACGAGCCTGATCCATATTACGCAGAGAAAATTAAATAATTAACTAACGATCAAGACATCGCGGCCATGTCTATGTCATGAGGATAAGTCCATTGTGTGTGTGAAATACAATACAGGATGATAAGATTAGATAATATATATTTGTTTTTTGAATTTGATTAAGTAACAAATCACATGTATATTCATTTATAAATAATACACTTAGCTCCCAAAATGATTATGGGAAGCACACTCCAAAATCACTACATGGTATCAAGAAGCAATTGATCCCTACTCGCTGCAATTTCCTCCTCCACCACCTCCTCCTCCATGTATCGCCCTTCAGCCTTTCCCATTCATCCTACCCATCAGATCAGCCTTAAGCTAAATCGTGACAATCAAAGTTTTAAATTTCGTACCGTACCGGCCGGTACGGTCGAAATTTTTCGTTTCGGCCATCCGGCCGGTACAGGTACTATATCTGTTCCGTACCGGCTAAAATACCGGCCATACCGGACTAAATTTCGGCCTGTACCGGCCTATATTTCGGCCGGTACCGGCCAATATTTCGGCCTGTGTGTGTTTTTTTTTTCGATTTTTTCAAACTACAAACTTATTTTTTAACCCCTAATTCAGACTAGACTATTTATAATTTTTATATATGTATTTATATATAATTTATTTATATATAGACTATTATTTTGGAATATAATTTTTCTATATATTTATATATATAATTTATTTATATATCGACTATCCCTAAACGTTATCCCGAAACGCTATCTCGAAACGGTACCGGTACCGAAATATTTCGTTCCAGTGCCTTGATCGGTACGACGTCCGGTACGGTATTCAAAACATTGGTGACAACTACCTCTCTTAGAAAGCCCAACTCCATGCTTACCTACGAGGCCATAAACTTTATTGCTTTGTTAATGGCAGTCAACCTACCCCTCCACAGTTCTTACCCACCTCATTTCCCTCCGAAGCTCCTTTCACAAATCCCGACTATGAGTAATCCTTTGAACAAGATCAATTGATCTTGAGCACTCTAATCTCATCTCTTTCAGAATCTGTCCTTACACAGGTCGTCAGTCTTGAGACCTCTCATGATGTCTGGATTACTCTTGAGAAGATGTTTTCCACTACGTCTCGTGCTCGACAACTAAACACCTTATACCAACTCAACACGTTGAAGAAACGTAATCTCTCAATCCAAGATTATTTTCAAGAAGCCAAGAGCTTTGCTGATGTGTTATCTACTATTGGACAACCACATATTGACTTTGAACTCATCTCTTATATTCTTGCTAGATTACCTAGCGAATATGATCCTCTTATTGCCTCGGTCAACTCTCGCTTCGAGCCTATTCCGCTTGATGAACTTTATGGCCATTTGATCACACATGAACTTTTCCTGGAGCAAATTGATGCTGATGTTAGCTTTCCATCTACTAATATGGCTACTCTAATTTTTTCATAAAATGGTCGTGGTTGCAACAATTCAAGTATGTCCTCCCGTGGCTTTGGTGGATGTAATCGTGGTGAAGGTTATGGTTGCTTTAGCTCCTCTTCTTCACCAACAAACTCCTCCGGCTCTTCTCGACTATTTTGCCAAATTTGCTTCAAAGTGCTTCCCACAATCATTTTGGGAGTTGAGGTGTATCATTTATAGATGAATGTACATGTGATCTATCACATCAATCAAATTTAGAAAACAAAGATATGTATTTTCTAATCTTATCATCATCTATTGTATTTGACAAAGAAGATGGGGGAGATAAACTTGTGATGTTGGAGTTTGGAATCTTTATCTGGTTTTGAATTTGAGTTTATTGCAGATGAGGATGACTTGGTCTTTATCTCAATATCATTGATGCGTGTTTTGTAACCACCAACTCCAAACCATGCCAGGCATCTGCAAATGAATGAACAGGGGTTGGCGGGTGTGTCCGTGACACCTCTGAAGTCAAAGTCAGAAAATAATCTCACCAGAAGAAAAGAGAGAAAGAGTAAAAGTTTGATTATAGCGATTAACCTATCTCTTTTGCTTGCTCTCTCCTATTTATACCCTCATCCCTGGAGCTTGGAGGAGTCTCTGACTTCTCAATCTTTGTAATGATCACCTTCTGTTCCGGATGACATGGCGTCGTATTTAATGCGGTTGTTCCTGTCAAGGATAGGACCTCAACTTCTGGTGTAAGCCATTTTGCGTCCATTTAATGCAGTTGATCCTATCGGAAGAATACCCCAATCAGCTTTTCCCATATTAATGCGGCGTGTGTGAGAGTACATTGCTTGCTGCTTTCTTCCTGGGCCAACCTGGGTCTCCTTCCTTTCACTTCCTAGCCCATCAAGTCACGTGCCTCTGATTTCAACAAAGTGGGCTAGGCCTGGCCCTGCTAAATACAAATACTCCCTTCCATATATATATATAAATTCTATGTGGACTTGTGCTTAACTTGATCTCGAGGCATTTTCTTTCCTAGGGTTTCCTCCCATTTCCAAAATTGGGTTTGCCAATTATGCTTTCTTTAATACTAACTTCTTTTTTTTTTTTGAAATAAACCTCGTATATTCAATCTTTGGAATTCAGTCATTATAAAATCTATCTTTCACCAGACTATTAATAATAAATTCTTGTGCTTCCTCTATCCAAATTTTTTCAACATCAAATTGTAGAGCAGCTCTAGCTAAACTGTGTGCTGTTGTGTTTTTCTCTCTAATTACAAAATTTACTTCCCACTCTTTTCTATCTATAAGGTATCTCTTGACATCTTGTATAATGTTCCCATAGCTGGAAATATCTTCCTTTTCATTTTTGACTGCATTAATGACCACCAGTGAGTCTCCTTCGAGTATCACCCTGTTGAAACTCAAATCTCTACAAATTTTGACTGTCTCCCAGAAGGCTAAGCTCTCTGTTGTTGCTAGATTGTGTATAAACTTCCTCTGATCGCATACTACTACCATGACATCTCCTTTCTCATCTCTGATTATAATACCAATACCTATTTTCTTGCCTTTTAAATCTACTGTTACATCCCAATTGGCTTTGACAAAATTCTCTCTTGGTTTTTCCCATTGTTGCCTCTGTCTATCTGCTAAGTCTGAATTAGCACCTCTTATTAACAACTGGTTTGCTGCCTGAAATTCTTGGATGGATTCATTTGTTGATCTGGTCACACTATCAGGCCCTTTGAACTTGTCTTCAAAAATATACTCAGTCATACTCAACCACAAAGCTCTCATTGTAACTGCTACTATCTCCATTCATTTTCTGAGATTCTTTCCTTCAGTTTTGCCCAAAGACTTAGGAAGTCCTCTTCTGCTACTGGCCATTTCTGCATTGAGTTTATCATACCTACCCAAACATCGTTGGCTGCTGGACACTGTCATATTACATGCACTATTGATTCCTCTTCTTGAAGATAGTTAGGACAAAATGGGCTATCTACTATCTTCTCCTTGAATAGATTCATTCTTGTGGCTAGTTCATTACCAGCTTTCCATAGGAAATTTTTCACTTTGCCAGGGACATTTAACTCCCAATTGTTCTTCCATCTTCCATCCATCATACCCTCCTCTAAGGTTTCCCCTTGAATAGCCCTATTCCTTTCCACCTCCATATAATAGGCACTTTTTACACTAAAAAGTCTTTTTTTCTGATGGACCCCAAGCCAATCCGTCCTCTGAATTTTCACCACCTAATGGAATGCTATAGATCTGCTCTACCTCTTCTTGGATGAAAATACTTTTTATCAAATCTTCCTTCCACTTGTTACTCTCACCAATTAATTCCTTCACCTTGGCATCAGCCCTCAAGATTGAAACTGGGGACTGAACCTTAAAGGACACAGGTTTTGACAGCCACTTGTGCCCCCATATAATGATTTTATTCCCATTCCCCACTCTACATCTCAAACCTTCTTTCCACAGTCTCATTGCTCCCCACACACTTCTCCATAAAAGTGATGGTTTTACTCCCATTTTTTAATTCTAGAAAGGAAGAGCTTTTAAAGTATTTTTCCTTAAAAATCACAGCCACCAAACTTTTGGGATGCATACAAAATTTCCACCCCAGTTTGGCTAACAAAGCCATGTTGAAAGACTCTAAGTCTCTAAACCCGAGACCACCATTCCGTTTCTGTTTTCCCATTTTTTCCCAACTTCTCCAGTGCACACAATTGTTTTTCTGTTGGTTACCCCACCAAAACTTAGCATACATCACATTTACCTATTGACATAGTTTTTTAGGAAACTTAAAAACACTCATGGTGTAAGTGGGGATAGCCTGTAAAACTGCCTTAATCATGATCTCCTTACTAGCAGTTGACAGATTAGCATTCTTCCAACTATTGATCTTATGCCAAATTCTCTTCTTGATGCCTTTAAAGGTATTGTATTTAGACTTACCAACCATAGTTGGAGACCTAAATACTTTTCAAAACTGCCCCTCACTACTTCTCCCCCTACTGCTAAAACATTCATTTTGTCTTTTATTCTAGTGTTGGATCTAAAATAGAAGGCAGTTTTTTCTCTATTCAAAAACTGTCCCGATGCCTTTTCATACTTAGAGAGGATTCCTTGAATTTTTAGGCATTCATCCAGCATTGCCCTCCCAAACAATATGCAATCATCCGCAAATAAAAGATGATTTATCCTAGTACCTCCTCTTACTACAACCACTCCTCTAGTCTCCCCCTAGAGTTAGCTTTGTTCAGCAAATTACTTAAACCTTCACCATATAGAATGAATAGATAGGGTGATAAGGGATCCCCCTGTCTTAAGCCCCTTGAAGGAACAATCCTCTCCCCTGGTTTACCATTAATCATCACAGAATAAGTCACTATTGTAACACACAACATTATAAACTCAATCCACTTGCTGCAGAAACCCATCTTCTTCATTACTAGTTCAAGAAAAGACCACTCTATTCTATCATAGGCTTTAGATAGATCTCATTTAATAGCCATAGTCTCTTACCCTCCTGTTTTCCTCAATTTCATTGAGTGCATCACTTCATAAGCAACCATGATATTGTCCGTTATCAATCTCCCGGGTATGAATGCATTCTGATTAGGGGAAATGATTTTTGTCAAGATCTTTCTTCTTAAGCCTATTAGCCAACACCTTTGACAAAATTTTGTACAACACGTTACACAAACTAATAGGTCTATACTCATTGGTATGTATGGGGTTCTTAATTTTGGGGATAAGAACTATATGAGTAAAATTTACTGAGGGGTTTAGAATATTACCATTCAGACATAACAAAATTTTCGTGCTCACTTCATCTCCTATTGTGCTCCAATGGTTTTGAAAAAAAAAAGCTCCAAAGCCATCAGGCCCTAGAGATTTAAAAGGAGTCATTTGTTTTATGGCCTCTTCAATCTCACTTCTAGTGTAGGTTCTTGAGAGGCCTTCATTCGTCTCCCTAGTTACTCGAGGCTCAAGGTCCATCAAATACTCCTCCAACTCCATTGGACTTGGCTGGGATGAAGTAAACAAGTTTTGAAAATGGGATTTAAAAGTCTCTTCTACCTCTTCTGGTCTTGAAACAATTTTATTTTGGTCATCCACAACCTACTTAATGAAATTCTTCTTTCTCCTTTGGCTTGCACAAGCATGAAAGAACCTCGTGTTTCTATCCCCATACTGGTACCAATTTCTCTTTGCTCTTTGTCTCCATTTCAGATCTTCCTTGTCTAGTAAAACTCCTAACTCCCTTTGAATCCCCTTAATTCTCTCTGAATTGTCTTTCTTTAGCTTGCAACTATTTCAGCACTTTTATTTTTTCTTCCAGTTCCTTCCCCCTCTCAGATCTAACATACTTATTCCATCTGGCTAGAGCCCCTCTCGTTCCTTCCATTAACTTCTGAACTCTCCCCATAGAACATACACTGCTTGATTGGCTACCCTATACCCCTTTTGACACCTCTTTACACTCTACCTTTAGAGCCCAACTTGCCTCATATCTAAAGAGTTTCCTCACTTTCCATCCTCTCGAGCCTTCATAAGATGATGACAACAAGATGGGTCTATGGTCAGAGTTGCTTGCCACTAGTACTTCAACTGAAAAATTATTTAAATTTTTTGACCATTTGGGGTTTGCTATAGCCCTATCTCATCTTTCTTTTGTGAAGGACTGGTCTTCATGTTTGTTACTCCAGGTATATTTGCCCCCCTTCCACCCCAAATCATACAAGTCCCCTTTCTCTGAAGCTTCTCTAAAATTGCTCAACTGTCTTTCCTGTCTTGTGCTTCCCCCTCTCTTCTCATCATGAGTTAATATCTCATTAAAATCTCCTATTACACACCATCCTACGTCCCTAGCAGGTTTCAGAATAGCCAATAATCCCAAGCTTCCTCCCTCTTACTTGTATCAGGGTTCACCATAAAACCCTGTCAATAGCCACTTCTTATTCCCCTCCTCACTAGTAACCCATGCACTGATGTGTCTCTGTGAGTAATTCAACAGTTGTCAAATCATCCCACATCAATGCTAGCCCATCACTCTTGCCTACTGATTCTACAACAAAACACCCCTCACACTTCAGCCTTCTCTTCACTCTATTGCATTTTTCTGTGTTTAGTTTAGTCTCCATTAAGAAGATTATATTGGGTCTCTTCTCCTTTGCTAAGTAACAAAGGTCTTGAACAGTCCGAGAGTTCCAAAACCCTTAGCAGTTCTAGCTTAATGTTTTCATTAAGATTGGTGGGGTGTGAGCCAGCCTCCACCACTTTCTCTTCAACCTGTTCAGCCATGCTGATTTTTGCTCTCTTTTTTTTCCAACCCTTCCGCCCTGTTCTCCTACCTCTTGTTTCTCTTCCCTTGCACACATTTAATTTGATTTGCTACACCCATGCCCTTCCCTCTTGCCCTCTTTTTCCTTGCCCCTTTTGACTGGATCTTCTTGGTTCTATTTTCTTCCATAGTGATACCAGACTCCAACACCTCTTCTTCATTTATACTTTCTTCTATGCACCCGTTACTTCCTCCCTTCCCTTTCCTCCATCACTACTATATTTTTGCCCTTAACTCCCATCATTGACCTTTCTTTCCCTATCTCTTCTACCACTTGGTCTCCCTTCTCTCTATTGTATATGTTAGCTTTTCCTTTCACAAAATCCCCTCCCCCTTGCCTATTCTCTCTGGTAAATAAGTGTAGCCCTTTCCCTTGCTCCCCTCCATCACCTCCCCCCTTTTTTTCTTCACCATTCATCCCTCCCCAAACACCACTTCCATTTTCATTTTTGGCCTCCTCCTACATTACTACTATTCTTATACTTTTTTGTTGTATTACCTGCTCTCAGCCAAGCCCCATATTGATTCCCCCTGGCTATTCCTCCCTTACATTCATTAGAACCATGCTCAATGCAACCATAAGTAAAGCAATATCTAGGTAATTTCACATACCTGAGTGTGACCCAAATCTTTCCTCCTTTCACGCATATTTTTCTCCCTCTTGCCAATGGCTTGGTTAAATCCACTTCGATGCTAGCCCTCAAGCAAATGCCCCAACCACTACCATCCTCCTTCACGTCTACTTCCTCCACTCTGCCTATAGACTCCCTATTAACCTCCCCTTCACTTCATTCATACAGGCTAGAGGAAGATTATGCATTTGAACCCACATCTTTTCCTTATCAAAGTTCATCCTCTGTGGTGGAGTGAATCCTTTAAATAGTTTTAAAACTAACAAATGGCTATCAAATAGCCAAGGCCTCCCCTCCTATATACGATTTTTGTCAGCTTGATTTGCGAAAGTAATAACAAAAACGTTTGGGCATACCTCCAGAAATTTTGCTCTCTTACTAATTCTCAAAACCATGGCTAGTGTGGCTTCAATCACCTCCTAATTGATGCTTCTTTCTATGCAAATCTTCCCTACCAAGCTCCTTTCTTCTTTGTAGCTCAGTTCTTTTGTTGGCTCATCTCCGATCTCTATCCCTTGCACTTCTTCCTCTTCCGTTAAACACAATCTTCCCCATTCCTCCATCAGCTCGTTCGTCTTTACCCTCTGCATCGTCTCTGTTTCCTTCTAAGTTCGTCACAGTTTCCTTCCTCCACGGCTATTCCGCATCCCTCCTCTGTCGCTTTCTCGACGTAACGGCTTGTTGAAACCGCTTCCTTTGACAAGTCCCGCATCAGGCCCCTATTCTGTTGGAATATGGTGGTCCCCCGAATAACTTCACCTCCACCTCTCTAGAGAGAAAATAGAGAGAAGACTGATACTATTTTCTAGAATCTAAACAAAGCCATGCATGAAACATGTAAGAGTTTCGCATATCTATTACTATATATAAAAGCGAAGTCATATAATTTCGACGTGGCATTCTACCCATAAAAATAGGCATTTTGCCCATTAAATTTGAAGTAATATGTTTATAAAGCGGTAAACCTTTTAAAAGCAATGTTTCATTATAAACTATTGTAACTTTTAAGTTTCATTTATTTTCTTACATATAAAGATATAAACCTCTTCAAGACTCCATCCAAAAGCATTAATTCAACATTTATATTGTTTTGTATTTTAAGTGAAGTCATATGATTTTGATGTGACATTCTACCCATAAAAGTAGGCATTCTACTCATTAAACTTGAAGTGTTATATTTATGGAGCGGTAATCTTTTTAAAAACAATGTTTCGTTATGAACTGTTTAACTTTTAAGTTTCATTTCTTTTTTTACATATAAAAATATAAACTGATTCAAGTCTCCACCCAAAAGCATTATTTCAACCTTTATATTGTTTTGTCAAATAAACCGCCCTATAAACCGTTTTGAATTTTTACACTACAACATCCGGTCTCTCTTTAAATCTCTCTCCCTCATACACAACATACATTACAATCCGCGCATTGCGTGGGTTATAGGCTCGTTATGCATATTATGCGAGAAACGTAATTCTGAGGATACAAAATGGGCATAAAACTTTATGAATTTGCATCCCGCTCAGTAACAAGATTCTCTAATTTAATTAAATTCAACAACTTAGATTTGTAGAGGCTTGTTAATTAAACATATATAATATTGTTTGAGAGCAAAGTTTTGAATACCGTATTGGATGTCGTACCTGTCAAAGCACTGGAACGAAATATTTAGGTACCGGTACCGTTTCGTGTACCGTTTCAGGATAGTCGATATATGAATAAATTATATATATAAATTATATTATAAAATAATAGTCTATATATGAATAAATTATATATAAATACATATATATATAAATTATAAATAGTCTAGTCTGAATTGAGAGTCAAAAAATGAGTTTGTAGTTTAAAAAAATGAAAAAAAAAATTAAAGGCCAAAATATCAGCTGATACGAGCCGAAATATAGGCCGGTACATGCCGAAATATAGGCCGGTATGGCCAATATTTAGGCCGGTACGAAATATATATAATATCGGACCAGTGGCCAATACGGTACAGTATTTAAAACAATGTTTGAGAGACCTATATATAGGAATTACAAGAACAGATATTGTAGAATCTACACAGTTAATTTATACCTCGCTCCAGACCTAAACTGTGGTTTCTCCCGTTCTTCAGTTTTTGTGCAGAAGTTCACTGAACTGACACATCATGAGATTCCAAAACCTTAGCTTCGATATTCGGATACCTAATAACCTTCATATATATAGTTGTGTGGGGATCCGACAATGCCATGCAATATGCCTGGTTTGTTTGCCAGTTGCACGCCAATTTATAAGCATATATAGGTGTAGATGTACGTGCATTAATACATGATCACTCATCCAGTGAGTTAAGTTTCATCCAGTACTGAGTTCGATTAACGAGATACTATATGAATATTCTGGAATAATATAGTGGCCCGCTACCCATGCATGCTTCCCTCGAATGACTGTCTGCAGCCTGCTGAGCGATATTCAATGCTACAATATTCTATTGAGTTTTTATCTTTGTCACTATAATTCCACCAAGGATTTTATCACACCTGAAATAATCCTGACTCTCTAAAATCTGAGATCTCAGCCATGTTAGCTAATTTATAATTTGAGAAACCATAAGGTACAGTAATTACTTGAATCCCTTGTAGGGGCGGGGGGGAAAAACATTTCTTGAGGCGTCTCAGCATTTCTGGCTGCGCAAGAAATGAGCAGTGCAGACTTTTTGTGGATATGTACTCAGAGTTACGTTATGAATACACACACACACACGCCAATCGTGCAAGTTTAAATAACTCGGATCATCATTTATTGAGGAGACCGTGGGTGTTTGCAAGCATGCGCTCTTTAAGCTCATCGACGTTGACCTCAAGACAGGCCAGCTAGCTGGATGCTCTGGTTGTGCTCGCCGGAAACTGGTCGCATCAAAGGAGTCTAAATCCGCTGCTATTGGAATTTAAAATTTCCCTGACATGAATGTATGAATGTAGAAAAACCTTCGAGTACTCTTCGGTTGTAATATCAATCATATATAGTTTATGATATTAGGAGTTGTACGTAATATCATACTTCTTTTAATGACACTTCTTATTTTAGGTTCCTCTAATTCATTTCTTTATGGTGGTCAATATTATTAAGCTTATTCCTTCTCATCTCATCTACAGTACCCATCTATATGAAATTTTCAAATGTGACTTTTAGAATTGAAACAAATTTACAACGAACCAACCCATTGGTTTTTCTTCAGAGAAACCAACTATTTTTTCGTTTGATTTAGCTGGAATATTCGAAATGTATATAATCTACGCGAATGCCCAATCAGTTCGGGTTACAAATATTCGGATCTATCCGGATATTGGCCCGGGTCATAACCTAGCGGTTAATAACTTAATTATCCAGGTCGTGTGACATACTTGGGTCCGGGTATATATCCGGACTTGGATCTGGATGAACAGTCCGGATTCTGACAGGTTGTTCAAAAGAACTCTCACTCTTTACTATCTTTTTAAGTATATCCTATTATATTTCACAGATGAGATGAGATGAGATGAAAATAAACGAGGCCTAAATTAATATTTATATTAAACTTGGACGTTGTACATTACTTTTCAATGTTTCCCCTAAGAGTTTTTACATGATACACAAAAGACTGTTAATGTCTTTCGGGGAAGACGTGTTGGTACTGACTTTGTGCATCAAGGCTTGTTCCCTGGCTCAGATTAAACAACATGCAGCATCAGCTATATGTCTAATTAGTTCCTCTAAAATGAAACACAGCTACGTTGAATGGTGACAAAATGCATAGACCAATAATATTCTATGGGTTTAGACAAGTTTCTTATTCCTAAAGCACCAGACATATTCTGCAGTAAGACTATTACATTGAAATTAATACTACTGGTGCGCGGCTAAACATCTGGCCTTGCTGTAAGCCCATAAAAAAATTCATGGGCAAACGTACACAGACCCATTATCTCTAACTACTATCTAATTTTCAATCGTCTCTTAAACTATAAATCTTGACAATCACTGCATGGCCTTCTCAAATCAAGAAAAGGAAAGAATCGATCGAGTATATTTTTCACAGACCTTTATGCCTTAATTAGGCTTGTCATCCAGTTAACTTGTTCAAAAATAATGTAATGAAAGATTTATGTTTCAGGAACTTCACTAGATGTAACGTTACAGCTAGCCAATTAAAAATTCTCGCATGAATTATCAAAAAATTGCAATGACACTCAGTAGAGGCTCTAGGCTAAGCGTCTCTCGGAGTGGTTTGGATTCAGAGATGAGTTGAGATGGTTTATGAATAGTAGAATAAAATTTAAATTATTTATTATAGTTTGTGTGGGAATTTGGAAAAGTTATTTTGAGATTTGAAAAAGTTGAATTATTTATTATATTTTGTGTAGAAATTTGAAAAAGTTGTAATGATGAGATGAGTTGAGGTGGATTTTGAATGCAAACGAGGCCCATTTCATAAAGTTAGATGGTAGTTCAAGGGTAGTACTTTCTGAATTTCTTCCCAAGGTTATTTATATTATATACACTCAAATTAATATGTATATAGAATAAATCTATTCATCATTATTTTTCTTATCATCTTGATCTCATCATCCCATAATGTGGCTGATAAGTTTACAAATAAAATATAATAATTAAATAGTTTCTAATTATCTAATAATACAACATCAATCATAAGATGCATGATAAGAAGATGATAAGAAAACAAATGATGAATAGCATTACTATGTATATAACAACGACCATGGTCACGAGAAGTAAGTACTCAAACTCAAGATACACTCCGGAATACGAAAAGATAATATAAATAGACGAAGAAGCGACAATGACAACTATAAGCCTTCGACATCACAGACAAAAAGAATCCACGATGAACATAAAACTTCGTCAACATTCTCTAATTCCATAAACATGACTCCTAAGGTTTTTATAGGTGGGTTGGATTCGTAGGACCTCGTCCATCAGACTACAAACCATGTTAAACGGTTTAATGGGTCGTGTCATGTCTCCAAAGTTTGAAACAAAGGCAGCTATATATGTATTTCTCCAGCGATGAATTCCACCATCAGACACGCTGCTGCACATAATATCTTTTGCTTCTATCGAGAATTTAGGGCATTGTAAGTGGACGTGCTGCCAAACGTTACGTTTGATTTGAATATCTAACAAAAAGAAGCAAGAATCTCGTAATTAAATATGTTAATAGTGCCTCCCTCGTGAATGCCATGGTTAGATTAATTTTAAATTTGATGGTAAGCTAGCTCGTGAAATCAGGTTGTGGATAGGATCGATGACAATGGCCTTTCCATGATCTAACTACATGTGACCATTTGTTTATGTGTGCCAATTGCAAATAATAGAAAGAGGCATAAAATATTTTGTTAATCAGTATTTTAATAATCATCACTTATCTCAAAAGTTTAAGCGGATGAGAAGAAATATATTTAATTATTTATTTTATATCTTAATACTCCCCCTCACGTGTAGGCCAGACTCTCCCTCAATAGGTGGTCTAAGGCTAACACATGAAATATTTAATTAAATTGGATAAAATATAGAATTAGGGTTCAAACTTAAGACCTCTGCTCTTATACCATGTGTAATCACCACTTATCCTGACAATCAGTTAGACACTATACTATACTCTCTATTAAAGTATTATGTATTACCTTGAAGTTATTCGTGTTGTTAAATTCCTTGTCATGCAGATCGTAATTGGGATGTGAGAATGTTTAATTCACACGCAAAATTCAAACTTTTTTAGTAGAGATTCTGTCCAATTACTTGATAGAATTTGATTGTCTAGTTATAGAGAAAAATAGGTGCATTATTTGGGTCTTACATACAACATTTAATGATGCCGGTATAGGAGTTTTGGACAGTGTGAATCCTATATAAACATTTAGGCCTCGTTTGCATTCAAAACTCACCTCAACTCATTTCAACTCATTTCATCTCATCATTACAACTTTTTCAAATTTTCACACAAAATATAATAAACAATTCAATTTTTTCAAATCCTAAAACAACTTTTCCAAATTTCCACACAAAATATAATAAATAATTCAACTTTTATTCTATTATTCACAAACCATCTCAACTCATCTTAACTCATCTATGAATCCAAACCACACCTTAATTAATGTTGTATCTATTTTTCTTTGCATTGGACTATTTAATTCAATTAAGCAATTTGAGACGATCTCAATTGAAACTTCTGTTACACCTAATCAGAAAATATGAAATAGCTTACAAATTTGGAGGTTGTACTCCCATGATAATAGAAGATAGTAGTCATGTAATAGATGCCCGGCCACCCGTCCCTTATATATTGTTTCGGTTAAAAGAAAAAGGTCGACCCCAAGTTTGCAATTAGAGCCCAACTAATCGAGCATGTGTCTAGTGCAGTGTTCCCACTGATTTCATTTTAATAATCTTTATGCCTTCTATATTTTATTTATCAGTAGATGCAAACATAGTGTTCCCTAGCAAGCACGATGCCACTTGACACAGAAATGGACCCAAACTCAGCCTGCTGTAATCCACCTGCCCTCGTGGCTCCACCAAGGTGCATTCATGACATGGTAGACCCTGTGAAGTGTGGAGGAAAGTAGGATTTCGTCTTTTAGTTCAGTGAATTGTTACAAAACTAGCTAGGAAAGAAATAAGCAGGAAAATTGGCAGGTGCCAACAAAAATAAGATCATATATATTCTATTTAGTTTAAAATACTGGATTTTTTTATCATTATATTTTTAAAAATGATTAAATATATAAGTTAAATGATTATATATATATAAAATTAAAAAAAAAAAAAAAACCCATATTTTATACAACACTTATCTTAGTTGAAATGGAGATCATGGTTTCTATCTTGCTGTAGGAGGTTAGTCTAACCAATTTGCTGTACTATTTGTAGGGAAGGGATCAAAACCAATCCAATGCTTCATTCAATTGGGAAGTAGGTGGTAAGGCTGGACTACCTAGTGCCTGCCTGCCTGCAGCCTGGCTTGATAGCTTGATCCAACTGGACTGGATCGAACTATTAAGAGCATTCATTCGTCTTATTATTTATTTTATCTTTTAAAATTTATTATTAAATTTTATTTTTTTTATATTTTACATACTTATTTTTACAATATACCATATATTAATTTATCTATTTTTTCTTTATATAATTTAAATAATATTTTTTATTCCTTTTTAAACATTTCTTTTCTACCAATAAACTTGTAATATCCATATATTTTATATATTTGCAATATATTCTTATATAAAATGTAATATAATGAAATCCTATACACACAAAATAAAAATATATAAACCAAATAAAAATTAAAAATAGAATCAAAATATGAAAAAATTGGATAAATAATATTTCCAAGATATTTAAAAATAAAAATAAAGTAGAGGTGTTTTAAATGATAAACAATAAAAATAATTTGTATTGAAATGTAAATGAGGAAATAAATAAAGTATAAATAATAAAAAAATTATTTGAAAGATAAATAGTACCCACTATATATAAAAGGTTACTGTAACAATTTATATTTTACCTATTCTTTTATATAATCGGATGAAGAATAATTCTTTAAATAATTTACATTTTTTTGTTGTATACATTGTCGTTGAGAATGATCTAAAAACCCCCCAGCTCACTCTCACGAGTTTCGTATTTCTACCATAATTTTGGCAACGTTGCGCGTCACCTCACATCGGATCCCCACTGTCTTCCTGCCAAACGCTGACCGCCAAATACCCAACCCAACTCTGATGGCCAGTTGGATCATTCCACGTTTCCCAATACAATTAATTATATTCATTCAAGGTAGCCTCCAGCCTGTACTCCTCCTAGCGTCTTCTTTTCTACACCGTCTCTTTGAGGTCCTTCTCACCTTTCCCTGCGCGGAGTTGGGAATTAGGATAATTTCGTCAATAGAGAACTGCTGCATTCTGTAGCTGAGCTGTGATGCTTTTTGTTTTGTAGCGAGGAAAGGGTTCTCCTGCTTTTCGAACTCACGAATCCACGGATTATCTCCTATCGCTAATCCCCTCACGCTCCGCAATTTTATTTTCTGTTTTGAGTCTAATTTAAGTAATTATTATTTGAGCGACAAAATCCATATTTATGTTTTTGGAGAGTGGAGACAGGCGGGTGATGATAGCGTGAAAGAAGCATTTTCTCTGTTTTGAGATAAAGAAAACGCGCTCGGGAGTACCGTTGGAGGGATCTCTTTTCGTTACTTACTGGCCAAGTCGCTACTCGTAAATGGGAAAGCCATCTCCCATAGACGCATCGATACACGCACTGTCTTTACCCCTCTTTCTGAGCAGATTCCTTCGCTAAAACCAAACCCCCCGCTTTCTTTAATTCAAAATTACAATCTAATAACCAGCTGCGTCCCAGACCTGTATATAAACACACACCACTTCTTCATTCTCCATCCCAACACGAACACCAGCAATATCAGCTTCTTCTTTCTTTTATACATTGAACCTAATTTTGTTTTTTAAAATGGCCTCTTTTGCTTCTTTTGTTCTCCCAAAACTACTGCTTTTAATCTCTCTGTTCCAAATCTCTTTGGCTACGAGAAAGCTTAATGGGCTTGTGCAAGACAAGCCCCAACTCTTGCAATACCACAATGGCCCTCTTCTTTCGGGCAGGATCTCCGTTAACCTCATCTGGTACGGCAAGTTCAAGCCTCCCCAAAGAACCATCATCTCCGATTTCATCACTTCCCTTTCATCTTCAGCATCCCAAAATGCCCAACCCTCTGTTTCCACATGGTGGAAAACCACCGAGAAATACTATCACCTTACCTCCAAGAGACATTCGTCTCTTTCTCTCAATTTGGGAAAGCAAATACTAGACGAGCGCTACTCCCTGGGAAAGTCACTTACAACCAAACAAATTGTTGAATTGGCTTCCAAGGGGGACCAAAAAAATGCTATCAACATTGTTCTCACTTCCTCGGACGTGGCCGTTGAAGGTTTTTGTCTAAGCCGATGCGGTACTCATGGTTCTTCATTGGGATCAAAGAGCGGTCACATCAAGGGCAAGAACTACAAATTCGCGTATATCTGGGTGGGTAACTCGGAGACACAGTGCCCTGGCCAATGCGCCTGGCCATTCCACCAGCCCATCTACGGACCACAGAGTGAACCCCTGGTCGCCCCCAACAATGACGTGGGTCTGGACGGCATGGTTATCAACCTGGCTAGCCTCTTGGCCGGGACCGTCACGAACCCATTTGGCAACGGCTACTTCCAGGGCCCGGCCGAGGCACCTTTAGAGGCTGCATCGGCTTGTCCAGGGGTTTACGGCAAAGGAGCTTACCCAGGTTATCCGGGAAGCTTGTTGGTGGATCCTACGACGGGAGCTAGTTACAATGCACATGGAGGTAATGGGAGGAAGTACTTGCTTCCTGCTTTGTATGATCCTTCTACGTCATCTTGTTCGACTCAAGTCTGAGAAAGGAATTGGCAGACTAGTATGTTTAGAGCAGCATGTGGAGACGCTATATAGAGAGTTCTAGATACTGTAATTCATTTATTTGTTATATTGTTTTGGTTTTCGAACTAATAATAGAAGAGAGCAAATTACTTTGGTTTGCTTCATATTTTGCATCTTCTCTTTTTGGTAAAATTGACATCAATCAATTATAAAAAAAAAAATCGTTGTGAATGGGCCAACACATAATCAGGATATGAATGAACTGAAAGGTGGCCAACTATCTATTAGGATAAATGATCCTTTGGTGCATTTTAACGAACAGAAGGAGGGCATCCATGGCACTGCAGCAAATGTATAGAACCAGTAACAATACGCAATATACAACAGCAGGAACAGATTCCTCATAGAAAAGAACAGTAGAGAAAACAGTTGTTTTTTTCCTACAGTTAACAAGCACATATATACCAACCCAGACACTAGTACTGGCACGTGATCAATGAAGACGGGCGGTCCGATTAATGGGAAGAAAGAAAGAAAAAAAAGAAAAAAAAAAGAGGTGATTTTCTTCTAATTTTGGTGCCATCGTTTCGCAGTTGGTGACTTCTTGTGCTCTCTGAAAAAGGGCAACCTAATTTATCAAGAAAATAAATGAAACAGGAAAGAAGTGTCGTAGTCTACGGTCATGAAAATAGTTTATAGAAGTAAATTTATAAATTTATAAAATTTTATGTGAATTGTTATATTTATTTTACAATAAAATTAATTTTATAATATGAGTTACAATATTAAACCATAAATCACATCAATTTATAAGTTTAATTTTATAAATTCATTTTAGGCTAAATTATTTCTCAATTCAAACATTTATTATGATAAAGTGATTAATGATACTGATTAATTGACAGTAAACATTTTACGTGGAGACACCACTTTTTAACTAATACTTTGTGTTAATTTCAAAAAATTGCACAACAAAGTGTCATTTTCGGACTATTAAGGTAGTTTTAAGATTAGCTGAGACGGTCCGAAACCTACAATGGCGGTATGAGGCAGTGGTACGATGCCCATACGTACAGTCATAATAGTAAATAGAAAATAAATATAAATAGACATATAAATACATATTTACGTGGTTCACCACATGGCTTACGTCTACGGATTGTTTGGAGGACAAATCTACTATAATATAAGTATTTTACAATCTCTAATTTCTCTCTATACAATGGAGGTATGAGATCTCTTTTCTAGAGAATATCCTCTCTCTGGAGCTCTCATCGTTCAGTCGAGATCTATGTGTTCTTGTAATTGTCGCTTATCCGTTTGGAAGTCTCATTTCCTCAAATCTGAAATCTCCTTTTATTATGTTTCTGTCAGTGGTAGGGAAGGAAATAGGTTTTATATCACTCCTCACATGCGTGTCTAATTTACTTTCCTTTCCATTTCTCATTTTTTTCCTCTTTTTTCTTTCTTTACTCTTTTCATCTGACATTTATTTTTCCTTGGATGAAAATTATATAATTAATTAATACAACTACTATATAAAATAATATATTATATATAATATTTAAATATATATATATATATATATATATTCCGTCGGTCTCGATCCAATCCTATAAAAAAAAACCACACTGAAATCGACTAATAAGACTATCGGTCCGGTCCGATCCGGACCGATAAGCTTACACCCCTACGGCCTGATATGGCTGGCCTACTATTTTTATCCCCTTAGGTTTGCATATCTAAATTTTTCTTATTAATTTTTAGTTTACTTGATAAATCGTTAAAAAATAACAATTTACATCCTAAATCTAGCAATTTAGGATTATATCACTTGTCCAATTTTTGTATTGATATTATATAAGGCAAATTTCGAAGACTTTTAGTGCAAATTGAAGAACCATTAGTTTTAGGATTCAAAATGTAATTCCCTTGTTCTTTAATTTTGGTGGCAGGAAAATCACAAATGAATGTTAATTATCATTTACCCTCATATTTCATATTTTATATTTCATGAAATATGAGGATAAATGAATAAAATTACATATTTTTAAGTGATGTGCAGGAGTGTGAAACTTATGTCTATAATTTTTCTAATTATAATAAGCCACTTATTGAAGAGAACTTTCGCAAGAGACCTTACCAGCATGGTGTTTTTGACTTTTTTCAACTTTTTAACTAATATTTCTTTCAATTTATAAAGCTACTCATTTTTATGGGAATGAAAACCGGACACGGCAAGGTGGGCAGTACTCATTGTTACAGTCGAGGACAAGTTTTGATCTCAATAGTTAATAATTGATTGGATAACTTGAATACAGTATTAAATATGATAAAAATCAAAGGAAAATTGTAAAAAATATAAAATGACACTAAGAATTTACATGGGAGGGGTGGTCATGCTGCGTGTAAATGCCGTCAAAAAGAGCTCGAGTTGCTTTAACATCTCAAACCTATTACAACACGAGAAATAATATTTGTAATTATGGAATGTGTAATTATTGTATAATTTTTTTTAAAAAAATAAATAAGTATAATATATACATAAAAAAAATAAAAATTAATTTTTTAATAATAAACCTCACTTCTTAAAAAAAAATATTACATGAAAACTTAGTCAACTCCACGACAATATAACGTTACTCAAAAACACATCCGGTAAGCGTTTTTGTTTCCCGGATATACCTTTCGCAAAGGGGGCAACAGTTTCGTCCTCTTCCATTCTAACGAAGCTGGGTTTTGTCCCATTACCCTAATAGCTGGCCGAAAGGCGAAAGCTGTTATATTCTGTTGACTTAAAAGTAGATCGATGTGGATGAAAGCGAACTATACGGCTCGCAAAATTCGACTAAAAAATAACTCGAGCTCACTGGAAAACCAAAAAAAAAAAAAAAAAAAACACTCAGCAGTGAATTGCAGAACCGTATTTTTCTATTTCTTTATATTTTCAGATTTTTATTGTTTTGAGTTAAAATATCAATATTTGGTTCTGGTTTATCTTTTCTATTTTTGAATGAATTCTCACTTTTTTGTGATTCCTCGTAGAAGTCAAGACCAGTAGCACTCATTTTTTAGGGTCCCCTGCTATTGGCTGGCCTAAACCTGTAATGTTGGTGATTACTTTGTTGACTCAATATAAAGTAGATTATGCCAAGAGCGAGAGTAGGTTGCTCATAAATATTTTTTTTTTTTTTTTTTTATAAAAGATAACGCGTTACCTACGGCTGGCTGGCATCTCACTCTCCAGCAATATTAATTATCATTTTCAATGTCAAATGCCTCTGTTCGGTCCCTTCCTCCAAGTTTCTCACCCGTGCTTTTGACCCCTATATATATTCCTCCCCACTTGCTCCTCTTCTCCACATCTCAACTCCGCATAGCTTTCTCTCAATTCTTACCTCATTTTCTGCAGTTGCTAACCCTGTCTCGGAGATTTCTGTCCATAAATTTATAATGTCGTCTTCAGTTTGCACCAATCTATTACTTCAACTACTCCTGGTCATCTCCCTCTTCCATTTCTGCTTGGCGGCGAGGAGACTCGTTGAGTCGGATGAAACCCAAAACACTCTGCTTTTCCAATATCACAATGGCCCTCTTATTACTGGCCAAACTTCTATAAATCTGATATGGTATGGCAAATTTAAGCCATCTCAACGAGCCATTATCTCAGATTTCATTACATCCCTTTCTACTTCAAATCCCACGACGGCGCAACCGTCGGTTTCCAAGTGGTGGAAAACCACCGAAAAATACTACCACCTCGTTAACACAAAGAAGCCTTCCGCTCTTGTCCTCTCATTGGGTACCCAGATGGTTGATGAGAGCTACTATCTGGGCAAATCACTCTCGAATAAGCAAATAGTTGAGTTGGCATCGAAGGGAGGCCAGAAAAATGCCATTAACGTGGTTCTGACCTCAGCGGACGTGACCGTGGAAGGGTTCTGCTCCAGCAAATGCGGTACCCATGGATCTTCCGAGGGTGCATCCTTGAAGGGTAAGACCTACAGGTTTGCTTACATTTGGGTTGGCAATTCGGAGACTCAGTGCCCGGGACAATGCGCGTGGCCATTCCACCAGCCCATCTACGGGCCCCAGAGCCCACCTTTGGTTGCTCCCAACAACGACGTGGGTCTGGACGGCATGGTCATCAACTTGGCTAGCCTTTTAGCTGGTACAGCCACCAACCCTTTCGGTAATGGCTATTTCCAGGGTCCAAAGGAGGCGCCACTCGAAGCTGCGTCGGCTTGTCCTGGTGTGTATGGCAAGGGAGCCTACCCCGGCTATGCTGGGGACCTTTTATCGGACGCCACAACTGGTGCTAGCTATAATGCCAATGGTGCTAATGGAAGGAAATACTTGCTTCCAGCCCTGTTCGACCCCTTTACCAAAACCTGTTCGACTCTGTTCTAAGAGAAGATCCTGTAACGCGCAAAAATGTAGCCCATTAATGTATACATGATAGTGGACCGTAGAAAATAGAGATAAGAAAGAGATTTAATTGTTTAATTCATTATTTATTTTGTATCCCATGAAATAATAAACATTTCCTTTAAATTTATTTCTTTTTATCGTGCCTAAAACCTAAATGAATCCTAATTTTAATGATTCATTTTATTTATGAGATGAGATGAATTGAGATTAAAGTTAAAAAATTGAATAAAATATTATTATAAAATATTTTTTTAATATTATTTTTGTTTTGAGATTTAAAAAAATTGAATTGTTTATTTTATTTTGTGTAAAAATTTTAAAAAGTTATAATCATTATATGAGATGAGTTGAAATGAATTATGAAAACAAACGAAATCAAGCAACACATGCCCAATCGAAACAAAGAATGCTAATAATGTTTGCAACTAGTCATTCAATGAAGTTGTCTTCTATTTACAAACCAGAGAGACTCATTACAATTTTTCAAAAAAGTCAAATATACTTTCTATACTGATCGACATTATGAAGAAGGTAAATAGTCCTTGCAATATGTGATTTTTCGTCCATTATTTAAGATCACATGCCACCTAAACAACAGTGTAGCGCCCAAGTCCTCCACTACCTCCATTTTTATGACCATCACGCAAGGTGCGTGTAGACTATGCACCTCCCTTCTGGACGACGCTGCACGCTCAGATTTGTTTTCTTCACCATTTTCCCTGAAAGAGTTCTTATCCATAACATAAGAGATTATTTTAAGACTAATTGTTTTAATTAAAAAAGTAATTTTTTCACATGACAATCAAATTTATACACAGTTTTCACATATGTGTAGGTTGTGTTTGATTGTTAAATCAATTTCAACTCATCTCAAATCAATCATTACTGCAACCCACTATTTTTTCAGCTTTCTATACAAAAGTTATATTCATCTCAACATATTTCATACATTTCAACCTAAAAAGTTAAATATATCTTAATCTAAAAAAGTTAAACACATATCAATGAGATCTACAAAATATAATTATTTACAACTCAACTCAACTCATATTTATATTCAAATGTAGCCTTATAATATTTGGTACGTTTGGATCTCAAACTCATATCAACTCATCTTATCTAATCATTACAATTTTTTCAAATTTCAATACAAAATATAATAAACAATTCAACTTTTTCAAATCACAAAATAATAATAATATTAAAAAATAATATTCTCATAATATTTTATTTAATTTTTAACTTTTATTTCAACTCAATTCAACTCAGCTCAGCATCCAAACGAAACGGAATGACTTCTTACTCAATCATCTAATAAGAGACTGTTTCTATTAAAAAAAAAAAAAAAAAAAAAAGTGCATGGATGAAAATCGTAAAAAAAACAAGTGCTAAATTCGCAGATAGATGTTGTAAAGACGGTATGGATTGGTTGGGAGCGATAATGAGTTGAGTTGGTATGGAATCAGTATGGATTAATCCCGCACAAAGTGAATTCCAGCTGTAGCCACTAGAAGCAAGGTTTTAAAGCGCCATGTCAATAGACACCGTGAGTGGACCACAATACAGGAAAAAAATAAAACCCCACCAGCTTGCCAGTGCACCATACGCTACGCACCATTATGCCGCCCCATGCACCAATAAGTTCGCCAATACTCCACCAGCCATCCCCCCCACGTAAGTCCATATCCTGACATCCTCAGAATGTCAGCACCAAGCACCGACCATCCTTCCTCGACTCTGGAGTTTCACCAAGCCCCCCCACCTTTCCGACACTTGTAAACAATTGGTGTTGGTGTCTCAGCCTTCCTTCCAATCTATGACATTGTCAAACACTTCTACCAAAAAAAAAAATATATATATATATATATATCAATATATATTCGAAGATAATTATGAAGACTTTCGGTATAAAACTAATAATTTGGAGCTATGAGTGCCTTGGTGTGAATTATGGAAAGGGTAATAATTATTCAAGTCAAGGAATGGTTAAAAATAAAGTATCGGCTTGGCTGAGCTAAAACAGCTATGAGAATAACAGATATAATACCATCTTAAAAAAAAAAAAAAAAAAAAAAGAGATTCACCTGCCCCGTTTAGGACGTTTTGTGATTCCTCATAGAAGTCTCAATAAAATAAAATAAAATAAAAATAAATAAGCAAATTGACATTCAGACGTGTATCTGGGTTAACATGCCCCGTTTAGAAAGTTTATAGTGGTTCCTCAAATAAATCCAGACCAGTAGCACTCATTTTTTGTCCCTTGCCAGTTGCCATCCTCCTCGTCTTTGCCCATTGGGCAATCTAATTAGTCCTATTCCTCTTAGCTGTTTAAGACTTGTAATGTTAGTGATATATTGTTGACTTAAAAGTAGATTCGGCTAGGAGTGCCACGGACGAATTGATTAAAAAAACAACGCGTTACCTGCTGGCATCTCACTCTCTACCAATAAATTTCACTTTCGAATGCAGCTGCCTGTTCGTCGTCCCTTCCTAGTTGTTTCTCATCCATGCTTTTGACCACTATATATATATCTCCCCCAAAACTCATTCTCCATCTGCATAGCTTTCTCTGCTTTCTACTCATCTCATCTTTTGTAGTGGGTAACCCTCTCTGAGATTACAATCCTGATACTTATAATGGCATCTTTGGTTTACATCAATCTATTACTACAACTGGTCCTTGTCATCTCCCTCTTCCATTTCGGCTTGGCAGCGAGGAGACTTGCTGAATCAGATGAAACCCAAAACACTTTCCTCTTCCAATATCACAATGGCCCTCTTCTTACTGGTCAAATTCAAGTAAATCTGATTTGGTATGGCAAATATAAGCCCTCCCAACGAGCCATCATCTCAGATTTCATTACCTCCCTTTCTACTTCCAAGCCCACCACGGCGCAACCTTCAGTTTCCAAATGGTGGAAAACCATCGAGAAATACTACCACCTCGTCAACTCCAAGAAGCCCTCCGGTCTTGTCCTCTCATTGGGTTCTCAGACGGTCGATGAGAGTTACTATTTGGGTAAATCACTCTCGAATAAGCAAATAATTGAATTGGCATCGAAGGGAGGCCAGAAAAATGCCATTAACGTGGTTCTGACTTCAGCGGACGTGACTGTGGAAGGTTTCTGCTCAAGCAAATGCGGTACCCACGGATCTTCCAAGAGTGCATCCGTGAAGGGTAAGAGCGACAGGTTTGCTTACATTTGGGTTGGCAATTCAGAGACTCAGTGCCCCGGTCAATGCGCATGGCCATTCCACCAGCCCATCTACGGGCCCCAGAGCTCGCCTTTGGTTGCACCCAACAACGATGTGGGTCTAGACGGCATGGTCATCAACCTGGCTAGCCTCTTAGCCGGTACAGCTACCAACCCATTTGGAAATGGCTACTTCCAGGGTCCAAAGGAGGCGCCACTCGAAGCTGCATCGGCTTGTCCGGGTGTGTATGGCAAGGGCGCTTACCCTGGCTATGCCGGGGACCTCTTGTTGGACCCCACGACTGGTGCTAGCTATAATGCAAATGGTGTTGATGGCAGGAAATACTTGCTTCCAGCACTCTTCGACCCCTCTACGAAAACCTGTTCCACACTAGTCTGAGAAGAGATCTGCCTAAATATCGGTTGTTAGTGTATACAATATAGTAGACAGTAGACAGTAGACAAAAGAGAGATCATTACAACTCCTAGTTTGTTTTCACAAAATTCTTTTATATATCTTATTGATATGATGCTTAAATAATAAAAAAGTAAAATTCTTCATATGCGATGTTCAATCTTGGGGTTCTTTTCAATCTGTTTCTCTTCATTATTCCAAAAAAATCCTAGCCATAAAAAGTAAGGCTCTATTCTAACAGCATTATAGGGTCCCCAAAATTCGAAAAGAATATCAATGTCAAGAATAGCTGTAAGTAGTAAGTACACATTACAGATACATGCTAACTTTATACATTATTTGGGGTCCCAAGGACGTGGGCGCCTAGGCCCTCCCATATGAAGAGATCAAGACAACCTTTGCCAATGAACATTTTTAAAACCGTTCTTGGAGAGGGTAAAAAGGCCTTGTCCAAGAGTTTGAGATTCTACGATCCAAAGGGAGGCCCATCAATCTGGCAAAATGAAGATGATAACCTTTGGTGGGCTTGTTTCACTAAGTGAGAGGCTTGTTCGGCCCAGCCCAAGACTAATGAGACGCCAACAGAGGTTGTGTTAGGGACTTCGGTCTAGTCCCTAAACACTAAGATCCACGAGCTCGCCTTGTTCTTGTGATGACCCGAGTGTGCCTTGCCAACTTGCTTGGCCTTGAACGTACGTGGCAATGGAGGGTTCCTAGGTTATGAAGATTTGGTGTTTAGTGATGGAAGTGATGACGATGATGTAGTAGGGTTGATCTAAGTGTTTTGGTGAATGTGGTGCAATGTGGCACCACTTGGATTGTCCTTGAGGGTGGCGCTGATTGGATGTGGGCTAGGGTTGGATGATGGAAGTGAGGTTAGGGTTTCCGTGGCTTGGGAAATTACGTGTTAGGGCAATGGGGAATTAGGGTTGGCGTGATTGGTGGTTTGGATAGGGTTTGGATTGATAAGAAGATGGAGGGAAGATTCCTAAATTATAGAAATCTATTAAGGTAAGATAGGGTTTCAGGTTTGGCAAGTGAATAAGGTCTTGGTTGACTTGAGGGATTTTAGGGATGGAGAGATTTAAGGGATGGGAGATGAAATGGAAATTCTTAACTTCAAGGGATTGGATTTGGAGATGAGTCAATGATTCCTAAAATGTAGGAATTACCTTAAAAGACTCTTGGTGGTTTCGACTAGGATTTGTGGGAATGGAAGAAGGCTAATTATGGAAAGTGGAAATATGGATAATTGGCCTTGGCGTGGAGGAGGATTAATTTGCGTTTGTGTGTTGGGAAAGCTCAAGAAAATATATGAACATGCAAGCAAAATAATGAATAACAATGGAAGATAAGAAATGGAATGGAAAATACACAAGGATTGGATAAATGGAATCACACGTATTCACAAATTGCAAGGTGTGAACCTCTCTTTGGGACTGAAATGGACCTCAAGAACAATCACAAGTGTTCACAAAAGAAAATTGTCAAAAGGTAAAAATGAAATGGCTAAGTGCCTTATTTAAAGAAAAGACATAAAAGAAAACCCTAAAGTGGTTTCATGTAAACAAGGCCTTGGATGGGCCCCACGTTGGCCTTTGGCATGCATTTGCCCATGGTGGCCTAGGTTGGCCCATGGCATGGGCCATAGTCTGGTTGGCCTGGCTGAAGTGGGAGCTGGTCATTGCATGGCCCAGGCAGGGGCCTCGGCATTGGCATGGTTTGGGATGTGCAACTGCTGCTGCTGTTGGCACGGCATGGCCAAGCAGGGGCCTGGGCTTTGACATGGCCTGGGGCTGTGCGTGAGCGTGCTGGGCATGTGCGTTTTGTGCGGCATGGCCCAGGCAGGGGCGTGTGCCTGGGCTGCGTGTTGGGTGGGCGCCTGGGCATGCACATGGGCGTGCGCGGCCACTAACCTCACTGAACCTCTCATGCGTGTTAAGGCATGGGCCATGGCACGCATGTGGGTCTGTCAGGGGGTTGTCCTGGCGTGTTAGTGCCATGGTTAGGACATGGGCAGCTTGGCCATAGGCCACTTTTCTTGGGGTTTTGACAGGTTTCCAGCAGTGACATATGCTAACTTGTCAGCCGCCTTGAATTATCATTAGCACGTAGCTACCAAGAAGCGTGGGGGAGAAGCTATAACCACCATTCACTTGGAAAAGGAAGGTGGGCACCGCTAGGACAGGCAGAAGAGGCGCAAACTCCTTAAGTCCCTAGATAATAGCTGTTAGGAAGTGTGCGGGAGAGGTAACCATGACTCCTACACTGAGGAAGGAAAGGTGGGCGCCGCCACATCAGGCTGAGAGGCAACCGAAATGATGGTTGTGAAGTAGTAGTAATGGAAATGCATGTCGAAAGAATAACCATGGCTCTCCCTGCAAAGAGAGAGAGAGGGACTCATTGAACCTGACTGAGGGGGCGCCGAGAGGTGAGTTAGAGCTCAATACCGTATTAGTTATATTCCTTAGGTTATCACGCCCCCTAACTAATTCGCGTGCATGAGGCATGAGGCACGATTAGACATCTCCTTGTGATGAATGCAACAGAACTCCAAACTGCCTAGTATAAAAGCCTAATCAAAATATGATCAAACTCATAAAATTTAAGGGCAAAGTAAACACTTCCTAAAAAAAAAACTAATTTAAGCATCAGAGGGTCTCCTGATCACCCCCGAGGTCCCTTCTTTATTTGTATATTTGTAGGTCCTATAGTCTACCTCCTAACTATCCCAGGAGTCCTCCCAGTAGGTACGAAACACGTCCAAAACAGTTCTCACAATTAATTGATAACTGTTTTGGTTCAGATACAACTAATGCTGGGCAGTTGGCATAGAGTTCTTTTTTTTCTAAGCTGTTGCATGTTGGCATAGAGTTCAATTTGCGATTGCTTCTCACCTTTTTTCAATGTTAATGGTGGTCCAATACATAGAGCGGCCCATCCACTTATAACTCAAACCACGAGCCATAACTTTGAACACAAGTGCATCATTGTTCCACGCGTAAACCAATAAATGACACTCTTAGAATGTCACCCACGTATTTTGCTACGCGTAGCTAGCTTACAATTAAAACAAATTTATATAAAGGCAAACCTCAAATGACCGATTAAAAACTTTTCCATTAAAGATGAAATAAAACATGATAGATACTTATCAGGTAATATTTATACACACACATATCCGGTCAAAAGTGATACGAATTATGTATCTTGTTCCTTTTCTGTAGGGTTCTTGTATTTTTTTTTTCTCCCAAGTAGTATTTGGTGCTATCAACTCTTGGGATTTCGGCCGTAGTCTGTCTATCAGCAATACCATTGGATTCTTTATCGTCAAAGCTGGATTTGTAGCATTGCCACTGGGCTTGTTAATTTCCAAGGTCTCGATTAGTGGATTTATATTAAGTGAACCCCCAATTTATACGACTGCAAGATTGCGAATCAAAAGAGAGAGAAGTGGGCTTGGATCCCTTTATGAAGGGACTGTAATGATTATAGGCCACACAATTGGTCTGATAATTGGGCTCGGGTCGCTTTATGAGATGGACCTTAATGGCCTATTCAGACTTGTTCTGGAACGTGAGTCAAGAATTTGGTGGGTTAAAACCCAAAAGAAAAATGCTAGGAGCCCGATTTGGGATCCCCATTTTTTTGCCCGATTGGGCTTTCTTTTTTTTTTCTTTTTTTTTTATTTAGTAATTAAGAAAATATTGTTTAATAATACTGTGAATTTTTTTTATTTTTTTTAAATATTTAAAAATGTTAAAAAAATGATGTGAAATTTATTTTTTGGTTTTTTTGTATATTTCATCTTTAAAGGTGTTATATCTTTCCACGTAGGTTAATGCTATAAAATCCTCCGTTTGTGAGTAAGAGCTTTTTGCGTCGCTAATGATCGAAATATAGACGAATTAAACAACGAGTTAGTCTATATTTGGAGACTGCCTATGTAAGTTTATACAGTTATATTTTAAAAAAATTATAATTATAATAATATTATTTTTAAAATAATATTTTTTCTTCTTTTATCTTATTAATCAATAAGACTATACACGCAGTTTCTCACTCAAGATTGCAAATAAAATTTCTCCTAAACAACATCGCTTATTTTTTTTAGAGTACTGCTATATCCACAAAGAAATTACATAAAAATAGTCCCACAAACTGACGTGATTTTATTTGATCCGTTAGATCTACTTTACAATAAAAGTAACTTTATAATCTGACGAACCACATCAAGTCACGTCAGTTTGTGAGATTACTTTTGTGTAATCTAGTATTTCCTTCTTCTTCTTTTTTTTAATATCTTTCTCGGTCTTTTGATCAGCCATCTTCACGGCAAACATATATGGTAAGGAGTAAGAGAGGGGTCTATTACCGAGGAGCTCCATTAATTCCTTTTGAGCTATAATCGCCCTTTAAGCACCGTGTCTCCCACGAGGTACTTATAAACGGAGAGAATCAGATCAAATCCTCGATGTATCTATATATCAATTATCAAACATAATAAGAGTCCACCGGTACTCCTTCCCAGGATACAGCTGCCACAATATTTAAACTAGTCAAACTCACGCCGCCTCACCACAACGTGCCTCTCACTCCGACTTCAGCCCAGCTAGCTGTTCCTACGCGTTCGATAAATACGTATGTATGTATATAACACACACTCCCACATTCTCCTCAGCAAGCAATACCTTGCTGCACTCTCAATGGCTTCTTTTTACCGCTTCTGCATCCTCGTCTCGCTTCTCATCGTTTCCTATCTGCCTAACCCTGCCATCGCCACCTCGCGCTCGCGCATGCTCTCTTTGGTAAAACAACCACCAATTATCCTCAAGTACCACGACGGTCCACTTCTCAAGGGAAACATTACCATTAATCTCCTCTGGTATGGGAAGTTCTCCACCGCCCAACGTTTCATACTCGCGACTTCGTACTTTCTCTTAATGCCCGCAAAACCCCACGTCACCCCTCCGTCAAATCGTGGTGGAGTACCACGAGACAATACAAAGGAGGCCCATGCACCCTCGTCCTTGGGGCCCGCCCCCCGCTACTGCATGAAAGACCCCTAGCGGGGGCGGGGGGCGGGCTGACCCCAGCAGGGCCCCGCCCCACACCCCACTCCGCACCCTCCCAAATTTCTTAAAAAAATATTATTTTTTATCTTTATATAAATATATATTGTATATAAATATACACAATTTGTTAAAAACTTGAATTCAAGTTAATGGATCAGTAAGTCTCACATTACTTAAGAATGACATTTGTATTACCTTGGCCTCCTATATAAAGGTTGGCCTAGGAGGCCAAGGAAATCCATAATACAACCCTAATAAGTTTATATTTTTTTGAATAAAATTTCTAATTATATTATATTATAATTTAGGTCTAAAAAAAATTTAGACCCAAAAATTTTTTTTTCCTAGTGAATCACTGGGTTGAGCGGGAGGCGGGGTGTGGTTTCAACCCCACCCCCTGCTACAAGGGCGGGGGGCTGCCCCCGCCTCCCGGGGGTGGGGGGTAGGGGGCGCCTATATTTAGGCACGGTATTAGAATATACCAAATGCATATAAGAAAAAAAAAACTAAATTATTTTAAAAGAATTTACCTAGATACCCCCAAGCGCATGTATATTGATTTGGATATGCATTTTGAAGTGTGATAAATGGTGGGTAGTACGGGTTTTCATAATATCCCTATAATATACAAATAAAAAATAGATTTAACTAAATGGCAATATCAAACACAACAACATTTTCAAATGACCAATATGTTTCATATTTGAGTCGGTGAAATCGATGTAGAAGGCGTAGGTGGTGTTTTATCTTCCTCTTTGTCCATCATGCTATTTAAACTGAAAATATGAAAATTAAATTGTTACCCAACTTTAAAAAAAATGGTTACCAACTCAAACTAATATTCTACATAAGACTAATCATTCAATTTTAGACTTGAATCTTAAACAAACAAAAATTAGTTTTCACTCTTATACATCGCATCAAAAAAATAGTTCTCACTCTTATACAACGCATAAAAAAAAATACACTGCACTAACACCCCAAATCCCAAGCTCCCAAACAAATTGAGAAATGAAACCTATCAAATATATAGACAAAATAGTAAAAAAATTAATATAATGAACTTGCGATAGCCAATTCCAATACTTACATTTTACATGATAATTATATAGCCAAGTCACAGTTCATAAAATTCAATAGGAAGTAGACAAAAAAAAAAAACAAAAGCAAAGAAAAATCCAAACTTTATCTACTGTAATTTTCGATACTTTTAAGAAAAAAACCATAATACAAACTTTCCACGTTGAACTAAAACTAACTGACCAAAGAAAAATCATAACGTCATTATAGTCTCATTTAAAAAATTTTCAAGAATGAAGAAAATTTAACAAAAAAAATACTGAAAATTTTATATATTTTATCTACTTCATATGAAAAACTTATCTTAAAAGACAAAGAAAAACCATAACTTGAACAAAAAAAAAAAAAACTTGTAAAATTTCTTAAATATTTTGACTCTCAAAGATTATAAAATAGAGAAAAAAAAAACTTTGATGAAAAGATTAACGAGCAGAATGCGGTGAGTCAGTCTTGGCTTCGGCAGTCTCAGACAGTGGCGGACATGAAGAGGTCGCTGGCGGAGGAAGAATGTGACGAGGGACGTGAAGAGATTGCTGGCAGAGGGGGAAGAAGAACGCGCAAGGGTAGCCAGAACGCAGGGAGAATTCAAAAATTGACCTTTTGGATTTTAAATATTTTTTCTCTCCTAAACGCGCATTTCACTAGAATTTAGTATGCGGCGCAATAGATAGGTGTGTAGCTTTTTTTCAATTTCGGAGTATACGTACGAAATGAAAAATATTATAAGCATTTAAAAAGTAATCAAAATCCTAATTTTTCTGTTTTTCTCTCTATTCTCTTCTTTCTTCTCAATACCTGGAGTGCTCCCCTCTCGAAGTGAGCTATTTTTCTGTGTGAATCCCGAGAGGAGTGTTACAGCTACCCACAACCCATGGAGTCCCACGACCACCAGCACTCCCCCAAATCGCCCCAAACCCCATCCCCACCGACCGCTACCGCAGCCACCACCACCGATGCTACCTGCCGCAAATGCGGTAGTCCCACCACCTTCACACCACCGCTGCCATGGTCCGAAGTCAGCCCGCCGCCGACATACCGCCCCATCCGCTCTCCGGCCATTAATCTTCCCCCAAACAACCACTCCCAACAGGCCATAATCCTCGCCCCTGTCCCAAAGTCCCAAAAGGTTCCTCTCGTCTCCCCTCCCTACCACTTCCTACTCCCCACCAAAAGAATCCTAACCCCCGACGACATCCGCCGCTTCCTAGACTCAGACGCCGCCAAGAACTTCCTCGGCTTCATCGTCGCTCTCTCCGAGTCCATCCGCTCCCACAAAATCTCCGACCCATGCCACTTGTCCCCGACAATCAACTCCATCGTCTCTATCATCGAGACACTAATTCGCTGGATCGACGAAATCCCTCCGCTTCAGCAAGCCTCTCGCTATGGCAACCTCTCTTACCGTACTTGGCATGACCGTCTGGCCGAAACCAGCGAGTCCTTGATGCTCAGTTTTCTTCCCGACGATCTCCAATCCGCCACGGTCGAGATCGTTCCATACTTCGCCGATAGTTTCGGAAACTCGAGTCGCATTGACTACGGTACCGGCCACGAAACCAACTTCGCCGCTTGGTTGTACTGCTTAGCTCGGTTGGGGCTCATCAAAGAGGAGGATTACCAAGCTGTTGTGGGTAGGGTTTTGGTGAAATATCTCGAATTAATGAGAAAGTTGCAATTGGTTTATTGCTTGGAGCCTGCGGGTTCGCACGGGGTTTGGGGCCTCGACGACTATCATTTTCTGCCGTTTATCTTCGGATCGTCGCAGCTGATCGATCACAAGTATATGAAGCCCAAGTCAATTCATAATCAGGATATACTGGATAATTTTTCGAATGAGTATCTGTACCTTGCGTGCATTGCGTTTATTAAGAAGGTGAAGAAGGGTTTGTTTGCGGAGCACTCGCCCTTATTGGATGATATAACCGCAGTGCATACTTGGAACAAAGTCAATAGCGGGCTGCTGAAGATGTACAAGGTGGAGGTCTTGGAGAAGGTCCCTATCATGCAGCATTTTCTGTTTGGGTCGCTTATCAAATGGTATGTGGCCTTTCCCCCTTTCTATGAACAATGGGGATGGTATTATGTGCCCAAGGAATTGTCCACTTTAGTCACTCTTTTTTCCTTGGTTAAAACATTGGGATATTTATAAAAGTTGAGGTCAGTTATTAGGATACATATGCTGTCCTGTTTGCGGCGTCTTGAGCTTGACTTCTTTTGTTTTCCGATTTGTCATTGCTTTGTAGGCATGTGAATCCCAATATATATATGAGCGTCTGTGTGTGAGTCCTTTAGATGGTTGTGAACTACTGCATCTAAGTAAGGTATTGGAAGGAACAGAAGAAATCATTCCGAGAGAGCTGTGGCCTTGAAGATTCCATATAGAGTTTGGAACCTTTTCCAGCTTGAAAGATGCTTCTTATGCTCAAGGAATTGGTCTTTTCATGAGTTGTTTGATGTTGTGATTAGATCATTTAATTTTCTCTAGAGCATGCGTTTTGCAATATGCCCTAGAGGAACATGGGTTATACGGTCAGGTCTGATCTCAATTTTCATGACCTGGGAACGTGGTAGCAATAAATGATGAGTCATAGTTAGGAATGAATGACAAGTCATAGTTAGGATTCCCTGTAATCACTTATATAACCCAGATTGATGTAATACTCCCTATGTAGGACTGCATGCATCGCTCGGTCTATGACTCTAGCCTAAAAGGACCAGTCACAATTCAGGTTACCCTTTTTCAGGATATATTTTTGCAATGCCCTCACACTACAGAAACTGGGGTACTAGAAATTTCCTTACTCAAATTCTAACATCCTCGTCGTGGAAAACCTGTCTTATGTTACAGTGTCCTCAAGCTGTGTGGTGTTTACTGTTGGCTTTAATGCTGTTTCTTTCGATCCAAGGGTGCTAGCCATATTTGCGCAACCTATAAAGGGTAATCGCAATAAGTTCCCTGTAATCGTTTTGTAGATCAAATCGACCTTGTACACGTGAGACTCAGCACACACCTACATGATGCTCTGATAGTACACAATTCGGAGTACTGCAGAAAGTACCTTGAAATAATTGAAAGAACTTAGTATAATCATTTTTCTTCTCTTGCTTAAGGCTGTCAATGGCGTGTTGGCTCTTCTCTGAAATTTTGTTGATAAAAAGGAAAACTTTCATGCTTTGAACGATACCCATTTAGAGAAGCTTCTGGTTTTAATGTTTTTTGCCCAGAATTTCAGACCATGTTCATAGCTCTTTTAAGATTTTTGTTGGTTACTACCGTTGTGATGACTAATATATAAAGTATGTCACCCAAATTTGAAATTCAATGCACTTTAGAAGTAGTTCATGGAAGGCTCTTTGTGAGCACCTGGAAAACAGAATGCTTTGCGTCCATCTCCTTCACATGAGTGGCTGTCAGCCTAAGGTGAAGGATAAGGCCTCGTTTGTTTTCACAAACACTTCTATATTAATCTCATCTCATCTAATCATTACATATTTTCTAAATTTATACATAAAATAAAATAAACAATTCGACTTTTTCAAAGCCAAAAACAAAAATATATTAAAAATATATATTCTAATAATATTTTATTCAACTTTCATCTCAACTCATCTCATCTCATCTCAAATGAGGCCTCAACCTTCACCTTAGGCCTAAACCATTCTTGTCAGATGCATGGCAACCTTTTCTGGGTTTCATTGTATGAATTTGCTCCCTTATAAAGTTTTTTCAGTGTTCATTATGCATGTTGATATATTATGGTCATTGTGCTAGGTTCCGATTCTAGAACATGTGTAGATTCATGTTAATGTTTGGAAAGGCTGTTTACTTTTCTGATTCACATCTTTAAGAATTTGTTGAATATCCAATTTAGTGACATTCTGCAATGACTTCGTTGCAATCCATTGGTCTTGATTTTGTTGCTGTTAACACTTCTAGATCAATTGACTGAGAAGGATCTTCATAGTGGAGGGTCTTGACAGTCCGTCCTCAGTGGTTAAGAATTGTGTGGTAAGATTGAAAAAGAGACACTATGAAGCTCATTCTTCCATGCCTATCATATTATTGCCATCAGTAGCTTTATGATAGAAGTTGCTATAATTTAGCTTACAAAATTACGCAAGATAAGGCTAAAGACTGTCTTGCGGGAAACTTCTTGCCGAGCGCCGTGCACCCCCGGGATTAGTCGGGACGCTGTTCCCGGACATCTAGTACCAATAAAAAAAAAAAATGCTAAAGACTGTCTTGCAATATGTGAGATTAGTTTGTGACAGTTTGAGAAGTTTCTATTATCAGGCATGGTACTAATCAAGTTCCTAAGCTATATGGAATCACCTCACCGTTGGATGCTGGTTGGATGAATTTGCTAAGTTACATTGAACAGCATATGGATGAATTCTCTGGGATAAATTTACCATTAGCCATAGGGCCACTGTAAGAGCATTGGCAATGGCTAGGCCATTGCCAAGTCTAAAATTTAGCTAGAATGTTAGATTTTGGCTATAATATGGACTTGTAGAAAGATTAGTCCACATTGGACTAGCTATCTTAAAGTTTAAATAATAATAAAATATTATATATTTTAATATTTTTTTTTTTATATTTTACAAATACAGTTGATATATTAATTAATGACTTTATTAATAAATAAAATTATTATTTTTCAACTATTTTTTCTCTCAACCTAATTGTTGAATAAATATATTTTGTCAACCATTCACCCAACAATCACATATACAAACATACCAACATTTCTTCCACCCAACATTTACATTTAGAATTGTGGTTGAATCCAACAAACATGCCAACAACTTATTATACCAACCAATCACCATCTACTCAAAACAATTTACAAATGGCCAAAACAGTCCATTAATTAGCTAAAACAATTTACAAATGGCCAAAACAGTCCATTAATTATCTCAAAACACTCCACAAATTGACAAAACAGTCCACAAATTACTCCAAAACAGTCCACAAAATTCCAAAACAGTCCACTCATTACCTCAAAACAGTTCACAAATTGCTAAAACAGTCTATAAATTTTCCTAAACAGATCACAAATATCCAATACAGTCCACAATTCATCCCAATACAGTTCACTAATTACCCCAAAACAGTTCACTAATCTGTCAAAAACAGTCCACTAATTACAAAACCTGCCACTAAAATCACAAAACAGTCCCACTAAAATTACAAAACAGTCCACTAATCCAAGCAAAAACAGTCCACTAATCGCATCAAAACAGTCCACTAATCGAAGCTAAAACAGTCCACTAATCCAAGCAAAAACAGTCCACTATCTAATTTAAGGGGTCTATGTTTATTATATGCAAATCTAGGCTTTAAATGGAATCTTCTCCATTTCAACTTTAAATGGATAGTATACATGTAGACGTATTAGTTGACAACTAAAATTATCAACATATTCCTGTAAATGCACATAAAACATTACTAAAGGTAGACATGGCTACATCAAAATAACTGAAGGATACAACTAAAGGATACACAATTGGAAGTTGAGTCAATTTAAAATGAACTATTCACAAATAGAGGTCTAAAATTTCTGCCCTTTTCACTAATCTTAAAGTTGTAATCAAAATCGTATAGCTAACGAGATGAATGACTACCTCAAGATAAGGTAGACATGGCTACATCAAAATACATGGGTTGCATGGAAACATCAAGGATGCAGTGGTTCCTTGGATTTCCAGCAGTGATGACAATTAAAGAATTAAAAGTGAGGGGGATTGAAAAAGTTATATCATATTGGGTTGCATGGCATATATTTTCTTACTCATTTGGGGGTTGGAGGAAGAGCCCCTTAGACTATTATATGTCACTATCCATACCCACACACTCTTCAAACTATTGCCTCTCACACACTCTTAAACTACAGTCACTGTTTTTCATTTGTTGAGTTACCTATTGTTTTATGATTTGCCAAACCCCTTGCATTTGATAGCACCACAAGTGAGGTATTGGATTATATGGTGGTTAATTTCTGTGTTTTGAAGTTATATGGTGGGATAAGACTAATCACAATCACAGGGTTGCAATAACAGAATATCAATCACAAAATACCAAAAAATGGAGTTTCGGAGAGAAATTTCTGGAGAAAGAGAGAGAAGGAAGAAGAAGAAAGGGAAGAAGAAGATTCGGGAGAAAGCCAGAGGAAATGAAGGGGCTCGGCAAGAAGAGAGAGATTTTAAGCCCGAAGAAGAGAATCCGAAAATGGAGTTTCGGAGAGAAGTTTCTGGAGAGAGAGAAGGAAGAAGAAGAAAGGAAAGAAGAAGATTCGGGAGAAAGCCAGAGGAAATGAAGGGTCTCGGCAAGAAGAGAGAGAAAAATCGAGGGAAATATTGAGTGGGAGACAACCAAATTGATAAAATATTCATTTGGTTGATATACAGTAGCTCGCCAGACTTGGCGAGAGGTGAAGAAATACTGTAGTTAAAATGTTAAACTTTACGTGTATAGCCAGTCCAATGCAGATGATTTTTTCCTTATTTGCTTTTAATTTAAACTTGCATTGGCAAATGGCTAGGCCATTGCCAATGCTCTAAGAGTAAAATTGATGGTCCACCTGTTAAACTATTACTTTGAGCCTTCTTCTCTTTGTGCATATTCATGGGTGGTGTTATTCGGAGCAATTTTCAACTTGGGATTCCTTTCTACTCAAGAGTTGGTTTCTGGTTGATAACAGTTTTTTTCCTAGCAAGGGCTAATGTGATAGTTGTTATATATATACATTCTTATGATTAAGGGAAATGATTAATATTGAACTGATTTCTTATATTCTTTTTCATCTACCGTCAGGGAGTAAGGTGTTGGATCACCTTATTGGGCAATTAGCTGTGGAACCCAGAAAGTTGTTTCTTACGACGGCCCTTGCTATTACAAGTATGGAAACTTATTAAATTGGAAATATACTTTTGGTAGCATGTACCCATTGAGATTTTTTTTTTTTTTTGTCATCTTCAATGTTCTATATATATATATATATATATATATATATATATATATATCACAGTTATGAATGTTTATCGGCACTTTAGTGAAGGAAAATGATAGAATTTTTTTTTAATAATTTATTTACAAACTCTGTTTTAAATGGAGGAGACATTTTTGTAAAAATGAGTTGGAAGAGTATCATTATTTTACGAAGACTTCCTCAATTTAAAGCAGTGCTGTAAGATAATCGTAAAAAGAGCTATATCTTTTGCATTACTTTTTACAAAATATGACATCCTATTCCTTCTTTTTGTAGGAAAGGTTTGTGAAAGTTGAAGCAATGTTCCTACCAATGGCTCCTAAAACCTGCTGTGAGGCTATTATTTTTTATTTCTTTTACTCAGATAAAAAAACTGAAGCAGATTAATAACGTTTGAACTGGATTCAATTACACATGAAGAGGGCTCGTTTTACAATCTTGACGGAACTAGCATCGTCGGGCAACTTAAAATTTCATCTCATTACAACTATTTCAAACTTAAAAAAAAAAAAACACACAAAAAATAAATCTTTTTCAAATCTCAAAATAAAAATTATATTATACTAATATTTTTATTTTATAATATTTTTATTTAATTCTTTTTTCTATTTTCATAAAATATCTTAATTTTAAACACTTTCGATATTATTCATAAATTTTTCATCTCATTTTCTCTTAACATCCAAACGAGGCTCGGCATGCATATTGAGTGAAGCTGATGTTCTAATTTGGTGTTACAATTGCAAAATTCAAACAATTGTTTTGGGAAAAGGTTAAATTGTTAAGTTCTTTGGAAAATTGCAATTTCTCCATTAACTTTATTCAAAGAGAAATGTAGCCACAAAGAAATTTGACAAAAGTAAATTCACAAATTGACATATCTTGATGTGATAAATTTTTTTTTATAAAGTAGATATAACGTATCATAAAAAATTATATTAATTTATAGGTTTACTTTTTTAGATCTCTTTTAGCTAATATTTCTTTTATTCAACAAATCTGGCATCAGTTTCAGCCCAGCTAATTAGGTTGGGTAAAATTTATGAGATTCCGATTCCGACCGAATTGTGACGAGGCTTATAGAGTTGGAGTTGGTAGAATTCGGAACTCCGAAATTTTTTTAAAAAAATACATGATAAAAACGACATCATTCCATTCAAGAGAAATGACGTCGTTTCGCTGTTTCGCTTAACAGGAGACGTTTTGATCAGATAAGTGTAACTAAATGACATCGACGTCGTTTCGTGAAGAAGAGGTCCAAAATGCATGAGGCTTCTAATTCATTTCGCAGGATATAAAATCGTCGACTATGCAATATAAGAACTCATTTCACCAATTATTATTGTACCCAACTGGCCAATATAAAGTTGGGTTGCCTGCAATAATTGTAAAACCATTTTTTCCCCCTTAATCTTTTGGAACTTTTTTTTTTTTTTAACCTCTGAGTGTTTCATTGTTCAACACTAAAATTCTTCTCAACCTCCTGTACATGATTTTTTAGCTGGTAGAATACAATTATTTGTTTAATACATTTCGACAGTTGACTCTCTTGATCAAGTAGAATACTCATCCTGCATTTTATTTGAACAGGCTAAGATGTGAGCGTTCTTTGACGTGCATGAGCAAGAAGGAAGCCACCCGGGAGGAGTTCATCTAGAGATGACGGGCCAAAATGTTGACGGAGTGCATTGGTGGGTCACAAACTGTGACCTTCGATGACTTGGGTTCGTGTTACCACACCCACTGTGATCCCAATCTCAATGCTTCACAATCTCTTGAGCTGGCTTTCATCATCGCCGAGCGCCTACGAAAGAGGAGGATCGCATCTCAGCAAAATCTATTGCCTCCTTAGGGATGGATATAGACGGCTTTTAAGTGCCCACCGACATGTTTGTTCTTTAAGTCTTTAGTATCTGTATTACCATTATCACTTTTGTATTTCGTCTATGTTATGCTGTGTACTGAATGTGTATACTAGAAGAAAAAGGGTTGGTATGTGTACGAGGCTGTAGGAAGATAGCCATGCTGCATAATGAAGAGCCGAGGAAGGGGTTAGTTCCACACTCTTACAGGGAAAAACTAGCTGAATCTGGAGATTAATCTGATTATGAGTGTATAATATTTATGAACGTTTTTTTTTTTTAATCTCCTTCACTCTATATATCATTTTAGTGCCTAGCTGGAATCGCAGGGTCATGGAGCTGGTTGGTGCTCCTACTCTTGATTGGTGTGGGTTGTCATCTTTTTGTAAGAATGACGCATGTTCGTCGCATCGCGATGGTTGGCATACCATCCCTCCTCTTTAGCCTAATGGAGATCCAAAAATGTTGAACTTGACATGTAGTAAGGGCTCTAGTTTGGAACTAAACTAACTAACTGAATGATTATGACGCCAACTATGCAAGCTTTGTTACGAGAAAATGGCAATGGGATGTAGGGCTGTGCAGAAAAGGTTCAGACCCGATCCGTCCGTGAGATCCAACTCGACTCGACCCGACCCGACCCGACCCGACCCGAGAAAAGGGGTTGAAGTAACTTGCGGGTCGAACCCGCTGAAACCGTCTACACCGTTCTCACTCCACTGAAATGAAGAGCTTCTCTCTGTTTTATTCTTCTTTGAATATGGATGGGGTTTGTGGGTGGTTCAGAATGCGTATGAGAGACCAAAATCTTTCGCCGTCGAATCATCAAATGCAGAAACAGAATGAGCACAAAGAGTACCTGAAGAAACGGTGGTTATAGGCGTAAAGCAAACGCTGAATCGGAATCGGATCCGGGGGTCAAGGTCGAGCCGTTGGTCCACCCAGATGTTCCCGTTTCCACGTTCACACTCGACGGGTCACTCGTTGATCCAACCGGGAGAGAAGTTAGAACACGGAACGATTCACGTTGAAGTTGCCAATGGAGGTGAGGAAACAGATTATGAACCCGAAACTGAACCGGGCCACGAGTATGGTGTTCTTGCCAAGGGAAGGGAGTTCGAGGCGGGATACAGAGCAGGCGGGGAAGGGAGTAGCAGAGGGAAGAGTCACAGGAGAATGGAGAAACCGGACCAGATGAGTAAATCGGAGCGGTGGGCGTTTTTTACAAGAGCATGGTCGATGAAGTCATCGAAGGTGGCGACTAATAATGATGGAGAGGGCACCTCATCTCAACCGGCGGGCGAGGGATCAGCAAGTGACTCGTCGTCATCGAGGTCGAGGGCAAAGGGCGTTTCATTCTGCAGCTGATTTGTAATTTATCCTTCGCGTGCTTCCAATCTCGAGTCGGGTCGGTCCAGCCCGATTTGATTTGTCTTGAATTCGGGTCGGGTCAATTCGGGCCCAAACACAAACCGGGTTGGTCGGGTTGCAGCCCAAATGGGATGTGATCGTGACATTTAGAAAATTATATTTACATGTCGAAGACCAGGATATATCCTTCCACTATTGGCCGAGCATGAGTTACTTAAAAAATAATTTAATTTTAAATCTCTCTTTCAAGACATTAACACCTTAAATTGGCACTGCCAGAGAGACGGTGCAGATGCCCTAGACAAGGTCTTTGGATGATACATTTTATGAACTCAACTAGGATCTCTTTTTTGATAGAGCATCTCATATCACTATTCGGTAAAATAACGTTGAAAGACTTAAAAAAGTATCTATAATATATATAATCATTACTAAGCACCATTTGGAGAAGCTCCATTATAAGAAACCATCAACATTGTCCTCATTGCAATCTTCAAAAATATATGTTTACCAAATTCAATACTAGAAAATCTCATAGATATTCAATGTTCATCTTCTGATAAAAATTTAATCACTTGCCCAAAGAGATGCACGAACCTATGCGACAATAGATGGCTTAGATGCGGCAGAGAGCCTGGATCGTTTCTTGGCTAAGCTTTCACTGCGACGTTCTCTTTGCTCCTTCAATCTCGAGGCAAGGAGCTTCTGGTACTCAGCAGCCTCCGACTTGGCCTTGGAAATTCTCTTCTTCTTCTCTGCAATCCTTGCTCGCTTCCTCTGCAAAGTCAATGGGGTGACCAACCTCTGAATTTTCGGAGCTTTACTCACTTTCTTCCCTGCCAATTGTACATGGAGCATTATGTTAACAACTAACAAAAACATGCAACAAACCACGATAGTGACCAAATTAGATATTTAACTTTCTAAAGGCTTTTAAACAAGCAAACAAAAACATTCACAGGCTCTTCTGGCCCAAGAATTCAATAATGATTGCGGAAAACTTACCAGCTTTTGTGGTAAATGATCTGCGATAGGTGTTGACATACTTTCGAACATCATCCTCCTTTGAGAGATTGAAAAGTTTACGGATCTTTGATGCCCTCTTTGGACCTCGCATTCTTGGTTTCTCAGTGTCAGTCAGACCAGGAAGGTCATTCTCACCCTTCTTCACAATAACCAAGTTCAGAACAGAAAGGTCTTGGCTGACAATGCATCCACGTACAGACTTCCTCCTTCGCTCTCCATTGCGCCTACCGTACCCACGGAAGCAAGGGGTGCCTGGAAATACAAATTTAAGTATTCCTTATTATCTTACTTCAAAGACAATCTAGCAAATCTCCAACTTGAAAGCAATAGCATGCACTAAGAACAGAAGTTTGGCCAACCTCTCCGAAGCAAGAGACGAACTCGACCCGGGGTTAGCACTCCCTGCTTCATTGGGAATCCTTGCTTATCACAGCCTCCCATGATTTTGAAAACATAGCCCTTAAATTCCTGTCAAACACACTTTTTTTTTAGATATTTGGAACTAGTAAGCAGGATTTGGGAAATGCAAACATAATGGGTGCATACCTCTCCAAGAGAATCTCCACTGACTTCCTGCGAAATCCTCTTGTCAAAAAATGCTCGGCTGCAAGGTCAAAGAAACATAAGGGAATAGGCAAACCTTTAATTAAAATAAATTTGTAATTTCAATGACTCGCATAAGCAAGTGATACACCACATCAGTTACAATTCTGACATTTGGCCTCGAGGTTAATCTGAAGAAGTTACAAATCCAGGTAAATCATTTCTAAAAGGTTAAACATGATAAAAAAAAAACAGCATATATCAATCAAACATAGAAATGATAAATAATCATTCAGCTGATTACAACAGAAGCTTCAAATCAAGGTCTTCCTAACTAGTAACATCTGTGAGAATTTTTTTTTATAAGTATGAGCAACTCTCACTGAAGAAAGTTGAAACTTAATAGCCACCTTTTGTTCTCATCAAAACCTACAGTTTTTTAAAAAGAAAAAAACCAACCATCGGAAGGGTAGAAATGCTCACCATTAAGAGGCCAGAAAGAAATATGTAACTGATCATATGTTATCAGCACCTTCTCTTTTCAAAGCAATATATGTAGTACAGCAATTTAAAAACTTTTAGTCGAAATCATTGCACAAGAACACAATATATTTCGTGGAATCCTTAAAGATGATGCCTCCCATTAGCATTCATAGAGCTAGTACATATATCATTAATTAATTATGGTATGCAATTATATACACAAGAGTCCAAATTATAGGAATGATTGCTGTCAAACGAAAACAACAATAAAACGTGCTCAATGCCTATGAGTTTCAGGGGAAACAGATAAAGGCTCTGCATTCACGAAGTTCAACAGAAGATAAGATCTGCAATTGGAAACTCAGAATGATAGTGGGTTATCTTTGATTGGACAATTCCTGGCATTCTGCCTTAAAAAGCATTAGGTAGAACCGAAAAGAAACTGCAAAAGATGACATGCACAACCGGTTGGGAAAAATATCCCTTTGAATTTGTCTGTGCAATGCCGCATTGAGCATGACTGTCATCTAGTAATTTCAGATTCTTTTTTAATTTACGTTATTTTTACAGCCCCTACTTCTATTTTCTAATTTATTTTGCCTTTTTCCCTTAAGAAATAGAGCTTGTAATAATGAACTATAAAGGTCACATAACTCTACATATCCATATGGTTCTATTCGCGGAGTTTACATTAAAGAAAAAATTCCAGGAGAAGAGAAAGTTATATTAAGCTGGGATAAGGTTCTTTGACTAAACCGATTCAACAAATGAAACTAAAACGAGTCCTGTTTAGAGTGAAAAACTAAAAAAGAAATAGTAACTGAAGTAAAATGTAAATAAAAACGTTTAATTTCGTGAATGGGAGAGGAACTAACAGTTTCTGGTCATCGTCGATTTCAAGTTTCTTTTGGCATCCCGTAGTTGGGTTTGCAATGTTGAACTGCAAAACGCAAACAACGCCACTGTTAAAAATGTCTAAGAATAAAAGATATAGGGAGAGAGACGGGGAGATTTAGAGTATCAGATAGGAAACCTTCATCTTGGATGAGATCTCGAGTGGCTGGAGCAGAGTCGAGCAGAAGCGGCTGCGAATGAAAGATGAAAAAGAGAGACCTCTATTTTTAGGGTTTTGTACAACGCGCTCGGAGCAGCTATTTATTTCTCTTTTATTTTTTTATTTTTTTTTATTGACTGGTTATTTATTGGGCCAAGGCCTAATATTCACAAGTGGAGTCCTCTGCCATAGAGATAAGAAAACCATACTGGGTTACAAGCCCAGTGAAATTACTTGGATTTCATCGTTATAACGTTACGTCCTCTTTTTCACATAGAAATTATTTATACAAATTTTAAATAAACAAGTTCTATACAAGTTCATGTAAAAAAGTGAACTTCATATTAAAAAAGTATAAAAAAAATTATTCTTTATTAGTGTGATCCATTTTTTTACAAATGGCTTGTATTTTTTTTTTAAATTACAAAATACTTGTATGAGACTTGTTTATTTGGGACTTGTATCTAACATTACCTTTTTTATATATTCTTTTTATAATTTTTAAGAAAAATTCTATTTAGCAATCATACACCATACACTTTACACCACACACTTACTGAGGAGGGAAAAAAAATAATCCACATCAATAAGTTTATAGTGTTGGACTACTGAATAGAAAGAACTCACTTTTTAAATATATTTTCTTTTCTTAATTTTTATATTTCTTTCTTTTCTTAAATATACAAGATTTCATTTATTGACTACCATTATTAACCGATGAAAACAAGCAAAAAGGGAATTTGAAAAGGAAAATGATTGGGTGACTCCCAAATGTGCATACCAAATATGTCTCTTTATGTGTTTTTTTTTTTAATGGTTAAGGAAGTGATTATTAATGAATTTGAATTATTTATTTTTTTCTTAATGATTAAATATGTTTTAAAAATGTTCGAAAGAAAAAAAATGTAATTGCACTGGGGAGTATATTTGGGATGCACATATGGGAGTGATCCTAGCATTGTCCATTTAAAAATATCGTCTATTAGAAAAGCTTATTTATAGACAAATAAGGTGATATGAATTAAGGAAATACAATATAAAATGATAAAATACATAAATACAAAATATTCTAGTATGCTTACTAAAATAAGACAACTATACTCTACGATCATTGTATAGAGTGCATAACATGGCAGAGTATTACTCAATCCAAATAGTATAACATAATTATATTATCGAGTCCATGTATAAAGCATATTGAGTAAAACATTTTAAAAAATTAATTTTAAAAATTAATTAATTAAAAATTTGATCTTATCTTTTAAGTGATATGCTGATGTGTTCTGTAAACTAAGTTGGGAATATATGACAGGCAGCACAATAAAATGCAGCAAAGGTTGTTTGCTTCTGCAACCCAATTATTTATTCCCTTTGCATCAAAGTACGAGCCTCATTAAAATTACCAAAGTCTCATCTCTGACCACTTATCACATTGAATTTTCCGAAACTTTATACCAAACTTTACCATGTACCAAGAAAACAGCATCAACACATCCAAGTGTTAGTTCTTTCAACATTTTTGTACTATTGTTATTACCTAATAATCTGTTTGTTTTGGCTGCTATAGACTATAGTCATAAGAAAAAATTTATTCATCATCTTAACTTTTTATTATCCTTTCATCATCCTATAATGTGATATTAGATGATAAGTTTATAAGTGAAATATAATAAATAATTTATAATCATCTAATGACACATCATAGAATGATGAAAGGATGAAAAAAGTTGAGATGATGAATAGCATTACTATAGTCATAATCGCAACCGAAGCATTATAATGTTTAAAATCATATGCAAGCTTAAAGATGGTTACTCTCTGATTTAAACTTTGAGGACAACTCCTTAGCACAGATTCAACTCGTGTTTGTAAAGGATCGTTCTGCCCCAACTATTGTAGGGTCTACCATCTAAAGCATCAACCATTTGCATCATGGTAAGTGCAAAGCCAACTTGAATTGTGAGTGCTGCCAACCACACTCATTTCAAAACACATTAGAGAGCGAGGGAACAAAAAGGCTCATCTCTTGGATTGGTGTAGATGCAAGAACTAATCATCTTCACAACAATAAGAAAGTTAAGCTTGTCTTGATAATTTTATCTTTAGTGAATATCAACTATTGCTGAACTTACTATATTTGTTTTAAAAAAAATGCAGTGTGGTACAAAAAGTACGAGTCCATTATAAAGAATTCTCCAATCATTATGTGATAATATGATATAGTTTTTCAGAAACTGTGCAATCCCTTTCTTTCCAATCTTTATTTTGTTTTCCGTTCATAGCAATGAGAAGTGTCAATCTACTACTTTTCGGAGCCCAGCAAAAGCCACGCACCCCATCACAAGATTCTCCAATTACCGATCCTTTAGACAACCGAAGAATATTGTCAAACGAAATAGCGTGAGTCACACGCATAGATCAAAGCGCATGTGAGTCACACGCGTGAGATCTACACTCCACCACACTGAGAAGCACCTATTGCCACCACGTGCGGCATTTAAAGGGCCAGCCATCTCGGATTCTTCAAATCCAACCGACCTCCATACTCCTAAAGTGGCGCGTGTCCCCCACGCACCGTCACAGTCCCTAACCGTCGTCCTTCGACGATTCGACGGATCTCCTGTTTACTATCTATCTATGTTTTCGCTTCTCCTAACCAAGGAACGTAGAAAAGAGGTAGTGGAAGTCTCCTGCAACTAGGTCATACCAGTAAAATACACCACAAATATCTTCACTGCAACTTTCAATCGTAGTCTAACAGTCTGCTTATCGGACTATATCAAAACCAGTTTAAGCGAATTCCCTTTGTGGGAAATGGGTGGGGGTCAAGTCATTGACCCCATATCTTTTTTTTTTCGTGTTATATTTGCTGATTTGGGTCGAATGTTGGAGCCTCCCACTCTTTTGACTATTGTATCATGTAACTCTTAAATATATCTATAACTCTTAAGAAGAAAAACAAAATAAAAAAACAAAACGTAACAGAAATTTTTTTGAGTAAAGCTACTCTCACCACTCCCGGTCCCGCTATATTTTTTTAATTTTTTTAATTTTTTTTTTTACTTAATGATTAAGTAAGTATTTTTTAATGATATTATAATTTTTTTTTTTTAAATATTTTAAAGTGTTAAAAAAATACATGTATAAAAAAATAAAATAACACAATATTTTACACAATCGGTGGCTCCCAGTGGGACTGGGAGCGGAGGCTGTAAAGCCACCCAATTTTTTTATCGAGGAAACTATGAAAATTAAGCAAGTATTACACGATGACATGAATAGCCTTTTTCTCTGCTCAAACTGCAGGACAGATTCTAAAATAAGGAGTGGTAAAAACAAAACCACAACAAAGCATGAGTTTTATCTACCCTACAACTCATAGCGGGCACACAAAATCACCACTTGTTTCTATATCTTCAAGATCTGCATCAGCATCCAAGTCAAGATCGATGCTTCCTCCGAGGATATGCGCGCCAACCTCGGGGACCGCAAGAGGTTTCATTGCCTCTTGAATAATAGACAATACTTCCTCGATGCTCTGTGATGGGTTATTTACATCATTACTCTGCCAGCTTCCTCCTTCCATTAGTTCTACAGGCAAGTTCTTTAAGAACCATGGGTGGTTTTTAATTTCTGGGATAGTTATTCTCTGCAAAGGAGCAAGGACAGAGCATGAAGAGAAAACTGAAAGATACACATTAGCAGGAGATGAGGCCTGGCTTAGCATTTGTCAACAAGAAACAACTGATTTGGGTAGGAACTGACACTCAGCACCGTAAAATTATTGGGTTGATCAACATTTATTAAAGACCATATGGGGGTACATGATGAGACTTGAACATCTTCACAGCCAAAGAGAAGAAAAATCCTAAACTGAAAACATGTATCTTGGTTTTTTAGTGCTTATGCAAAAAGGATAACAGCTATAGTTGGGTCTATGGAATGCAATTCCAACACCAAATTTGGCAAAAGCAGACTGTCTTGTGGGCAAACCAAACCATTCAAGTGGCATTTGAGAAACCAACATGTCAACACCAAATTGAACTGAGCTTACCTTTTCGGGGCTGGCAACGAATATCCGAGATAGAAGATGTCTACATTCCATGGAAACTTGGACAAAATCAGGAATTTCATAGTGGACGCTAAGTATCCGCTGCCATAAGCCATAACATTCAAATTAGGACTCCAAAATAGAAAAGACAACTCAAGTTTGTACTATCGATATGGTAGTGTGATAGAAAATAAGAAAGGGACTAAGGGGGAGAGGTTGAAAAGATTATGCTTTAATATTCACCCCTATTGTTTTTCTGAAGTTTCTCGGATCATTAGGATCTCCAAATGGATAAGCCCCAACTAGCATCACATATAAGGTGACACCAGAGGACCAAACATCTGCAATCTATATAGATCACAAGGATTAGCTATAGATAATAGGTGCCAAGTGGTGGAAAAGAAAAGTAATAATTCAATGGATAAGGAAAAAGAAAGAACCAAATATCACCTTTCCATCATATTCTTTCTTAGACAAGACCTCAGGTGCAATGTACGCTGGTGTCCCTACAGTAGACTTTGGTTGTGAATGGAACACAGATGACTACAAACATGAGGTAAAAGGATTAGTAATCAAAGTCCAATGAACATAAGGTTCTTGTGTATTTGGTTGGACTGGTGAACGCCATTACCTTTGAGTACCCAAAATCACATATTTTAACACATGGTGCTGTGCTGCCATCTAAGAGTGTATTTTCAAGTTTAAGATCTCTATGACAGATTTGCTGCAATGCATGTACACACAATAAAAGATCATATATACATAAATAAAAAGTTGGATTAAAAGGTCACAATACACATTTATACACCCCCAAAGAAGGGTCACAACTCTTACCATTGAATGACAGTAACTGACCCCTGATACCAGTTGCTGAAAGAAAAACCTTGACTAATACAAGAAAAAAAAAATGATATGTAAGGAATGATTCTAGTTTTATCACGGTTATTATTTATAAATGTTTCTAAAACAGAATGATTCGGCCATCACTGGACACACAAAAGCCTCATGTTTTGTCGCAGAATACCTCATTTTCACTAAATCTACCAGCATTGCATATCCTCTCAAAGAGTTCACCTCCAGCAGCATATTCCATTACTATAGCTAAATGTGTTGGCGTTAGCAGGACCTGCAACAATCATTTGAGTTCTTCAAATAAAAACCCTACCTGGAAATGGACACAATAATGACAAAACCTTACCCCTCCCAAAACCTTTTGATTCTCCCTTTTATACCACATGTATCTTATTTTGATACCAAGAAATGGCTTTTATAAATCTAGAAATAATGAAAGTGCAGGACTATATGATCCATCATGCATAAAAACTACTTTCTCCGTAAACAATCAAGCAGGAACAAGCATCATATTCTTATAGATACGAGGTTTTGCTCTTCAATTAAAAAATGATCACCCATTGCTTGTAAAAGGTATTACTCCGAGAGATGGTTATCAACAAAATTGGTACGGTCCCTCTTCATTAAAAAAATAATAAATAAATTATCACCCAAAACTGCAAATAATATTCACTGTTACTATGTTGAAAGCATATCGGCACAATAGATTACATACCTCTTTGAATCTAACAATATTAGGATGCTTCAATGACCTATGGTTCATGATTTCCCTTTGCACATGTTCATCAATCTGCAACATTAAGAAATCCCCTTAATCAAGCAGAAACCAAAACCCGTATAAGAAGCAAATAGAAAGAAACAAATAAAAGAATTAAAAGGCCGAGAGATGAAGAAGCAGACCTTGTGGCCTCTCTCAATAAATTTAACAGCAAAGAGTTCTCCGGTCCACCTATCCTTAACCAGCTTGGCTACTCCAAATTTCCCAGACCCAATTTCTTTCAGAATCTCATACCGTTCCATAGCTTCAAAATAACCAAAAGAAGACGAGCCAAAGCAATATCTATTCCCCCCAGCTACCCACTGTCTTCTTTCCCTACCCTACCTTTTTTACTTGACGAAACCAGAGGACCAATAAAACATAAAAGAAAAACAAAGCTCGAGCGGCAGAGGTTTAGGCCCAATTGCCAGTTGTAGCTGAGCTCGTGTTCTCATCAAGTTTGACTGCAGCGAAACTTGGAGAAGCTGAGGAGAGAGAGAGAGATATTTGACACGTTGAAAGTATTGTGCAGATTGGATGGAAATTGTAGTCGGTGCGGAAGGATGAGAAAATTCTTTTCACAGAAAAATTGGCCACGGGCCCACGGACAAAATGACTTGGATTACTACAAGGCTACAAGCCAGTGTTTGGTGGCATGGAAATTTTTTTTGGAAAGATTTTTTATTTTCCTTTTGAGTCGGGGGTTTGAACAATGAGATAAGAAAAATTCAAAGATTTGTAAATAATAATAAAATTATTAGTTAAAATTATTTAGAAAGTGAGGTGAGAATTTTTTATTTTAGATGAAAGTTTAAGATATTGTTTTTAATATTATTATTATTTTGATATTTAAAAAAATTGAATTGAAATTTTAAAAAATTGAATTATTTATTATATTTTGTATAGAAATTTGAAAAAATTGTAATAATTATATAAGATAAGATGAGAATTTTGTGTTTCATCCCACTTGCCAAACCTATCATAAATAAAGAGATGAGGTGAGATGAAAACTTCTACATCTAAACGGCCCTTACATATCCATTAAATTTTCTTAGAGCAAAAATTATTTTAGCAGTTAATCCAACTAATTACAAGCAATATTGTTTTTTATCGTTTCTTTATTACGTTGATGTGATATTAAACTATATAAATTTATAAAATATGACCGATGTGATTACAAGTAATATATGTAAAGAATATTTCCTTTTTTATGAGTTATTTTATTGTTATTATTGTTTACTGTTTTCCCTTAAATGTCAATATACTCGAATATCGGTCTCATTCAAACCTCTGTGATTGTAAGTAAACTTCGACACGAGTAATTTGAACCAAATTGTCATTAAACCATCTAAATAGTGTGTATTTGTGTATGTGTATGTATAAATGTGCATGACACATATCTTCTAGGTTCATACACATACACCGCACATATTTTATGAGTGTCATGCACATTTATACATACACCGCACATATTTTATGAGTCATCTTACTACAAACTAGTGTGTAAGACACATCATCTGTACATTAACATGACATGATTTGATTTATCGAAAATATTTTTAGTTATATTTTTTATATATAAAATATTAACATGTCAACAATATAAAATTGTGTTTTCTACCTACAAATTAGTTTTTGGCATATCCGGCCTCTAACATACAATGTCACACCAGCCTAACTCAAAAAATAGTTCATTTTACGTGACAATTCGAGGGTCAACGTGTGGTGCTCCACTAACATGAATTAGGTCATTTGCAGGTCTGTCTCCTTCAGCACAGCATAGCCTGGGCAAGAATGGACATATCAAACGAACTAATGTACACTTGATCATCAATGATTTACATGAATCAATCAATCTTCAGTAATTATCAGGTAATTTATGTTGGGGTGTATGTAAAGACTAGTTTTAAAGCTGAAAATCGAAAAACAAAGTGTTTGCCCGACGTGAGCTCGAGCGAAGCTTAACTTGTGAATTTGCTCGATGTGCAGTTGATAGTTGGCTCGAGCGAAGCTTAACCCGTGAGTTTACTCGAGTCCTACGCGACAGTGAGCTCGAGCGAGACACAGATCCTAGTGTTCGCTCAACATGCGCTCGATGCACGCTCGACATATCGCTCGAGCGAAGAACGTAGTTTTTACCAGATTAGGGTTTCCAGCGCCGTTTGCTATATATGTCATATTTGAATTGTTTTGTACGACTTTTAGTATATTTTGAGATAAAACAATTGTCAAGTGAGTACATATTGTGTAGGAGAGCAAATGGCTCTAAAGAGTGTGAGTTGAGATTTAGTAATTATAATATCTTCTGGTTAATAAGATTTCCGCAATTCTGTGAACGTAAGCAAGTTGCTGAACTACGTATATTGTGTGTCGTATGTTTTACCTAACTGCTTTTACTTTATTTGTCATCATTACTGTGTGTATTTTGCACAACATCACACAACAATTTATTATAACCAGGAAGAGAAGGGATATATAGGGTAGTCTAGAAATAAGTAGATCAAGACCTTCCAAGCTCTTCAGAATATGGTGGAGACAACACATCCAAGATAGCACAGGGAGTAAACGCAATGAAAGAATGAGTGTTACCACTTCAGAATGAATGTTTCTCACCATGTCAACACAAATTTAACAGGACACAACAAGCATTAGCAAACATCATGTGCTAAAAATACCGTTCTTACAGAAATTTTATTCTTGGTGTCTTACATGATTGGCAGCCAGAATTCGGCACTTTCAGCCAGTCGTAAGCTTTGACATAAAGTATGAACAGAACCATAGAGAAGTTTGCTGAAGACTGTCATCCCAGGGTGATCATGAAGACGAAACACCGTGCGCGCCTGCTGGGAAGCAAAATACGCCTATCCGACTAATTACTCAGCCCGTAACTGAGTCCCGTTTTTTGGTAACTATAATTTGGTGCATCATCGTATCCATAAAGCACCGTCATCCAAATACTTGCGAAGCAGTTGGGCCTTTTCTACCCGTTTTACTTTTACAGGCCTCCGCCTTCCTTGGTACCTGGCCCGAAGGTCAGAAAAGGCCTGAATTGAAACCAGTACCAATAAAAAAAAGAAAAATTGAATAAACCCAAAAAGATTTTAAAAGCAGCCCTGCCTTGAGAAAACCCAGCTTTGTCATACCTTTCCTGCTCCTCCCTTCTTCTTTTCTCTCTTTCACATTATATAGGATTTTTCTCTCTACTCCTCATATTATATAGTATATGAATAAAGACTAAAGAGTTTTACTTTATAGATAAAATCTTGAATTAGTCCACTTTATTTTATATTTAATAATGTTAAACTGAATATAGCCTCAAAAATGAAGGTATTCCAATGCTGCGTTACATCATATATAACATAGATCTAAAAGAAGTATTATATATGTGAACCGGTTTGTAATAAATAAATAAAAGAAAGAAAAAGAAGCTCTTATTTATAAGCTGCAGCATCCAAAACCAGCAACTCGTGAAATAACCTCAACTCCCTTGAGATCCAACGGCTCACAGTTCGTCTATACAATCGAACTTTGAACGCAATTATCGCTCCCAGTAGCCCCCAAAAAAGGACACCCTTTCCTCCACCAATTTACTGTTAAAAGCTTGCGTCGACCCCCCCAAATTTCCCCAACCCAGATCTAAAGTGCTCTAAACTCCTCTTTCCCTCTCGCTCTTTCTCTCTCACATTGAATCAAGAAAATGGCGGTGGCACCCTCCTCTCGCGAAGAGAACGTGTACATGGCGAAGCTGGCCGAGCAGGCCGAACGCTACGAGGAGATGGTGGAGTTCATGGAGAAGGTCACGGCCTCAGCGGAGAACGAGGAGCTGTCCGTGGAGGAACGTAACCTCCTCTCCGTGGCCTACAAGAACGTGATCGGAGCGCGCCGAGCCTCCTGGCGCATCATCTCCTCCATCGAGCAGAAGGAGGAGAGTCGCGGCAACGAAGACCACGTCGCCACCATCTGCGACTACCGATCCAAGATCGAGTCCGAGCTTTCCTCCATCTGTGACGGCATCCTCAAGCTCCTCGACACGCGCCTCATTCCCTCCGCCTCCGCCGGCGACTCCAAGGTCTTCTACCTCAAGATGAAGGGCGATTACCACAGGTACTTGGCAGAGTTCAAGACCGGAGCCGACCGCAAGGAGGCCGCCGAGAGCACCCTCACTGCCTATAAATCCGCTCAGGTCATTCTAATTTCTCATCATTTTGCTTTTGTTCCTTTCTATTAGGCTTTCAGATATCTTTCTTACATTCTCTATGATACTGTATCTATCATCTGTTTGTAACGTTTAAGCAGGCTATTTGGCTTGTCTTAGTGCTCGTTAAAGATCTGTTATCATTCACTATTTGTATCGGCATTGGCGCTGAATTTGAATTCCTTGATATTTGGTTGACTTTGTGATAAATCTAGATATTCATGCAAAAAAAAAAAAAAAAACACAGGAACTTGAGGATTGACTGTTTGATAATATTTCATTTTCATTTTTTTTTACGTGAACTTCTGAGCGTCTATCATACAAATGCTTTTGCTTATGTCGGTTTTTGTTTAAGATTCTACATAAGCATATGGTTTCTATTTCAAATTAGTGCGATTTTATTTTGTGCAGAGGTTTTTGCGAGTATCATTCCGTTCTCTCTCTCTCTCTCTGTGTTTTTGATAAAGTATTTGTCATTTTGATTCCATGCTTGATTTTTGGTTCCGTGATAACTATAATCCTGGTCTAATTCCCACTCCTTCTGTGTTATATACTTACTGAATAGAGGTTTCTGTCTGCAGGATATCGCAAACGCGGAGCTGGCTCCTACACATCCAATCCGGCTTGGACTTGCTCTGAACTTCTCTGTATTTCACTACGAGATTCTGAATTCCCCCGATCGTGCTTGCAGCCTTGCTAAACAGGTTGAGGAATCTGAACTTTATCTCACATTTCATGCATTTTTTTCCTCTAGACTGTTTATCTGCACACTTGGGAGGTATTATTGATGATTGAAATGAAAATTATTTTACCTAATTTTTTGTTGGTTCTCCAACTCTTTCAAATAAATGACGAGTTCTTTCTTGTTGAATCTGGTGATTTGTGTTGCTTTGACGAGTAATTAATAGGGGACTCCCAGAGTATGGAAACGTGATACTCGTATCCTATTATAGGATACTATATCAATTAGATGAGAGTACTATTACAACATGTCATATAATTGATACGACCTTGCTTATTTTTGGTTTTCAATTGTTAGTTTCATGTAAGTTCTTTTAATTTCTCTGTTACCAAGTACTTCTCTTTTCTGTGCAAATCAGGCTTTTGATGAAGCAATTGCTGAGTTGGATACCCTGGGCGAGGAGTCATACAAGGATAGCACTTTGATCATGCAACTTCTCCGTGACAACCTCACTCTTTGGAGCTCCGACATGCAGGTTTTGAGTTTGATACTCTTTGGTTATTCTTTTTTATTTTTTTCCTCTCGTGCTTCACTGTTGATTTATCTATTAATTTTTGTTATGATTCTGACTTAATAGTTCTGGTTTTGATGTAGGATGATGGGGCAGATGAGATCAAAGATGCAGCACCCAAACCCGATGAACAGCAGGGAGCTCATTGAACTATGGACGAGAGTTCAACTTCTCCTCTATGTGTTTTTTAATTGGAGAAGGAGAGAAGGTGCTTGTTATTAATTTCACCGTTTCTGAGTTTTTAGGCCGCCTTGTTTATTGGTACCAATATGGTGGACATACCAAATCCTTTTAGCTTGTCTTATCAAATTATAAGCGTTTGTGGATGCGCCTGCATTTTTGAAAGTATATTGTCTATCATTAGCTTCTTATCATGTTTGGTTTTCTCCCTTGTGGGAATTGATCGATCCATAAAAATGGGTGTCTGGCTCTAGTTTGATTAGCATCATGTTCTGACAGATTAGATTCCTGTCTACCCACCATGATCATAGTTTACTGATTTCCAGAGTATTAGTATGAACCAGCCCATTGTTGGTTGTGCTCGCAATCAATGCTGCAAGTGAGTTAAGACTTAGTTTAATTTCCGTTGCGTAGGTGCCACTTGCTTCGAGTCTTGCAACTATGGAAAACTGCATCTTTACCCTTCCCTGAAATTCGTCGTAGCCTCTTTGATTTGCTTTTGAATCGAATGATAATTGTGATAGTTTGTTTGAACTTTGTGAATAATGGTCGGAAGCTAAAGCTCGTGAATTTTGTTGACTCTATTATTGGTCGTTTCCGAGTCGAAAGGCGTAACCATCATTGACTTGGGGTTTGGTAGTAACGTACACTTGTTTTAAAGGTGCACGAGGTTGCAGCGTTTTTTTATGACTTTTCTACTGCGGACAGTTGGAATCTGCATTCGCTTAACTGGTCCCCACACGGATGGGCATGTGATCAGATAATGTTGTCGTATAAACTGTTCGACGTCTCTTAACTTCTAGTACAGGCTGTGCCATCTTATATGTTTTGTTGCCCTCAATGCTCCATGGTTCGGAAAATTCATCTCAATTCTTCATTATAACTTTTTAAAATTTTAATATAAAATATAATAAATAATTTAATTTTTTTTAATTTTAAAAGAATAATAATAATAAATAATAATATTTTATTATCTCAACTCAATTAACTCAATATCTAAACACATCATTTTTGCTTGATTGGTAGGAGGGATGGAGAGGGAATACCAAGGGAAAATAAGTTATTACTGTGTCTTGTTTGAGAGAGAAGAAAATAAGAAAGTTAACAAGAAAACAAAGAATGGTGGATGGATAATAAATATTATCTTTATCTGATCATCTGAACGGCTAATGGCTTAAAGCAAAAAACAGATAAAACGTCAAAAGAAAAAAGTCGTTATAGTTTTGGGCTGACTTAATTCTGATGTTCTCCCCTCTCTCTATCTAACTTTTTTCTCTTATCTAATTAAGAGATTGAAGCTCTTCCTTCCTTTCTTTCACTTCCGTCCTTTTTTATTTTTCTCCTAAAGGTGCAAGTGATGTGCTTCACATGGGGTTCAAATATTTGAGGATAGTTTTTAAACCATATTGCTGACTTATTGTTGCAAGTTTTTGGACAATCTAGAAATGATGATAATATAACCTTGCCTAAGAAAATTTGGAGGAGTGTTAATGGTGGAAAAAGTAAAATGGGTGGTCTTCGAATGTGGGTGTAATGTGGGGGATGTCCCCAGCTCATTATTGCCTATGGGCTAATCTGTCCCCTGCACGATTGACCGACTAGTGCTTGATGGAATGTCGAATGGGATGGGATGAGCTAATCAACCACTTGTTTTTTTTTTTTCCTTTAATCTGGGTGGAATCAATACGCAAAAGTGTTATTTCAATGTCTCCTTTCTTATATCCACTCTGAGAATATGACCTATATTTGAAAAAAACAAAAAAGTAGACAAAATAAATCTTAAAATAGGATTATCCTGAATTAATCCATATTTGTGTATAGGCACGACTTGATTCTCATAAATGCGAGAAACAGAATGAAATTCCTATATACACACTAGTAAGGGTGGTACGTGCCCCTTGCACGTGGTGCCCGGTTAGTGGCAAAAAAAAAAATAAAGATATCGAAAAGTAAAATCTTTTCACATAAGTAGATTATTGTAATAATTCATCTAAAAAAAATGTAAAAATTAAGAAAAAAGTTTTAAATCATAAAACATCATCATCTCATAACATGTATAAGAAAGTGTCAAAAAAGTTCTTCAAATGCAGATTGTGTAAAACAAACGAATGGCATATTCTTCGACCCCATCTGAGAATCAAACAAAACAGTGTACTCTCAATAGAAATGACGCAAGATGCCTACGGTTATAGCCCACCGACATGATTTCTGCTGTTGATCTCTCAAATCTCTCCACCCTTTTGTTTATTTTATAACTTTTTAGTGAGATAGAATTTTGGGTTTTTTTTTTTTTGTTAATTAGCTATCCGATTTAAGTGTCGTTTCATTAGTTTGAGAGTTGATTCTCTTGTATACGACCTGTGTACGTGGGCATTGCCTAAATTTCTACTAAGAAGGTTGAGTTCCATCTGGTAGGAACATCAGTACAAAGACCCTTCTTCGATGTTATGCCACAGTCTTCGCAACAACCTTGAGTTTCTCCAATCTAGAAGGAGAATACCCCGCAAGTTTCACAGTCATTCTAACTCGTGCAACCAAGTCATCAACATCTTTCAACCCCTCAGTCACAATTATATTCAAGATATGTGTAGCACATCAAACATACAAATATTCATCACTCAAGAATGCCTTATTTGCCTCTCTAAGATAAGTTTTCAGATATCCCAAAGCGACATCATTAGACGAGGCATTATCAATTGAAACTGTCAAAACCCGTGTCAACGCTCACTCCTTTATTGCGACCTCCAAGGTCTTCCCAATCGTCTCACCCTTGTGATCAATTATTTGACAAAACTTAATAATCTTTTTGTGAAAAATCCAATCAAAATCAACAAAATGCACAATCAAAGATATGTAATTCATATTTTGGACAGAAGTCCAAGTATCGGTAGTGAGGCAAACTATCAAACTCACCAATTGGTCCCTCAAAACATTTTTATATTTTTTGTACATATTTTTAATATCTTTTGCCACAGTGTGGTGAGAATGAAGCGTAAATTTAGGTTTCAATTCTTGGACAAGTTCTTGGAACCCTCTCTCCTCCACAAACTGAAAATGTAGCTCTTCTATGACAATCATACGAGCTAACTTCCTTCTATACTCATCGAGATTATACTTCGTATACACCTTCAACGTTGGACCGCCACTATTCTCAACCTCCATTTTTTTTAGTCTAATATATAGTCTAGATTGACTCTTTTCCAGTAAAGATCTTAATATTAGACTATTTTTGCATTGTTCCTCTAAATGGACCTTTATCTGGGATGTACTATATTTCCTATAGTGACATCTATATATTTTCCCACAGTGATTACATTTAGTTTCAGGGTTATTAGGGTTACCACCCTTTAGTTTGGTAAAATGAGACCAATCTATGGAAACTTGTTTCTTGTCCAATGTGGGCTTAGGGGCGGTGCAAAGTGTACTCCCAGGGGTTGGAGTAGGGTTAGGTTCTATGGTAAGGGTACTGGTAGGGGTAGGAGAGCTATCACTGAAATTCATTTGAGAAGACATTCATGATTCCCCAACACAGTAAAAAAATTAGAAAATCAAGCAACACAAGACATAAAAAAACCATAATAATACACCACACATGAAAAAATAAGACAAATTGATTAGGGGTTTCGGTTGAAACCCTTAAATCAATTTATTTAGGGTTTTGGATTTGGACCGACCTACAAACTAAAAAGAAAAAAATCAAACACAGTGCACACGCTACACAAATTCGTTCAATTTCAAACACATGCATAAATCAGAATTCACAGCACACAAATTCACAACAATTTTCATCCTCCATCTCTGATTCAACCCATCATTTCTCCAATCTCCAATCTAAAACTAAAAAAAAAAAAAAAACTAGGTTCCAATCGAGGTCCAGAGTAAAGAGTCTTACTTTTGGCGTAGCAAACGACAAACGGAGCGACTACGAGTCTCAATCTTCAAATGTCGTGCGAGAGAGAGAGAAAGAGAGGAGATCAAGAGAGATAGACAGAGAGCGCGAGAGAGTCTGAGTCTGAGAGAGAGTTCGAAAAGCCAAAAGGATGAATGGGCCAAAAGGGGGTGGAGTGGGGCTTAGCCCCTTCCGTCTCCCACCTCTACTGGAGGCCTCTAGTGCGGGCGGGGCCCCTCACCCCCCGCATATGCGGAACGGAACCCTCGCCCCGCATGGGCGGGGGTCGGGGGCAAACGGGGCAGTGCAGCGGTGTGCGGAGTCCTGCTGCCCACCCCTAAATTATAAAATATATATATAAAAAATTAATAATAATAATAATAAATATTTTATTATTATTTTGACTCAAAAAATGCATAATCTAATGTTGGAGTTTTTCTTGAATGACAAAGACAGTTTCTAAAACTTGTGATTTTGTATTTGCATATAAAAAAACTAATGATAAGGCTTATTAGGGTTAAACATATTCATCAAACTCTAGTCATAGAGCATCAAATACTTCCATGAAAAATATGGTTAAAATTCATTTTTCGGATGTGATTCGGTACAACTCAGTACCACGCCATGATAAGGGAATTACTATTAGCCCTCAAACAAAAAACGATAAAAAAAATCGTGTATTCAAGGACATATCCACATATTTCTAGAACAAGAAGACAAAGGTATCTGACTGACCACAACTAAAATTACATTAAAAAAATAAGAAGACTATGAAGTACCTCGATGGGGTGCTTGGCAACCAATATTGCTACAATAATTATCTAATTATTAATTCTAAATATGGTATGTGTGATGTGGCAGACGTTACACAGATTGCCATTAAAAAAGTAATCTGCACATACATAAAACTTGATCAGCAAAGACTGACATTTCCCAGAAAATAATTAACTTAAAATGGCAACATTCAACCATGATTCTGCAACTTCTCTTGCCTTTTATTTCGTACCCAAAGAGCGAAGAACAACTCTACAATCTAAATCTATACGATCACTATTTATCCTCACATTCTGATAATTTTTTTTTTTTTTTTTTATATGTGAATCTGTGAAATAATAAATAGTCACCGATAAAAATAATTATTTATTAAATATTCCTAACCCCCCAATCGTTTACATATCGGTAATGATAAAACCACTAAGACCGAAACGACGTCGTCTTGCAGAAAGGTTCACCTGAAGAAGGAACTCAGACGGCCCTCCATCTGGGGCTCTCAACCTGTACTGTGGGCGGAAGCGGGAGCTGTGGAAACCCTAATTGACCGGGCGAAGGCGAAAACAGTAGGCCTGGGGAGTACGGTGACCTCGGCGAATTAAAACACCCGAACGGAAGCGGTGAGGTCGGCATCGGAAACTGCGGCTGTGACGGTATCGTAGCCAATGGCGGAGGAGTTAATCCCTGATGCGGCGGGGGAATTAAATTGTTCCAGCGGGGCGAGACTAGAGGTGCTAGCGTCGAGAATCCCGAGAATTGCGTAGGGTTCGAATCGACGGTGGAGACTGGGTTTTGGAGGTATCGCATGTGGGCCGAGACGGGCGACTCAGCCACCGTGTGGACGGATGGGAACGGCGGCAAAGGGGATAACGGCGTTATGGGTTGTCCAAATTGACCAAAGCTGGAAGTCGGGGCGGTGATGGGGATATTTGGGTTTATAATGGGTTGCTGTGCACGGAGATCGCCGCTGTCTAGCAGGGGAGGGGGCCGATTGCAAACGTGCGCAAGGGGTGGAGGGCGAATACGATGGAGTCGGGAGCTGGGAGGCCTGGGTGCTTGAATAGGTTGCGGCGTCGAGAAACGCCTGTGTACCGGTGAGCCTGTGAGCTTCTGGACCACGTCCCTGAAGTCGTTCTTGTTGATATTGTACACCGGCGGCTGATGTTGCTGGTGCGCCTGTGCCTGTGCCTGTGCCTGTACCTGCTGCTGGACCTGTGGCTGTTGTGAGGCTGGTTGTGATTGAGGGTGATTTTGATTAAGACTTTGACTTTGATTGGCGGGATCAGTAGAGGATTTTTTGATGATGGGTTTAGAGATCTTGTGGGAAAGCATGTTGAGGTGTCTGAGGTATTGGTCGCTGTTGGTATTATCATTGCTACCACTGCTATTTGTGGTAGTAGACGTAGTAGCGGCAGTGATAGTGGTGGATTGACAGCGTCTATCCATCATACCATTACCATCACACGCAAAGACACTTACTTAGCACTTAGCGGCTATGCCTCTGTGTCTGTCTGATTGTGTGTGACCGGTGGGGATAAATCTTCTTCTTATTCTGGGATTAAATCATTAAAGAGACATGGTCCGAAGACTCTGATATAAAGAGATGTAAAGGGAGGAAGAGGAATATGTCTGTCTCCTTGGTTCTATCCTCTCTTTTTCTCTCTCTCTCTTATTATGCTTTGAGGCTGAAAAGAAGACAATGGAACTGACCCGTAAACGAAGGCACGCATATATTATATCTTGATCTATGACTGTGAAGTGTCAATGCTGTCTTGTTTAATCTTAATGGCGTTCCATACTCCCTGCTCTTGATAGTTTTATTAAGTTAGGTTACGTCGTAGGTTGCTTTTGGATGAATTGAATTAATTGAGTTGAGTTGAATTTATAAAATATTATTATAATATTATTTTTTAATATTATTATTATTTAAAAATTTAAATAATTAAATTATTTATTATATTTATATTAAAATTTTAAAAAATTATAATAATAAATTGAGATGAATTGAAATTGATTTACTTAGATTATAGTTTAAGGCTCACGGGCCGAGGTTTCAAAAATGAGGGACCGAGTCATTTCCTTGTTGTTGGTCAAAGTTCAGAACCAACTTTTTTCTTTTAAGAATGGACATATCTCTTTTACGTCGGACCCACTTTTATATTTTTACTCAAATGCCTTTGTCTTTCTGTTCTCAGATTGACTTATCTTTATCGCTAGAATCCGATCTTCCTCTCTTTGATCCGATGGGAGAGAAGCGGCTTCTTCCTCCTTCTCCTTTTTATCTCTCACCCTCCCACAAATCCTTATATATAATTTGTTCGAATTTTCTCACTTCCTGTACGTTGGATTGTGCATAATCTATTGTACTTATTTCGTTCAACTCATCCCGACGTTATTTGGATAATTGAATTGAAAAAAAAAAGAAAATTGAATAAAATTTTATTAAAATTTATTTTTATTTTAAAATTTTTTAAAAAATTGAATTATTTATTTTATTTAAAAAATTTAAAAATTATAATAATTAAATAAAAGGTTATGAAAATAATTTCAGACATAAATATCGTCTGTCACCTCGTCGTATTGGTCACTTTCAAATCTTCAGACTCACATGAAAGTGATGTCAGCGTACTGATGCCGCACATGAATTTCCTGGACCATCACGAATACAAGTCTAAACACCATACTTCTAGCAAGACTGGATTTCCAGACTGTTGTCTTTCACATTTGCCTGAACCACTCTGTCCATCCATAAGGATACTATTCTAGTCAACAAATCGCAGGGGCCATATGACTCTTTTATTTATTTATTTTTGAAGTGGAGGTCATCTTTGCGCTAGCTTTATATTATACCATCTATTATTCCACTAAGCAAAATGCTAGGGAAAAGGGAAAAAAAAGGAAATGTGAAAGAATTATCATGGGGGATTGGGGCGGGCATCTCTAAAACGTTAAAAAGTCTCTGAATAGAAGAAGGTATTAATTAATTAATTACTCACGATGAATGAAGGAGACTACAAAATGACCCATAAAAGTATGGATAAAAAAGGGTTGATCAACGACAATCGTTGAATGGTATTTTGATGTAATGCTTAATTATTTTCTATGGAAGAGAAATGCACACGACAGCATTAATTTTTTTTATTAAAAAAAAAAAACCTAGTTCTATATATATTTATGTATAGTGTGTATATTTAACCGTAAGTCTCGATTACAATTCACATACCTAACTCCTTCCAGAAGCATTTCGGTTTGTCGTGGTTGAAGGGTTGGAAACTGAAGAACTGAGGATCTAATTTGGTACCAGATTCATCAATTTTTTTAGGCATCAATTTTTATTTTCTTTTTTGCCAACAAAACGTGCTTTTGCATGGAAGAATGAGATTGATTGATTGATCACCTTGCCCTCAATGCCCTGTACGAGTCTTAATTAAGCTAAAACTTGATCTGTGTGATTAACGAAACTGAAAATAGTTAGCATATATCGGTCTTTTCCTTGAGCGAAACTTCACTGATTCTCTTGTCTCCGTATAGTCTTTACGTTGGATGATATAAGCTTTCTTTTATACGTAATACTATTCTCCGTCTTAACTTTAATCATTCCCATTATTATAATAAATTAATTATTTAAATAAAATTCAGTTAAGATTAATTGGTATGAATAAAAATGATGGAATACAATATGAGGTACGATATTGTGGAGCATAAAGTATCAAAATATCCAGCATGCTGAAGGCTAGATCTAGCCTACCAAGCCACATTAGATTGTTGAGGTATATGTGGAGATTGGTTTTGAAGCTGAAAAAGTATTTGCTGAAAGTTAGCTAGACAATTGGCTTGAGCCAAAGTTCGCTCGACATACCGCTCGAGCGAATCTAAAGTCCAAGAGTTCGCTCGATACCACTCGACACTTCGCTCAAGCGAGAAACAAACCCTAGTGTTCGCTCGAGCCAATGTTCATTTGGCTGTTCGCTCGAGTCGCGCTCGACAGTCCGCTCGAGGGAAATACGCAGTTTTTGCCATGTTAGGGTTTCCAGCGCCACTCACTATAAATACATCATATTATACTTGTGTTGTACGATCTTAAGCATATTTTGAGAGAGAACAATTGTCATGTGAGTGCATATTGTGTGAGAGAGCAAAAAGCCATAGAGAGTGTGAATTGAGATTGAGTGATTGTAATCTTCTCTGGTTAATAAGATTTCTGCAGTTCTGTGAACGTAGGCAATTTGCTGAACCATGTATATTGTGCGTCGTGTGCTTGATTGTGTTGCTTTTACTTTATTTGTCATCGTTAGTATGTGTGTTTTGCATAACATTCCACAACAACTAGTATCAAGAGCCAAGGTCGGATCTGAAGGAGAATGATGGCTGGAGATAAAGTGAACGCACCCGGGATCGATAAGTTCGACGGTATTGATTTTAGATACTGGAAGATACAGATTGAGGATTATCTCTATGGGAAGAAGCTCCACCTTCCACTGTTGGGAAAGAAGCCAGAGAGCATGGCTGCTGCTGAGTGGACCTTGTTAGATCGACAAGTTATGGGGCTTGTTCATCTGACCTTGTCCAGAATAGTGGCACACAATGTCAGTAAAGAGAGAACCACAGTGGATCTCATGGCGACTTTGTCAGGTATGTATGAAAAGTCGTCTGCGAACAATATGGTGCACTTAATGAAGAAATTGTTCAATCTGAAGATGTCTGAAGGTATGTCTGTAGCCGAACACTAAAATGAATTCAATACGATCACAAATCAACTGTCCTCTATAGAGATTGAGTTTGATGATGAGATCAAAGCATTGATTCTGTTCGCATCGTTGCCAAATAGTTGGGAGGCCATGAAAATGGATGTGAGTAGTTCAGCCGGTAAGGCAAAATTGAACTACGATGACATACGTGACATGGTGCTTGCTGAAGAGGTACGTATGAGAGACTTGAGTGAGTCCTCAGGTTCTAGATCGGCCCTGATTGTTGACAATAGGGGCAGAGGATATGACAAGTCAAACTCTAAGAACAGAGGGAAGAGCAAGACGAGATCTGGGCAGCAGATCACGTGCTGGAGTTGTGGCAAGCCAGGCCACATCAAGAGAAATTGCAGGAATAAAAAAAGTTCTGATGAATATGTTGTGAAAGTAGTGGCATAAGAAATTCACGATGCCTTACTTCTTGCAGTGCATAGTCCGATTGATGATTAAGTGTTGGATTCAGGGTCTTCATTCCATAGCACTTCATATCGAGAAATCATGCAGAATTATGTTACTGATGATTTTGGGAAGATGTATGCGGCTGATGGAGAGGCATTGGATGTAGTGGGAGTGGGTGATGTGCATATCACACTTCCAAACAGGAGCGTGTAGACTTTACAATAAGTCAGACATGCTCCAAATCTGAAAAAAAAACCTGATCTCTGTGGGACAGCTTGATGACAGCGATTTTGCAGTAGCGTTCTTTGGAGGAGCTTGGAAGATCACTAAGGGTGCGCTAATCCTAGCGCATGGTAAGAGATCTAATTCTTTGTATTTAACATCAGAATCCAGTGATGTGCAGGGAAATACAAAAGTGTAGAAAGGCGAGCTTGATCGCGCAAAACATGTGAGGAAGTCAAAGGGAGTCAGCTTTGTCGTTCCTCATGAAAAACTGGGAAAGTTGGCTAAGGTTACCAAGATAGGTTCAAGACCGGATACTCCTGGTGCAGTGAGAGTTGTGAGTCGCCCTGTGGATGTGTTGACTAAGGGCGATGTATGTGGAAGACTGAAGTTGGGCTTGACTTCAGTGCGTCTTCTAACTTGAAGACGGGAGCTGTGAGCTGCAGAGATGATAGGGCTTGGCTGGAAACAATGGCTGGCATGTGGAGACCCAGTCTCCAAGTGGGAAATTGTTGAGGTATATGTGGAAACTGGTTTTAGAGCTGAAAAAGTATTTACTGAAAGTTGGCTCGAGCCAAAGTTCGCTCGACATCGCTCGACATACCACTCGAGCGAATCTCAAGTCCGAGACTTCGCTCGATACCGCTCGACACTTCGCTCGAGCGAGAAACAAACCCTAGTGTTCGCTCCACACTCGCTCGACACTCCGTTCGAGCCAATGTTCATTTGGCTATTCGCTCGAGTCGCGCTCAACAGTTCGCTCGAGCGAAATACGCAGTTTTTGCCAGATTAGGGTTTACAGTGCCACTCACTATAAATACATCATATTAGACTTGTGTTGTACGGTCTCAAGCATATTTTGAGAGAGAACAATTGTCTTGTGAGTGCATATTGTGTGAAAGAGTAAAAAGCCCTAGAGAGTGTGAGTTGAGATTGAGTGATTGTAATCTCCTCTGGTTAATAAGATTTCTGTAACTCTTTGGACGTAGGCAATTTGCCGAACCACGTATATTGTGCGTCGTGTGCTTGATTGTGTTACTTTTATTTTATTTGTCATCGTTGGTGTGTGTGTTTTACATAACATTCCACAACATAGAAGACAAAATAGAGATGAGGGGAGTGAGAGACAGAGGAGGGCTCAGTCAGGAGAGTCAGATAAGGGTGTTAGGAAAGAGTTGGAAAAGAAATGACGCTCAGACACGCCAAGGGTTAGGCCTCACCTTCGCTGATAGACACGCAAAAGGACTGGTCACATCATGGTAGTCAGACACGTGCAATGGAAAGTGAGATGAAAGCAAGGGACTAGATGACCAAAAGGGATATGATCAGATCTTCTTCTTCTTCTTTAATCTCTCAACGAAGACATCTTCTCCAATAGAATGAGCTTCATCTTTCTTTGTACAGTGATGAATGAGAGGTCATGAGAGACTGTAAACAAGTATATTATAGTGGATTTTCTCTCCCCAAATGCCCGTGGACATAGGCAATATGCCGAACCATGTAAATCTATGTTTATTCCTCTTGTTTTCTCTACACTTATTTTCCATTCACCGCCATGAATGTGTGCATCGACATCGTACGACCACACTGGAATATTGTTAGGGGCTCCCAACAACTCCGATCAAGGTCTAAGTCGATTAGTATGTTGGGAATGATTATTTCTCTACTTCTAGCCTGTTGTGCAATTTTTCCAATACCAAGAGATATTTTCCTTTATTTATTGCGGGCCAACTTATGAAAAACGTGACATCCAACTCTTTGTTTGTATCATTTTGCATCTATGATCGTTTAATGGTTTTGAAAGCGAGAAACAGGCCGTGTGTGTGACCTGACAAAACAGCCCGTAATTTGAATCGGGCCGCTGCTTGTAATTTGTTAGGCTTATTCTCGAACAGTTATGGACAAAAATGGAACGGACGTATGTACTGTGCGGATGCTACCTCCAAACATGTACGATAGGATCTTTGGGCCTTACGAAAAATTAAAGAAATTTTATAAAAGTAAATCAACATATATTATAAAATTATTTTTATTTTAAAATAAGTTTAACCTCTTGCTGGGAGCTACCGTTAGCATTTTTTTGTATTTTTTGTTTTTACTTCATGATTAAGAAAATATTTTTTAATGATATTATAATTTTTTTAAAAATATATATATTTAAAAGTGTTAAAAAAATACATGTAAAAAAAGTAAAATAAAACACATCAAAATAACTAGTGGGAATCAAGAAAATGATACTCTTATTAGTGATTCTTACATCTTGGTGTTATTGTTGAAACTTTTTATTTTACTTTTTAATTTTTTTATTTAATGATTAAGAAAATATTTTTTTAATAATATTGTATTTTTATTTTTTTTTAAAATATTTAAAAGTATAAAAAATACATATAATAAAAGATAACAAAAAAAAAAAGAACAATTATACTAATAGTAAATCCCAGCGATAGCTGAGGGCAGTGGACGCACGATCCTTAAAAAATAGAGTGAATTATTAGAGTGATATAAAAATATTAATTATTCTAGATAATAAAATATTAATTTTATCGTAAAAGATTTATCGAAAGATGTATATGATTGGATTTGGATCGGATGAAATGGAATCTGGCATTATCTCTTCGACAGCTTACATCTTATGTTATTATTATAATTTTTTAAAAATTTTATATAAAATATAATAAATAATTTAAATTTTTTAAAATTTTAAATAAAATTAATATTAAAAATATATATTTTATTAATCTTTCATCACATCATCTCATTGGGCTAACTCCAGTGAAAGAGATTAGCTTGACATATTGATATCTGGGCACCCATGCATTTAATGACTTTGTTTGTTTTCTGTGACGTGAACTCTGCTCTTCACAAAGAGAAATGATATAATTATTAGAGTGCTGCTACACTCACCGGGAGCTGGGAGCCACCGCTAATATTAGATTGTGATTTTTTTTTTCATATATGTATTTTTTTTTTCATATATGTATTTTTTAATATTTTTAAAAATAAATTAAAATAATCATAGTATTATTAAAAAATATATACTTAATCATTAAATAAAAATAAATAAAAAAAATTGAGAGCGGGAGCTACCAGCAATAGTCCCAGCGGGACATATATCATTATCCTAATTATTATTCTCTTCAATTTTTCTACAACTTTATAATAAAATAATATTTTTTTAAAAAATATTTATTTTAATTTTAATTTTAATTTTAATTTTGATTTGATGTGTTTAAAATTTTAAAAAATATTCTTTTATTAAAAAGTTGTAGAAAAAATATAAATGAATGGTATGGCTATGATTGCTCCTTTCACAAATTGTCCACTTTAGGGAAGTAACAAAGATACGGGTTTAGCTTGAGTTCGGTGTTTATTGAGAATCTGAGATTGGCTGTAAGGAGTCACCGAGTCAAGGACACTTGTGAGTAGCTGAGTCAAAAGGACAAGGCCAACTTTATTGTACACGTACGACCACGTACTCGTGCCGAAACTAAAACTTTTTTTTATACAATAATTTTTGGGGTGTAAAAAAAATCAAAAAATCATTTAAATCACATGTTATATATTTATAATTTTTTATATTATATTATATATATTACATGTTAAATTACTAATTAATATAACATAATTTTCTAATCTTATAATATCAAAGTAATATAACATGTGATATGATATAAAATTAATCTTATAATTTATAATAAAATATTTGATATAATATATAAATTTTAATCTTATTATATAAAATTAATATAACATAAAATTTTAATCTTAATTAATATAAACTTATTTTATATATATATATATATATCAAGTTTTTGGCATAATAAATTATAATATATATATTCTTTTTGTAAATAAATTTTTACACATTTAATCATATATACCCATATAAATAGACTATAGTATTTTTACTATAGTCATACTTTTACTATAAATACCCAAATAAAGTTTTACCCATATATATTTATATAAGTATATAATATATGGACTATAGTTAAATTCAATACTATACAAATATGTGTTAATTATTATAAAATAATATATTTATATTATAATATAAATAGACTGATAGTTTAGTTTATGTAAACATCATATTATTACTAACATAGATAATTTGTAAAATTGAAAAAATCGGACTGGACTAGACCGAATAAAAAAAATTAGAAGTTTCGATTTTGATAGTAAATCGATTCGATATGGATTCTTAAAATTTTTAAAACCGGTGTATACCGTTCGGTTCTAAAAGATATACAAAACCATACAAGTTACACTCTTAATAATTTTAAATAAATTTATAAATAAATAATAATCTTAAATTTACTTTACACTAAAAATAATTTAAAACTTAATTTATTTTGATGAAATTGGCTAAAGTATTTATTAAAAATAATCATTAATTTTATAAAACACGCCGTCCGCAAGTTTGTCGCTTGCAGACGGACTGTCTCGAAGGGAATCTCGAAGGGCGTCTAAATTAAAATGCCGCTCGAAGTAAAAAATGGCCTGCAGAAACAAAAAAAATATTAGGAATGCGTATGAAATATAATTCAAATAATTAAATTTATTTGTCAAAAACTTAAGTCCTAGACTCGTAAGAAACAATATGATGGAGATCTTATGTTTTTTATTTGGGGCAGTTCTAAAGGAGGGCCTTATTTGTGAGAAGAGAGAGAAACTTCTACCTGCATAAATTGAAAGAAAGACAGGAAGAAGATCGGCAAAGTTATAAGCTTTCCCAAAAAGAAGTGGTTAATTCATTAATTGCCATGGAGAGCCACTGCACCCCAGAAACGACAGGAAAAGTAATCAGATGCAAAGGTTCTTTCCCTTGATCTCTCTCATCCTCTAAAATCTATTACTCATTTTTTCTGTATTATATATATATATATCTATTTTGGGCTGTTTGGATCTCTTATTAACAGAATCGGGTTTCTGTGTCTGTAATTCAAAAACAGCTGCAGTTTGTAGAAACCCGGGGGAGCCACTCATGATCGAGGAAATTGAAGTTGATCCACCAAAAGCTTGGGAGGTTCGGATCAAAATTATCTGCACATCCCTTTGTCACAGTGATCTTACCTTTTGGAAAATGAAGGTAAGCTCTCCAAACAAAGAAAAGGAAAAAAAAAAAAAAATCCAGGTTCCTATTTAATCTTCAGTAAAAACCTTGAAAAGTTTTGAACGGAATCAACTCAACTGCGCTATCCCATCTAGGCACCCATTGGAATTTTTCCAAGAATTCTTGGGCACGAAGCTGTCGGGTAATTTGACTCTTCACTTAATATTCTTAATTATCCTGTTCAGCTCATTAATTACTATCATCGTTCTGGGTTTGTTTATTTTTTTTGGTTAGTTTTGGCTTTTTGATTTGGTCATGCTTGTCTTGGGTAATACTAGTGTCGTTGAAAGTGTGGGAGAGCATGTAGAAGAGCTGATAAAGGGGGATATAGTGTTGCCCGTGTTCCAACCAAACTGCAGGAAATGCAGGGATTGCATGTCGGAGAAGAGCAACGCCTGCTCGGTCTTTGGGAAAAACATCTCCCCCGACATGCCCAGGGACAGAACCAGCAGGTTTAAGGATCTCAAGGGAGAAGTGTTGCACCATTTCTTTGGGGTTTCCAGCTTCTCCGAGTATACCGTCGTTGATGAAACCCATGCCGTGAAAATTACGCCCGACATTCCTGTTAATAAAGCCTGCTTGCTTAGCTGCGGCGTCTCAACCGGTTAGTCTCTGGAAATCTCTATCTCCATTCTCCAGTTTTTTTCCCCCACTTCCTTTCATCATTTTTGCCGAAGTATTGGGATAACTTAGGTCTGTTCTTGTTCGACTTGCTCGACTAAGGTGTCTGTTCTTGTTCTTGTTCGACTAACATCTTATATTCTTAACTACCGTTTATTATTTTATTATTATCATTATTATTTTATTACTATTCACAAAATATTTAATATCATCCCACTGGTCAAACCTAACTTAAATAAAGAATTATTTTCTGTCAATTATACATATTGAAATGGAAAGTAAGCAGTTGAAAAATGAGGAGAATCAATGTTTTGAATACTGTACCGGATGTCGTACCGGTCAAAGCACTGGAACGAAATATTTCAGTACCGGTACCGTTTTAGAATAACGTTTCGGGATAATATTTCGAGATAGTCGATATATAAATAAATTATATATATAAATATATATAAAAATTATATTCCAAAATAATAGTCTATATATAAATAAATTATATATAAATACATATATATAAAAATTATAAATAGTCTAGTCTGAATTAAGGGTTAAAAAATAAGTTTGTAGTTTGAAAAAATGAAAAAAAAAACACAGGCTGAAATATCGGCCGATACAGACAGAAATTTAGTCCGGTATGGCCGGTACGGAATAGATATAGTACCTGTACCGGCCGGACGATCGAAACGAAAAATTTCGATCTTACCAGTCGGTATGGTACGAAATTTAAAACACTGAATAGAATAAGATGTAGACCACCATTAAAGCCCACTTATGTTGGGATCATTTTTTATATTTTTGGGGACATGCGCTCTGCCCTTGGTGCTAAAGTCCACTAATTCAAGTGGTCAGTTGTGGAAATGTGAATGGAGATTGCAATGTGCAGGGGTGGGATCAGCGTGGAAAGTGGCAGCGGTTGAAGAAGGATCCACAGTGGCTATCTTTGGGCTCGGTGCTGTTGGACTTGCGGTATGTAAATTGAACACAATGATCAGCAAGGCAGAGTGGGCCTTGTTTCAAGTCCATTGCTGGCCTAATGGGCTTAAATTATAGTGTCCATTTAGTAATGTCCCAATAAAATCAAACAAAGTAATAAAGAAAAACATTGTTTCACCTCTTAAATTTTAGGACCCATTTGGAAACAAGGAATTTCTTAGAAAGATGGATGCTACTTATTATCTCACACTACATGCTTCTTAAGCTAATTGAATTATTCTACTTATCATTCATACACCACATACTTATTATAAGAAAAAAAAAAGACAAATTAAAAGAGGTGTGATATGTGGGATGATAAGTAGAACTTTTCATCTTAGAATATATGTAAATAATAATAAAATAGTTTGAGTTAAGATGTTTTATTAGGTTTTGAGAAATGTGAGATAAAAAATTAAATAAAAATGTTATAAAGTTAAAAATTTGTTTAAATATTATTTTTGTTTTGAAATTTGAAAATTTTGTATTATTTTTTATGTTTTGTTTGGGAGTTTGGAAAAGTTGTAATGATTAGATAATAAAGTTAAAATTTTGAAATTGAAAATGCTTTGTTTGTTTAGTGATATTTGGAAAAAAAAATATTTGAGAATACTTTAGTATCCAAAAGGACTCTTATTGTCTATTTTTTTTTCCATCTCTTAATTGTCTTTAATTGATGAAACATTTTTTAAAAATTTATATGCCCGACTAAATAAAAAAATAACCGAAAATAAAAAGTAGCATTGTTTGTGTGTGTATATATATATATATATATATATATATATATAAATATCATGAACGATATTTTCAATTCGTTCTCTCTTTTTACTATTGTCTACATCGACGATGTTCTTGTTTTTTCTAAATATATTGATGAACATTGGAAACATTTGTATTCATTCCTTGACATCATTAGATTCAAAGGTCTTGTTGTTTCGGCAACAAAAATCAAATTGTTTCAAACCAAGATTAGATTCCTTGGTTATGACATCTCAGAAGGAAAAGACTACTGCATCACTTAACCTATGAATTAAGTCATTCTTATTGGGAATAGGATACCTAATCCACTCTAAGACTTTATTCAGGGGTTTGTAATTGATGACTAGACGAGGGGTTCCACGTTCTAGTTCAGCATTTTTCTGGACATAAAAGGCAGGACAAGACCAAGGGGATTTGCTATCTCTGATAATGCCTTTATTCAGAAGATCTTGTATCTCTTTTTGACAATATTCCAAAGTCTTTCTGTTCATCTGAACAGAGGTGGCTTTTATTGGAATATTGGTTTCATCAAAACCTTTAATGTATGGAAGAGAAACTATATGTTTCTTCCTATACCAAAAAGCATTAGGTAAATCAGAGCAAACATCTGTTATCAAACGTTTGTTAAAAACATCAATTTTTTAAAGTAAAATAGAAGAGGATAATTGTTCAGAAATCTTTCTGTATTTGATTTCCTGTTGGAGGAAATTCAAATGTTTTTGTTTTGCTAAAAACAAAGATTTCTTGCCCTTATCCGTATCAATCTCAAAACGAGAAGGAAAATGAAATTTAACCTTTTGACCAAAAGGGTCGGTAGTGATACCGTCTTTTTTCAGTCATGAAATGATATAAAGAAGAATTAAAAGGAATTCCCAGAATTACCTTGTCAGACATGTTTTTGACTAAAACAGAGAGAATCCGAAAACAAATATTATTCTAGCAAACATAAGCATTATTGAGCTCATAATTAATGGTCATCTTTGAGCCATTTGCCGAGAATAATCTTTCAGTAGATTTTTCAAAATATTTGTTAGGAATGAGTCCTTCTTGAATGCAATTCAAGTCTGATCCGGAATCAATCATGGCAATAACAGAAAATTGAAAATCATGAGCAACAATAATATTAACACGTGAAAACCACTTAGGAGGAATGGTATGACGAATTAAACAAATCTGGTTGTCGGCAGGAAGATCCTGTTGACTAGAACCAGCCTCAATTTGCTCATTATCAGAAGGGATGTCTTGATCAAGTTGTTTGTCAATCTTGATTAATAAAAATTCTTGTCTTAAAACTTCGTTCTCAGATCTGAGGTTATTTATTTCATATTTGAGATCTGCAATTTCTTTTTTGACAAAATTTATTTCAGATTGTAAATCAGAAACAAAAATATCCTTGGGTTTTTTCTTTTGAAATCTTTCCAAGGTTTCTTGAAAATTAATCATTTGGTTGGAAGTTTCTGGATCTTGACGAACCATCATCTTCTTTAGCTTAAGAAGGTATTCTTCTTTGAGCTCAGGATTAGTGATTTGTGAAATCAAGGTTAACAGGAGATTCTCTTGTTCTTCGGCCTTAGTCAAGACATTGACTGTCTTTTCTGGAGGCTTACAACAAGTAGAATTGCAATTGCAACCTAGCTTTAAATCAGAAGGATCCGGAGTTGCAGTTTCGGAGTGGTATTCTGAATCACTAGAACTGTACTCAAGCATCATTCATAGGTTAAGTGATGCAGTAGTCTTTTCCAAGTTTGACCTTAAGTCTGGTTTTTGGCAAATCCAAATAGCCGAGTCAGATAGGTATAAGACTGCTTTTGTAACCCCTTTTGGTCATTTTGAGTGGAACGTCATGTCTTTCGGCCTTTAAAACGCTCACAGTGAATTTCAAAATATCATGAACGATATCTTCAATTCGTTCTCTCTTTTTACTATTGTCTACATCGACGATGTTCTTGTTTTTTCTAAATCTATTGATGAACATTGGAAACATTTGTATTCATTCCTTGACATCATTAGATTCAATGGTCTTGTTGTTTCGGCAACAAAAATCAAATCGTTTCAAACCAAGATTAGATTCCTTGGTTATGACATCTCAGAAGGCAAGATCAGGCCCATCCAAAGAGCCATAGAATTTGCTGACAAATTTCTTGATGTCATTTTAGACAAAAAATAATTGCAGAGATTCTTAGGATCTCTCAATTATGTCGCTGATTTCTACAAGGATATGAGGAAACAATGTCGACCTTTCTTCAAACGACTCATTTCTAATCCTCCTCCTTGGACAGAAATCCAAACAAATCTAGTAAGGAAAATCAAAGCACATGTCAAAACTCTGCCGTGCCTTGGTATCCCTACTTCTGATTCTTTTAAAATTGTTCAAACAGACGCCTCAGACATTGGTTATGGTGGCATTCTGAAACAATGTGTTTCACCAGGTTCTTCTGAACAAATTGTTCGTTTCCATTTTGGAACCTGGAATTCTGCACAAGAAAAATATAGTACTATTAAGAAATAAATCTTAACTATAGTACTATGTATTTCAAAATTTTAATCTGACCTTTTAAACCAAAAATTTTTCGTCAGGATTGATTGCATGAGTGCTAAATTTATTTTAGAAAAAGATATTAAAAACATTGCATCAAAACATATTTTTGCACGATGGCAAGCTATTTTTAAGTGTTTTTTATTTTGATATTGAATACATCAAAGGCACGCAAAATTCCATCCCTGATTTTCTTACCCGTGAATTCTTGCAGAAACCCCATCATGGCCAGCAAGAAGAAAGTAAAAGAGAAAAAAGTGCATCCACCACCCCCAATACCCAGTATAAAACTCATCAAGAATGAGTCTGGACCATCTACTGTTGCCAGTGCTGTATCTACAGCACTTGATATTGCCAACAGGTTCCAGCCACTTGGCAAACCTGTTCAACCACAGACTTTTTCGTCTGCGGTTACTACTACCTTCGACCCATATGCGAAAGCAATTGAGTCAAAGAACAAAAATGTTGTTACTTCTCAGTTTTTCCTCCCAAAAGGAAAATCTGAATATTTGAAAAAGAATTTTTCTTCCTATCTATTTTATATCGAGCCCAACAGCACGATATATACAGATGTTTTCAAAATTTCTTCTTCTTATTTTCCTCCTCTTTTTCACTGGATTCCAGAAGGTTCCTCAAAGAATCTCAAATTTTACTCCAGTATTCTTATTCATACAAATTCCTTGGTGATTAAACCTATTTATGACAAGGTTGACACCAATAAATTGATTTTTCACAGTGCCTATATCCATCGAGTCATTACTCAAGTAGAATAGGGAACAAACCCATCTACTACCAAAAGACTCCCTTCTACAGACACTGATTTTTCTTACTTTGACTATATTGATGCCTGGAAACGCTTTATGTTTTTCCAGAATCCAAATATGGACCATTCCTGGTTCATAAAATTTGATTCAAAATTCAAAAGAATTTTTCCCCTATGGTTCGTCCAATGGTGGAACCAATATGGACTAATTCCCGAGAATCTTCCTGATAAGCTTTTCCAAGCTTACCAACATTTTTCTAATATCGTTGGAACAACTTTGGATCAACACTCCAAAAAATTTCACCATACTTTGCACTTCTGCAAAAGATACCACCTCCCATGGATCTTTAAATGGAATTATGAAAGAAACGGTGATGTTATGACCCGAGTTTATTTCACAAAATGGTGGGATAAGTTCAGAAATTCAGAAAAAATTGTTGACTTACTGATCAAGGATTTTCCAACTACTGCACCCAACCTGCAGAACAAAACTGAATTTCCAAAGATCAAGGCTGGACCATCCAATGCTCCTGAATATCCTTTAATTCAGGCCCCTACTTCTCCAACAAAATCTGGGGGAGTAAAGGATAGTTCATCCTCCAAATCCTCTAAGTCTAAAAAGAAAACTGATATCTTTGATGGACTTAAAAAGAAGGATTTAATCAACATACTTAAAGAATCACTATCAAAGTCTCAAAGTAAATCTGAAGAAGAAGATTCAGACATTGCATCAGAGGCTTCCTACAGCAACGTCTTCGATAACTCTGGGTTCTACTCAGAAGAAGAATAATTGCTAAAACAGACAAAAGAAGACCCACTGACAGACTCCTTTTGTCCAGACTACTACTTGAGTTCAAAGAAGACCCACTGACCGGTCTCCTTTAATGATTTGTTGTTTTGTGCCGAAAGCAGCATCAGCCGCCAGACACAATGATGACACCCGTGGTTAAACAGTACTAACAGCTGTGCTCTCACAGATCCTTTTGTAAACAGGGACTACTTATTCTATAAAAGGGGAACCTCATTTTATTTTTAGGCAGAAGTTTCATTACCAGGACTAGAGAACCTTGTAAGCTTCTGCCGGATAAACTCCGTGGCCAGAGTTCTCACGTCCCCCACGGGGAGTAGGGAACGGCTCTTGTATGGCCGGCGCCTGACGGGCGTGACAGAAGTTGGTATCAGGCTAGATCCTCCATTGGCATGCGCTCTAAAGGCAGTGCTGATGGCGGCCCAAGTGGGATGGCGGAGCCCGAAACATGGTATGCCTCCCCACCTAAGCCGTGTCTAGCTGGAGCTGCGCCCGAGGGACTGGGCGTGACAGTGATGTGCTCCGGTTGTGGATGACCCCACAATTTGGTATCAGAGCCATTCTGGTATCTATCTGATTGAATTATTTTCCTTTGTATTTTCTTCTGTCTGTCTTCTTTCTATTCGGTGTGAGCTTGTTTCTCTTACCTTGTGTTCAGGATCGGGTCAGAGTAGCTCAGTCGAACCCAGGTAAGACCCGTGTGAAGCCTAGGTTGGCGTGTTGGGCAGTTAGTGGTTCAGTTGGGGTAGCCTCTCAAACGGTAAGTTCCTAGGAGAGAGAGATGATATCCACCCTATAGATGGAGGACAAACACCAGAGAATGTGGGGGAGGACTAGTTCCTCAGTTAGTTCCAGGTCGGCTTTGCCTACTGATATTGTCAATGAAGAAGATTGCTCTTTTGGAGAAGAACAATCTCCTGCTCTAAGATCGTGGAAGATCCCAGAGATTGATCCAAATTCACTTTATTCAACCAATTGGTTTAAAAAGACTTTTTTAAAAACTTTGAATGTTCGAACAGTTGAACAAACATATAGTATATCTGGATCCCATGAAAAATGTCACCTCTTTAAAAGTAGTGACATTACAAAATATATACAAGAGGGATACAAGTATATACATATAGCTTCTGTTCAAGTTGCTGCTAAGCCTCTAACAAGGTTAGGCATCAACGCCTCTGTTTTTTTTTTGTTTACGAGATGGCAGATTCCTCAAATTTGAGGATAGCATTCTAGGAATGATTCAATCCTCCCTTTCGGAAGGACCTGTCCATTTTGATTGTTTTCCCAATATAACTTTATCTTTAACAGATGAGCATATCTTAAAATGTTTAATTTTAAACATTCTCACTTCAGGTTATCTAATGCTTGAAGGGAGTAAACCTCTTGCTTTAATTTACAGGGTTTATTACCGTCTTTTAAAAACGAATTTAGACCCAAGAGCTATTGTAAAACCTTCTGGAAAACATACTCTTCTGATCTAGAGTAGTTCTTCAGATGTTGATATTAAAATTCCAAAAAGAATTTATTGGGAAGATATAACTCTTCCTAATGAATGGACTTTGGAATAAGAGATTCCAAAACCTCCAAGAAATATTGTTCCGGATGCTAATGTTGATATCATCCAACAATATTTGAATGAAACTGTTAAAATTTCTTTTAATAGACCTGAAACTCGAAGTAAGAGAAGAAATTCTTTTACTGGTTCCAGATCTAGTTTTGTTGATACTGTTCAGAACAATCCAATGAATGATTTTAAACTCAACCAATTCCTTGAAGATTCTGTACGAACAGTTCAACCTGTTAAACCTGCTTTAAAATTGAAAAGATTGTCTACATCCTCTCAGGTTACTTCTGCTTTTTACACCGCACAAGGAGCTGGATCTTCTAAAGATCAAAACATAAATGAAGAAGCAGACAAAGAAGATAACTCTTCTATGTCACCAACAACTTCAGATATGCAAGCCCCTATTGCACCTGTTCATCACAGTTTAAATGTTTTGAATAGACCTTTTGAAATTGATTTACCTTCACTTTTAAAAGATTTTGCTGCACCAGAAAACAAGCAAAGGCGTAAAGCCTACCTTGCAGAGTTTTCTGATTCAGAGAAACAACGTGTTAAACGCAAATGGAAAGAGGAAATGAATAGGCTCCAAAGGCACATTTCTCTTCTTGATTTTGCTGAAAACACCTATGTTTCTAAAAATACTTTAAATCAGAAGGATCCGGAGTTGCAGTTTCTGAGTGGTATTCTGAATCACTAGAACTGTACTCAAGCATCTCCGATGATGAAGACGATTCTATTTCTAGGAGTCGAAATAGTTCTTCTTTATCATGGTGATTAATATCCATCTGGTTAAGTTTCTTTTTAAGAGTATTGGCTTTCTTAGGACATTTATCAGCAAAATGCTCAGTCTTACCACATATAAAATATTTTTCTGAAGAAACATCTTTTGATTCTTTTTTCTTGGAAAATGGCTTGGAAAATGATTTTTTGTAAGGTTTTTTATAAAATTCATCACGGGGTTTTTTCCTGAAACCACCATGAGGTTTAACCATTTTATGCTTTCTTTTAGATGGGGCAATACTAGGAAGACCGAATTGTTCACAGAATGTGCCCATTTCGTATTTAGCATTCTTACTATTTCTCATCTATTCATGAAGCATTCTTTGATCATGACACATACTAATACCAAGTTTCTTAACAATACTGAAAATATCACCATAAGTGTAATTTTCATAGTTAAGAAGCCCAGAGGCATCAATAAGTTCTTCCTTGACTTTATAAGCAAATAGTCGAGGTAATCCATCAATAAATTTCTCCTTACAGTAAGGCTTCTGGCTATCATCACGAAACATTACTCTGGAAATAAAAACATCTTGATACCACCTATAATCAGACATCTGATGACATCTTAGATTATTCAACTGATCGCTGATGCGACTAGTTATATTGGATGGTGTTCCAATAAAATGTTTTAAAATAGTATAAATCAAAGTATTAACACCATCAGGATGTGCCATCCCAACAGTCTCATAAAAAATGAGTGTACCATCTTCTTTGCATTTTACTGCATGTTGGATGGTTTCCCTTGTGTCATTGGTAAGGTATTTGTCCCACCAATTTCTTAAAACACCAGTAAAACCCTGGGTTAAAATCTTGACAATGTCTGGTTGCCTAATGTTATTGTTGACATAAGCATTTGCAACCATAGATAGTTTACTCATGGTATTAATGATCTCTTGTTCAGAGAAACCATCAATATTCCATTCATAAACTTTGTCAGCCGAGTAAGAAGATTGGTTTTGAAAAACTTTTTCTTCAAATTGTATATCAGGTGGAGTAGGCCTGGAATACCAATTCTTCGTCAGACTCATTGGTTTGGGTCCTTTTGAAGAGAATCTGGCAATCTCTAAATTTTGAAAATTCTTTTCAATTAAATCAATATCCTTATCTTCAGAGGATTCATTGTTAGATGATTCTTCTGAAATCTCTGTAAGTACAACTTCATTACCATTACTGTTAAGAGTACTGGTTGAAGGTTGGTCTTTCTTTAGATCAGCAAGCATTTGATCTATTTTACTCAAAGTCTTGGCCTGTGTATTTTGAAAATACTGAAAATGAAGAATATAGAGGATGCACAATTAAAGGCAGGCGGTAGAACCGACCATATGCATGAATGTGATGCAAAATAAATTGAACAAATAAAAGAAGGAAAACATATTCATATACATAAATTTTGTTACAAAATTTATGGCACAAGATAGAAGGTAGAGCGGTATTTGCTCTTGAGAAGATTTAAGAGGCAGAGGCTTACAAGGTTCTCTAGTCCTGGTAATGAAACTTCTGCCTAAAAATAAAATGAGGTTCCCCTTTTATAGAATAAGGAGTCCCTGTTTACAAAAGGATCTGTGAGAGTACAGCTGCTAGTTACTGTGTAACCACGGGAAAAGTAAAAGTGAGTGAACAGTGTTAGTACTGTTTAACCACGGGTGTCATCATTGTGTCTGGCAGCTGATGCTGCTTTCGGCACAAAACAACAAATCATTAAAGGAGACCGGTCAGTGGGCCTTCTTTGAACTCAAGTAGTAGTCTGGACAAAAGGAGCCTGTCAGTGGGTCTTCTTTTGTCTGTTTTAGCAATTATTCTTCTTCTGAGTAGAACTCAGAGTTACCGAAGACGTTGCTGTAGGAAGCCTCTGATGCAGTGTCTGAATCTTCTTCTTCAGATTTGCTTTGAGACTTTGATAGTGATTCTTTAAGTATGTTGATTAAATCATTCTTTTTAAGTCCTTCAAAGATATCAGTTTTCTTTTTAGACTTAGAGGATTTGGAGGATGAACTATCCTTTACTCCCCCAGATTTTGTTGGAGAAGTAGGGGCCTGAATTAAAGGATATTCAGGAGCATTGGATGGTCTAGCCTTGATCTTTGGAAATTCGGTTTTGTTCTGCAGGTTGGGTGCAGTAGTTGGAAAATCCTTGATCAGTAAATCAACAATTTTTCTGAATTTCCGAACTTATCCCACCATTTTGTGAAATAAACTTGGGTCATAACATCACCGTTTCTTTCATAATTCCATTTAAAGATCCACGGGAGGTGGTATCTTTTGCAGAAGTGCAAAGTATGGTGAAATTTTTTGGAGTGTTGATCCAAAGTTGTTCCAACGATATTAGAAAAATGTTGGTAAGCTTGGAAAAGCTTATCAGGAAGATTCTCGGGAATTAGTCCATATTGGTTCCACCATTGGACGAACTATAGGGGAAAAATTCTTTTGAATTTTGAATCAAATTTTATGAACCAGGAATGATCCATATTTGGAGTCTGGAAAAACATAAAGCGTTTCTAGGCATCAATATAGTCAAAGTAAGAAAAATCAGTGTCTGTAGAAGCGAGTCTTTTGGTAGTAGATGGGTTTGTTCCCCATTCTGCTTGAGTAATGACTCGATGGATATAGACACTATGAAAAATCAATTTATTGGTGTCAACCTTGTCATAAATAGGTTTAATCACCAAGGAATTGGTATGAATAAGAATACTGGAGTAAAATTGGAGATTCTTTGGGGTATCTTCTGGAATCCAGTGAAAAAGAGGAGGAAAATAAGAAGAAGAAATTTTGAAAACATCTGTATATATCGTGTTGTTGGGCTCGATATAAAATAGATAGGAAGAAAAATTCTTTTTCAAATATTCAGATTTTCCTTTTGGGAGGAAAAACTGAGAAGTAACAACATTTTTGTTCTTTGACTCAATTGCTTTCGCATATGGGTCGAAAGTAGTAGTAACCGCAGACGAAAAAGTCTGTGGTTGAACACGTTTGCCAAGTGGCTGGAACCTGTTGGCAATATCAAGTGCTGTAGATACAGCACTGGCAACAGTAGATGGTCCAGACTCATTCTTGATGAGTTTTATACTGGGTATTAGGGGTGGTGGATGCACTTTTTTCTCTTTTCCTTTCTTCTTGCTGGCCATGATGGGGTTTCTGCAAGAATTCACGGGTAAGAAAATCAGGAATGAAATTTTGCGTGCCTTTGATGTATTCAATATCACAATAAAAAACACTTAAAATAGTTTGCTATCGTGCAAAAATATGTTTTGATGCAATGTTTTTAACATATTTTTCTAAAACAAATTTAGCACTCATGCAATCAATCTTGACAAAAAATTTTTGGTTTAAAAGGTCAGATTGAAATTTTGAAATACATAGTACTATAGCTAAGATTTCTTTCTTAATAGTACTATATTTTTCTTGTGCAGAATTCCAGGTTCCAGAATGGAAACGAACAATTTGTTCAGAAGAACCTGGTGAAACACATTGTTTCAGAATGCCACCATAACCAATGTTTGAGGCATCTGTTTGAACAATTTTAAAAGAATCAGAAGTAGGGATACCAAGGCATGGCAGAGTTTTGACATGTGCTTTGATTTTCCTTACTAGATTTGTGTGGATTTCTGTCCAAGGAGGAGGATTAGAAATGAGTCGTTTGAATAAAGGTCGACATTGTTTCCTCATATCCTTGTAGAAATCAGCGACATAATTGAGAGATCCTAAGAATCTCTGCAATTGTTTTTTGTCTAAAATGACATCAGAAAATTTGTCAGCAAATTCTATGGCTCTTTGGATGGGCCTGATCTTGCCTTCTGAGATGTCATAACCAATGAATCTAATCTTGGTTTGAAACAATTTGATTTTTGTTGCCGAAACAACAAGACCATTGAATCTAATGATGTCAAGGAATGAATACAAATGTTTCCAATGTTCATCAATAGATTTAGAAAAAACAAGAACATCGTCGATGTAGACAATAGTAAAAAGAGAGAACGAATTGAAGATATCGTTCATGATATTTTGAAATTCACTGGGAGCGTTTTTAAGGCCGAAAGGCATGACGTTCCACTCAAAATGACCAAAAGGGGTTACAAAAGCAGTCTTATACCTATCTGACTCGGCTATTTGGATTTGCCAAAAACCAGACTTAAGGTCAAACTTGGAAAAGACTACTGCATCACTTAACCTATGAATTAAGTCATTTTTTTGGGAATATGATACCTAATCCACTCTAAGACTTTATTCAGGGGTTTGTAATTGATGACTAGACGAGGGGTTCCACGTTCTAGTTCAGCATTTTTCTGGACATAAAAGGCAGGACAAGACCAAGGGGATTTGCTATCTCTGATAATGCCTTTATTCAGAAGATCTTGTATCTCTTTTTGACAATATTCCAAAGTCTTTCTGTTCATCTGAACAGAGGTGGCTTTTGTTGGAATATTGGTTTCATCAAAACCTTTAATGTATGGGAGAGAAACTATGTGTTTCTTCCTATACCAAAAAGCATTAGGTAAATCAGAGCAAACATCTGTTATCAAACGTTTGTTAAAAACATCAATTTTTGAAAGTAAAATAGAAGAGGATAATTGTTCAGAAATCTTTCTGTATTTGATTTCCTGTTGGAGGAAATTCAAATGTTTTTGTTTTGCTAAAAACAAAGATTTCTTGCCCTTATCCGTATCAATCTCAAAACGAGAAGCAAAATGGAATTTAACCTTTTGACCAAAAGGGTCGGTAGTGATACTGTCTTTTTCAGTCATGAAAGGATATAAAGAAGAAATAAAAGGAATTCCCAGAATTACCTTGTCAGACATGTTTTTGACTAAAACAGAGGGAATCCGAAAACAAATATTATTCTGGCAAACATGAGCATTATTGAGCTCATAATTAATGGTCATCTTTGAGCCATTTGCCGAGAATAATCTTTCAGTAGATTTTTCAAAATATTTGCTAGGAATGAGTCATTCTTGAATGCAATTCAAGTCTGATCCGGAATCAATCATGGCAATAACAGAAAATTGAAAATCATGAGCAACAATAATATTAACACGTGAAAACCACTTAGGAGGAATGGTATGACGAATTAAACAAATCTGGTTGTCGGCAGGAAGATCCTGTTGACTAGAACCAGCCTCAGTTTGCTCATTATCAGAAGAGATGTCTTGATCAAGTTGTTTGTTAATCTTGATTAATAAAAATTCTTGTCTTAAAAGGAGATTCTCTTGTTCTTCGGCCTTAGTCAAGACATTGACTGTCTTTTCTGGAGGCTTACAACAAGTAGAATTGCAATTGTAACCTAGCTTTAAATCAGAAGGATCCGGAGTTGTAGTTTCGGAGTGGTATTCTGAATCACTAGAACTGTACTCAAGCATCTCCGATGATGAAGACGATTCTATTTCTAGGAGTCGAAATAATTCTTCTTTATCATGGTGATTAATATCCATCTGGTTAAGTTTCTTTTTAAGAGTCTTGGCTTTCTTGGGACATTTATCAGCAAAATGCCCAGTCTTGCCACATATAAAACATTTTCCTGAAGAAAAATCTTTTGATTCTTTTTTCTTGAAAAATGGCTTGGAAAAGGATTTTTTGTAAGGTTTTTTATAAAATTCATCACGGGGTTTTCTCCTGAAACCACCATGAGGTTTAACCATTTTATGCTTTCTTTTAGATGGGGCAATACTAGGAAGACCGAATTGTTCACAGAATGTGCCCATTTCGTATTTAGCCTTCTTACTATTTCTCATCTATTCACGAAGCATTCTTTGATCATGACACATACTAATACCAAGTTTCTTAACAATACTGAAAATATCACCATAAGTGTAATTTTCATAGTTAAGAAGTCCAGAGGCATCGGTAAGTTCTTCCTTGACTTTATAAGCAAATAGTCGAGGTAATCCATCAATAAATTTCTCATTCCAGTAAGGCTTCTGGCTATCATCACGAAGCATTACTCTGGAAATAAAAACATCTTGATACCACCTATAATCAGACATCTGATGACATCTTAGATTATTCAACTGATCGCTGATGCGACTAGTTATATTGGATGGTATTCCAATAAAATGTTTTAAAATAGTATAAATCAAAGTATTAACACCATCAGGATGTGCTATCCCAACAGTCTCATAAAAAATGGGTGTACCATCTTCTTTGCATTTTACTGCATGTTGGATGGTTTCCCTTGTGTCATTGGTAAGGTATTTGTCCCACCAATTTCTTAAAACACCAGTAAAACCCTGGGTTAAAATCTTGTCAATGTCTGGTTGCCTAATGTTATTGTTGACATAAGTATTTGCAACCATAGATAGTTTACTCATGGTATTAATGATCTATTGTTCAGAGAAACCAACAATATATATATATATATATATATATATATATATATATATATATATATAAAAGTAGCATTGTTCAAAATGCTCTCGAAATCAAGTAGACTCAAAAAGCTAAAATGACATGATACAAATAGTCAAAATCATTCACTTATTTATTGGTGCCAAAGTAATGGAAGTAAAACTAATTACTACCTCACAAGAAATCATTGGAAATTTTGATGAATTTTAGAAGCGCAAATTGATACCAGGTTGCGGTGGGAGCAAGACTTCGTGGAGCTTCGAAGATTATAGGTGTGGACTTGAATCCTGAAAAGTTCGAGATAGGTAACTGTCTATTAACTTGAGGATCTCTCTTTCCATTTATGGGTCGAAGGATTTTTCTGTTTTAAATGTCATGCAACAACAGGGATTGCCATCTCCTTTTAATTAAACTATGCAGGAAAGAAATTTGGAGTCACTGATTTTGTCAACCCTGCAACCTGTACTGCAGAAAAGCCAGTCAGCGAGGTCAGAGTATTGAAATGATTATTTTAAATAAAATATAATTATTTTTTGAATTAAAAAAATAATGAAACCCATCAAGTTTATTTTGCCGGACTGTGCTCGCTTTGAGTTTGTAATTTGGTGAAACCGATGAACAGGTAATCATGGAGATGACTGATGGGGGTGCTGACTATTGCTTTGAGTGTATCGGATTGGCATCATTAATGGAAGAAGCTTTTAAAAGTAGCCGAGAGGTTCTCTGTCTCTCCCTCTCCTCGCCTTAATTATGGTTTGGTTCCTTTCAATTTCGAGTCGTTTTGGTCTTAAGATTGTTTAAAGAATGTTGTTGATTCGGTGGTTGGTTTTCTGAGGTCAGGGTTGGGGAAAGACGGTGATAATTGGTGTGGAGATGCATGGCTCGCCGTTGACCGTCAGTTCCTACGAGCTTCTGAGAGGCAAAAGTGTCGTCGGCTCACTTTTTGGAGGTCTCAAACCCAAATCCGACATTCCTCTACTAATCAAGAAATACCTTGATAAGGTGATTATTATTAAGGAGACATTATAATCTCCCTTTTTTTTATACTTTTTGTGAAGAAAATGGTCTTTTTTTTAAGTCCAAAACAAAACATTAATGTTGTTGTAGTGTCGATGTTGAATACGCATGATCATGAGGTACTATAATTACTTAATTAGTGTGTGTTTGTGTTGTAGGAGCTTAGTTTGGACGAGTTCATAACACATGAGTTGAGCTTCCAAGAAATTAACAGAGCCTTCGAATTGCTCCAAGCAGGGAAGAGCCTCCGTTGCATTATATGGATGGATCGCTAGACAATGTCGCTACCTAGCTATCTTGTATTAATAATACCTTGTCAATAAGAAAAAATAAGAAGTTGGTGATAATCATTATATGATTCACAATTTAAACCAAGATCACTCTTCAAAGTTGTAATTGAAAGTTTTTTTTTTATAATCTTGTTTTATTCAGTTTAATATAATGTTTCACACATAATTTCGATGTTCATATCGTAATTCGCATATAAGATAAAATTGACATACGATCCTAAATTTTAGAAAGTTGATCAATATAATTATGAATAAATACGTGATGATATTCATCCAATGAGGCGGTATTAAATTTGCAAAAAATCATTTATATATTGTAACGTAGAAAATGATAATATTAATGAATTTGACTCTGAACAAATTGGCCGAAAAGGGAAAAAAATATACATGGAACTATGGAAGAAAGTCTAATTTTAGAAACCTTAGGGGAAAACGTCAACAATAGGAAACTTCAGTGGAGGAAAGTTCAATTAACGTATCCTTTTAGATTTTTTGTATCTGGGATTCTGGAGGGCCGAGCAAGGGTTTCATACTCAATCGCGCAAGACATGGACCAATTAGGTGCGCAACTATGCGAGGCGGCGAAGAGTGGCGCCGACCCGAACGAACTGAGAGGTCTGATCGAGTCCGGAGCGGACGTGTCCTATTTCGACGGGCACGGCCTCACTCCGCTCATGCATGCATCCAAGCACGGCCACGCCCACGTTGTCAAGATCCTTCTCGAAGCCGGCGCGCCCTGGAATGCCCTCTCCCCTTCCAACCTCTCCGCTGGCGATTTTGCTATGGAAGCTGGCCACCAGGAAGCTTTTGATACTCTCCTCAATGCTGGTAAGGTGCTTTGCTTGCTTGTTGCGTGCTTCAATGTCACTCCCTCTTCATTCGTCTCTGTTCTGCCTTTCTCCCTTTTTTTTTACTTAATTGTCCGGATAATGTCGAGATACGACAACATTTAAATGCCATAGATGGATGTATGGTGTCCCAATCCAATTGCTGTTTTCTGAAGGCGTCGAGAAATGGTTCACTAAAATCTCTTGTAGCTGATACCATCGGTTAGTCATTAACAACTAACAAGCGAGGATTATAAAACGGTACTGTGAAATAAAGGCAGTTCGTGATGTGCATTCTTCATTCTTGTTGTATGTACCCTTGATTACTACGTCCGTATGCATATTCAAAATTTCAAATGGATTTTGGTGACCGTAACTCCTCATGAAGCAAATATTCTTACTTCTTTGAACAATGGATATCCTTTGTTTTAACCAAAAATGGGTTTAATCTCTTTAATTGGGTCTGTATATGGAGCTAATGAGCTCAAGGAATTGGATGGAGGGTACCTGATTTCGTGGGTGCGAGGATCTAATTACATTCGTGGGTGTGTGTATTTATATGCATATACTCATAAAAAGTATATTGATATGCATATAACTCTGTATATGAACAGGGATCCAGGCTGAATTGGTCCTTGGAACAATTGCAAGAACAGAAAATAAAAATGGTAATCTCGATGTAGATTACTTGGAAGATAGGGTTATTTTTAGTGAGGATAAGCTGATGGACTCTGACAGCAAGGCTGTCATGATGGCTTGGGAGAAACCTTTAATGGAGGCTCATGCCAAAGCAGTTTGCTCAGGAGGTGGCCACATTCTGAACATTGGATTCGGAATGGGTCTTGTGGATACTGCCATTCAGCAATATGCGCCTGTCAAGCACACTATTATTGAGGCTCACCCAGAAGTTTATGAACGAATGCTTCGTACTGGTTGGGGTGAGAAGGATAATGTAAAGATAATATTTGGCCGTTGGCAAGATGTTCTTCCTCAACTTGAATCTTATGATGGTAACTCCGTGCTTTTTTCTATAATCAAATTAAACTATACATCTTTATGTTTTATTTTGCACCCATGTGCATGTACACACACACAGCTACTTATGTATATCTATGCATTTTATGTTAGAACCATGTGTAATTCCATTATATGACGGCTAACTCAAATGTTCTCTCTAGTAACTCCTACAATTAAAATATACATGAGAAAGTGGGATAGCAGTGTTTCTTATAGCCTGACAGCCATGATTAAACTGTATAGCCAGCATACATTTGTGTCTCCACCAGCTCAGAGGTTCCCAAAAATTCAGTGAATTATTTAAGTTATAGCTATTTCCTTGTACCAATTTATGATTGGCTTTCTGTACCAGGTAACAATTTTTTCAATTAACGTTTATCTATGCCCAAATCTACATTCTGTAAAAATTGTGCAGCCTAACATCCATTCTTGAAGAGCAAATTTATAAGTGTTTTATGTGCCGTGTGTAATACTGAATATGGGATTAAAGTGGAGGTGTTGCGAGAGGAGATAATATTGAAGAGAGGCTTTTGATCTAGTGTTGGGCAGTGTATGAGAGGAAAAAAGGGGGAACAGGGTTGGGGGGGGGGGGATTATGGAGTATACTTCGATGTATCTAAGATTATTCTAACTAGGGCATGAAAATCTTGCACGAACTGATACAGTTATTCATGTCTTGCATTTGAGCAGATTAATTCCACCTACTTTCCAATCTGTAATAGCAATCTTAAAATCTGTTTTTTTTAGCTGGTACATAAGCTTGTGCTGATAATATGATATGGTGGCTCTTTGATATGTTGGCCTTCAGGTATTTTCTTTGATACTTACGGAGAGTATTATGAAGACCTGAGAGAGTTCCACCAACATCTTCCTGTGTTGTTGAAGCCTGGGGGAATCTACTCATTCTTCAATGGCCTTTGTGGAGGTAATGCATTCTTCCATGTTGTCTACTGTCATTTAGTTTCTTTGGAACTGGAGCATTTGGGCTACTCCACACAGTTAATTCCATTGCCTGTTAAAGATTGCTTAGGAGAAGAAGTTTGGGAAGGTGTGAAACAAAAATATTGGCAACTTGATACATATTATCTTCCTGTTTGCCAGTCAATACAAGATTCTGAATGATTCTTGATTTTGTTTTTTAAAGATATTTGAGGAAGTGCTGATAACAAGTTGCAAGTCAGTATCGTTTAATGCTTGCATTATCCTGTAGTTTTTTAGTTTGTAGGGCTAGGATCCCGTAACAGATAATCATGATAAAATTTTCTTCACATCGGACTGTATATTTCCTCTTATTTTCACTGATTTTTTTGTTTTTGGCAATGAAACTTTAAACAATGGGTTCTAGCATGTTAGAGATCTGAAGCTGTAGTGGAAACATAATTGGTACTTTCAGTCGTACGTCATAGTCACCGTCGGGAGACGACCTCTACATCGAATATGAATGTTTAATTATGGCCAGTCTTTGCAGTTCAAGCAACTTTCTGGGGATGTTTACTCTGAAAGATGTGAGAAATTATTGACAGGAATGAATGCCTATTAACACTATATTGTTTTTTTTTTTTTTTTTTCAATTTCAATCTCTAACATTTTTAAACACCAAAATAATTTTTTACCTCCTAAAAAACCATCTAACCATTTGCCTAAATTTCTGTGGAAAATAAAAAAAGAAAAACTAATACAACTTTCAGAAAAATCTAAAAAAAATCACAATTTTATCGAGAAGACTTTTCAATTTTATATATCCACTTTCACAAACCCGAAAAAAGAATATATCAAACAAGATGATAACGTTCACATAACTCCCTTGGTCTCTTTAACGAGCATAACATATACAACCTAACTGCAATAAAGCAGCAGCAATTGGTCTTCTAAGTATTTCCCTAAACTGCTGGATTCCATTATAAAAGTAAAGATTCGGAATGATGCAAATTTCTCTTTCATTCCGTTGTGCTCATGAAAGAAATGTATAGGCATTCGTTTTCTACTTCAATATGAGAATGGAACTATTACAAAAATTGCAAATGTCATGTAGTAGTAGATAGGATAATATTACAGGCATATTTAATTTGCATGCTTAGAGTTGTAGTCACAGAAATGGAAGGGGTCCCATGGTTTTCATTTTGGGGAACGAAGCAGATGATACCTTAATAGGTCGGTAAATGCAATCAATTCTAGGCAATACAGTTAAAGAAAACAGGTACTACTTATCCTACAAAATGCACGACGACCAAAAATCAGTTGGGATGTGTTTGAACTCTGGGAGGGCAATGAGTTTGAGCAAAATAGATGATCCCTGTGCTTCCCGTTCATAATAGCAGTTCGCAACAATAACTTTGCACTGGGAAGTTGAAATCATAGAAGCTGTGAAGTAAATCCCTGTTTTACTTTCTTGGATTATATGAGCCATGATAGATGATGAGCAAGTTTTGTGAATATTAAGACATCTAGATTCAATTTTAAATCCATAAGGGCAATACCTTGCACGGTATTCTATACAATTATTTTCCCCAGATTTCCTTATACAGATAGAGAGCATCTAATAGAGAAACCAATTCACTATGCTTATAGATAGCATCTTGACCCTGTTGGCACATCATATCTTGAGACTATCATGTCCAGGTGAAAGCAACCGGACTACGAACAAAGTGTGTCCCATCTGACCATTCCAAATGAGCGAAGCTGGTCGAACCAGATGGCATTGAAGTGGCAATGAACGTCACCGTGTAACTCTTCTTCTCATAGGCACCATTGAACGCTAGTGATTCTGGCTCAACCACAATCTTCACAGAGGGAACCTTTGACGGTGACACAACCACCTTATATGTAGCCGGTGTGCCCACATTAGTCAGTGTCCTAGTGTATTTAACTGTGCTTGACACGCCAAGGCCACCCCCTTTGCCTGAAGCTGTCGTCAGTGGAACAGCAAAAGATGGGTAATTAAGATCGCCCGTACTGTAGTTCTTGCTTGAATCACAGGTGAAGTCTCTGTTTGTAGCTTTCTTAATCTGATCTGAACTATATTTTAAGGCGCATAGGAATCTTAGGTAGTCATCTACCGTGGCATCGTATACTAGGCCAGGATCAAGAGCAGCAACTGGATTCACATGTCCGGCACCGAAGTCGAAAGGTGTTGAGGCTATTCCAGAAGCAACATCTATTATGGTTTCCCCATTTTTGTATGCAGTGTAAGCTGTGGTCATGAGGGCAGACCTAATGGCTGCGGGGCTCCATTCAGGGTGAGAAGCCTTGAGGAGGGCTGCTAAACCGCTAACATGCGGGCAAGACATGGATGTACCAGAAATGATATTGAAGCTTACATGCCTGGTATCATTTTCCAGCCCTGTTGGTCCGGCTTTACCTGTCCACCCAGCTAGGATGTTGACTCCTGGCGCTATAAGATCCGGCTTGAGTATTCCTGGAGTGAGCGGGTTTGGACCTCTAGAACTGAATGCTGCAACCACCGGTGATGGTTGAACTCCTAAGTTTGTCTCTACTTTTCCAATTGTAGCTGTGGGATCATGACTCGAGAGGATATAATTCTTTATGGCGTCACCAGCTTTCTGACCTACCGCTGCTGTAGGCAAAAGATGCGCATCTGCAACTAGCTCCTCCCCATAAGAATCTGTGTTAGCTAATATCATCCCCACGCCACCAGCATTTCTAACTTCCATACCCTTTTGCACTCTTGGATTTGATCCTCTATCACATACTACAACTTTCCCAGCAACTTTTTCTGGAATTAGAGTGTCACTCATGCATAGACGACCGTATGACTCGGTGCTTACATTGCTGGCATAAACAAGTGGTACTTGTGAATCAGGTAACGGTTTCCCGTTAAAGAGTGATACCCCAGTGTAACTCCTTCTGTTTCCAAGGTTAACAACTGCGGGAAAATCACGGTCCAAAGTTCCGGCACCCACAGTGGTTATCCATGGCGCTACATTGGTTAGACTTCCGGGATCAGGTCCACTATTTCCCGCCGAGCACGATACAATGATACCCTGGGCTGTTGCGTTGAAAGCTGCAGTGGCAATAATGTCATTGTAATACTCGGATACCCCTCCCCCAATAGACATGGATATAACATGGACTCCGTCTTCGATGGCTTTGTCCATTGCTGCCACGATGTCGGAGCTGAAACACCCACCAAGCCAGCACACCTTGTATGCGGCGATTCGGGCCCGTGTGGCCATACCACGAGCTATCCCAGAAGCATAGCCAAAGAGGTTAGCTCCTGCAACGGCCGATCCAGCTGCTGTGGTTGAGGTGTGAGTTCCATGGCCATCATCATCCCTAGGTGATTTTGATTCCGTCTTTGGGTCAATTGATCCAAGTGCAAGTTCATACCCTTTCGAGAAAAACTTTGCGCCAATAAGTTTGCGGTTGCAGCTCGATGACAAAAAGTTGGTCCCAACCTCACATCCACCTTTCCAGCCACTCGGTACAGGCCCCATCCCCGTGTCGTCAAAGCTCTTAAGCTCAGGCCATACACCTGTGTCGAACACCCCAACAATCACGTCGCTCACCTGGTTGGACGTGGGAAAGAGAGCCTCGGTATTCTCTAATCCGAGGAACTCTGGCGTCCGAGTTGTGTGCAGCTCGTATTTCACTTCAGGCTGGACACTGAGGATTCCCGATTGCTGTTCAAGTGATTCGGCTTCCTCGACGGTTAGCCCTGTGGAGAAACCATGTATTGCGTTGTTGTAAGTGTAAAGCATCTCCGCCGAGTCCGATACTGATTTTAAAGATGCTGCATACCACTGAGAATGATCATTGAAACTCGCTGGCATGCTGGTCTTGTCCATCCGAACTATGTAAGTCTGTTTTGTTTTCCGGCTTTGCTCTTCTGCCGCAGCGTATACGCAAGCAAAGATTACGAGCACAAGAACCATATGTAGAAACCTGAAAGCCATAATCTTCATCCTCTCGCAGTGTCTTTGTGAGAGAGAGGTGGATTTTCAAGCTATTCAGAGAGTATAGATGTTTGCCTATTTCTGTTTCTGAAATGCAATACGGAAATGAATGAGCTTAGACATTACAGGTCAAGACAAAGATGGGCTAGTCATGACTCACCCATAGAAAAATACTGGGTTAAGTGCTAGTTTGGATTCAAAATAGAAGAGATGATTTTAGATAAATGATAAAAAATTTTTAAAAAATATTATTTTTTAATATTATTATTATTTTAAAATTTAAAAAAATTATATAAAAATTTAAAAAATTTATAATAATAAGATGAGATGAAATACTTTTCGAATACAAACGAGACAGAGTTAACACAGACAAAATCTAGAATCTAATATTGGGAGGTCAAAAACTTTTGACAAAGCTCAGAAAAATGGCATTTGTTTAGTGGTCCATGGAGAATCGCACCCAGCTACAAAAATGGATGGAGCTCATTGAGTGGACTAAAGACTTCCAAACAAGCCTAATGCCATTAAACTTTACAGGTCGGTGTCCGGATGAGCCAATGTCATTAGGTTGCTTGTTACTTTGAATTCAAATGCTATAATTGTGCATCCAAACTTCTTAAATATTTACATGGTAATTGATTAAGCTTTTGGATCGTGACACGTGGGGTTGTATACGTAAATACCTCATATCATCGACAGGGCGGTGTGAAAACGAAAAATATCAGCCAACCACATTATTCGGCTCAATGTATGCCTTTGCACATGTCCAAAGAAGATGCCATTATGGAGGCCTTTATGTACGAATAAAATGTGTATTTTCAAAATGATTAATTCCTCTTATTTTTATAATTCTTCTCAATTCATCACATCTAATCACTACAGTTTTATCAAAATTTGCATACAAAATAAAATAACCAATTCAACTTTTTTAATTCTCAAAATAAAAATAATATTAAAAAAATATATTCTAATAATATTTTATTTAACTTTAATTTTAATCTCAATTCATCTAATCCCATTTACAAAAATAAACGAGATCTTAAAAATTGACGAATAAAATGACTAAATTAATCATTATTTTTTTACTAAATTAACACCAAAAGAAAGTGAAAACTTGAAGGCAATCTTTCTTTCTCATCATCATGTTTCACAAAGGGGGGAAAATCGAATTTTGAGGAGGAAAAAGGTCACAAAGTAGCTGAATTGGAATCACAAGTTGCAATTAACTCAATTTCAGTGATGAATGGAAAGTGTTATGTCTTCTTTTTGGGTTAATCGATTATGCCTTTCCGCCAACCAACCCACTCACAAAAAAACCACTTAAAAACTCTTATCCATGAAGGTTTAGTGGGATGGCCACTAATTATTTGATCTTAGGAATAATGGGGAAAGAAGGCTTTTGGTCCTTTTTTTAGGACACTCTTTTCTCCATCCATAAGCCAATTACCTTTTTACCTAATGGCATCCCATAATCATAGAGGTGTCTTGCCTTCGTAAGGTAAAGTACCCAATAAATATACACTTAAGAACACCTTTTTTTTTTTTTTTTTTTTAAGGAAAAGAAAAAAAAAACAAATAATTGTACCTCTTATCGGCATCCATAAATCAATCCAGGATTAAATATATAATAATAAAAATAATAACAACAAACTTATTGTATTTTGTGAGAGATTGACGTAAAGATGATTAAAAATTTCTATACAAATTTTAGTTAAATAATGAGAAATATTTTAGTCACAACAATAAATCTACATATTGACGTGATTTGACGTGGTAGGTTAGATTATAAAATTATTTTTATAATAAAATAAATGTAATGGTATTATATGAAATAATATCAATTTTGTGTGTTAATTTTTACGAGATATGTTTATATTTGTAACAAGTAATTAATTAATTATGTTTGATGATTTTTCATCATGAGTTAGGTCGACACTATATCGGCTATCCTCGTGGAAATTAGTTGGAATGGGCCCCCCACTAATAATTGAGATTATGAGATGATAGAAGCACTTTCCATTGCTTAATAATGTCTGGTAGGAATCTCGCAGCAGGGGAATAAATTGATGGCGTGTAATAATTTTATAAAATTTTAATTGAAACGTTTTTCATCATTCGAAGAGATAAAGCTATATCATATGATTTGTATTCTTTACTTTCATCCGAATTATAAAAAATAATTGAGTTAGAAAATTATATATCATAAATATTATTTCTTTAGAGTTTTGGTATATTAAAACTATAAAATATATAAATATTGTTGTGGAAAATTTGAATGGATTCGTGTTGAAGAAAATCTCGAGCCATTATTTGTGAACAAAATGATTTTATCGATGACGGTAATATTCTATTAGGATTAAGAATTTAACTAAATTAGTATTCGATAGTCTTAAAATTTTTAGAACCTTCACAAAATATACATACACAACATGTTGGTATATAGATATATATTTAAAAAGAGTCGGTAGCCACACACATAACAGTCTCGTCTCAAGTTTATTAATAAACCCTCACTTATGGCGGAGGAATACCGTAGAAACATTATTACACTTGGGGGTTTACAAGATCTAATGCTATAAATTAACCCAAAACCAAGTGTCAAAACAAGCCAATAAAATCAAAATAAAACCAACAAAAATCCAATTCTAACAAGCCTATTTTTTTAAAACAAAAAACCAATTTAGCCAAATTTTACATAAGGTAGTCCCAACTTATCTGTCTTCAACATTCCTTTCAATAAATGAGGAAGATGAGAAAAATTATCCCAAGTCGCACTAGTACCTTCAGCACCCATCTTCGCCAAAAAATTAGCTGGAGCATTACCTTGTCTAAATATGTGGGAAATAGAGTAGTTCAAACCTTCAAGAAACAACATGTTGGTATATGTGTGTGTAAAGAGGTTATGAAACGGAAAGTTGTTGTTTTAACGAAAATTTCTTGTTTTAACGGAGCTACAATAATTTTAATTGTTTCCATTAACACTCCGTTAAATCCATCTGGCCCATCGAACTTTTGGTTGCTGTAAAAGCCAAGCGCCTCTTCGTATTCATCACTCTTGCTTCACATGAGAGTTCCCATTTATGAGAAAGGAAAATAACGCTTCAGCACCAAGCGCCTCTTCGTATTCATCACTCTTGCTTCATCTTCCACATGAGAGATCCCATTTATGAGAAAGGAAAATAACGCTTCATCGGTTTTGTTTGGTTTGGCTGATTCCGAAAATGCAAAACCTCGTAGCCAATGGTTTGCAAGATTTGGATTCGATGCGAGGTTGGGGGTTGTTGATCTGGAGCATCAGAGTTTGTGGTATACTACTTCATTTTCTTTTTTGAGCAATCAACCCCGTCAATTAGGGTTTTCAACATATCTAAACCTTCCGATCACTCCTGAACCTATAAAGGTATTTCCCTGCTCTTCCACTCCACTTCGTTTTTCTTTTTCATTTGAATTTGTTCGAGATTTTCATCGGTTTCGATTGGTTTGGCTGATTCCAAAAATGCAAAACCTCGTAGTCGATGGTTCGCAAGATTTGGATTCGATGCGAGGTTGGGGGTTGTTGATCTGGAGCATCATAGTTTGTGGCATTTTCTTTTTTGAGCAATCAACCCCGTCAATTAGGGTTTTCAACATAATCTGGAAATACGTTTATGATTTTCATTCCCTTTTATTGGTCATATTTCAGATCATTTTTATTTATTTATGTTGGTTTCATTTTTATTTATTCCAGGCCTCAGGGAAAGAGTGTTGCCACTGCTGTCAAGGTCTCTGTGTGTGTGTGTGCGCGCGCGCGCGCGCGCGCGTGTGTGCACTATTTTATGCATTTTGTATGGAATTTGATGATCAGGCTCTTAATAAGGACCTTTACACCGATAATTTTCATAAAAAATTAGTGACTGCTTATGCATCCAACCCGAACTTCACAGCCAATGCCAACTAATACCATGGAGTTCATAGCATTGGTGGTTTCCATCAATGGTCACATTTCATCTCTGAAATGGCATAACTTTGTACTTGCCTACCCTGTTATAAGTTAGAAAGACCTATGAGAGCCATTATCTTCAAATTAATAATTGTTGATTGGACCCCAATCCTTTTGCTATGATAAGAAAGATTCCAGAGATTGATTGCCCAATAAAAAGAACAAAAATAATTTGGAAATTGCATTCAAAGACTTATATTCTCATTTTAAGAATGTTAAATTTTCAGATATTCTGATAGAGTTAGAACAGAGACCGAGGTTGGACAGTCTTGAACTTGATGATTTAGAGGTTATTTTCTATCTGCTCTGTTTCTGATTTCTGTATGCCATTTGAAATAACTTCACTTTCAATTAGAATTGAGGTTTATTTTTCTTCCGCTCTGCAGATGAAGAGAAATACAATCGGAGGATAGAATCTAGACTTTATACCCTTCAGGTTAGGTTTTGTTTTGATGACCTGCCAGTTTTAACCATCAAAACGGGTTTTTTGGACACAAGTATAGGTTAACATAATGATCAAAATCATCAGTGATACCTTATTCAATCACTGGGTTTTTTTTTATTTTGTTGGCGATCCATCAAGCATTGCCAGCTTGCCAGTAAAAAACCCGAGGAGAAAACAGAGGACATGTTTTTTCAATTAATACTTGCGAAAGAAATTAATTCAAATGTCTGAAAATGGGTACTTTTAGTTCAAATAAAAAGCTTTCATTGTATTGTGACCCTGATTCCAATTATGTTTGGCAAATATTTGAGTCCATTAAATCTAAATTGTAATTCCATGGATGGGTTTTCAAGATAAGGAGAAAAGACTCTTTTGCAAATGAGAAATTTCCAAGGCGAATAGGGTTTCCCTTTGCAGATTTCTCAATGAACTAATACTATTCCCATTAATCATAGTTACCTGGAAGAAGAGGGTGAGAGGTGGGTTTAGGTTTAGGTTTAGGTCACTTACCATGATAATTTAATAGAAAAAAAAATGAGAAAATTTAGCTTACTGTAGAGCAGTTCGATAGATGTTTAAGCAATTTGAATTGTAGAAGACCATATGGATAAAGCTAAATACTGTGCTGGTCAAGTCACTTTATACATGTTAAAGATAGGTGCATAATCTCTCTCATTTTTCTAATATTTCTAAATTTATGGAATTTGTTCTTTTAATTATTGATGGGGTTATTTTTTTTGTATATATTCTGTGTACAAGGGTTTTGCTGCCATGCACTTTTATTGAAATAAATAGTATAGGTGATCCCATGAAAATATACTTCCCATGCCTTGTTGCTTTCAAAGTTCTCTATTTGCATTTTTTGGGTTTGACCTCTTTACCTATGATCCTGCAGTTAATTGCTGTAATCCTGGGTCATCTTTGGTGCTCTGAGTAAGCATTTGTATCCAGGTTTTAGATACTATTCTTGTTTTTTTTTTTTTTTTGGTCTTATTCCATCTGTTAAGTTAATATCTATACGTGCAGGCACCCTCAAATGAGAGCCAGAATTGAATTACTACTAAAGCAGCAAAAGCTTGCTCGGAAGGACGTCAAGGATATACTTCAGATATGTATATCCATTCAGGCTTCCTTTCACTCCAACTGTGTCAGTTCAGCCTAAGATTTCTGACAGTATCTTTGTAGGTCTTATTCAAATTCTCATACTTGCCATAATAGTTGCTATATGATATGTAAAAGGGTAGTGATATGATTACTACTCTATTACTACCCATCTACTACCCAAGTGCATTTCAACTTTCATAAAACTATGGGCGACATTGTTTATTTATAAGACCATGTTATAGTTTCTATTAATGCTCTTCTTTTATAATATATCACAGCGTGTAATTATTTATAAATTACATAAATATTACATCGTTATTTAATTAACCAAAAACATTACGTCCTTATTAAGAAAAAATTAGTTCTTAACAAAAAAAAATTAAATATAAATTAAACAAACGTGCATTGCATGTTACTTTCACCTAATATATATATATATATATATGTGAGAGTATGAACTAGTTAATGATTACCTTCTAATAGCTAGGTTTGTTTTGAGGGTGAGGCTAAGAACAAAATGGATAGAATCATTAGAATCAGTTGCTAGAGTTATTGGGAGTTGTTCACGTGTCTTTATCCCATTCACATTTATTAAATTAAGGCAATATTAAAAGGGAAATAATAGTCTCTTTCCCATGCATGAAGATTGTCTGAATAATTTCAACGAAGTCATTGGAGTCGTCAAGTCGTCTGATTGGACAAGTTGGAGCTTACTCTGATTTGAACTTGGCAACCAACCAACATCTGCCAAACTTAAAACATTGCTTCAATAATTCAAAGGTGGTCATCGAGTTACTACTCAATTACTATTTATCTACTACTTAATATTTTTCAAGTGTTTTTATCATTTTTTTAAATATTTTTTTAACATCCTTAATCACTAAAAAAAATTAAAAAAATATATAAATTTACTAATACTCAATTTCTTAATCATTAAGTAAAATTAAAAATTTTAAAAAAATAAAATACAAAAAGAATAGTAGATGAGTAGTAATAAGATACCTATCATTATTCATAATTCAATTATTAAGCGACCTATTTCTATAAGGCAAAGTAGAAGAAAAATGCTATTTTTATTGCTCAAAATTGTCACTCGAATATTTTATTTTTATTTTACTTAATGATTAAGAAAGTAATTATTAAAAAGTTGTCTATATATTTTTTAATTTTTTTTAAAGGTTAAGGATGTTAAAAAATATATTTTAAAAAAATGATAAAAAAAAAAACAAATACCACTAAATTTTTTGGATTAACAATCTTTAAAATTTCTTACCAAACTTAAAATCCAAAATGGGAGAACTTATGAAATGAATTTTATAAAATTCACTTAAATAATTATAAATATTATAAGGCATACTTCATGAATATTTTATATGTCAAATGTCTCTCATTTTAAGAATTTTAATATTAAGGTTAAATAATCTAAGATTATAAATCTAATTTCAATAGGATTATTATGATTTATTGTTGTGAAAAGTGGTTGTAAGTATGTATAATGGGTCAAGGCTGTTTAAAATTCTTATCTTAATTTAAAGACTTTCAAGCGGACACGTAAGATATTTTCTATATTATTTATTGTATAATTTATAAAGTCAGAAATATTTGCTATGAATGCTTTAGATGTATCTTTTCTCTCACTTGGTTTTTTTTTCTTCATATCTAATGAACTCTAATTATATAGTTTGGTCGGACAGGTTGTCATAAGGTAGTCACATCGTCTCCCTTGCAACAACTAAACTTGAACCACCCAAGAAACGTTGAAACTTTTCCCTAGCCCAGCTCGTTTTCTATATGGGCCTTTACTGTTCAAAAAGGCCGAAAACAACTCTGTTCGGCCCATTATGTACGTTCAAAGCCTTGCGGTTCACAATCCACTCTGTGGAGTGTGGAGTTGCTACTTGCTAATAATTTCTACCGGAGCTATATAGTATTTTACTAATTCTATCATACATATATTTGTTAAAGGGAAATACTCTGGCCACAAATAGATTACACAAAAGTAATTTCACAAACTGATGTGGTATGATGTGGTTCGTCAGATTGTAAATGTAATTTTATTGTAAAGTAGATCTAATAGACTACATGAAATCATGTCAGTTTGTAAGATTACTTTTGTGTAATTTCTTTGTGGCTGTAGCAGTACTCTTTTTTAAATATTTTTAAAACATCTTTAAATTTAATATTTTTAAAACATTTTTAAATATTTTTAAAAAATACACAAATTTACTAGTAGTAGCTTTGTGCCTTTGTTAAACATTTAAAAAAGAAAAATTAAAATACTAGTGATCAAACCCGGGGCCGGGGGGTAAACTAACATTTTCCTTGTTAAAATCTTCAAGGGTGCTGCTACTCAGCTCTCTCATTTTGCCCCTCAAAATTACCACTAGTTCAAATTGGTTTTTTTGTATGTTTTTTATTTTTATTGTTTAAATGTTAAGAGTAATGTTACTCTCTGTTTTAAGATTTTATTATATCAGCCATATTTGCAGATATTATACATCTAGATAATTTTTTATTTAAGTAATTGACATACAAAATTATTTATGATGTATTATATCAACTAATATGATTTTATATATATATATATATATATATATATATATAACTAGTAGATTTAGGAAAACGAAATTTATGACAAAATACTTTGATATTTTTCTTTTATCATTTCTCGTAGTTTAAAAAACAAGATGCATATACCAAAAGATAAATATTTTATTCATAAAAAGATCTCACAAAAATAAATCTATGATTTTATATAATAAGTTTGGAAGGGGTCTAATCCTCTCTCGGGGGCGGCCTACTGGGTCATATCATGGGCTTGGGTCGTAGCACAACTGGATAACCTAATTAATCCAAAGCCTAGTCCAATCTAAACATATTCTGGCTAGTGCCGAAGGAATAACTATCGGAGAACTTCGGAAAAAGGGCTATTAGCTCATTCAAAGATAAACTAAGCCCCAATAATCTAAAGGCTTGAATTTCAAATAATGGGTGAGATAGTTATCGCGTAACAACATGAATCATCATGAGCTCTATTTATATCATCCAGGTATGATTATGAAACCTATATGAATGAATGAATTACTAGAGATATCTCTATTATCTTCACTGACTTAGGCATTAAAGACATTCTCTCGAAACTCTAAACCTCATTCTTCTTTAGTTACATGTGATCGTGTGTGCCAAATTGTGAGTCACGTCCAAAACATCGTTAAATTGTAAAGCTATCCACATCTAACGTATAGATTTGTAAATTTACTTTTTTTAATATTCATTTTTCATCTTAAAACTACCACAACTGGCTTGCTCACCAACTTGGCACCCTTTGTAATCATGCAGATCGCTCTCGTCACCAGAATCAGCTCACACGCGCCGGCTCATGGCGCCCGCTTTCCGTGGGGATACCCGCCTCCTAATCTGCTGCAACACCTCCGGACCTATATTTATTTATAGATATAATTCCGAGGTTTCAACTCCCAGATTACTACATACACGTAGCGAGAAGGATAAGACAGCGCGCGAGGACTATTAATTAAGTGGTAAGCACTGACCTTTGATTCTATCTTTTCTGACATATGTATCCAATATAGAGAAGCATTTAATTTTAATTCAACTTGCTACGTTTTTTTTCATATATGTCCTTTTTTATTTGAGAGATTCTTGTGTTGTTTTGCAAAAGTGCAGTCGCATTTCGAGCGAGAGCAGCCATGGGAAGAAATAACGTGGTTTCATGGAATCTCAGTTTCTTGGTTTTGGGGCTCTTTAGTTACGTACTGGTTGAAGCTAGCAGAGAAGGGAGGTTCACGAGTGGTGAGAGATATGGTTTGGGCAATGGGGTACGTGGTAGGTTTAGTGAAGAGGCTGGCCATCAAGGGCTTACAGCTGGTGGTTACGACGGAGGATACGGCGGTGGGAGTGGCTCTGGTGGAGGGTATGGCAATGGTGATGGTGGTGGTGGTTATGGGTTGGGCATTGGTGGTAGCGGCGGAGGGGTTGGTAAAGGAGGGGGCTCGGGTGATGGCAGCGGTGCGGGCCAAGGTGGAGGGTATGGTTCAGGTGGTGGTAATGGTGGTTTTGGTGGTGGATGGAGCAATGGTGGGTCTGGTTCGGGAGGGGGAGGAGGTGGTGGCTTTGGTTTTGGGGATGGGGGCGGTAATGGTGGCGGAGGTAAATATGGCTCAGGCTATGGTGGGGGATCCTACAAACCTCCTGGAACAAACTAAATGAATTTTACTTGGTCAGTTGGTCTGATTTAAAATGGATAATAAGAATGACTTTTCTCCAGGATATAAAGGCCCAAACAATGTTTCAAGTCTCTTTGGGTTTTAGCTTGCCGTCCAAGTATAAAGCTTTAGCTATATTATGTAATAAATCAAAGTAACTGTCTAGCTCTTATTAATTTGCTAATGCCAGGTGCCTTCATCATTATCAATTGCAAATCTGCTTTCGCAGAGAATACTTGTGTGCGCGTGTGTTTATTCTTTTTTGCTCTTTTTCTGGAACACTCAATAATCTGTTCCCAGTCAATTTTTCCAACCAGCTGTGCAAAGTCATCTCTGCCAAAGATCGTTCTAGTTCTTTGGATGATAAGTTGTAAGAAAGATAAACAAGTCAAGCTACCCTTTTTAATGTTTATATGCCTCATAAAATCGAAATAAATCAGAAGCAGTACCCTGCGTTGTTTTGCTATCAAGAACACTATCGTTCTGTTTCATTATCCAAAAGCCGCGCAAATCAAAAAAGAAAAAAAATCAAAACATTGCAAGGAAAAGCATCCATGAAAAAACCTCCACGTAAAGTCAGTAGAGCAATAACTTCTATGTCAATTCTATATAGATCAGCAGGTAATGAATCTTAGGAACCCGAGATAATTATATTCACACCCATAACATATGCACAATACATACATAACATATGTTTTATAAGAACACAACCTCATGATGAACCCAGGACACATAAATGGTAAGCGTAAACAGCACAAGAATGAAGAACCTCTCAGACTGTAAGCTTATTCTAGACTTGGAGATTAAAATCAGACTTGCATCTAGTCAAGCAAATCCAGGAGAATGACCACTGTGGTTGGGGAGGTCAGAGCAGCTCTGTCATTCTTTGGCCTGGAATTTTCACACTAGTCAATGTTATATATTGTCTTATACATGATTTTATACTATCAAAATAACTCAGCATACGCACCAAGAAATGTCAGAAACCGGGAGATTAGATAGGACATAGGACAAATCAAAGATTACTGATGCTGGGAGGCATAAATTATGAACTGACATCCGCAAGGCTAGAAAAACTATACAGTATAAAATCACCAATTGTCCTAAAAATTTAAGCTAATGGAAAGATGTAGATTTTATTAGTTGTATTTATGTCTTAACACTCATCACGTGTGGGCCAGACTCCTCCTCAATGAGTGAGTTCAATACGTGAAATATTTAATTAAATAGGATAGAGTGTAGAGTCAGAATTTGAACTCATAACCTCTATTATGATACCATGTGAAATTATCTGCATGTAGAACCATTGACTCAATACTTAAATGATTGGCCGTCCATTTATTTCATTTAGCTAGAACCAAGTAGCTAAAGAAGCACAAGTAACGTAAAAGCCCTCTTCCTTTTGGTTTTGTTGCTCTTTATCATATTATTCAGAGTACAATCAACGTGATTAGCAGACATACTTCATTTTTCTAAGAACAGTCACGTGGGCATATACTTTTTACATATACACTCCAAAAATACAATCATTTTGGTAGTGAAAATGAAATAATGAAGACCACGGTCCTTAAAAAGGTTACAAGTGATAAAATTGGAATCATATCTTTGGAGTACAACAGCTGCCTATTTTAGAAGATTCCTACAACATCGCGATATTTTCTTTAGAGTTCAGTTTTGAAATTTCCATGTACAACCTGGTTCAATATTAGCACAGTAGCTCTTAATCTGGTTCTTTTGTACATTTTTTGTTTAAAAAAGAAAAAGAAAACTCCCAGTCTAGCCACAAAAGCATAAAACATTATGTGTGTATTGTATATGCTGTGAAATGAACTTTATGCAAATTATGCACTTTTCCACAGAACCTAACATTCTGAATGGTACTTTGAGGCGGCCGAGAAGCAGATGCATAAAATGCGGGATAGGTAACTAAAGTGTGATAAACTTCACAATTATACCTTGTCATCAGAGTTTGGGCCCCTACTACTACAACCTCCCTCAGCTCCAGCCTTCTGTTCTGGTTTCCTGCAAGTGGGAAAAGAATGTGCAGAAAACAGAGATACAATAAACAATGACGAGACATTAAAGCAGATGGAGGCATCAAGTCTAGTAGACTACCTTTCATCAACATCACTAGGTTGATGAAATGAAAACGTGCTCAAGTCAACAGCAACGGTGGATATTCCTGCTTCTGAGGGTTCAGGTCTAATGCCACGCTGCATAAATAATTACATACAAATTAATTGCACCAGACATTCCATGGGAGCATCATTGAGAAATCCAGAGATACACATTGATCAATAGCAAAGACTCACTGCAAATTCGCCTTCCATCCAGGCAGGAACTTTATCAGAGAGAATTTTGATATACTGTTCCATTGCCACCTCTGGACTCATTCGCCCCAGCCTTTGCCAAGCATTCCTTGCACAACGTAACCAGTGCCGTCGATCACTCACACATAGCAGCTTTCAACCCTGTTATTATGACTAGCAATCAAGCTATACCGTGTAATTTGGTTTATGGTACTCCCTAGAGTGTTTTCCTTATTCAGTTTTTTTTATTTTTTATTTTTTAGTTTGATAAAGGTTTCTGGTAAAAGATTTTACAAGTGCTATTGTGTCAGACTCTTTTTGAGCACTAGATGAAATGTGACAGATCTTGTGCGAGTTACTTGGGAACATAACTGCTAAGAAGTTGAAAGAGAGGAAAAGAATGTGTAGGACTGAGCCAAAACACTAATTTTGTCTCTTTGGTTTTGGCGGGCTAGTGAACTAGTTAATCATGTTAATTGCAGATTAATTAGTGTTTTCTGCTGTATCACTTCCTAATTATCCCAGTATTTCACTTCAAGTATGGATATAAGTATTTTCAAAACTCCTAATTAATTGTTTCCATTCTTTTGCTTAGATCTAATGAACTTCTATTGTTTTCGGACAATTCATCGAGCATAGATATGATATAATGCCGACTGAGAAGAACACAACTCATTCTCGGTCTCAGTCAAGCATTTTCTATTGGTTGACATGATTCAACAGGCATAGATACAAATCAACATATCTAAGAAATCTAATTTCAATTAAAAAATGAAAGAGCAGGGAGCAGCAGGGAGCAGAGGAAAGTTTAGAACCACTTGGCACGGGCAAAGAGCTTGAGAGCCATAGGCTGAGGGTCGCGGCAAGGCCCTTCGGTGGCAATCCTGTGAAGCCCGTACAACTCCATCTGCAAATCAGTCCCAACACCTGCCATCGCCAAAGGATCCTCATTATCCCTTGATGACGACTCAAGAACGAAAGTGGCGGCCGCCGCGAAAGCCTTCTCCAAATCAGTCCTTTCAATCCCTTCCCAATCATCCTCGTCGCTATCAAACCTCACCTCCTTCTCTTCATTTGTTTCCTTTACTTCACAGTCCTCAACCCGATTAATCTCCTCAGATTCAGCAACAACTTCATTGTTTGCTGCCGACTCGAAGCCCACTCTGTTCTCTAATATCTCTTTTACACTAGCCGAATCCTCTATATTTTCCTCCGATAGCTTATCCGGGAATCCAACGCTCTCCGGGAACTTGTCGACGTCGGGTTCTTCTTGCAAACCACACTCGGGTAACTTTTCCGGCAAGTCATGACAGCGATGTGTAATTTCCACGATCTCCTCGACCGGAACCTGTAGTCCTTCAAATTCAGCGACCTTCACCGGAGGCGCTTCGTCGAGGAATTCATGGACGTTCTTCGTAACGCTCTCAGAAACCGGAACGGTCAATCTATCTCGGGATGATCGTATATCCTCCATAACAATCCGCTCTCCAACGATTGGAGAAGATTTAGAGAGCGAGTGGGGGGGACCAGCGTCATCAGGAAAAGCAATGGAAAGGAACTTAGCGACGAGGAAAGGGAGGAGAAGAGCAAGAGAGGCAGTCAGGAAGAGCAGATGAAAAAACTCCATTGGTGTATGAAATTGGAAGGAAAAAAAAAACTAGAGAAAATCGCAACAGGAGTAGGAAAAGGAAAGAAAATTGAGTTGGTGAAGAAGATGGATGATTAAAGAAAGAAAAAGCAAGAGCAGAGAGAGAGAGAGAGAGCTTTTGGCTGAGGAAGAGAGCAAAGCATATTCGTTTTTTCCGCTTTTATTTATTTATTTATGTATTCATTGATTTGCTATGGCCGATCATAAAAATGAAAATAAATTAGAGAGACACGGTGGCCAATTCCAGCTAGGAGCTGACGGTTGAGTTCATCCGAAACATTGCTATATATGCTAACTGTCACTCGACTCTCGACTCCCACGTTGATGATGGTGGGGGCGCCTTTGCCCCTCTCTCTGCATGTTAAATTGCATGGTTCATGTTTCATAGCCTTTGATGACTAGTAGGAGAGAAGATGGTGAACAAAATGACATTGAATAGATTCTATACTTCTCTAAGGAGAATTGTGTGATTCTCACGTCGTAGTCTTGCAAGTTCAAAGAATATGAGGCTAATGAATAACGGCAAGGAAAATTTATTGGAGTGTTACAATAAAAAATGAATTGGACTTTCAGTACTACTTTGTCTCCCACACATAGTAGAATACGTCGACTCTAAAGTTTGAAAAAGCAATTAAATTAAAAGTAATATCCACAGTACATGTGAATCATGCATCGGCGGTGAAGAACATTTTAGATTAAAATGATTTGAAGTTAGAGATCAGCATTGATCTACATGCCACTTTGAGCTAGCTACGCATTATGCATAAACATCTATAAAATAAAATAAAATAAAATAAAAAAAAAAAGTTAAACTCATTTTAACATATTTCATACATTTTAATCTAAAAAATTAAATTCATCTCAATTTATAAAAGTTAAACCCGTCTTAATAAGACTCACAAAATATTACTATTCACAATTCAACTCAACATTTAAATGTAGTTAAGAGTTTTGGTCACGGTGAAAATCATATTATAATTTAAAAAATGATTTATATAAATTTTAAATAGATAAATTTTAAATAAACTTTTATAAAAAAATAGATCACATTTTAAAAAGTATAAAAAAAATTATTTTTTATTAATAACACCTACTTTTTTACAAAATAATTGCACAAAATTTTTCTATTTCAAACTTATACATCGCATTACCGTCTGGGAATTACTTGACACGGACACGGGACACTGACAGACACAGTAGACTATCAGTAGGTGGGTTTGTCGCTCCATTTTCTCGCATGAAAACATTTTCTCATCATTCATTACTATTCACCGTCCCAACCGCATACTCTATAAAATATATATATATATATATCTCCACACCTTATAAAAAATATTTTTAAATTCTATAAATAATAAAAAAAAAATCTACATTGTAAAATATGTGACGTAAACAGTTACCTATTTATAATAAAACTATTACATTTTTATTTTGGACTACGACTACTACTAATACTTTGATAATCCTTTCGACTACGACTATAATACTTCAGACATACATAGTACGTTTTTCTGATACAATTTTTATTAATTTCATTTTAAATTCTAATATAAAGATACTCTTATGATCATTTTATAAATTATTTTATAAATCAATTTTATTTAAATTATTTTAAAAAATGGTCTTGAAAATAATTATGAGCATTTCCTTTCTCGTACAATGGCATGAAAAAATGTATAATTTCTTCTCTATTTTTAATTAATGATAAAATGTGGTGATCTAATTTTGTTGATCAAATTTCAAAATAGTGTCTGTACATATCCCTAGTGTCACGTCCACGGCATTCGGCCATTTATTGTAGAAGTCTCTAAAGTCCAAAACAACCATCTAACCAACAACGACTCTTCTTCATTAAAATGGAAGAGTGACGTTGTAAGATAGTATAATGGATTTGCTTTCTTTGCAACATTTATTTGTGGTTTATGCGTGAGTTGTAATGGGTCCACCACATGTGTCCTAATTTATGGTGATCGGAGACTAAATGAGTTATTTGGATAGTGAAGTATTTTTAAGTATTTATTATTTATTATATACTTTTCACTGATATTTATTATTATCTAATATTCTATCATTATTTTTTTACAATTATTTATAGAATATATGAGAATACCTCATTATCCAAATGCAACTTAAGTCTCGTTTTTTTTCACAAATGAGATGAGTTGAGATAAAAGTTAAAAGTTGAATAAAATATTTTTAAAATATATTGTTTTAATATTATTTTTATTTTAGTATTTAAAAAAATTAAATTATTTATTTTATTTTATATAAAAATTTAAAAAAATTATAATAATTAAATAAAATGAGATGAGAATGTTCATAAAATAAACAAGACATAAGCAGCCTAGTATTGCCATCACTCATGGCAGTGAGCTCCAGCTGAAAATATTACATGGCTATCAAATTTACATGGCTCTCTTCACGTGGCACCACCCCGTGATTTATTAAAAAATACTCAAAAAAATATATGTAAATCAAAAGAGAGTCTTCTAAAAATATAAAAAGATAAGATTCTAGATTCTAGATTTTTTCTATCATTTTGTATTTGTGTTTTTCATTTTCTTAATAAACAACGTAACATCATATAGTGGTGTCACGTTAAGAAGATTATCTTAGTAATAAGTTTTAGATAGCCAATTAACATCATTTTTTCTTGAAATAGCTTACCTGTTTTCAAAGTGAGAGATAATACATCTTATAAAAATAAATTTATAAATTAATATATTATAATTGTAAATTAAATCAAACCTATCACATTATAAATTTATTTTTATAAGATTCATGTAAATCTAATACCTTTAAAAACTTAATACATCGTTAGATAGGCATCCCGGCCGTACTAGTTTTTGCTAAAAAGTAACTAATAAATAAGACAATGTTACTCATCATTTTATACTACATATTTTATATATTTAAAAAATTTATTTTATTTTTTTAAAATTAATTGAGTTATTCTACTCATCATTCATATAAAATATATTTATTATAAAAATAAAATAAAAGAACTATAGTATTTGAGATGATAAGTATAATTTTTTAATAAATAATATGTATTATGAATGGAGTATAAATGCAGCAATAAAACTCATTTATGGACAAGAGTTACTGAGTTAGTGAATTTGAGTCTTAACAGATCTGACAATAGAAGAAAGGATGAGAGTGACATGAGATTTATGCTCTTATCTCCAACCACCGCTCTTTACGATGATGGCGGAAACTAAAATGATCTCTGAATTTTATACGTTTTTATTCTTTGTTTTAAATAATGCAATGGCTTCTAGACAAGTCTCACGTTTTCATCAAATATTAATTTAACAATGTTACATACAGTCGTAGAATATATAAACGCCGTACAATCGTTTTAAAAAAGAATAAGATTTACTATTAAAAAATTAATTTCTTTTCATGTGAATCTCATATTTATTTATTTTTTTCAAAACGACTGTATTGCACTTGTACACTCACTAAGTATCATTTCTCATATTAATTAAAATAAAAGCTCACGTTTTTATTTTTATAATTTTAATTTGTTTGATAAATTTATAAATTAATTCTTTTATTATAAAGTATATGCAATGTAATTCATATATATTTTTTTAATTTTCTTTTAATTAATTTTTTATTTAAATAATAGTACATACAATCGTAAAATATATAATTATCATTTTAAAAAAGAGTAATTATGATTATATTATTTTTTTATATAAATTCCGTATTTATTTATTTTTTTCGGAATGATTATACAACGTTACGCACTCACCGCACCCACAGCTTACACCATCATTTCTCTTCGTATAAATCGGTTCCACTACGAAATTTCTTGGTAGCTCCTGAGATAGGGTCTTTTTCCTTTCTGTTCTTTTGGTATCTTAGCTTCACCCGTGTATATCCCTAGATCGGAAAGAAGAAGAAGAAGCACAAGTAGCAATGGGAGGAGGCAATGGGCAGAAATCCAAGATGGCCCGTGAAAGGAACATGGAGAAGCAAAAAGCTGCTAAAGGTACACAACTATGTTTTGTTTTGTTTTTGTTTTTGTTTTTATAATTATAGTCTTACATCGTATTTTGTTAGTAATTGGTCGGATCTCTGCGCAGGAAGTCAGATTGAATCGAACAAGAAGGCCATGACGATACAGGTAAATACCGGGTGACCCTGCTTTTCGAGGTTTATCATGATGTTGTTATTAGATTTCTAAGATTCGGTTTCGGACATATATATCAGCTGTGGATCTTCTAATGGGACTTCATTTCTCGTTATGATTTTTGTGAAATCCATGTCTGCGCTCGTTACTATCTTCGTAGTTCGTGCAGAAAAATTCATTTCAACAGAAACAGTAGCAGATTGATTTACTTAAAAAAAAAAAATCTCTACCAAATCAAATTTGGCACGGCATGAGAATTATCCCAAGAACAAATAATCATTCGCATTGGCTATGTCTATGTCCTAATCTGAAGGCTTTCTCGACAAGGATTGGGTTAAATTTATCCCTTTTTGTCAATTTATTGAAGAGTTTCGCTATTTTCGTTGTCGCACTTCCAGCACACTGGGTTGTTGTGGCATTACCTATTAACCATTAGATCAACTCTTATGTTCTGAAAAAATATATTCAATATTTGATGGATAATGTCACTCAAACACAATAAGAGCCCTCTGAGAGTGATGGATCTAGTCAGGTTAAAACCTTCCACACATGCTGGGCTACATTCTAGTCCTCTTTCAAGGGGGGAAAGTATTAGAATAAGCAAGCCAGTTGGCTATGGTTGATTGAAGAATAAGTTAGTGAATTATGATCTAAGGTCTAGCACAGATGTTTATAATCCAGATTTCGGACACTTCGAGGTGGTTGGAGAATATGAGCATAAAGTGGATCTCTCAATATCATATGATCCTACTTGCCGTGAGAGATTATTTCTTCAGAATGCAGTCTGTATCTGAGATCTTTTAACCAAAAATTAATGGAAGAGAAACTTATATTTCTTGGAATTACATTTTGAAGTTACTTATCAAAAAATAAATGGAAGAGAAATTAAAAAGTGGATATATCTTTTTCATCTAGTGGTTTTAATTTTGTAATTGTAACTACTTATATATAAAGAAAGTTGTAGTTTTGTTGTCGTTCTTAGCATTTTGGCATTAATTCCCATTAACTTTAGGGGTAATGTCTCAAAATGGGATAAAATGTTATAGTTTGAAAGTTATGTTTTGTGCACAAAGCCCTTTTAACTCCTAATTACATGTAATGTGGTGATTATTAGCAGAATTCTTAATTTTATATGTTCTGTTCAACAAATCAGCGGATAGCTATCTCTTTTTACAACATGAAGATATTGATACAACAGTATTGAATTCATTGATGTAGCATCGATGACCAAGAAGCTTTTAAGGTGATTTACATTTAGACAAAACACGTTTTTTCCATCTTCATTTTTGTTTCTGATGTGTGGTTGTTGTTGATGATTGCAGTGCAAGGTCTGCATGCAGACGTTCATCTGCACCACGTCCGAGGTGAAGTGCAGGGAGCATGCTGAAGCAAAACACCCCAAATCTGATGTGCATACTTGTTTTCCTCATCTTAAGAAATGATATAATATTGAGAAGTACTTGTAGACATGTGTGCAAAGCCTAATCTAAGATGTCTTATTGTTATAAGTTCAAAGCTTGTGCAAAAGAATCATTCCAGACTTGGGGAGGAATAACAAGACCAAAAACCCAAATCAAAGACCACAAATCGGATGGATTGCTTTTCACAAGCTTTAAACTAAATCCCAATAACGCGAAGCTTTGCACCCATATCAATTCATAAGCTTTAATCTGTTTGTGAAACTAAACTGTTTGTGGAGTATCCTGTATCTTGTATTATTATCGATGCCTTTGCCTTAATTTCTTAGTTCAACCTGCATGTTAGTTATGCTCGAAACTAATTAAACCGTAAGAGAAGTGCTAGATCCACAAAATAATTTTATTTCACAAAATGACGTAATTTGACGTGAACGGATCTATTTACTGTAGAAAAAAAAAACTTTAATATGGCATACTAGATTAAGTTGTGTGTGAGTTGGAACATATGGGAAAAAGAGCTAGAAATTTACCAGAATTGTTCCAAAGGATCACTGCACTTTGTTACGAACCCTTCTCGGGTAGACGTGATGGACATTAATGGCTTTGCTTAGTTTAGAAGGAACAAAGAATGACCTGCCATCATCGGGCCACCAGATCTCGATTGGGCCGTATTTAAGAAGGGAGTGATTGATGCTCCACGGAATGAGCATTTGGGGACCGGGGTTGTCTGGTTGAAGTGAACGAGGGAGGGTGAGGTGTGGTTACTCTGAACGTTGTGGTTATAAATTTAGAAAAAAAAAAGTTTTTCTATTTAACATGTGTGGTATAGGTCTACTGAGTAGGATAACTCATAAATCTACGTCCAAAAAATTAAAAATAGAACTACATAAAACCCTTCAATAAAAGTTAAAAATAATTTTAAAAAAACACAATCGAAAAAATAAATGAAAAAAATGTGATTTGTGTAAATTCAATCAGGACTGGTGTGAAAAACCTAATTTACACCAGTCCGCAATTGAAATTATTTTCTTGCTAAAATTAAGCCATTGCTGTAACTTCTTCGGATTTTCTTCTCGTTCAACTAAATTGCAAACCTGATTAGTATACGCTGATATATATACCATCTACAACAAAAAATGATAGATACCATATCCATCCTACTTTTATTATATTGCATTAATGTGACATCATCTATAATACTTGGATCAGGTTTTTTTTTTTGTGTGTGTGTGTAAGGAGAAATTCAAAGGTTAAAGAACAATGTTACATCAACATAATGGACTGAAAGTGAAGTTAGAAGTATAGAATATCGAATATCTACTCAAACAAATTCTAAAGTTTGAAATATTAAAGGGGGAAAAAACACAAGATACCATCTTCTAGTTAGGAGGTCACAATCAATATACTTACCCAGTCGATGGTCATATTCTCTCTGCCGAACTTCAAAATGACTTCAAAAGAGAGATTATTACAGACTTCAACACCAGCATATATTTGCATTCCAAACAGCAAAGCTGATTAGACGCTAACAGCTGGAAAACGAACGTCTTTGCACCTGCTTCACTTACTCAAAGATGCCATCAGAGCGATTCTCTCATATAGACTTGACCTAGACATCTGGGGTTCCCTTTCCAGGACCGCAATTACATCCTTAATGGAGATGTTTCGAGCCACCTTAGTTTGAGGCACAATAATTTGGTTCCTTCCAGATTTTTTGACAGCCCCTGCTTTTCGGGGAGGGGGAACAGATGTTGACGGAGGCTTGCGACTCGCATCTTTGCCTGGCTGAGAGCCAGATGCATTCATCCCTCCTTCACATTTCTGCCGGGCTTGCTCAGCCATAAGTTGCCATCTTGACAGCATGTCATCTCCTCCAACAGCAGCGAGGGCAGCCAGATTTGCAGCTGTTGTCCTCGTTTTGTCATCCTCCTCTTTGTTTGCCTGCACCAAAGCACATAATCAAAATTTTGGACATCTGGTTGAGTTGTTAACATACAATGGCTAGCAAATTGAATTATACTGCATACCTTAATGGATTTAGCACGACCTTCATCTTTATCCTTCTCGCCATCAAGTCCATTATTACCCTCAGGCTGCATTGGGAGATTATATAATATATTATCAAAAGCATAGAGAAATGGATACAGAATAAAGATTTTGTGTGCTTTATGATATGCACATATAAAGATTCATACCCTTAAGACCTCAGTTTATCATCTCATATAATGCAGCGGCACTCACTTCATCAAGTCTTCGAAGCCTCTCTGCTTCAGCTTGTTTTTTCTCCCATTCCTCCCTAGCCTTCTTGTTCATTGTCATTATTTGATGTCGAACATCTGAGGTGATAACAGTTCGGTGTCTTGGTTTCTCAATATCATCCCGCTATAGAGATCCAATATTCAGAGCTATTTAATTACAGATAACCCAAGTCAGAAGTGGGAAAAGGAAAAATAAAACTTGCCTGTTTTGACAGTCTGATCAGACTACTTACTAGTCCACGCACTCTTTCCTCCACACACTGAAGATTTAGTTGTGAATGAGAATGCGTGTAAGCCTCAATAAAAAAAAGGACCAAGTAGCTAACATCTCACCAATGACAAGCATCGCTCCACATCATTGCTTATACTCTTCAAGCCACATTTGGCCACTGCCATAGATCCCCAATTTTTGTTGACAAGCAGTCAAAGGGCATACAGATAAAAAAATGGTGGCACCTCTCTAAAGAATAGGTATTCACTAGAGTACTAACCGATCTCTGCCAATTTTTTCTGGAGGGGTGCTTTCTGTAAAATCAATCTTTCTTCCTCTTCTTGCACAACTCTTCGAGATGCTTCTGAAACTTGACTATCCTCCTTGGTCACAGAAAATAAACGTTCTTCCTCTTCCTATTTAAGACCAAAATATCAGGAGGGTTTTGAGGACGTCTGCTGAACTCTGATTATTTATTTAGCTTAACCAATAGGTAGAGCTAAAAGTGGGAAAATAGCATACCCTCAGATTTACTCCACTGACAGCAGTGACATCATTTAGTTGTTCAATGCTTTGATCCGAAACGGCCATGGATCTTTTTGCTTCTTACTGTAGGGTATCAGATAAACCATACATGAACAAAGAATTCAATAAAAAGGTTGCTATGGGGGATGGCAGAATCATTTTGAAAGCATTGATAGTCATCCTCGGGCTGTAAAACAACAGAAAAAGAGTTATCCACCTTGGCAGAGGTTGTGACGAACCAAGCGTATCAAGTGGTTTCTTCTGGCCAATAGAAGGCTTTTTGGAAGGTGTTCTTGCAGGAGAGGCTGCAGATGCGATGCGAGATCCTAACTGATAAAATGTAAAAGAAAAATATTTTTTTTATAAGTAATTGAATATTTTATTGAAAACTGCAAAAGATGTAGCCCAAGTACACAACGTATACAAGAGGAACACCTCGTTAGAAATAGAAAAAATATATGAGAAAAGTCATGAAAACTCAGCCCATTTAAGATCTATAGTGGTAGCCCATTAATTAAACGCACCACAGAAAATAAAAAACACAAAACTCAAGATTGCCGGGACATAGGCATCCGACTGTGTCGGCAGACCCATCCTCGAAGGATGCTTTTCTAAAGCCTCATCCATTTAAATTCCAGAAGCTACATTTTCCTTTTCAAGCTGTGCAGCATAATGAGAAGACAATCCATGTAGATGAAGAAAATGGGGCATGTGCTGCTCCTCAGTTACCTGATCAAGTGATTCCTGTTTTACACCGGCCATTGATGGTGAAGGGGTAGAACTTTGTTCTTTATTTGTGGATGATTGCCGAGGAACCAGAATATGTTGTGATGTTGAACTGTTTGCCAAGTGAGAAGCGGATCCACCCTGAACTCTCTTTAGATCATTGATAGAGTTTTGCCTTTGAAACTTAGGCGTGTCCATTGTGTTAATGCCCTGTGTTGTCCCACTTAACTGAGTCAAACTCATGATCTCATGCTGTGAGATTTGCCTTACTTGTGCATCATGAGGTTGTGGTTTGACAGATGATGTCAAAGAATTGACATTTGTCCCAGAATATGGGTGAAAATTACCACCAGTATTTCCATAAATGGGAGGAAAGTGCAAATGCTGTTGCTGCTGCTTATTGAGTCCTTGAGTAGGAATTGAGGACCGCTCCCCTTCTTGATTGATAGTGCTCTCACTGGAAGAAGACACTCGACTTGCTAGTACTCTGAGAGAATCTGACTGGCGATTCACCTCTTGAGGTTTCTGCGCATTATTTTCTATAGTTGGATAGCTTGAATCAGCCTGCAGTTGGACAACTGAAGAGGTAACATGAGGATCCGCAAAAGAGCTAGCACCCTTCTGAGGAAGTTGTGCAAATGAGTGGGAATCACTGACTTGTCTGGAACTAGACCAGAACAGTCTGCCATCTACTTATTCCTATCATATATTAAGCAAAAGATGTCCATTTTGCAAATAATTTTTAATCCAGTTCCGAAGGGTCCCTGCGACATCAACTTATCAAGTGGGGGGGGGTCCCTGTGACAGCAGCATCTTCAAAACTTTGGATGGCGATTTAGCACAAAAATTAAGAACAGAGTTCACACTGACTAGAACTCTAGAACGTCCTGTGAGATGCACAATTACAAAAGGTGCATCCTTTGCTTCTATAGATTACTTATATTTAGATTTCTTAAAGCCTGAATTCCCTTTAAAAGCAAACAGTGGATGGAAAAAAAATGCTAAAAGATTCTTGAACATGACTTCTTTCAAAACCAACAGCTAAACACAGGCAGAGCATATTTCATCCGCATCACAGAATATTCTAAACTTATGTAGTTCTTAATTAACGTGATATTCATTTAATAGTCCACCATAGACGATGCCCGCGACGGGCTTCAATTTATTTCAGTAATCCGCAATTTTTATTGTTTTTCGGAAACTATTTTTTGTGTGTGTCGGTTGAACTCTGGGATAATTCTTTTTTGATAAGTGAACTCTGGAATCATTCTAAGCAAACATTAATCGTATTCAATAACTCTGATAACATGTGCTGATGGATATTTGAGCAATCTTGGATGATTTTCTTCAAAAAAAATAAAAAGGAACCAAATATTCGTGTATACAGCGCATCGTAACCTGAAATTTTATGAATTACACTACGAATTAAGAACCTGGGAAAACTGCATAGCATACAAGAGAAATTGAGAAACCAAGAGAACGAACCTTTATCTGAATCAAAGTTGTGAGAAGTGGAGGCATCTCGGCCTATGTCTCAGTTTAGGGCAGCCTGGAGCGCCTCCACGTCCTCCCCCGAATGCATACTCTCGTCCTGCGGCGCATATCCAAATTTCAACAGAAGTAGAGATATCTAAACTCAAAATTTCAAAATTCCAAAGCGAGAGAGAGAGAGAGAGACCTCGACTTCCTCGAGGAGCTTCATGATGGAAAGGTCCATGATATTGTTGATGCGCCACTCTCTTTGCGAATTAATCTCACAGACGGGTGATCGGAGGAATCTGGGTCCGAAGAGCTTAATCTGGCTCCTGAGATCAGAAGAGAGAGCTGTTTATGTAAAACAAAAGGAAAATTATTAGTCACGAATGTGATTTTCTGTTCTATATAAAATTCTCATTTCATTATAATTCTTCTAAATATTGATTTTCAGTCATGGTATGATATTGTTTTTGAAATATCATTAATAATAATTATTTTTTAATTACTAAGTAATATTAATTTTTTTAATAATGTGAAACTGCTGGATGAGTGTGAAATTATTATCTTTTGAATTATATTATATATTATTTTTTATCCTATTTTCAAAAATTACCAATTAGATTAACTCTTATTTTCTTAAAATAGAAAAATTCAAAGACTGATAAAATAAAAACAAGAAAAATATATATTAAATAATAAAGCATAAAACTTATCCAAAAACTAAAGCCTTAAAAATGCTAAAAAGTGAAAAATAAATTTAGAAAAATAAAATTAAGAAATTAAAAACAAAAAATAAAATACATTAAATAATTATATTTTTATGCAAATCCAAAGCGAAGGGAGGATTTCCCCCGGAAGCCTGGAAGGTATTTTTTTTCTAGAATAAATCTTCTCTCACTAAGACCCGATGCAAATTTTTTTTTTACTTAGTGAATAAAAAATATTTATTAAATGATGTTATAAATATTTTTTAAAAGAAATATTTAAAGATTTGAAAAAATGAAAAAATAAAAAATAATTTTTTTTTTTTTTTTTATAATTTGTGGTAGCCATCCTCACGCGACACGGTTGGTGGGTGGAGCACGGCTCTTTTTTTATTTTACTTTTTAAATGTTAGTTTATAAATGTATTTTTTATATTATTTTTAATTATTTTTTAATAATTTTCTTGTTTTCTGTTTAAATCTTTATAGGTTTTATTTTAATCTTGAAGGTTTTTTTTTTTTGAAAGAATCTTGAAGGGTTTAAAATTTTAAATTTTGGCAATTCTTAATTTTAACTTGTTATCTCAATTTTAATTTTCTTATTTTTTTCTGGTATGCAGTACAGCTGAAGGTTGGCTGCATCGATGCTTGCGTTTTTGGCTGAAGATTATGTATGGTCTCTGCTGTCCTCTCTCGAACCTTAGTTTTCGTTTTTTTCGAAAAAAAGATATTTACAATCATGAATTGCATAACCGCCGCGTAATCACTTTAAAAAAAATTAATAAAATATGAGACCCACATGAAAAAAATTAATTTTTTAATAGTGGACCACACTCTTTTTCAAAGCGATTACGCGGCGGTTACTCACTTCACGGTTGTATGTAGAATTACTCTTTCAATAAATACTTTAGGATAAATAAATTTTATAAAAATAAATTTATATGACTTGATTTAATACTTTATATTATAAAATTATTTTTATTATAAAATAGATAAGATTATAATCTCTGCTTACTTCTCTCTCAAATCTTTTAGACCTTTTTATTTTTGAAAAATATTTTAGTTATAAAGAGATTTTATAAAAATAATTTTATAAATTGATATTATTTGATATGATAAGTTAAATTTAATATATTACATTAGTCCATCTTAATTTATAAATTTATATTTATGAGATTTTTACGTAACTCTTAACACTTTTTTTTTATATATTTATTTTTCGGTGCCAAATTCATAAAATTCAAACATAACCCCATTCTCAACAGCTTAAACGCGGGTTTGTTTCTAAGATGCCACTTTGCTGCAATCCTCTCTTCTTTACCAGCATTTCTAAAGTGGCGCTGCTCCGCATGAAAAGTTACAAAATATGGAGAGGCAGGATGGAGGTGCGGGGAATCGAACCCCGTGCCTCTCGCATGCGAAGCGAGCGCTCTACCATATGAGCTACACCCCCTCGTCTGTGACTACCAAGAAGCAGAAAGCATAACTTTTATGGGAGTACTAGTGGTGTAGTTTTATTTTATTACGAACCATGCTGACATCCGCAACACATCCTTCATAATTCTTTTTTTTTTTTTTGCATCTCAACACTAGTATTAGGTGCAGCAAATATTTTTCCTTTTATTACACTTCCCCTCGTCGGTGTAGTTTTATCAGAGGTGCGAGGACTTTTCTGTCAGCAAGAATGAAGAACCTCAAAGACGTGCCCAACGGCTCTCATTCCACCACGACTCCGCGCAATAAAGTCGCGCGCTGCATTCCCCACTGTTTCTGCAACTTTTAAACAAAGGCAATAACTCCTCTCTGTGCATCTTCACGGCAATGAAAGACAAAGGAAATCCTTATGACATGGTCTCCTTTATTTATTTCTCACTTACTGCTGCTCCTATTTAAAAGCACGCTTACATATTACTACATTTTCAGTGTCTTTAAACGGTTCTTTCGTCCTTTTCCTCCACGGATTTTCTGGTGGACTTTGGAGTTCTCTCAATCTATAGGTGAAGAAAGCCCGTTATACTAGTCTACTTTTTGGAGTGGGCTAGGTTGCTTAAGAAGGGGGAGTTTTTAGTACGTAGTCCTTAATCCATTGAAGCACTTTTTTCTGAGCTCATTCTCATTTGGTATTTTCTGGTGTGTTGGGATCACTTAGTAGTAGTTGGACATTATGAAGGTTTCTGGGTTATGCTTCTTGTTCTTGGTACTGGGGACAGATTTCTTGTTTCTCAACTTCTCGAGTGGTATAAGTACTGGTTCCTTCATTATTCCCGGTACGTACTTTCCCTTTGTGTTACTTCTATTTTTCTGCATTGTTCTGTTTCTTTGTTGCTGAAATTTTGGTGTCATTTTATGATCATGATTTCATTGATGCTTTTGTCTCTTGTTTATTTGTTTTGGTCCCCAGGCCACTTTATAATGCAATGCCATGCTATTATTGTATTCTCGTTCATTTCGATGGCTGCATGTCCTGTTCTGCATGACGAAGAATCTATTTGGTCTTTTATAATTTAAATTAACTTGGACAAAGATTTTTATGATTCATATTATTAGCCGAAGATATATCAATCATGAATGAATCGGATGGAACACTCTTCCTAATTTCTATTATTAATGACGACAAGATCATGGGGGTTCAATTAACCATAGAGTTGTTTGCACCGGCCGGCTCCAATATATGGACTATCATGATTATCAGTTCCATCTGTTTCATTTCGCTATTGTTTAAAGATGCATGTTTTTTAGTGCTAAAAAAAAGATGTATTTTTTTTTTTTACCATTGTCTCTGTCAGAGTCCAACAACATGTAATTAGTTTGATGATAATGCATGTATAAAACATCAACGTTAATCACTGGCTATAATTGGAACTATGAACATGATGATCATAACCTACTAGCTAACCTGGCCTTTCAATGGACAGCAGGAGGTAATAATGATCTGTGTTAAAAAATTGGATCTCATTTCTCCTCATCTTACCATGCACTTTAAATGCTGACAATATATATATTTCGATTTTATTCCAGAAATGGTCTTCGCCCAACATGCCGGCGGCGATGCTATGCCGATGACCACAGCGAGTAGGAGGCTGAAGGTGCATTCACTGTAACTCTTGGGCTCGGAAATCCTCTTGACGTAATCAATATTTCGGGCACAGATCTCTTTTTTTTTTTTTTTTCACTGAAATTATGGGATCTGGTCTTTTTCAAAAAAAATGCAGGAAAATGGCCATAATTCGCGCTCTGAGAAGAAGCACCGCCAAATAGGTGATGTAAATCTGGATGATTACCATCCCATTGATCCAGTACCAAGTTCAAAGGCTTCCTTCAAACCTGGACCTATCGAACACGGGACTCCTCTCATGCCATTTATTCCAAGACCTTCGCGGCCTCCTACCCCTCCTGAAAATGGAGGATTTGCATAGCCTACTCACGATCTAGATCTCTTCTTCAACAGTGGATATGCATGCATGTAGTGAGAAGTATGAAAAAAATGAAGAACCTTGCGCGCAACTTAATCATATGCTCTTGTTGTTTCTCGATCTGTATTTATCAATCATGTAGTTGTCTTCTTTCGTCCTCTCAATATATGATCGTCACCTTGATCTTTTCACTTTAATTATTCTATTTACAGCAATCACTTTGGAAATGATAAAGTTACTAGCTACTAAATAACAAATTGTACACAACTATATAATAAAATCATATTATTTTAATTTTTACTTTTGATTTGATGTGTTTAACTATATAAAACTTTTTTACAATTCTTAATAAAAAATATTTTTTAAATATCTAAAAACATCAAATTAAAATAGAAGTCCAACTAAAATTTGAAAAAATATATTATTTTAATTAAATTGTAAAGAAGTTGTTGGTTTATCAATTTGGATAGTGGTTCATGAGTACTTAACCAAGAATATCAGAACTTCAAATCTTTCAAGGCGTTTTATTTTTTTTACTTCATCTAAAGATCTTGTTCGCCGAAGTGTAGATATATTTAGGTCATGTTTGGACACTCTAGATGAGATGAAAACCTTCGTTTCAAAACTTTTTATAATCTTCTTCTCAAACATCATTCAAATACAAAAAATACTTTTTAATTTTAAATCTTTAACTTTTTCATGTAGTCGTTATCTAATCATTACAATTTTGCCAAATCTCCAAACAAAACATAAAAAATAAATTAAATAATACAATTTTTCCAAATTTTGAAACAAAAATTATATTCAAATAATATTTTAACTTTATAATATTTTTATTCAGTTTTTTCTCTCCCCTTAAAAAATTTAATAAAATATCTTAACTCAAATAATTTTACTTCTATTAACAAAATTATCATCTCATCTCATTATTCAAACATGCCCTTAATGTTGAAGGCCGTTGTTATTCTTCCGCCTATACTCCGAATCGACCTCAATTTTGATGCCATATATATAAAATCACATGTCTCAAAAATTTAAGTTGACGACAAGATACAATGAAATGGACAAAACAAGCCAATTAGAAATGTGTGAAGAATTAATAGTTCTTGGTTTCTCGGTCATCCGTAGGGGATCTCTGTAGAATAAAGTTATCAGCCTGTTACAATTTCTAGAGGGTGGCCAAAATCGAAACGGGAAAAGACAATAAATTAGCTCAATATCGACCAGAATTAAGAACGTACTGATCAGCTAGCACAAACCTCGGTGACTGAATATAATGAAGTTTCTTATTCCTCAAGCTAAAATCAGCACCATCCGCCCATTCATTTTGGTTCTTCCTCAAATATCATTGATCCAATGCTTTACCACCAAAATGAACACTTTGGTAGTTTGAAAATCTTATCAAATAACATCCTACTGATCCAGAGATGTATTGTTTCTCTTATTCAATTGTTTTTAATTCCTTCAATAAAAAAATATAAAAAACATAGATGATCATGAATTTATGATAATAATTGCTAAGTAATGTTATATATAGTCGAAGAATGTTCAAGCGCCACATAATCGTTTTGAAAAAGAGTAGGGTATGGTCTACTAGTAAAAACTTATTATTTTTATGTAAATCCCGTATTTATTCACTTTTTAAAAAATAATTGCGTAGTATTTATGCATTCCACGACTGCAAATATCATTTCTTTCTCAATCAACCTATTGAGTCTGAGTATAGTAGTATTGTGCATGCCTGTGAAAATAGAGTAGCATAGGACCCATAAGACACATGAGCTGATGTTGTACTTGGTGATAAAATTGAAGGTAAATATGGTAGCTTAGCTTTTGATGCATTCATTTAGGGAAGGTAATCATGATTCATGATATCTTGCTGTCCTATAATTATTATCTCCGTACGTATGAAAAATTGAAAGTTGGAGAAAGCTCGCTGTTTATATTTACATAAGAAAAATGATAAACACACATTATTTTTCATAATATTTTATACAATAATGTGTTAAAATAAAGGTTATTTTTGTAAACTAACTTGTAAAAGTAACATCATTTTACCAAAATATCATTATTTTACAACATGTGTTGTGAAATATATTGTGAAATGTATTGTATGGGTGTGATGACCCGAGCTTGTCTAAGCATGGCACGTAGAATTTATTCTTAGTTGACATGACATTTTATGAGCTTTAGTTATTTTGGAAGGTATTAGAGTCTTTGATTTAGTAACTTGAGCCCAAGAGGGGAATGACCTTAGAACGCCTTATAATTTTCAGCTCTATTTGGAATCTCAGGCCCAATGGATTTAGGTTCATGACTCAAAGCTTAGTCACTAGTGTCATGTGTCATGCATGTGTTGCACTATGAATCTAGTCTTGATAATGGCCTAAGGGGGAGAGAGAAGTGTAAGGAAACACCAAAAGGTGGCTTGCATGCCTACTCTAGAGGATTTGCCACTTGTCAACATGTTAGAAACCTTCTAGAAGAATCAAGGGACAAAAAGAACCTAGGAAGACTAAAAGATTTTCGGCCAACCCATTTTCCCACATGCTTAGAACATTGTTTGGCCTTATTTCGAGTTCTAAGGTAGATTTCTTGGAAATGGAAAGCCTAGGAAAGAGGAAGAAAGTTTCTCTAGAAAAAACGCATGGGGAACTGAAAGGGGCACATGGGATTTTGGATTTTATCAGACTTTGCCAAGTGTCAAGCATGCATTAAGCTTCTAGAAGATTATATGAAAGAACTTTTGTATCAAAGGACAAATATGCCCCTAGAATTTTGGCTATCATATTTCCAATGCACCTCTTCACTTGCCACTTGTCACTTAAGTTATTTTTGAACTTTCGCTCTGATATTTTTGATAACATGTTCTGACTCTGCATTCTGAAAATAAAAAGTATTTTGTTCTACATTCTGAACTCTATAAATACTCATGTTTGCATACTAAAATATGTTATTTGCTTACTGAGTTGTTGATAACTCATTTCTTATCTCCATAATATATTTCAGATGATTTTGATGCAATGGTTGAAAGTCAGGAATATGGAGTACTTGCAAGTTTTGTTGATCATAGAAGACTAAGTGCCTTAGGGTACAAGGACTTTTTGGAGAGTCTTTTTTAGTGTTGATATTTTATGTGGCTTTGGTATTTTGAGTAATGGATATTCCTAATCTTTGTGGAAATGTTTATGTATATTATTGAGGCACTTCTGATGTGCCCTTATGTAGGAACATGGATATTTGTGTTGAACAAATATGTTAATATGTTATGGAGACTCTGGTTTATTTTAAAAGTGTTATTGGAGATAATTTTTAGGTGACATGAGTTAACTCTCCGGATCCACGGGAACGGAGCGTTACAGAGTAAGTGTCTAACGCTAGTGAGTGTATAAGGCATGTAACTTGACAAATTAAGGTCGAATTAATATGAATCTCTATTTATGACATATTCATCACAGTGTATGGACCGTTGATGGTGCGGTAACTAGCAGGAACACGCGGTGCTAAGGGGAACCGTGTTTTTGTCCACCCTTTGAATAAGGATAAGAGCTTATGTGTTAAGGATCACTTGATGTAAATCTCGTAATATGATAAGGATCACTCGATACAAAGCTTGTAAGATATTCTGATAAAACAAGTTCTGATTAAGATCATGTGAATAAGAAAAGTTAAGAAGTTTTTCTTAAAAGTTAAAGTCTCTGTTACAAGTCTTTTGAAAATGGTCAAGTCATATGTCAAGTACATGTCCATACACGCATTTCATGATGTACCTCTTGTATGTTTGTGTTAATTGTGATATGTTGTGTAATTACTTGCTGAGATTTCTTAAAATCTCATTGTGGTAGTTTCCACTACCATTCTCCAACCGAAATAGTAGAAGTTGTTACAAGTATAGAAGACGACACCCATGACCAAGAGGAAAAGAACAGTACCTCCTCCTCCGGAGAGGATCGTGCCTAAGAGGACTACAAGTCGGCTTGAGCCCTCCATTTTGGAGCGACTAGAGGCCATCGACCGGGAGATCTCTAGAATACTTGAATTCATTGCGGAATTTAGACGGCGTAACAATCAGGATAAATATAGGACCTTAGAAAAGTGTGTGAAACCCGAACTCTCTTGAAGAAAACGGGAACCTAAGTTGTTTTGTGGAAAAAAAATAAAAAAAGAAAAAAAGAAAAGAAAAAAGGAACATATGTTTAGATCTCAACTTTTGTGGAACTATGTTTTGAGGAGGTCCCGTATTTTGGGAGATTTAAACTATACTCTATGCTTTTGAGATGTTATATTTTTATGATACATGTTTATGCTTTTTGGACAATGTTGAGATATGATGTTAATACGGTGTCATGTGCTTTGTAATTGCTTATCACATTGCTTAGATTATCCGACCTTTACTATTTTTCCGTTGCTACGTTATTGTATACTGCTAGTATACTTAGCTGCATAGCATATTATCTGTCATGTTCGAGGGGTGTGTAGCCTTGTGTTACATGTCTCGACGTTTCAGTCGCCGTCCAATCCCAAGCGGGGGCTGAGGGCTCTACAGAGCATGGTATTAGAGCAATTACGGCTTTGGGTAAACCCACACATTGTCCTAGGAATGCATTGTACTCTTAACTAGGTTTGAGATCTATAGTTGTAGGCTTGGATCTTATAGCTATAGGCTGGAATCTAGAGGAAAAAGAAGATACGCCCATAAGATCACGAGTTCAAGAGAAGAAAGGTTATCCTTCTCTAAGGAAGGGACTGACCCATGCTAGTTTTGTGCATTTTCAGGAGAAGGAAATCATGGCTTATGGATCTAGAAAGAACTTTCGAAGTTAGTGGATGCTCGAAAGAGCAGAAGGTCCAGTACGCGGGTCACATGCTTCAAGGAGAAGCAAGAATCTGGTGGGACACTAAACAGCAACATTTGGGCCAAGAATTGGGAAATCTGTATCTCACTTGCGATCGATTTAAGACAGAGTTTGATAATAGTTTCTTTCCAGAAACGACCAAGCAGCAAAAAATGTTGGAGTTTGCAAGTTTGACCCAATGGAATATGACGGTCGATCACCATGGTGCTCGTTTTATGGAGATGGGGAGGTTCGCACCTCATTTGATCAGTACCGAGAGAATGCAAGCAAGAAAGTTCCAGGACGGTTTGCAACCTCGTATCCGAAACCAAGTAGCATGTTTACGGATATAAAATTTCCAATAATTGGTCAATGTAGCTTCGATAGTAAAGACGGAACAATGGAGACTAATTGCACAAGCTCAAGCAGATAGGGAAAGAAGATTTCCTTACTCGCCAGGAGGTAGTACGAGGAAACAAAATGCCCCTGAAACTCCGAGCAAAGGAAAGGGTGTGGTAATCGGGAATGGAGCACCTGTCACTCTACCACCTTGTCGCCAATGCGGGAAAAAGGTATAGTGGAGAGTGTCGTATGGCAACAGGAGCGTGCTTCAGATGTAGTCAAACCGGCCATATGATCTAGGATTGTCTGCAGATTACGCCTGAAGGAGCGTCAACGCCAAGTGTTAAACTCAAGACTACTGCGAAAACCAAAGTTTATGCTATTACGCCACGAGAGGTAGACCTAGAAGCTGACGAGACAGTAGATGCAGGAGTGATTACTGGTAACATTTTCAACTTTGCCTTAATTCATAGATAGCTTGTGTTTGGGAATCTTGAGTAATTATAATTACCTCTTTAGGTAAAGTTAGATTGAAGCAGTACGTAGTGTGTGCTTTGTTTGATTCTGGAGCATCAAGGTCTTTTATCTCTAGTAGATGCATGTGACAATGTGAGATTGAGGCTGAGCCAATGTCTCAAAAAGTTTTAATAGCTATTCCAGACGAGAAAGTAATTGGTTGCACAAGTGTAGTTAAGAATTACTCGTTGAAAATCACAGACTTAGTTTTGACCGCGGATTTGATTGTCTTCCATTAGATGGAATTCGACCTAATACTAGGAATAGACTGGTTGTCTAGGCATTATGCCAAGATAAACTGTCGAAGGCGGGAAGTGGTATTTGATCTACCGGCTCAAGAAATGATATGTTATATGGGTGAGACTGTTCGACTTGATCCATCTGTGGTAACGACTGAACAAATCAAGAAGAGTTTGATGAACGGGGACATCGTTTATCCTGTAATGATGATGGACGTAACGGTAGAACCTAAAGAAATCCAAGGAATTCCTGTAATTGAGGATTTTCCTAGGGTCTTCGCCGATGAACTACCTTGATTACCCCCGAATTGAGAGACGAAATTTGCAATTGAGCTTGAATCGGCCACAGCCCCAGTGCATAAGACACCTTATCGAATGGCCCCAGCGGAATTGAAGGAGCTTAAGGTACAAATTGAAGAGCTTCTAGCGAAGGGTTTTATCCGACTTAGCTCATCGTCATGGGGAGCACCGGTCTTGTTTGTCAAGAAGGTGACTGTCAAAAATAAATATCCCTTGCCAAGGATAGACGATCTGTTAGATCAATTACAAGGAGCTGCGGTTTTCTCAAAGATTGATCTACGATCCAGATATCACCAACTCAGAATCAGGGAGCAAGACGTCTCTAAGACTACGTTTCGAACTCGCTATGGACACTTCGAGTTCCTAGTCATGCCTTTTGGATTGACAAATGCCCCTGCAGTATTTATGGAATTGATGAATCAGATTTTTTAGCAATACTTGGACAGTTTTGTAGTGGTATTCATAGATGACATATTGATCTACTCCCATGATAAGGAAGAGCATAAGAGGCACTTGAGGATTGTACTGGAGACATTACAAGAACATCAGTTATATGTCAAACTTAGTAAGTGTGAGTTTTGGGTCCACGAAGTGAAGTTTTTAGGACATGTCATTTCCAGTAAAGGAGTGGCAGTGGACCCTGCTAAGATTAATGATGTAACAGAGTGGCAAAGGCCAACTAATGCTCATGAAGTACGTAGTTTCCTCTGTTTAACAGGATATTACCGAAGGTTTGTATAAGGGTTTTCGAGACTTTCTAACCCTTTAACGGCACTGACAAGGAAGAATGCTAGATATGTATGGACTGAGCAGTGTGATAAGAGTTTCCAGGAATTGAAGAAGAGGTTGACTTCGGCCCTAGTATTAGAACTACCAGAACCTCACAAGCCCTATGTGGTCTACAGTGACGCTTCTAAGATGGGTTTGGGATGCGTTCTAATGCAAGAAGGAAGAGTCGTCGCTTATGCTTTGATACAAGTCAAGAATCATGAGCAGAATTATTCTACCCACGACTTGGAGTTAGCAGCAGTACTTTTTGCACTAAAGATTTGGAAGCACTATTGGTACGGAGAGAAATGCCAAGTGTACACGGACCACAAAAGTCTCAAGTACCTGTTCAGTCAGAAAAATCTGAATACAAGGCAATGGAGATGGGTGGAAACCATTAGTGATTATCAGTGTGAGATCAAATATCATATCGCAAGGCTAACGTTGTAACTGACGCACTTAGCCACAAAGCTCAGGTAGACTTGCCATCTGTCTTAGCAAGATTGAGAAATCTGATGATTGGAGATCCACCGCGAGATGCTATTTTTGCAGTAGTACAATAGTTTATATCCGTGACTAAAGAAGAAATTCTGGAAGGTCAACGTAAGGATGAAAAACTGGAGAAGCTCTGACAGAAGATTATGAAATCAGAAGAACCACAACATTTCTCTATTGGAAGGAATGAGATGCTCTTTTATAAGGAGAGAAAAGTGATTCCTAACATCGCTGAGCTGAAGGAGAATATACTAAGAGAGACTCATTGCACCCCTTACACAACGAACCCAAGCAGTACAAGGATGTACCAAGATTTGAAAGTTCAGTTTTGGTGAGACGGAATTAACAAGGAAGTGGCAGAGTTTGTGGCAAAATTCTCCACTTGCCAATTGATAAAATCTGAACATTAGAGACCAACATGTGAACTACAGTCATTGCCAATCCAAGAGTGGAAATGAAAAGATGTGTCGACGAACTTCGTAATAAGTTTGCTAAAGACATCTTTAGGAAAGAATTTGATATGGGTTGTAGTCAACCGATTGACTAAGAGTGCACATTTTCTACCCATAACTAACACGAATTTTATGGAAAAACTCTCTTGAGTTTATGTTAAGAAAATCATCCGACTGTATGGAGTACCTAAAACCATAGTATTGGATCGAGATACCGGTTTTACTTCACAATTTTGGCAGAGCTTGCAAAAGATGTTAGGCACTCGTCTGGATTTTAGCAGCACATATCACCCTCAGACGGATGGAAAGACGAAACTTACAATCCAGACTTTGGAAGACATGTTGCAAGCATGCGTTATGAAGTTAAGTGGTGATTGGGAAAGTCACCTACCTTTGATGGAATTTGCCTACAATAATAGTTTTCAGGCTACCATTCAAATGGCACCCTACGAGGTATTATATGGAAGAAAATGCAGATCCCCGTTGTATTGGGATAAAGTGGGGGAAATGAAATACTAGGACCCGAGTATTTACAAGAAGTTCATAAACAAGTGGCCATGATTCAAGAAAAAATGAAAAAACCCAGAATAGGTAGAAGAGCTATGCCGATAACCGACAGAGGAATCTAGAGTTTGCAGTATGAGATTGGGTATACTTCAAAGTATCACCCATGAAGGGAGTCATATGTTTCGGTAAAAAGGGAAAGTTGAGTCCTCGATATGTAGGACCCTATGAGGTAATCGAAAGAGTTGGTCCAGTAGCGTACATATTGGATTTGCTAGCAGAGATGCAGAGAATACATAATGTGTTTCATATATCAACCTTAAAGAAGAGTTTTGGAGAAAGACGACCAGTGGTAATGGAGCCCCACGGGATTCGGCTTCAACCCAACTTGTTTAATAAAGAATGGCCAGTGCAAATTGTGGATCGGAAGGAACAAGAATTAAGGAATCAAAACATACCTCTAGTGAAAGTACTCTGGAATAACCCAGATTTTGAAGAAGCAACTTGGGAACGGGAGGATACACTGAGAAGTGAATACCCTCATTTGTTTGTATCTTAGAACTCTTGATGTATGCATGAATTGTTTGATGTGTGTGTGTGTGTGAATGTTTTGTTCTATGTGAAATATGTTTGTTCCATGTTGCTAGTTTAAACGTGGTAACCTTGTGTGCACCTACCAAACCCTTGGAACAGGGGATGGCACGATCTAGAAGGACCCCATGTATGTATGTTTCTTCAGTGGTGCAATTGAGAAAGCGAAGAAAATGTCGTATCAGAGATCACCTCAGGAGAAAGCAACAGGTGATAATAGAACAATCAAGATAGATGGAGATATTTGAGCATCATCATACTCATGTGATGGATGTGGATTCTTGAGGAAGGCTTCATTTTCAACGAGCATTACCGCATGAGGAGCAGCAACCGTAGTGTAACTCGAAGGAAGCAGAAATAACAAATCTACACAATTTTGATCCAGAGGCAGAATCGAGTCACATAACGGAAGAACGCTCAAGTAGGTTCATACCTTGTGAGACCTCAGACACGTCTGCGGATCGAATTCACTTCCATGAAGAAGGTCAACCAATCGAGGATACGGAGCTCGAGATAGAGCATAGGTTGAACGAGATGCGAGTTAATATGTACTTTGATTACAACTTGAAAGCAATATTCTACATTTCATAGGATTCAGTGACAGAAGAGGCAGATGAAGTACCCTCATCACCAACATCATCCGAGAAGTCTACGGCCGCTTATGGAAGAGGTAGTAGCCGATATTTCTTCTTACGAATGTTTTGATTAATGATTGTTGTGTCGATTTCGAGAACGAAATCTTTTTTTAAAAAATGGGAGGATGTGATGACCCGAGCTTGTCTAAGCATGACCTTTAGAATTTATTCTTAGTTGCCATGGCATTTTATGAGCTTTAGTTATTTTGGAAGGCCTTAGAGTCTTTAAATTTAATAACTTGAGCCTAAGAGGAGAATGGCCTTAGAATGCCTTATAATTTTCTGCCCATTTGGAAACCCAGGCCCTATGGCTTTAGGTCCATGATCCAAACCTTAGTCACTAGTGTCATGTGTCATGCATGTGTTGCACTATAAATTTGGTCTTGATAGTGGCCTAAGGGGGAGAGAAAAGTATAGGGAAACACCAAAAGGTGGCTTGCACGCCTACCTTAGAGGATTTGTCACTTGTCAACATGCTAAAAACCTTCTAAAAGAATCAAGGGACAAAAGGAACCTAGGAAGACTAAAGGATTTTTGGCCAACCCATTTTCTCACACGCCTAGAACATTGTCCTTATTTCGAGTTCCAAGATAGATTTCTTGGAAAGGGAAAGCCTATGAAAGAGGAAGAAAGTTTCTCTAGAAAAGATGTATGGGGAACTGAAAGGGGCACATGGGATTTCGGATTTTGTCAGATTTTGCCAAGTGTCAAGGATGCATTAACCTTCTAGAAGATTAGATGAAGAGACTCTTGTTTTAAAAGACAAATATGCCCCTAGAGTTTCGGCTACCACATTTCCAATGCACCTCTTCACTTGCCACTTGTCACTTAGGTTGTTTTTAGACCAATGTCACATGAGGAGTCATCTAGGAAAGGAGCACTAGGAGATGAAGCATCGACTTGGGAAGTGGAAGAGAGAGGGATGGCTAGGGCATGGCACACGCCTATGGCTTGTGTCACTCATGCAAAGTTCATCTCTTGGAAAAAGGAAGAGACATGGAGTGATTTTACCTTTTTGCTGTAATGTACAATGCACTTAGTTGAGAATTGGAAGGGGCATAGAAGGAAGATGAGGATTTCGGCTAAAAGGAAGACCCATACACCACCCAAGCTTTTTTGCCTTCCCAATGCAATCCAAAGGTGGGGAACACTAAGGGTCATTTCGGCTAGAGAAAAAGGAAGAGGGTAAGGTCACTTGTCTTACATGCAATGGACTTCAAGCAACCAATAAGAGATTAAGGAAAGTTTTATAAAAAGGGAAGAGAGCCACACGTCCTAGACTTTCTTCTTGGTCTTTTTCGAGTTTTACATGCGTTCTCAACTTCTCTACATTCATCTCACACCTTCACTTGAAGATTATTGCACTTTCTCGCACTTTCTCTCCAACCAAACAAGAGAGGAGAGGATTTCACCACCATCATGGATAGACAAGGTAAGGATCTGTTTTCCCTAGTCTTGCACACACAAGTCACATTCTCAACTCAAAATGAGGTTCAAATCTTATGAAGATTTCGAGAATGGTGAAATACACACACATTTCTACCCATTCTTATGGAAGAAGGTTTTAGGGTTTTCAAGGAACCCTTGAAGCCGAATGGTGGGGATGTATACCCTCCATGTTTTTCGATCACCACATGTGTATTCATTTTGTTTCAAGTATTTGTATAAGTTAGTTATGTAATTTTCTCTAATCTATCACTATTGACCATATAAAATATAAAATAATATATGTTATCAATTAACTAATATCTCATACAATAAATCATATGATAATATATGTTATTATATAGATATATACTCTACTAAAGTACTAAATTAGTAACTATTAACATTATAAATATAATTAATTATTTTTTTAATGAGTTAGTTACGTAATCTACATTAAAGAATTCACTTAATTTTGATTTTACTAATTTAATTAATTTTTTGTATTAATTCATCTATCAAAAAAAGAAAAGAGGAAAAAAGGGTTCTTAGCTCATAATATGGATCGAATCGAATATATAGCTAAAGGTTCGGATTTGACCGATAACATCAAATTGGTCAAGACGATTTGCCCATCCTTTAAGGAAAAAGCCCAAAGGAAAAGAAAAAAAATTAAAAAATTATATATAATGTGAACATAATATGGATCGAATTAGATAGATACCTAAAAGGTTCGGACTGACCGATTACATCCTAATTGGTCAAGACGATTTGCCCATCCTTTAAGGAAAAAGCCCAAAAGAAAAAAATAAAAATAAAATATATATATAATGTGAACAAAAAGGCATAATATGAGCAAGAAATGGCGTCTCCCAGACTCGATCTGGAGAGTGGAAACCTTAGAAACGACTGACGTTTTAGCCAACTACACCAAGACATCGTACTGTGAACAAAAAGGCATAATATAAGGCTATTTGAAAACTAGCTCCGTCTTCATCCGGTCGACTCTACTCCAACATCTGAAGTTCTCAATGGCATTTTTCTCCCCCTCTTTTCAAAGAAATTCTCTTCCGATCGACTCAATTCGGACGAAGCCCACAAAGAACTAGAAGTTCACCCAGTATAATCTCAAAGGTCTCCCTCTCCCTCTCTCTCTCTCTCTCTCAATTTTCCTATTTTGCGGTGATGTACACCTTCGTGTTGTTCTGATGGGTAATTCTTCTCTATTTCTATCTCTTATTGAGAGAGCGTATTCTTCTCTCGTATGCAGTTCATATATTTCTGCTTAAGCTTTTTGCTTATTTTCTTCGATGCTGCAAAGCCTTACAATATTTAAAATGCTTCTGAAGAGTTTTTTTTTTTTTTTTTTTTTTTTTTTTTTTATCATCATAGAACTTTCAGTAAGAGATGAATGGAAAAAACCCAATAAGTAATATCTGTATTCCACCAGCACTGTTACATAAAAGTGATTCCGAGGACATTATTATGGGTGATTTTATTGACAAGGTACAAATTCAGTTATTTTTGTACCGTGCTTAGTTGAATATATCGAATTTGTATGCTATTCAGTAATACGATCACTTGGCTGTAAAACTTCAACCAGCTCTACCTGTAGCGAACATTCGGGATTTTTCCATCTTTAAATTTGATATTTGTAGCCCTTTTTTCTTTTGTGGGGATGAGTAATTTAGTATTTTCTTTTTTTCAGTTGGAAATTGTGAGATGGCAAAACAAGCCAATACCGTTTTCCTTGAAGAATGGCTGAGAAGCATTAGTGGCGGTAGCAGCAACGTCGGCTCTTCATATTCCTCTCCCTCATCGGCCCGAGCTATCATTCAAGCTTGGGCTGAGCTTAGAGACTCCCTTCAACACCAATCATTTCGTCCCCATCACCTCCAGTCTTTGAAAACCCTTCTCAACTCCCAAACGTCTCTTCATGTGGCTGACCCGCAAGCTAAGATTATCCTTTCCATCGTTTCCTCTGAAAACCTCTCTCTTCCGCCTGAATCATATCCTTTCTTTCTAAGGCTTCTTTATATCTGGGTCAGGAAATCCTTCAAACCCTCTCTGGTTCTAATTGATTCCACTGTGGACATCATTTCTCAACTTTTCAATGCTCAGTCTGATTCCATAAAGAGTCCACTCTTCTTCTCTGAGGGCGTTCTCCTTCTGGGTGCATTATCTTTGGTGCCTTCTGTGTCTGAAAGCTCTAAAATAGTCTGCTTGGATATGCTCTGTAGACTGTTGGGGGAGGAGTACCAGTTGATTGGTTCATCAGAAGATCTTATTTCTTATATCCTTGCGGGGATGGGGTATGCTCTATCGTCTTCTGTGGATGTTCATTATGTTAAGATTTTAGATTCTCTATTGGGAATTTGGGGGAGAGAAGGTGGGCCTCATGGCAGTGTGTCTCATGGGCTCATGATTTTGCATTTGATTGAATGGGTGTTATCTGGTTTGATCAATGTCTTTTCTTTTGAGAAAATTAATGTTTTTGGCCATGAAGCTTTAGAGACTTCAAAGGCAAACTATGTTCCGTTTGTTGTTGTCATGGCTGCAGCTGGAGCATTGAGGGCTCTCAATAAATCTACAATGAGTGGTCTGGGACTAGAGACTGTTTCCAGACTAAGGATATCTGCAGAGAATCGGATAGAATCTGTTGCAAGAAACATTATTTCCAGAAGTGGTGTTACTAATTTAGGTAATGATCTCACCAACAGTTTTCTACTGCAGTGTTTTTCATTAGCAATTGCTCGAAGTGGCTTGGTTTCTTCAAAGGCCCCTCTGCTTATATGCCTTGCATCTGCATTGTCGACTGAAATCTTTCCCTTAAGACGTTTATATACTAAATTACTTGACTTCCCACATGCCAACTCAGTAAGACTGGGGCATGATGAGGTAAAAAAACATGTGGATAGTGTTCCTTTTAAGGAAGCAGGGGCCATAACTGGTGTTTTCTGCAATCTGTATGCTTCAGTAGATGTAGAGAGCAAATGTGTGGTGGAGAATCTTCTATGGGATTACTGTCAAGATATCTACTTGGGACATAGGCGGGCAGCTTTGTTGCTTCGAGGTAGAGAGGATGAACTACTTCGGGATATGGAGAAAATTGCTGAATCTGCTTTCCTTATGGTTGTACTTTTTGCATTGGCTGTCACAAAATACAAATTAAATACAAAATTCAGCCAGGAAACACAGAAGGACATATCAGTACGCATATTAGTTTCATTTTCTTGTCTAGAGTACTTCCGCCGCATTCGTTTACCAGAGTATATGGATACAATTCGAGGGGTTGTAGGGAGTGTTCAGGAGAACGAATCTGCTATAGTCTCTTTTGTGGAATCTATGCCTTCTTACACGGATTTGACAAATGGACCAGGTATAGATTATATGCCATTTAAACTGTAGTTTTCATGTTTAACTTTATATCTGCCATTTCAAGGTCCCTAATGATCCCCACCCTCTTTTTGTCTCTCTCCCTTTAGATGTTATCCATGCTAAGATATGAATTGTTGTTTTGTAGATTTCTGCTCCTCTCAAAAGATGGAATATGTATGGTACAAGGATGGTGTGCAAACTGCTCGCATATTGTTTTACCTACGTGTCATTCCAACTTGCATTGAACGTGTGCCTATTTTTGTACTTAGGAAGGTGGTAGCTCCAACTATGTTTCTGTATCCTTGAATTAAACTATCAAATTTTACGAGAACCCCTGCATTCTATATCATGATGAACATTTTGCTTCCTTATCAAATGCAATTAGACATATGGGACATCCAAATGGAAAAGTAGCTAGAGCATCGCATTCCATGTTTTCAGCATTCATATCTTCAGGGAAGGATTCTGATCAGGATGAAAGAGTATCATTAAAGGAGCAGCTTGCTTTCTATTACATGCAGAGATCTTTATCGGTAACAAAACCTATTGAAAGCATATCGTGAACTTGCCAGCAAAAGATTGGATACTAACTTTGATGTAATGTAGGGATATCCCGGCATCACTCCTTTTGAGGGTATGGCTTCAGGAGTTGCAGCCTTGGTTCATTATCTTCCTGCTGGAAGTCCAGCCATTTTTTATTGCGTCCACAGTCTTGTGGAAAAAGCCAACACACTATGCAGTGACATCTCTCAAGAGGCCGGTATAGGGAAGAATTGGCATGGAGAGTCGGAGCCTTGCAAGAAAATTCTAGACTTGCTTCTACGGCTTATCTCCCTTGTTGATATACAGGTTATATTTATTTAGTTAACGCCACTTACTCGTTAACTTCTTGTTTCAATTCCCTCTGTTTCTTTCTATTCTGTGAAAAGTCAGTCCCTTCAATTTTGTTTGTGTCCCCATTATGGGTTCTATATATTTCAGCTGAAGTTATCAATTGACTTCATATCTATTGAATGTGCTTGAGATAGAAGTAGAAGATAACTCTCACCATCTTTTTTGAATTTCTGTTCTGCATGTTCTTGTATGTGTAATGATGAATTTTATTTTATTTTTATAGGCAAACGATTATATTATATTGATACGAATAGGCAAAACCCGAGTACACAGGTAGTATACAAGAGATTACACCTATTTAGGGGGAATAAATAGAAATAAGAAAAGCATGAAAATAGAGGCCATTGAAACTACTGCTTTGGCCCAAAGAAAGAGAGTTCTAATAAACAATAATCTAATCTCCTCCAAAGAGCACTCACTGTCTTCGAATGTCTGGTCGTTACGTTCTTGCCAAATACACCATAGAATACAGATAGGGATCATCTTCCACACAGCTGCAATTTTTGGAATACCGCCGAGGTTCGGCTAACAAGCCAGAAGTTCGACTACCGTAGCCGGCATAACCTAGTCTAGCTCTACCCGTTGGAATACATTGGCCCATAATGCTCTAGCGATCTCGTAGTGTAGTAGATGTCCCACAGTCTCGCCACTTTGCTTACACATACAACACCATTCCACCACTATCATCCCGCACTTTCGTAAGTTATCCATCGTCAAAATCTTTCCCAGAGATGCTGTCCATGCAAAAAATGCCGCCCTTGGAGGAGCTTTATTTCTCCAAATTCTTCTCCATGGAAAGAGATTGCTATGCGGTTGTATGAGGGCCTTATAGAAAGTGTGAACTGGAAAAAATACCTTTTCTATTAGGTAACCCTCAAAGTATCAACTCCTACATTGCTCAGTCTCATAGAGTATAAGAGTTGGAAGAATTCTACAAAATTGTTGACTTCCCAATCTTGGGCCACCCTAGTAAAGCTCACATTCCACTGTAGTAAATCCCCCTCCCTCTCTATAATGTCCACCACTGAAGCTTCTTTCTCACGTGCAAGTGTGAATACTGTGGGGAATGAGTCCCTAAGAGCTCGATCTACACACCATATGTCGTGCCAAAATTTAATTCTTGAGCTTCTCCCATCACAATTCTAGTATGCCAGACAAAAACTCCCCACCCTCCCTCGTCTAATATGCTTCCATAGACCCATGCCATAAGCCCCACTTACCTCCTTAGTACACCTCCCCACCCCCACCCCCCCCCCCCCCCCCAACAACAAAAGCTCCATACTTGTAATCAGACACTGACTTCCATAAAGCTTCATGTTCCATATTATAACGCCAAAGCCATTTCCCAACTAAAGCCTGGTTGAACACCCTCAGATTTATGATTCCCAAGCCACCAAAACAGATTGGGGAGCATATCTTGTCCCACTTGACCAGATGAAATTTAAATTCATCCCCAAGTCCGCTCCAAAGAAAATCACGGTGCAATTTCTCAATATGTGTTGCCACACTCGCAAGGATTGGGAATAAGGATAAAAAATAGGTAGGTAGGTTGGAAAGAGTGTTTTTTATTAGTGTAATCCTACCACCTTTCGGCATATACAACCACTTCCAACCTGCAAATCTTCATTTAATTTTCTCAATTACTGTAATCCCAAATGGTTTGAGCCCTGGAGGCGGCCCCCAGAGGATGACCAAGATAATTCATAGGGAAAGAAGAGACCTTACAATCAAGAGTGTTAGCTAGCATCCAGATGTTACGAATATTACCAACTGGAACCAACTCTAACTTGGATAAATTCACTTTTAACCCGGAGACATCCTCAAAGCAAAGTAGAAATGCCCTTAAAAGCCTGAATCTGGCTTAATTTTGCCTCACAAAAAATAAGGATATCGTCTGCAAACAACAAATGGGAAATGTGAATAGTACCTCGATGTATGTCACAAACCGAGAAACCTGTTATCAACCATTGCTGATATCATTCTGCTACATGCCTCCATGACTATGACAGAGAATTGGGGACAGAGGATCCCCTTGCCTCAAGCCTCGGGAGCTATTAAAAAAACCCACTGAGCAGCCATTCACCAAATTGAGAAGCGCGCCGTTGATATGCACCACCTAATCCATGTGCACCACCTCTTCCCAAAACCACACCGGCCAAGCAAAGTATAACAAAAATTCCCAATTGACATGATCGTAGGCCTTTTCCATATCCAACTTGCACACAAGACCCAGGTTACCCGATTTGATTCTACCATCTAAGTATTCATTGGCAATGAGTACTGAGTCCAGTATTTGTCTTCCCCATACAAATGTGTTTTGGGGTTTCATAATGATCCGCCCCAATACTCCTCCCAATCGATTTGCAAGCACCTTGGAAATGATCTTATGAACCCCATTCACAAGGCTAATGGGCCGATAATCCTTAACCTCCGATTGCCCAATCTTCTTGGGAATAAGAGTAATAAAAGTGGCTTTAAGGCTTTTTTCAAATTTCCCAACCGAGAAAAATTCATGAAATACCTTCATTATGTCATCCTTCACCACTTCCCCGCAAGCTTGGAAGAAATCGATAGAAAATCCATCAGGCCCAGATGCTTTGTCTTTGACCATATTTCTTATCACTTCATGAACCTCAGCCTCCTCAAACGGCCTCTCCAACCAAATGCATTTTGCTGCTCAATGGACTCAAAAGATAGCCCATCAATCTTCGGCCTCCACCCCTCTGGTTCGGTAAGTAACTGCTCAAAATATCCAGCCACATGTTCTTGGATCACAGGGATCTTCGTGCAAACAGATCTGTCAATATTCATCTTTCAATGGCATTAGTCCTCCTATGGGAATTTGTCACTCTATGAAAAAACTTCGTGCTGTGATCACTCTCTTTCAACCACAAAACTTGAGATTTTTGCCGGCAAGAAATCCCCTCCAATAGAGTAACCCTCTCTAGTTCTAAGGCTAGTTTTGTTCTCCAAGCCAGTTCCTCTGGTGATAGAGCCCGTCCCTCCTGTGCTCTCTCTACCTCATGAGGCTCCTCCAATAATGACCTATATCACCAAAAGACTGCACATTCCAAAACTTTAAATCTTGTTTCAAGGCTTTTAATTTACCTGCCAGGATTAAACTAGGCGTACCTTGGATTTGATAGGACGATCACCATTGCCTAACCCTCTCCACAAATCCGTTACCTCTTAGCCACATATTCTCAAATTTAAAGTATCTCTCCCACAATCCACCAAAATAGGGAAATGATCATAACAAAGGCGAGGCAATCTTTTTTGACATACCTCCGGGTAATGAGATTCCCACTCCAGGGAAAACTAAAAATCTGTCCAATTTAGATCATGTTTGATTATTGGACATGTGAATGCACCACCCATGAGAGGAAGGTCCACCAAGCCCAAGTCAAAAATACAATTCGAGAAATTCGACTTTGCTGGCCGCAACCTGCTATCTCCCGATCTTTCACTTGGGAATTTGACAACATTAAAATCCCCACCTATACACCAAGTAAGTTCCCACCAGCTGTGTAAACCGGCCACCTCTTCCCATAAAGAATTTCTGCTACTGTCCAAGGTCGGTCTGTAAATTCCAGCAAACGCCCATAAAAAATTATTCTCCACATTTTGAAAAGAACAAGCCAATGTGTATTCCCCGATAAATTCCTCCATTTTTTCCACCACCTTTCTATCCCACATAACTAGGACACCCCCCGACGCCCCTATCGAAGCAAGAAAGACCCAATCAACATATGAACAGCTCCATAAGCTTCTGATGATGCTGCTTGAAATATTCTCCATCTTGGTTTCCTGCAAGCACACAATATCTGCCTTCCACCCTCGGAGCAAATTTTTTATCCGCAAATGCTTATTAGCCTCGTTTAGCCCTCGGACATTCCATGATATAATCTTAGGCTTCATAAAGAAATTGTCGACCCCCTCCCTTTAGATCTTTCACGGTTTGAAATGCCCTCATAATTAATTGACTAAGTTAATCTAGTGAGCTCCTGCTGTTTTTTTGAACCAGATTTTTTGATCTGCATATTTCCCACTTCAATGGCCGTTAGCAAAGCCATAAATTTTTCTTCGAATCCTTCACACTCCAGCTCCACACAATGCTGAATCTCCTGCACCTTATTCAAAATCCAGTCTGAAACCATATGCTGAACTGGTGGTAAAGCCTTCAGCGGTATAGGCTCCCTATCCATCTCATGATCTTCTATTGATGCCCACTGCGATGCCATCAGCGACCCTATCTCATCCTCAGCAAGAAAAGACCTCTTGGATGGCCCCAAATCCTCCCCCTTGCCACTCCCATACTCTGGAAAACGAGATGGCCCCAAAACCTCTCCCTCGCCACTCCCATGTGCTGAAAACGACACATGGCCTACATCTAGAGGCTGGCAACCCTTCGCCGGAGAAGATGAATTTTATTAAAAAGCTCTTATCAAAAAGTAATAATTTATTCAAAAGTGCAAAGACACTACTCAAGTATACAAGAGACTCTTGTTTAGAAAGTTGAAAAGATACAAATAATGATATTGTTTGAGAGAAAAGACACTTACTTAATTTTTGCATTTACTTATTTTTCCAGGTGCTACCACACTTGATGAAGTTGTTGGCACAGCTGGTCGTCCAACTACCCAAAGATGGCCAGAATATGGTTCTCAATGAGCTATATTCACAGGTTGCAGAGTCTGACGATGTCACACGCAAACCCAGCTTAGTTTCATGGCTGCAGTCACTGTCCTACCTTTGTGCTCAAGCTGCAAGTGGAAGTGCCACCTACGAAGGGATGGAAAGAGTAAATATGACTTCCGCACGGAGTACAGACTCATTAAGCCTGACTAAACTAAATGCACGACTCTGAGGCATTGACTTTGCACCTAATTGGTTTCTTGTCCACAGTCCTCTCTTGGTCTATGATCTAGTTACTTGGGTCTCACCTTGAAGTCTGTCACAGTACCTATTTGCTGCAGGAACTGGTACAACATCAATGACACTGGAATTGGGAATGCGAGGGCTACTCGAAAATCCTTGAATCATGACAGAAGTTCAACAAGAGGTCTAGAAAGTAGAATCAGATACAAGATTAATAGGCGATTGCCCTTTGTCTTTTAGAACTGTAGCAAATTCAGATGAATGCGGTTATGTAGTCTCAAACAATGCGCATGGGAAAACCCCCACTCTTTTGTTACCAATGGGTTTCTTTCGGGGCTTGGATTTTCTTTCTTTTGAGTTGATTCCTTTTAGCGCAGGCTAGTGATTCTGCCCTGGTTTCCCATTATCAGTTTATGCATGGTATAATTACTCTATCGTTATGTTTTTCATCCAAATTTATTTTGTTCTTCAATACGATCTATGGTTAGTAGGTTACAAATATTTGCTTCCAAAATTTTCTTAAGGCAATTCAAGTTACAGCTGACTCATGATATCATGTGCTGGTCCCCACTGAAAGGTATGCAGTGCCATTTTAAGTTTCAATGGAATGTTATGTTAAAAATGAAAAACTCGTGATGATGGTAGAAAGGATGAAGTATGATTTAGGCGAGAAAAATAGTATATGCATTATTCTTGTTGGAGCTGGATGTATCAGATAATTGTGTAATGTTTTCAAGTTTTGTATGTGTGCATTTTAAGCTAAAGATGTCAAGTGCTACTGTGGGGTTCTGATTCTATTATGTTGTATAAAAAATTGTGAAGGGAAAGTAGATGAATAAAATGTGTTGAGAAAAAAGAATGTGTTCTCATTCTCTACTATTCATGGAACTAGAGCAATGACTGTGGTAGATTGCAGGGTTCAGTAGTGGCAGGAAGGTCAAAAGGCAAAAAAGTTGAATGTCTGGCAAGGAGGAGAAGATTACGAGACTTGCTCCTATGAAGAAGTTGTCAATGTATGAACTTTGTGTACTGAAGACTATTATCTGCATGTAATTTTATGGTTAATCAGAACTAAATAATAAGTCAGCTAGTGTGATACATGATGACAGGATCCCACAGTTTGTGACATATAATCTTGCTATCAAATCATTACTTGTTTGGACAGTCTGCTGACATTAATATATTATATATATATATATGCATGATACAAGTAGTAAGTTGGCAATGAGTACTCATGCCAATTGTGCCTCAGTCTTTCGCTTTTCATATGACATTTGCATAGGTTGGGTCCTACTTAAGTTGCGCCTTGTGACCACATTGCCTGGCTCTGCCATTGGTTCAGTCAGTTTGAGACATCCAAATATGGCATGGTTACATCCTAAGGACATCCCCTGATGTTACATTTGCTCAAAGGACAGCCCCTGTTTGAGAGCATTGTTTTTGTCATTCTAGTTTTATTAGTATTTAGGTTTATCCATGTTTTTCATCATTATTGGTGGATTGTCAAATGATTCAATTACTAGATATGCAGCAAGTCTTGAAAGTTGTCCTTAATGCTGTATTTCATTCCATTGTTAAGACTCAAGAGAACCACCTCCCTTCTGTGCCCATTGCCCATGAATTTTTCTGGAAAGTCCATGAGGGACTGAACTCTTAGATAAGATTTGAATAATTGTGGATGAGCTAGGGAAGCGCAATTCATGACACACCTAAATTTCTCCTGGGTCAGTCGGTTTTAATACTGTTACACAAGTCGTGTGTACTGAAAAAATTGTAACATCAGCTAACTCTTTAGAGTTTCTATCTCTTCGTGATGACATGAAGATATTGAGATGCATGCATGCTTGGGCATAAGAGGGTTTATTGGTTCTGCTTTCTCACTAAATGTTGCGTTTCATTCAAATTGTGCTTTATGGGTGCAGATGACATATTTGGAAGAGTGGGCTCTCATGGACTGGGATTACTTCAGTTCTTTGTTGGGGGCTACTGAAGCTTTGAAGGCTAGCACTCTCCGCCTTCCAGTTGTTGGTGGGGCAAAAGTGAGCACCAACGTGTCTGCTGCCCAAAAATTTGGCATGTTTGTGGCTTAGTTATTTTTTTATATGGTTCTTTGGGTGCTACATGCTGATGTCCAAAATGTGAATGATGCTATTTGCTCAGCTGTTGATGTTGTGCAGGCAATGGGATCCTCAATCTGTTTATTGTTATCGAAGGTGATTTTCCTTTTCTAATCCTCTGAATTGGTCTTGCATATAACTTTTTCTTTGAAAGGGAAGTCAGATTTTATATGCAGAAATTTCCAAATATTTCATGTCATAACCTTCTTGGATTGGTGGTGGCCCTGGTGGGTGGGGGATTGTGGTAGGTCTAGGGTTTGAGTTTCCCTAAGAAAAACTTAGATGCAAAATGATCCGTGCTTTCTCATGTTATGGCCATGGAGATGCACTCATTTGTTTAGAGATTATTTATTTATTGTCCTATCTTGGTCGTTTTGGATACTGTATCAGCGAAGATGTTGGGGCCATTTTCTTCTCTGACCGATGCTATGATCCTTGAGGTCATTTAGTGATTTGGACTTCCAATTAAATTCCATCTTCTCACTTGGATCTCTTGGTACAACCCTTGTTAAAAAGTGTGCCCGATGACCACATGTTAATGTCCACATTTAACACTATCTCTGACAGCAGGCATTTCCCTGTTTAAGTCCCATATATCATTTACTTGTGAGAAAAAAAAAGTCCTATATATCATATTCAATATTGCAGAGTCACCTTTTGTATACATCCTGTGTACCTAGACAATGTCTGTTCTTCTTTGAATATTAATAAATCTTTGCCTATAAAAAAGTATTTCAGGGCCACTCATTTGGGTCACTGATATTGCAAATGACTTCCGCTCGCTCACTTTTCTCTCCTATAACAATTTTTCATCTTTTTATATCGTTCAGATTCTTTTCCAATCATTCTTATACATCTCTCTGGCCCCTGGGGGCTCTTGCTGTAAAATTTGTTGTACAGTTTGTCATTCTTCTCGTCTCTTTTTACATATTTTTTTTCTCTTGGCAATCATTCTTCTTATCTCTTTTCATATGTAGTAATCTCATTTAGCTCTCCTGAATCATGGAACTCCATAGTGCAGTACTATCTTGGCTATCATGAAACTTTAATGTCCTCATACGCAATGGACATGCAGCAAACCATCAATGGGATATAATTCAACTTAATGCCAACTCAACTGAACCTCAGTCAATGAGTCTATTCTATAAGGGGAGGTTTGGATAGTGAGTTAAGTTGTGATGAGATGAGATGAGATGAGAGTTGAAAGTTGAATAAAATATTGTTAGAATATAATTTTTTTTAATATTATAATTTTTTTGGGATTTGAAAAATTTGAATTGTTTATTTGAAAGTTTGGAAAAGTTGTAATGATTAGATAAGATGAGATGAGTTGAGATAATTTTTGAATCCAAACAAGGTTAAGCCCCCATCTTTCTTCAAATTTGATCATTAGAAGTAAAAAGTATTTCATTTCAAAGCTGAGCTTATTTATCCTTGTGCCTAAAGCAATTTGTTATTGTTAGGTTGGGGATCTGAACTCTTTGGTTTCTGAACTTGGAAATATTAGAGTGAAAGATTGTGCTTTGCTTCATCAGTGCAAGGATCTCCTGTCAACAATTGCAGTAATGCAGGTAATGGTAGTTGCCACATAATTGGGGCTGTTCAAGCATTTGTTTTGTAACTAGTTGGCCATTCACATGTAGCATGGCCATTGGCCACCTCAAGAGTTTCATTAGCCACCAGCCCAAAATTTAAAACAACTATCATAATCCCCAGTTAAAACCTCTAATGTATGAAACTATTAAAGAAACATGTGTTATTCTGTAAAAATCTCAAAAAAGAAATATGTAATTAGGGTTTTGCTAAGACTTATTTTAGTTCCAAATCTGTAAAAATAAACTACGATTTTTTCCCAAAACATTTCGAAATACAATATAAAATGCATAACCCACGAATTTCCTACATCTTTCTTTCAGTCTCTGTTTTGTCTCCTTTTATTACCCACAACTTTGAAGGTGAGCAATGATTTTAGATGGAAGCAGGAAAACTTTATTTAAAATTGATGGTATTTCACACCATATATGCACACTCACGTCGTTTAACTAATAAATATGTCGATAATCTCGTGTAAAATTTATGATTGTACAGCTAAAGCCCCCCAAAATTCTAACCCGAGACGATGAAAGTGTAAAAAAGCTCCGTCTCATTTGACTGCCTAATACATACTGTACACCTTGGTTCCTAGCTAGGATCCTTGAAACGAGAGGAAATAATATTTTATCTTATGATGATGCATTTACAATTGATAAATGGCAGAAGATCATAGATGTTCTTAGATTGTACACATTTATTAATTTTCTTATAGGCTTGAGGAATGTCTGTGTATATATTTCAACATGCAGTTCTCTTTAACCCAAGAGTTCTTGATGAAGTTCCCATTCAATGTGTCCATGATCAGGAATGAATGCTTTTAGAAGAATAATATTAAAGGATAAACTCTGATAGGCCATATGTACTGCAAGTGCAAGCTAGTTCTTCTCTACTTCTGTGGCCAATGAGAATAAAAAATGGTTCTTTCCCATTTTGACTTTTGTCATCCTTTGCATTAATTTTTCTTTCACAATTGCTTGCGTCACCCACTAATATGTAGAAAGAAAGCGAAAGCTGAATTTATTAGCCTTTGGAGTGAGAGATAAAATCAAGTGTACATCTCTTTAGTTCCTTCACAACACATTGATGTAGACTCGATGAAAAATTTATTGGGCTTATATTTGTAGGTCTTGTTAGGAATAACAATTTATTAACTTCCAGCAGATAATCCCTAATGCGATATCATTAATTTGGATTTCTTACATTTAGGTCCCGTTTGGATAGGAAGATGAAATGTGAGATAGTTTTAGATGAAAATTAAAAGTTGAATAAAATATCATTATAATATTATTTTTTTATATTATTATTGTTTGGAGATTTGAAGAAGTTGAATTGTTTATTATATTTTGTATGATAATTTGATAAAGTTGTAATGATAAGATGAAACCTTTTTTGTATCCAAACGGGCCTTATTGTTCAAACTCTCCAGTGAGTTGGGAAACTGAAAAGAATCTCATTTTCCCCAAACCTAAATTTGATATGAAAAAAGGTTAAAGGTATTATGTGAATTTAATTTTAAAACTTAAGATCGCATAAGAAAGGTAGAACGGTTTTTAGTCTTTAAATAGGAAAACTATTAGCTAATCCAAAAATATTAATGGCATGATGCTCTTCTTAAGAGCACTCCCAATGGTTTATGTCTTTTATTCTTTAAAATACATCATCAAAATTCACTTTTTCTATTTTACATACTAACTTTTAAAATATACTATACATCAATTTATCTATTTTTTCTTTATATTATATTATTTAATAGTTTGTTGGAAAAAAAATACAAAGAGAGAAATTATTGTGAGAGATAAAGTACATGAAAAGACAATAAATAAATAAAATATTTTTTCATTTGTGAACAGTTGACTCTACATTTAGCTGAACACTGTAGTAAAATGTAAAATACATTTGGAAATAAAGGATCCGTTGGAGGTAGTTTCAAGCTACTTTTCTTCAAATTTTACATAAAAATAGATTTTACAAAACCCATTGTGAGTGCTTTAGGATTTTATGTCATTCAAATTTTTTGTGTAAATTCTTTTTTTTTATAAAATAAAAAATAAAAAATAGCATGTGTTCGTATTTCAAAAGTACATAATAATTATTGTTTCAAATAAGGGTAATAGATTGGAATAACCCCACTATAAATATTAGCAACAATGGTGTTAATGTTGTAATCAAAAGGAGTATACGAAGAAGATACGGTACCAAACACCTTAGATCTGATTATTGATGGGAGATCTTTTTATTGAATAAGAAAAAAAATTATTAATAATTAAGAAGAATGAAACCCCAGTACTTATATGAATAATTCATCTAAAAGATAAAAGTTTCAACTCCAATACCAGGAAATTTAAAATAAAACTAATTAATTGACTGGGGATTTAATGCTGCTTGCGACTTTAAAGTAAAGGAAAATGATGTGCTATCACCTCTCAATTTCATCATTGTTCATGTATTTTATTTTATTTTTTAATATTTTTTATTTAATAATTAAAAAGTGATTATTAATATCTTAATTTTTTATTAAAAATGTTTAAATATATTTAAAAAATATTTTTTAAAAAAAGTATAAAATATAAATATAAATAAAACTGTAACATTACTTTTTATATCATGACACGTCCAATAGTCAAATCTGGACTGGGCGGCACAGTAGCACTATACTAAAGTAAATTAAAGTACGAAAGACGACGAGATTATCTGCAAACATGACCCATAGTCGAATGGAGGAAGAGATCTGAGATGTGGGATCCACAGCATACGCGGCGATTCGAAAGGGATTGGAGAACACCATAACCGACATTAATTGGGTGTCGTTTTCGTGTGCTCGAGATATACAATACAATAGGTGGTGATGGCGTGGAACCCATTTCATGTGGAGGAGAACAGTGTCTTTTTCAACGCAACATTTTGTGCTTTGCCAAAATCGTATATAACTTGCCACTTGGGGGACCCACCTTCTTCATTTCTTTCCAAAATCTAAACCCAAATTCATTTTCAAGTCTTGTTATGTACCCATCTATACTTCTTCTTATACGACAAGAAGCTGCAATAATCAATCACAAACATCGTCTTCCCTATATGGTTAAGATATGTCTTGATGGTTTGTAGAGATCGTCTTGATGAACTTTGGTCATGTTTTGCAAAATCATTACTGTTATTTTGGATGTTTTCATGACATATCATTTTTCGTAATATATTTCACAATTATATTTTAAAGATAAAGAGTATATTTATAAAATAATTAATAAAAGTAAAGTTGTTTTATAAATATATTTTCATAGTAAATTGTGAGCACCGACGACAGCGCTTCAGTGTTGATGCTCGTGGTGAAAGGCCGGTGCCGGTGACGACATCGAAAGTGCTTGTGCGCAGAGAGAAAGTCGGTGCCGCTTGTGGTGGGCGACATATGCTGAAGAGAAAAGAAACGAAGATCGAGGTAGGAGCAATAGGAAAAAGAAAGAAAAAACAAAAAGGAAAAAAAAACAAGAAGAAGAAGGGGTGGCAAAAATGATAGAGATGAAACCCTAAGGGGCTTTCCCACTTGCATATAGGCTGGCTTTTATATTTGGACTGGGCCATGTGCTTTCTTCCATCCATGTGGTTTTTTGTTTTTAGATGTGGTTTTAGTTTTTTTTTAGTGTTGTACCTCTGTTTTCTGAGTGTTTTTTTACCCGAGTGAAGTATTGAGCCGCTTGGATCGAACATAATCTGGGGCAAGAGCTGGTCGAGAGGGGCGGGCGATGCTATAGCCGGTGGTCGTGCGGCTGGTGCTCGTGAGTAGGAGGAGCCACCTGCGCATTGGAGGCTGGTGTCCATGAGAGAGCTGGGTGCTCGTGCCGACTGGGCTCGTGAAATCGATGCTTGTAGTGGGTGTGCCGTCAGGGCTCACGCCTGTGCTCATGGTTCTGTATTTTTTAATGTGTTTTTATTGCAGTTTTTTGTTTCAGTAATTAATACAAAAGAAATAAGCTTGAACTTGGTGTCCATAGCAGTATTGTCTCATACTCTTCCTCCCTAGGAGGACGAAGGGGGCTATTTAGTTCTGTTTCTACATAGCGCTTTCTTTATTAGGAAATAGTGTTTTAAAAATTAAGATAATATCCGCCACAAAGAAATTTATGTTCGGGGATGCTCCAAAGCAGATGCGTAGTTTGAATTATAGTCTGGATTTTTCCTGTATTGATAAGTCACAGTGGTAACTTTGGTTCATTGAATGAAATGAAGTCTGTTTCCATAAAAAAAATATCAATTTAGTTTAAAACATAAGTTATTTGGATCATTTCAAGTTATATATATTAAAAAATAAAATGACTAAAATGTCTCATACTTTGAACGAAATTGATATTATAAATTTTAGAGAAAATATATTTGCAATCATGAATTGTATAATCGCCACGTAATCGTTTTGTAAAAAGTGAATAAAATATAGGATTCATATAAAAAAATAAAATTTTTTAATAGTAGATCATACTCTTTTTCAAAGTGATTATGCAGCGTTTATACATATCACAATTGCATGTAGAATTATTTTAAATTTTATGACACACAATAATCAAACTCATAATGATAAAGGCTTGTTTACATTTTCGAGAAAACTTGTCTTATATGCAATATCGCTTAAACAGGCATGCAAAAGATTGCAATATTCAATCAAACACGTGTGATGTGAATATCTATTACAATATCTAAATTCGAAAGCGTTAGTTTTTAATGCATTTTGTTTTTGTTCACCGACGTCAGCATCTATTGATCTCCTCTTTCATTCTTAAGTGCTACATACAATCGTAGAATGTGTAAATATCGTACAGTCGTTTTGAAAAAGAGTAAGGTCCACTATTAAAAAATTAATTTCTTTTCATGTGGATCCCATATTTATTCACTTTTTTCAAAGCGACTACACGGTGTTTGCACACTTATGACTGCAAGTATCATTTCTCTTCATTTTTAGATGCTGATCTTCCATCAAATACTATGTTAGTCTTGAACTTTTGTTACAAAATTTATTACTACATGTCTTTTATTTTTTTTAACAACTCTGCTAGGGCAACCGGCGCGCGAAACCATGGGACAACCGTGGGGCTTTATATATATATATATATATATATATATATATATATATATATAAAGCTACGTCATCTGATGGATAAAAAGTTAAAAAAATAAAAACAAAACACAGGTAAACGGGAGGGAAAGGAAGAGGGAAAACTCAAATTTCAGAACAAGTTGGGTCTAAAAGAAAATTTGCGATTTTGCTCCTATCCTATAAGAAACTCAGATTGTTGCCCATAAAATTTTATTTATACTTCACTCCCAACTCAGATTCATCCCTTTTGATTTATACTGGAAGAAAGAAGAGATTGCGGTCGTCGTCGTCTTCTGGCCTGGTAGATCTCATCCATCTAGTTTCAATTTTTGATTGAGCTTCTTCGTTTTTCCTGATGTTGTCATGGTAGCAATCAGATATTTAGAGAAAATATTAGAAACGTTTCTGTATATCTCTTTATGAGTTTGGTATTTATTTTTCTCTCTATCATCTTCCACTGCCTCTTTAAGCTCTAACTGGTAGTCAGTACACCAAACTGGTAGTCAGTACGCCAATGACATAACTTGTTTACTTTGATGGATCGGTTGATAGTGGTAAAGTAATGATCATTCTTGTCAAAATCACCAAGTTCCTTACGAAAACTTTCAATGATTTTGAGATTTATCCAAATGGAGGAGTGAGAACTAAGAGGTTGGCGAAGACGAATAAGTGAGAACTTTCAATGGAAGACGAAGGAGGAAAGGAGGAAGGTTGATTTAGAGGGAGCTTGGAAATGGGGGAAACTGCGATTTCAAGTGGTCTGGGAGCTCTAGAAATGGTTGCCTCAGTCTTGATTCTGAAATGAGAAAAAAAGGGGAAGGCGATGAAGATAGAAAAATCGTTGTTTCTATTTTTCCACATGGGACGCAGTTACTCCGCGATTCTCCTGACAGTTGCAAATAGACTTTTTTTTTTAATCTCGTACCTTGTTTATGTTGAATCCAACAGTCATTTATTTTATAAATTCCGTAAGTCCTTTTCATTTTTTTTTGTTAGAGACAAGAAACAATTTAATTATCTCCTTTCAATTCATCTCATCTAATCATTACAATTTTTTCAAATTCTCACACAAAATAAAATAAACAATTTAACTTTTTTAAATCTCAAAATAAAAATAATATTAAAAAAATATTTTATAATAATATTTTATTTAACTTTTAATTTTAATCTCAACTCAATTTATCTCATGTGCAAAAATAAACGAGACCTAAATCTTTTAGTTATATCTTTCCTTGGGAGCCGAAGCCCATTAAAATTACAATAAATTATTAGAAATGTTTTTTCAAGGTATTTTTATAGTGCGAAATCAAATTATTGAAAATTTTATTTATTATGTTTGAGTATTTTTTTCCTTCGCATTTATGGACATAAACTAAGCAGGTCCATTGGGAAAAAAGATTATACGGCTGAGATTAATCGAAGCACTTTGCATGCTTGGCAGAAAAAAATCACGGCTTCAACTCATCTCAGGTGCCCAATGGCCGCCAATGCCCCCAAGTGGACACGTACGGCGCTCACAAATCCATGCAAGCAGGCAACCCTCCCTAGAAAACGACAACGTTGGATTCTCAACAATACAAACTCGGAAACCAAACAAAGATTAATATTATTAACGCCTAAAACCTTGGCCGGAAACCTTGTTCAAAAACTCGCCGGAGAAATCTCCGGCCAACGAGACTAAAATGTTTTTATTTGTATTCTCTCTCTCTCTCTCGCTCGCTCGCTCTCTCTCTCTCTCTCTTACATTGCTCACTGATCTTTACGCCGCAGGACTTCATCGGAGACAAAAACTCTCTTTCTTTCTCTCTTTCAGACAAATAAATTTAGAAGCTTCCGATCCTTGCCAGGGCTTCCAAGGCTCGTCATCTCGGAATCGTCGGACTTGAACGACGTTGTCAAATCCATAGAGCGCTTGACTCTCCATGGGATGGGCCGTTTGAGGGCAGCACTCATATCGTTCGAGAGCTTAGGTGCCAGCGAGAGAGTAAGAGGATGAGACGGTTGATTTTCTTTCATGGACGGCGCGGATGGACTGTAAAGAGTTTCAACCGCAGATTCGTCAGTGCCGTCCGGGGAAATTCCGGCCGTTGCGATATCCGCTATAGGCGTGAGATCACCGCCGGCGAGGGCCGTCTCCACCGCCAAATGGCATAAGTGCCACATGCCACGCGATAAAAGTCCCACCGCACCATCCACCGGATTCACCGTGCGGCCACAGGCTTCATACAACAAGGACTGGAACAAAGCTGAAGATGGAAGGGAAAAAAAAACAAAAGCAAAGGGAAAATCAACTACGATTACAATCACAAACAAATTTCTTTTCGCAGGAAGGAAAATAAATAGAAAATGGAATCAGAAATCGGAAAACCGACCGGGTCTTTGGGATTCGGGGACGGCGGAGATGAAGGAAAGAAGGTCGCTGCGGCCGAAGAACTTGGCGAGCAAAAGAACGGCGTTGCCTTGGGCGGTGGGAGAGTTGATCCACTGAAGGGACGATCGCAGGACGCATGTCTCGCCACAGCCCTTTCGCAGTACACGGCAACCGTTGCAGCTCATGGTTTTGACGGATTTTCACGCTACTGATTGCGGACCAAGAGAGGGTGTGAGACTGAAGAAGAAAACCAACCATTAATAAGTAGATATATAGAGACAAACAGACAAACATAGGATCGAAGAAAACCAGAAATTACACTCGCGGTTGTGTTTGGTCGCGTTAAGAAATAACCATGGTCGAGTTAAGAAAAAAAAACCGGGTAATTTGAGTGTTGATGATTGGATTATAGTGTACGGTGCGAGCGGGGACCCACTCCAGAGGTCGGGGTGTGGTGGTGGGGTTGTACTTGTTGAGGTGGGAAGTGTGGGGGAGAATATCGATATCTTCCAAACTCTGGGCAAGAGCGGCTCCGTGTCGCCGCAAACCCTCTGGTCTTTTTTAAAAGACTTGCATCGATTCTTGCATCTCTTGCCTTCGGTTTTTTGGAGTGTCTTAGATCATTTTAGGTCTAGTTTGTTTTTATAAAATTTTTAGTACTATATTTTAATAAAATTTTATTTAATTTTTAATTTTTATCTCAATTTATCTGATTTTATCTGTGAAAATAAACGAGATTATTTTAGACAAGATATTTGGCTAATAAATGAATATATAAGATTATTTTAGTGAAAAAAAAACAAGTAATATTTATATTTTTTCTATGCAATTTTTTAATTGATTTTATAATATTTATAGACAATTTCAAACTTAAATTTAAAGTAAAATAGTCCACTTATAATAATAATCTCTCCAACATCGGATTTCCTCATTCATTGCATATGTTCTTTTCGTTAGGTATAAATATTAAATGCATAAATTTTTTATAAAAATGTGGGTATGTATGTTTCGGATTCCTAAGTACTTTTTGAGTGGACTGTGACCAATTGAGAAAAACATTGACACCTTTTTTTTCGGGCTGTTACAAATAGAGTCATCCTCCTAGGGTCGATCGAAAATTAAGCTCTATGAAGTAAAGCTATTGGAATTTAACAGTGCCTATATATCTTAGTTCAAAGAGATACCCCCCCAACTATTTAAAAAAAAAAAGAAAAAAAAAAAGAAGAAGGAGATACCCCCGGCCCCACCTTTCCTTGCTAGAGAGCTTTATATATATATATATATATATATATATATATATATATATATATATATGTGTGCGGTGGAAATTTCTAATCACCTTTTTATTTTTTTCCTGTAAAATAATATACTATGGGATTATTTCGGTGTGCTTTCCTATCAAATTCCAAGTAAGCAAATGATATGTCTATAATTTATTTGAAGACTAGAGGGGGGAGTATCGACAGTAGTATGTATTTCGATTAATTGAAGGAATAAATAACACTATTGCTTATTAAATTGAAATTGAAAAAGTTATTTTACCAAATTGGAGGTTAGAGTATACAAATTCTAAAGGAGAAAAAATATAAATATATATTTATAAGGCATGAGGTATGGATAACAAATGTAGTAAAGTGTTTACATGATATAATTTTATTTAAAATTTAAACTTTATAATTTAAATATTATAAATCAAATCATATGAGTAATATAGATGATGTATCATATACACTTTATAATTTAAAATATGACTCATAAAAATTATTTAAATGTAATAATTCATTGAAGGTTGGATTATTATGAATAAAGAATAAGGTTTTTTTTTATTATTATGAATAAAATCCATTAATCCATTGAAGGTTGGATTTTGAACAGGAATGCGAGAGACGCGGAAAAACGAGTGGATTGAAATCGCCGCTGTTTTTATTTGTTGCGAGTCAATTGACCCATGAGGCTAATATTAATATACTTTTGCATTTCTCTAATATTATAATTTATTCCTTTTTAGCCTTTTTGTTAAAGAAAAAGGTAAAATTGGTGGAGGATGCCGTGGAACCTACTTCCACAGCAGCAGGACTGACGTCTGACGTGCACCGCACAATTCCTTTCTTCTTTTCTCCTTTCGAATATATCTTATTAAAAATACAATTCTTTCTACAATTTCTTTTGAGGCATATTATAAGCCAAGGCATTTTTGGTAATACAAATGACTTACTAATCATTAACAATTTTTCTATAATTTACTAATAAAATATTAATTTTTTAAGATTTCTGTTTTTTTTTAAATTTTAATGTGTTTAAATTTTTTATACGTTACATCTATTTTAATTTAAAAAATATTTTATAATTTGACAAATAATATTAAGTCATATCAGTTTATAATTTTTTTTAATATAAGATTTATGTTTACCTAGCACTTCTCTTATGGAATATAACATAATCATAAAGATAAAATATATTTGATTTTGTGAAAACATCTCAATTGTGAAAATAGTTTTAACATAAATTGAGTATGGTATTATTCAATTGTGGGTCTTATTGAGATGGATTTTATTTTTTTTAAGTTGAAATGAATTTAATTTTTTAAATTAAAATATATGAAGTAGATCGAGACAAGTTTAAATTTTTATAAAAAATTAAAAAAATAAAAAATTACATAAATAATTAATTTAAGATGAATTAAATTAATTAACTTAACCATCTCTTTAATTGAATTAAATTAATTAATTCAATAATTAATTAAAGTAATTAACACAACTTTAATTGAAAACGAGGAAGGCCCCATATTCTTATGCATCTCTTCCCAATCAATGTCGGCCCACTCGTGGCTACGAGTCTACGACTGCGTGCCGGTGTTCAAGACTCTAGTCTATTCGTACGTAACCTGGCTTTTTGTGGTCTAGCTCTTGCTTGCGGATAAGGATGTTAAAGAATCAGCAGCGGCAGCCAGCCCCGATGATTGGTGCATGACCAACATTAACGAAGTCCATATGTACGCTTTTGTACATAGGAATTCATTCTAATTATTATTTTCACGTACCACACATTTTATTTATTTTTATTTTTTTATAATAAATATGTGATATATAGATAATAATTAAAATAATTTAATTAATTTAATAAAAATAAAATAAAATAAATAAAAATAACAAAATAAATTTAAATTTAAAATATATAAAATATGTGATATGGAATGATAAGTAACATCCCTTAACCTTTAGAGAAATTATATTTGCAATTCCTAAATAAGGCGGTATATGCAAGCCTTTTATTAAATAGAAAAAAAAAATCATTTTGATAAAAATATTTATAATTTTAAAAAAATTTAAAATAAAATTAACTAAACTTACAATACAATCCTCATTTAAAAATTATAAGCAGCATTGCTCTAACCTTTATTCAATCACCAAGTGAGAATATGTTTACGTTGCAAGCCTTATTTCGAACACTTGGTGTGCATTTCTTTACGGAGGCATCACCTGGCAATGCCTCGTGGTCAGCACACGATGCCAATTACTGGCCAAACGAGTCTCGTCTTATGGTGCATGCCAAGGCATCTTCTTGTATGTGACGCTTGTCTTGGGTATTTGGCAGCCGGACTGCCCATCTGCATGCGTTGAGTTTAGAGTTCAAATAAATTATATATATACACACTGATTTTATTTACACCACCCATAATCTTATCTTTTATTATTAAATAATACTATGTACAGCACAGATTTTTTGTAAAAAAAAAAAAACCCTAATATAAAAAAGTGTGAAAATTAAATTCATTTTTTTTGTGGAGTTCATTTTTTTACAAAAAAATTTGTGCAAGACTTGTACATCTGGAATTTGTTCTTAACATTATTCATTGTACGTGAACTTATCAAAAACAAGCCGATAATACATAATGTTTTTATTACATATTTAGCCTATTAGATGGTCGAAACCATCCTACAACGAACTCATTCACTAGCTAGACAACCACATTGCATAATGATTCTTGAATCATTCCGTCGTTCCGATGGCCCAAACCAATCCACTTAAAAAAGGATTGGTGTGGCCATCAGAAATCAAAATCTTCATTTATGAGTTGTTTGAAATTTGAATACAAAAAGCCTATTAATTTATTTCATATAATCATTATAATTTTTCTAAATTTTAATATAAAATATAATAAATAATTATACTTTTTTAAATCTCAAAATAAAAATAATATTAAAAAATAATATTTTAACAATATTTTATTCAACTTTTAACTTTCATCTCATCTCATCTCAACTCTCTATTTAAACCTCTATTGAATATTCCAAAGACTCACCTAGCTTCAAGTATTTCAAAGATCCTCGAATTGCATAATTATATATGTTATTGTCAGTGATTTATACAATATTAAATGTTGACGTAGGATTTATATTGTTCAAAAATCTTACACGAACGATATCAAGAGTCTGATAACCTGATGACATATAACACGGTTCTCCAAATGAAAAACCTGAATTCAAAACCCCCCATCCCCGTTGTATCAAAAAACAAAATCCTACCTAAGCAATATCAAATTTTAAATAAATATATGAGAAGTTCTGAAAATATATAAAAATACTTCTAGAATATTTGTCTTGCCAACGGATCCTAAAATTGTTGTACATGCGCTATCCGCTCTTAATGCGTAAAATGAACCACGTTTCTCGCAACCAACAACACACGTCGCGGGCACGTTCCTTGCCAGCTCGTGCACCTACATGGATGGCACTCTAATCTCCCATAACGGGGCCGCAGTAAATGGGTTTTGGAAGAACTTTTAGGGGGCCGAATATAATTTGATTAGAGGCCCAATTGAATTTGTAGGCGCGGAAAATGGATATTTTTGATTTTATGTAAAATTATTAAATAAAAACGAGGGGACTATGCTCATCTCTGGACACAGATTTTTTTTCCTTCTTCTGAGGAAATGCAAAACATAAATTAAGCTGAATCTTGAATCTGACGTCTTGAGATTTATTTGAGAACAAAGAATCTCATGCATCGGTATAAAAATAATTTTAAGTATCCAATTTCGTTTTATTTTTCTCGATTTCTTTTTGTAGCAAAACAAATTACAACGGTACAAATCTAGAGTTTTACAACAAATCGAGAATCAATGAGAAATGGATGGGTTATATATATATATATATATATGAAAAATACTATAGACACAAAAGAATCATATAAAGAGATTCCCAACACTGATATGACAACCAGTGTACCGCATCTCCCTCCGTTTTTTTTTTCTCCCCCTTATCTCCCAATGCCTCTCCCCTCCTCTCCTTCTCCTTCTCTCTCTCTCCCCCACTCCCCGTACTCGCCATGGTGGTTTGGGACCACCTCAGGGTGGACAGAAGCTGCCAATAGGGACATGGGAGCTCACGGTAGTGTCGTGCACATTTTTGTGCACTGTGCTGTGGCGGTTGCGGTGCGGTCGCGACTTGCGTGGCCAAAGGCCGTCGTCTATTGGCTGGGGTGTTCAGGAACAACCCCGGGGGTGGACATCACCGGCGAGGCAAATGGGAGGAGAGGAGAGGCATGGGGAGAGGTTTTGTGTGGTGTCATGGTGGTCGTGGCGTGGCTGGGGTGATCGTGGCTTGCGTGGCTGACAGCCGTCGTCCAGTGGCTGAGGTGGTTGGGAACCACTCTAGGGGGCAAACATCGTTGGCGAGGGAAAGTGAGAGAGAGAGAGAGATGACACACTGGTAGTGCGCCACATCAGTGTGTGAAATCTCTTTGTGAAATTTGTTTGTGTCTCTAACAGCCCTTTATATATATATATATATATATATATAAGTCTTCAATTAAGAGGAAAAATAAAAGAACAGATGGGTTTTAAGGTATTTCATTTCTATTTCCTTTTCCTCAGTTGTCCACCAACAAAATAGAAAGATCAACGAATATTTTGTAAATGGGCTCTCTACTATGTACATACCGTTCAAAGTTATCATTTGCGTGTATTTTTTTTTAAATATATATATATATATATGTATGTATATATATATATATATATAATATAGCATTTTCCTTTGGTAAATATATGAAGCCAGAATGGATAGGAAACTCTAGTTGGGAGAATTGGTGTGGCAACAAAAAGGCCGTAGTTTGGGCCCACTAGTAGGTTAACAGATTTATTTTGCTGGGCTTTTTATTTTCAAATGATCTGTACTCCATCAGTTACACCCAAATATTTTTCTGTTCTGACTTGATACAATTGTGTTATTCTTTATCTTTGATTTTATTATCTTTATTTATATCTTCTAGTACGATACGTTTAAGCAACTGCATAGTTTGACCGATTAAATGAAAAGTCAAAGATAAAAAATAATAGTGAAATTATATTTACAATTGTATAATGTACAAGCGTTGCATAATTACTTAAAAAAAAAGTAAGTAAATACGGGATCCACATAATAAAAAACTAATATTTTAATAGTGGGACCTACTATTTTTCAAAATGATTGTACGGCGTTTACATACTTCACGACTATATATAGTATTAAAATCATATTCTCAAGTTGGTAGATAAAGTACACTTAGTAAAGTGTTTACATGTCATAATTTGATTTGAAATATAAATTTTAAAACTTGAATTTTACAAATAAAATATTACCATTTAATTATTGTGAATGATGTGTTTTATACACCGATTTAAAAATAAAATAAATATTTTTTAATTAAATAACTTATTTATGATATCGTTTGGAACATATATATATTATGGAGTAAGCTATACATCACACTCTCATCTTGCTTTTATTTCACTATGTAAGATGTGACATATTTATCACTATTAGATGATCTTTAGTACCATATTTTACGGAATGAAAATAAGATGATAATGTAGCGTATAAAATTTTCTATGTGTTACTATTCCGAAAAGTAATTTGCACACGTGCATATTAACAATTATTGTTGGATTGTCTTTTGAAATTTGATTATTTCCATAAGTCATACATCTTTTTGATATCTACCAGACACATCCTATATATAAAATTAATAGGCTAATTAATATTAAAATGGTCCCTAAATTTTACATATTTTGAGAAAAAATAAATATAGATAGAAGCTACTATTGGGAGCATCCATTTTGCATATATGATGTGGCATCATCTAGACCACACATCTCCCCAAGTGAGTGTTGGGAACAATCAACTAGAAGCAGACACACAGTGAGTGCAAAGTGTGCATTGCTATAGTGGCTTCTCTCTAGCATTACTCTCATAGCGAATGAATACACAACACATGTAAATTAAAAGAATTTTACGAAAACCTTGGTCTTATGATTTTGTTATACGGAGGTTTCTTATTGTAAAGGGTAATTTTTCTCTTTTCTCTATTATAAGCGAAGATATAATAATATGAAACTAATGAAAGCGAAAATCTAAAATCAGGATATGGAATAAACGTGTATTTTGCACTGATTAAGAGCTAATGTGTCAGCTCTCTATTGGAGCTTACAATAAGCCCACTACTATAAAATTATATAAATTTTATATAATTAAACTAAATTTGTTTTTTCTTTAAATCCTATACATGAGCCCGATCGAGGTGGCACCGAATCTAACCATTTCAAGGTCGGGTAAAGTTTTATAAATATATAGTTTAAAGATATTTTCATTCTACTCAAATCAAAGGAAAACTATAGATTATTATGGTATTAAATTATAAAGCATTTTCTCCGCTCCGTATGTAACGATGAATGGAATCTATATATGACAAAGAAAAATGATAGTTGCAATTGTGAGTGTGCGTGCCATACAATCATTTAGAAAAAAGTGAATAAATACGAGATCCATATAAAAAAATAATAATTTTTTAATAGTAAACTTAACTTTTTTTTAAAAGTGATTGCACAGTGTTTGCGTACTGATCTACGACTACATATAACATTACTCATATACAAATAGAGATTCAAGTCATGTGGAGTAGCACATTAGGTGGTGATTACAGAGTCCACATGTCGGCTGACTCATCATCCCATCCGACATGGGCAAATCCCAGTGGTCTAATTTCCACATAAAACTACGTTAAAAAGCAGCGGCTAATTCTCGTCATTTATCATGTTGTGCATCCCAAAAGTTATCGTTTCAAGTGGTACTTTCAATAAGGAAGAGCGACCAGAAGCAGTACTGATATATGACTTTAAGAGACAGTTCTAATACTTCAAGCTTATCGGTCAAATAGTTCTCTTCACTTTTTTTTTTTTTTGAAGAGAACATTTCATCTCAATCCATTGACTTAAACATCCATTACAATTTTCTCACAATCAACACATTGCAAAATCTCTCTTGGACCCTTCTCAATCTAAACCACTTCCTCCTCAAAGCCTAAAGCCAGCTTAGCAAAGATGTGTGCAGCATTGTTCCATTTTCTTAGTATAAACTTCAATTGTCGATTGTTGTTATGATTGAAGAACAGCTTCAAATCTTCAACAATCTATCCATACCAAGACCAATTCTCAATCTTACTCTTTATATCATTGATCAACACAAGAGCAACCCCTAAAAAATTGTCTGGTGCAATCCCAATTTTATAGTCATATATGTAGCTCTCTCTAAAGTAGCAGCCTCAGCTTGTAAAGGATTAGCAATAAACCTCTTGGACCACCCTGTAGCTGCTACCAAATCACCTTCCCAACTTCTAATCACTATTCCACCTCCCATCATCTTATTCTTCTTTCAGCTGCATCCTAATTAAGCTTGAACCAGTTAAATGCAGGTTTGCTCCATTTCACAGGTGTACCTCTAGCAACCCCTCCAACTATTTGAGTCTTTCCACACTGCTGAGCATGGTGAAAATCCTCCACTTCCAATCTTGCAATCTGCCACACCTTCTTAGGGCCCTCTAACTTACCTTAAAAAACCACCATATTCCTTTGCAAATAGATTCTCCTCAGCGCACACACAATCAGCTCAAGCTCTACCTTATTATGTCTCGATATCAGTCCCTCCCAAATATGAACAAAACTCATTTCACTCAATGTTGCTTTCTGTAATGGACTATCTGAGTCAGACCATACATCCTGAGCTACTACACAACTCCACAAAGCATGACTGCTAGTCTTCTCCTGCTGCCTACAAATAGGACACAAACCATCATCTAAAATTTTTCTCTTCAACAGATTCCCTCTTGTAGGTAATGCTTCATTAACTGCCTTCCACACAAAGACTTTGACACCATTAGGCACTTGTAAATCCCAAAGTCTCTTCTATATATCTGTAGTTATCTATTGTTTTGAAGACTCACCCATATTGACCCTCTTTAACTGACATTGTAGAAAATAAGTCGATTTAACTGAAAATATGTCAGTCTTGGTTTGTCCCCAAGTCAATTTATCAACAAAACCCATTTTGCTCATAGTCAAACTCTTTATCAAATATGCTTCCTCAGCACAGAACACCTCATCAACTAACTATTCCTTCCAATTCCCTTCACCATCTAGCAGCTCTTTCACAAAAGACCCTATCTGCAAAACAGTAACCGAAGATTGAACCTTGTGAGTATATGGAGTAGGAAGCCAACTATCCCCCCATATTCTAATCTTCTCCCCATTTCCCACCCTCCACCTCGAACCAGCTTTAACTAAGTCACCTGCCCCCCAAATACTTCTCTAAATCAAAGAAGCAGAACACCCCACTTTTGCACTCAAAAGATCACCCTTCTTAAAATACTTTTCCTGCATTATCTTAGAAACAAGGGAATTAGGGTTAACAAGCAATCTCCAATATTGTTTTGCTAACAAAGCCTGATTAAACATCTTCATATCTTTGAAACCCATCCCACCTTGCCCCTTAGATAACCCCATCCCACCTCACTGCTTCCATTGCACTTTATTGTTATTATTAAGGTGCCCCCACCCAAATCTTGCATCATTTTAGAGATATCACTGCATAATTGTCTAGGAAGCCTGAACTCTCTCATAGCATCAGTCGAAATTGCTTGAATGACAAACTTAATAAGAACCTCCTTACCTGCCTGTGAAAGGAACTTATTATGCCAATTGTTGATTCTCCTTCCCACCCTTTCTTTGATGCGATTGAAAGCTTTATATTTGGCTCTACTCACCATTGAAGGTAAACCCAAATATGTTTCTACATCCCCACAGACTCTAGCCCCAATAACTTGAGCCAACTCCTCTCTAATCTCCCTCCTTGTATTAGAACTGAAAAACAAAAATGTTTTCTGCATGTTTAATTTCTGACCTGAGGCCTCTTCATAAGCAGTTACCTCTTCATAAGCAGTTAGAATTACTTCCAAAGCTTTCCATTGTTGCATTTCAGCCTTACAAAAAATCTTGCAGTTATCTGCAAATAACAAATGATTGATGCTTGTACCCCCTCAGCCAACTTGCACACCCTTTAAAATCCCTCCAGCCTTTGCAACATGTAGCATTGACGATAATCCTTCAACACACAACATAAATAAGCAAGGGGACCGTGGGTCCCCTTGCCTTAAGCTCCTTGAAGGATGTACCACTCTACTAATTTGACCATTCACTAAAATTGAATACTGCACAGTTGACACACAGACCATGATCTTCTCAATTCAACTGGACTTAAAACCCAACTTATACATTACTGCCCTCAGATATGGCCACTCAACCCTATCATAGGCCTTTGACATATCCAATTTAAGTGTCACACTCCCTCTTCTACCTTTTTGCCTTGTTTTCATTGAATGCAATGCCTCGTATGCTATCATGATGTCTTCACGTTGTATCACTACATGGTTTCACGTGATATATTATAAAAAATATATATCTATTTAAAATAAAAGAATGCCCGAAAACATAAAAAGAAGAATACTTAAATCTTAGATTCCCTCTATGAGCGATAATAAACATGTGGTGGTGTCACATAAAGACGGTCATATGAGCGGTAAGTTTCAAATAGTCCTATAGTATTATTCTTAAGAGATTGGTAGCTAGTAAGATTGTCGAACTAGTTTCATTACAAGAAAAATGAGTATTTGTGAGTACGATGTAGCTATTTGTGACGAAAATTAATATTATTTGTGATGAGAATAAAATCATTTTAGCAAGAAATAACAGATAATAAATAAACAGTTTTCTTATAATATTTTGACTTTTAACGACTTAAAAATAAAATATTTAATATTTTTTACTCGGCAAATGTTTTTAACATTTTGCACGAACTATACTTGAAAAAAGTAGCGTGAATAACGTGTAGATTAAAAAATTAATAGTGCGAAAGGTGCAATCAGCTGGACGACGAAAATGTACCATTCTTTTTCTTTCTTTCTTTTTTGTGCTCTCTGTCTACGCATGTATTACCAAAATGAGAACGAACGAACGTACGTCGTTTCCCTAAAGTACATTTTAGTGTCTGACGGTAACATCAAATGGTACAAAGAACTAGTTGAAGTGCATGTTGTACACATGATTAATATCGAAGCTTCTTGGAAGAATCCAATTCTACGGATTGGTCCGTTTATACTTTCTCAAACATTGCCCCGGGAACACTCGGAAGTTTCAATGAAATTTAAGACATCAGACTTGTACGAAGGTATTTCATGTTCAAATTAACGTGCATGATAAATATCAACATATATTATATATATATATATATATATATAAAATCAAGTAGTACTGTTTTGATTAAGAAATGCGTTGCTACATGCATGCAGCTAGCTAAACTTCCATGCATTTTCTTCGTAGAAAAGGGTGCAAGATTGATTTGGATTTCCTGCGAGAGTTTAACCGCATCTGTACAGTAGTACCGTGAACGCTAACGTACATTAATTCCTGCAAAAACAAAACATCCAAATAAAAAAACATATATATTTTGTGGTCGATCAGTTTAACAAGCAGGGAGGTTTCTGCTTTGGGAGAGAGATATTTAAATTAGTTACAAATTATATGTAATATTTTATTATGAAATAACGATAACTATATAGGGTGCGGCTACTATATATGCCGCCCCATCTTGACCGCTGGCAGTATGCCCAACGTAAAAAAGTTTTTTTTTTTTCTCTTTTTTTTTCACATGTTTTTAACATATTTAAATACATTTAAAAAATAAAAAATACACTAATACACTTAAAATCACTTCCTTAATCACTAAATAAAAAAAAATAAAAAATTGATCAATGGTCAAAGGGAGGTGTGAACTTGGGGCGGCAAAGTATCATCTATATATTACGTTAAACTGTTTATATATATTTTCTTCGAGCGATCACTGATCAGACAGACACTTCAACATGATTAGGAAGACAGTAAGTTTAATAAGCTGATAGACATAATTAAAAGCTGATTATAAGTTGATATATATAGGAATTATCTTGATTGAGTGGGTGTTGACCTTTTAGTGTCTAAAATACTAATAAATCAATTAAAATACGCTAGCTGTTAATTAATGGGAACTGTCTTCATTAATTAGGTGGTTACTCTTTCAGTGTCTATCCAGAGCAGGCCTATATATATATACACACACATGCATGCATGCATAAATACATACATACATACCTATATATATATACATATTATATATATAAAGATATGTAGGACATCCCATTGCCAACCCATATGATCATTATCTTCTAGCTTAATTAAGTAGTTAGACGACCGACTAATAAATTATAACAAGGATATATACGAAGAAATTGGTTTCAAACATTTTTGTGATGAAAATTTTTTTCTCATCAGTTATTATTTACCAATATCCCATATTTCATATCCTATGAAAAAGTTATAGGCGTGGGATGTGAGAATGAATAGTGACTGATGCATAGTATTCTTCTTTTGTCAAATATTCAATTAGAGTCTTCTATTATATATCAAAGCCACGGCCAATCAGGGAGGGAAAAAAATGACAGCGGCTACAAGAAGATAAGACATCAAAGATCATGGGGTCGGTTGAGTTAGTTCATGATCATGATAGACATTAGGTTTTATAACAATGGAAATATATATATTTTTTAAAAATTTGAAAAATAATAAACTAATTTTCATTAGTAAAATTAGCTTAATTAATTATTAAGGGTTCGTGAAACACGAGCTTGAGTGTGATATATATATATATAGTCCCCACTATATTTAATTGGTACCCCATCCGGCCAGGGCCTTAATTTTCAGTGTACAGCTTAAAACTAGTCGTTGACTTTCATTTTTGTTTTCCTCTGAAGTCATCAATGCTGTTTAATTCCTAGTGACTAGTATTAGTTGTGTGTGAATGCCAAATTAGAGTATATCTGTATATGATCAAATTTCTCTCCCACACGCTCTCTCTCCATTACAATTTGATAATACACACATAAGTAAGTGGTTTTTGAAATTATCCTAGGAAAATCTCATGGTGAATAAGTCAATATTTCAAGTAGAAAAATGCCACAAAAGTAACTCGTAAATTGACATGGTTTGACATGATGAATTAGATTGTAAATCTACTTTTATTGTAAAGTAAATCTAATGCATCATAAGAAATTATGTCAATTTATAAATTTATTTTATGAGATTTTTTTTTTTTGTAGTTGTAGTACTTATCTTACATGTATGTATATATATATATATATATATATATATATATATATATATAATTATGTGATAAAAGGATTCACAAAAGGCCTGAATTGGCCGGAAATCGCATCAAGGGAAAAGACAAGGTATTGAATTCCCCATGTGATCGTTTTTTGTTTGCATTTTGATGAAGAGAGCTCAAGTTGATTCCATTGAACAATGTGGTAATTGATTTGCTTTTATATCGACCTAAAAAAGGACCCATTCGTTAAATTTCACGTGCATGATAGATACTGAAGGAATTGAGCAAACGTCGACTAAACAGTATATGTGGTATGCAAGCTGGAATGTTTGGATAATGAGATGAGATTAGATGATTTTAGATGAAAGTTAAAAGTTAAAAAAAATATTATTAGAATATATTTTTTAATATTATTATTATTTTGAGATTATAAAAAATTAAATTGTTTATTATATTTTATTTAAAAATTTATGAAAATTATAATGATGAGATGAGATGAAATGAGTTGAGATAGTTTTGGTATCTCCTCTGCATTTCATACGAAATCTTACCCCTTAAAATTTTAAATCTCAGCCACCGAGATGCATGCATGCATGCCTACTGATCCGCCCATCCTAAACTAGTTTGCCTTCGACCATATCTTGGTGAGTGCGCCAGATAGATGTCCTATTGGAATGAGGCAATGAGCATTATTGTTGGTTTTCATTAAATTTTTTAACTGATTCCATCTCATATAATCATTACAATTTTTTTAAATTTTTATATAAAATAAAAATAATATTAAAAATATATATTCTAACAATATTTTATTTAATTTTTTAACTTTAATCTCATCTTATATCATCTCATATGTAAAAACAAACCAAGCTTATTGTCGCACTTGTATGTATACCTAGTAAGAAATGTCGCAAAGTTTGGCGATCAGGCTGCCTTACCTTTGCTAGCTTAAAATATATATTGCTTTGATCTTTGCACATTAGTAGCTATAGGTAAGTAAACACAGCAAAGGAATTCAATTTCTCGCATGGAATACGTGCCAAATTTCTTTTGAATATGCTAACAGTGGTGTCGTGGCTACCAAGAAGTTTGACACTACGAAATGAAAAACAAGAGTCGCATCCTGAAAAAGGAGACGTTTTAACAAAACATTTATAAAAAATACAGAGACACCGACTGCAGGAAGGCCACCTGTCTGTCATCCTAATCGGTTCCAGATGAGAACAGCGTGCCGACGCCCAAAGGCCAAAGCCATCTTCTTATCCACACGCAGACAAGCACAAACTCCAGCTCAAGGAAGGCCACCTCTCGTCCTCATCAGCATAACCCACCACATTACAAAGATTTTTAAAAATAATATCATAATATCGGGCAACTATTAGTCGATCGGCACTTGCGCGTGCACCTCATGGAAGTGGAGGTGGACACTGGGTATTGTACTCTTAACAGGTTAAAACCGTCACATACCCACCCCACTCAGGCACAATCTTTACATGCGCAAGAGGCATGACTCGAACAAATTCAGACTTTGGCATCAGTCCCTGCCGCGCCGCTCACGAGGCTATTACGCCAACTCATGATGATGGTGTGGGCATGGCAATTCTGTGTGCAGTACAGGTGAGGAGATTTTGAGAGTTCAACAAATCGAGATATGGGAAAAATTATGAACGGAATTTTATTAATGAATTGAATTGTCACTTATCATAAACTGAGATGAGCAAATAAGAAAAGAGTTGAAGTTCCATGTACAGAGGGAGGGATATATACACCCAAAACTAAGAAACAAATAACGAAAAAACTAATAATAAATCCGATTCAAAATTCCCTGAAATCCTACTTTTACAGGACGTAAAGTAATAATTTAACTAATGAGAAACTTCGAGTTTTGGTGGCATCAAGACGCGCGGCTTCTTCGCTGGCAGAGGGCTTTCCACCTCGTCTTCCCCTGGGATGAAGAAATTAAGCGAGAACTCCGGTAAAGCGGGGAGGTTGAGGTCGAAGTCGCGGTGGTGTTGGTTGTTGTGGCTGTGGCTGTGGCTGTGGGTGGACCCCACACCTTCCGAAGTGGTTACGACGCTGCTTGCGACGCCGCCGCTGCCTCCTTCGTAGTGACAACGCTTGTGTCCACCCAAGGCCTGGCCCGTGGGGAAGGACTTGTGGCAGATGGAGCACTCGTGAGCCTTACCACTGACGTTGTTGGAGGCTGTGACGGTGCTGGCCCCGGTAGCGGTGGCGGTGGCAGAGGAGGTGGAAGAGTCTTCGCCTCCACCGGCAGCGGCGAGTTTCCGGTGGCTGGCCTTGTGTCCACCAAGTGCCTGGTAAGAGGAGAATGCCTTGCTGCAAACAGAGCACTTATAAACAAGCTTGGGGGCAGATGTAGTCGCCACCTCCGGCGCCACGGGAGGACTAGGAGATAGGTAATGTTGCGAGGTGGTGGTAGCTGCGTTGCCGCCCCCACGAGCGAGCATGATAAGGCAAAGAGCGAGGTACTCTTCCTCTGTGGGTGGGTTATCAAACCGTCCACGCCTCGAACGCTTGCGCTTTGTCCATGGCTCAAGGAAATGGAGGTTGGCGTCCTCGAAGTGGAACGAAGGGGTGGCTGTGTTTGGAGAATTGAGAGCTTCCAACGCCATCTTTTTTGCCGTTTGCTTCTGATTCAACTGAGACCAAATGAAGTGAAAACTCTGAACCAAGAAACTGAAACTCTTCAAACTAATGGCTAAAAACACTATTCAGAGAGGAAAAGAGAGAGAGAGAGAGCCTTTGATTTTTGAAGGATGGATTATGAGTGAGAGTGAGGAGGGTGTGATGCGTTTATATAAGGAACGAGAGAAGGAGAAGGAACTTGCGTGTCAAGTGGTGGGAAAGTTATGATGGCTGCGTTAACTTAAAACAAAACAATAAAAAATATATTTAATTTATTGAGAGAGAGAGAGAGAGTGGAGCACGTTTAGCGCAAGAGTGTGTTTCTTGGTGGCCAAGGAGGACTGGAGTGGGTCAAAGACAGAAGGTTGGGTTGGGGGGGAAGTGACTGGGTCGGTTCTACGTGAATCCTGCGAACCGCGTCTGGAAGTCAATATAAATGACCACACTTTTCCTTTTCAAAAAACTAAAAACAAGTGCACATGTAGCCACCGGCAGCTATGTGCACATTGTGTTGTGAAGAAATATCTTGACCTTTCATGTTTTTTTTGGGGCCGACGTTCACACCCAACTGCAGTGTTTTTTTGGGCAAATTAGTTGGTAGCGGATCACCGCCAGATATGGATAATACTTCATAATATCTTACTATTATTTTTTATTTACATTTTATTATTATTTCTTTAATTTACAGAATACCTGAAAATATGTCATTACCCAGACATAACTAATCATGGTTGGGTTTTCTTGGCGTGGTGGACAATCTGGTTGTTTCCAGGGTGGATGCCCAGGTTTGTGGCCGGGGCATTTGGTTTAATAAACGGGGGTGACGGGCATTCAAGCAACCTTATTCTTTTTCTTGTTTTTTTTTTTAATAATTGTATGGTCTTAATTAGAAGAGAGATATACATCCCATGTGGGTGTTATGATATTTAACTCTAATCACAATATTTGTTAAAGGAATGGGATATTTAAAAACGGAAGTAAAATTGGAGATCAAAAGGATCTATACTTCCAGAATAAAAACTAGTCGCACTGACCCAAAGACTTGGAACTTTCTGAGCAGGTTGATCTGTAGCTCGGGTCCTCTAGAAATATCACAGGAATGTACGAGAAACATCGAGGAAATGTACATGCACCAATTTTCAGTTGGTCCACACCGGTAGCTCGAACATTGTCAATTAAAGAAAATTAGTTGATTCATGAATGATTTCAGAAGCAAAGGTGGACAAGTGGAGCTAGAAAGAACCATTCAAGTGGATTGTTTAATGGGGTCCGCCAATGGGGAAAAGGTTTGCCATGGATTAATAAGAATCTTCTGAGTTGACCTTGACACTGCTCATTTAAATTTCCGAGCAGCCTTTGTTTTCCTTCTTGAACTGTTATGGTCGAGAAGCCACCATGAGTGGACTTTGTTGGCAATTAAATATACCCACAAATTTCTCATTTTGTTAGCAAAATTGATTTTTTGGTCTCATTAATATTGTAAGAAAATGGATTTTTCATGAGAAAAAGGGTAATCGTTCACACTTCGGGTCAATTTCATCTTAAGAGGCAGAGGGTGAAGGGATTTTGGAATTAGGATCCCTATAACTACATAATGGTTGATGTTATGCTCTTGGACGAATAATCAAGGGAATAATCGAAGTAGAGAAATATTCAGTCATTATATAAAATAAAATTCACAAATTAACGTGATTTGATGTAATATATTAGATTATAAAATTATTTTTATTGTAAAATAAATATAACAGATTACATGGAACCACGTCAATTTGTTCATGTATTTATTTTTATAAAATCTGTTTGTTTGTGGCTGAAATACTTCTCGTTAGAAGTGAAAATATACACTATAGGTGTAGTTTCGGTCCAAAATCGAAACTGAACTAACATGTTTTTCATAGGGTGGTACCGATCGAAACCCATCAATTAAGGGGGACAAAACCGATAGACGTAGTTTCGGCTGGTTATGTTTCATTCATCATCGGTGTTTCCGTTGATTTACCTTTCAGAACACCCTTAACAAATTTCACAACAAAATCATTACAAAAATTAAGAAAATTAAAAAACCTCGTCAACAAATCTCATAACAAATATCTGATGTGACAAGAGGGACAACAATAGGGCTGCAGAGAGCAACTGCATGAGAGAGAAAGAGAGAGCGCTAAAAGGGAGATGCGAGAATATGAGAGAGAGAGAGCCTGAAACAAATCAAATGGATCGGATGGAGGGATGGACTGCAACAGGGTAACAACAGCGTTGGAGAGAGCGATGACATTGGAGAGAGAGAATTAAGAGGGAGATGAGAGAATGAGAGAGAGAGAAGGAGAGAGGTCAAGCTGAAATGGTGTCGTTTTATATATATATATATATATATATATTTTTTTTCTAAATTGTAGATATTAAACAACGTTTTTTATATAATATATATATAAATCGATTTGGTGATTTGAACTTGGTTTAGACTGAGCGAATTGGTCACGTCGATTTTATTAAATCAATACTGCTATGCACAGTCGCCCCAAACAGTCGGCGTGCAGTCGGCTGAAGCCACGTCAGCTGATTTAAATAAAAAAAAAAAAAAAAGAGAGAAAAAAGAGGCGAAACGAAGATGAAAAGCCGAAGATGAAAAGCGGAGAGGGATTAGAAATCATTTTCCCGCTTGCTTGTTCGTCCGTGAACCGTGCGAGACCAGAAGATAGATCCTGCTTCGGCCTTCTTCGTCGTTTTCGTCTGCAGTTGAAATTGATGCTGTCCGGATAGAACGTCGTTGGGTGCCCAAAGCAAGGCCGGTCTGTGTTGGGCTGGGTCAAGGCGGTGCGCCGTTTGGGCTAACTTGGTGGGCTTCGTTTGGGTCAGGTTCGTGGGCCGTCATCCCGGGTCAGATAACTGGGCCAGCTTTTCGGGTCAGCTTCGTGGGTCGGTTTTGTGGGTCAGCTTCGTGGGTCGGTTTCGTGGGTCAGCTTCGTGGGTCATCTTCGTCCCCAAACCGTCGCACCGTGGGTCATCTTCATCTGTGAATCTGAAATTTTCACTTTGCATTTTGATTAAATGTTTTGGTTTGCTGATAAACAATGAAAGATGTTATGATTTAGTTGTTTTTTTTCTTCCATTGTTGTTGTGATTTAGCTGATTTTTTTCTTCCACAGCTTGGTTTTTTTCATCCAATTCATGTTGTGATTTAGTTGTTTTTTTTTTCATTGCTGTTGTGATTTATTTAGCTGTGTTTTTTTTTCCACAGTTTCATTTTTTTCTTCCGTTGCTGGTGATTTAGCTGTTTTTTCTTCCACAACATATAGTGATTTAGTTAGTTTTTTTTTTTCATGTTGTGATTTAGATTTGATATTGTTAAATACAATATTTTTGCATTGCATAGAGTTAGATATGTGAAAATTTGTTAGCTGAAAAATTAATTTCCTGTTGTGGTTTAATTATTATGAGAACAAAGGCCCAAGGAATTTTTGTGTGCATTTACATGCATTCATATAAAAGGAGACTTTCAATCATCTGCACCAAGGAATTTTTTTTTGCTTTTTTACATTGTAGAAGTGATGGTTGTAAAATATTGGTACAGGAGGCAAAATATAAAGAAATCAGGGGGAAATAATTGTGAAATGAACATACCAGTAGGGAGTCTAGAATTAGATGCTAGATCAAGCCATGAGTCTAGAATTAAAGATATATAATTTACTCTGTATGCATGGACGTTAATTAATTAGGCCCAATGAAATCATGTCTGGCATGTGTAAATCTTATGTGATGCTAAGCAAATTTTGATTAGTTTTTTTTTCTTCTTCTAAAAAGTATGTACAATATTAGTCTTCACTCTTGGTTGATTAAAGTAATTTTCCTGATAACTTATCAAGACTGACTTTGGATATTGAACAACTTGTACTGGGTATGGGAAAAGGAGAAGAACACCCATCTCCGCTACCACCATCTAGCTCAAATCCGTCAAACCCGTCAAACTCAGTATGCTATTTCATAATTAAAATTCTTAATTTATATTCAATGTTTAAAATCCTAATTATTATTATTATTATTATTATGTTAGGACATCCCTCAAAGTGGTCTACTAAACTATCAACATTACATGCACGGTTACTTTGGACCAGTACCTGCATGGTCACCAGCTTTCTTGCCATATCCAGATGGAACCAATAATCCAAGCAACATTCAGGTGGTTTTTCAACTTCCTTCTTAATTTTTAGTTATAAGATAATTATTTTTGAAACAAATTAAATGTTTTAATTTTTTTGTTTTAAGCAAAACGTTGGTTACCCATTTCAATATGGGATGGGACCTCCGAGGCCATTTATCGCTAGAAGCTCTGCAACGAGCGCAAAAGTTGGTCAAGAAGATAGACCTGACTGTCTACAAACTGAAGCACCATGTACTTCTGCTAGAGTAGATGAAGAAATTTTGTTGGATAGATCAGATGAACGGGAAACTGACGATGGCACTACCGGTACACCACAGGTAGTGCCATCGTCAGATGGTGATGATATCATCCAGCTAGAGTGTAGTATAAACCATTTACCAACAATAAACAAAGATAATCAAAGAAATTAAAAACAAAAAACAAAAAAAGCCACTGCCCATGCTAGTCATAGTGGATTACAATTTCAACCACGAAATTCAATTATGCTAGTCATAACTAGGAGAGAAGTTTTCTTTGACTCAACTTTTCTTTCTTTTTATTGTTTCCTCTCTCTGCTATATACTTGATTGAGGGGGTAAGAAAACCAAACCAAAATATATAACCCTGCCATGCAGCTTCTAATGAAACTGAAGTCAGAAATCTGTATTTATAAGACGTTGGACAAATCAAAGATACCACATGCTTGGATATGAACAATTTTTACAATTGATGCACAAGCAGAAATTAGAAAGAGTATTAAAAACTGATGATTATAGTGAATCATCAACATCAGTATAAATAAGATACATGTTAAAAAAAAAATTATATATATATATAGCTTCAAAAACAACAAATATAAACTTACAATCCAAAAGACATTGCACAAGAAATGAATAAGTCAGATTCATATGCATGGACTTTAATTGCTCTTTCCCTTTTCTTTTTTTTTTCTTTTTTCTTTTTTCACAACTCAAATCCAGGGAACAATTAAGAATGTTGACTGTGGTAACAGTACAGCAACAAAATTGGGTTCTTAAAATGAGTGGAAACGTACGGCTTAGCACATCAAAGACATTATCAGAGTTTCAGTTTTGCATTCATATGGCGTTTTCTTGTGTTGATATTGTGATGTTGTGTGAGTGTCAACTCCTATTGCCAAATTTAATTTTTCTAAACTAAAAACTCCATAAAAAAACACAATGACGGAAGGAATTGAAAAGGATGTGTACTTGCCTTCAACCTGGATCGGACAGGGGCGACTCTCTTCCTTGTTCCTTAATTTCTGCTAGGATTAGGGTTTCGGGATGAAGGGAAATTAGTTGGTTAGTGCTAGGGTTTCGGGATGAGGGAAAGAGGCGGGTTAGGGTTAGGGTTTCGGGATAAAGGGAAATGGGCTGGGTTAGGGTTAGGGTTAGGGTTAGGAGGGAGGGAGCGTCGTTTGGGTCATCTTCGGATGTGAGAACTCGGGATTGTGGGAAATGGAAGGGGGCTTCGAGTGAGACTTCATTGACGGAAGGGGCTCGTGGAGCTTCGCCGCGACGACAAACAGAGAGGAAGGAAGGGGCTTCCGGAGCTGGAGCTGGAGCTCGCGACGCAGAGACGAATGACGGAAGGGGCAGTGGAGCTAGGGTGAGAAACAGAACGCCACACCGAGAGAGGAAGGAGAGGAAGGAATTTCGTGAGGAATGAGGGAATCGGGGTGACTCGAAACACAGAGAAGGAGGGAGAAAAGTGGTCGCGGGAGGGAATGCGGAAAAGTTAAACAACGAAAACGTGGAAAATTGAAAACGACGTCGTTTTCAATTTTCCACGTCAGCCCGTTTGCATCGCGACTGCACGACTCGACTGCGCCCAGAGTTTTTGTTATTAAATTTATACCGCCAGTCGACCTATTTTCTGCCCATTTCGACCGATTCCAAACTTCGACGTCCGTTCCACGTAGACGCCAGTTTCTATACCACCCTACCCCTCGTCGAAGTGATATAAATGAAAGAAACAGAACAGATTTGACAAATGATTACTGAAAAAACCAGAAAAGAATAACTTTAGCCTGCAGCCGATAAACCAAGTGCTAAATAAAAAAGTGTAAGAGCGCTGCTGCACTTCTCGAAAAAAATTTCGAGTAAACTTTCTGAATAGTATATTTTAATTTTTTATTTTAATTTTATATTTTTTTTATCATCATAAACATTTTTAAAAATATAAAAATATTTACAATATCATTAAAAAATATTTTTTAATCACAAAAAAAAAAAAAACATTCCGATATTTTTTAAATCCCAAATTCGGGACATTTAGGACAGGTTTGGGGGTGGGATGAGACACAAAATTCTCATCTCATCTCATCATTACACATTTTTCAAATCCTCATACAAAATATAATAAATAATTCAACTTTTTCAAATCTCAATTCACCTTTTTCAAATTCCAAGACAATAATAATATTAAAATACAATATTTTAAACTCTAAAACAAAACATAAAATTCTTATCTCACCTCCCAAACCTCCTCAGTAGTGTAATAACGTCTGAGATACTTCTCTCCTGCCCTCCCAACAAAATGAAAAACACGTGAACTTTTGAGATGGGCAGGGCAGTTTGACAAAAAGAAAAACACCATGAATCTTTCAACTTTGATAAAAGTTCAGACTTCAGAGAGACTGTGCCTGCTCGAAAAATCAGTTCTCCAGCGTTTTAACTCGTTCTTTTCGTCAGAATATGCATAGTAGAAGTCATGGATATGCTTAAAAGAGTATCTGATGCTTCCCGTTGAGCGTGAACTCTGAATGAAAAACATGACATTTGCTGTGCTTCTTTCCAGAAGAAAGTACCGATACGCGTGGGGTTGGGCCAGTGGACTTTGGTCCATTTAAAACTCTCTCTAATTAAAAATGGTAAAATGTAAGCTAAAAGGAAACAACATTTTTTTAAATGAAAATTGAATCCCTGCTAGATTTGAATATAAAAATTATTTCATTTTATTTCATTTTATTATTATAATTTTTTTAAATTATCACACAAAATATAATAAATAATTTTATTTTTTAAAATTTTAAAATAATAATAATATTAAAAAATAATATTCTAACAATATTTTATTCAACTTTCATCTCATTTCATTTCAATTCACTATCCAATATTCCAAACCTCCACTAAAACTTAAAAAGTGGAAGAGAGATAAAAATAAATAAAATAGATCTATAAAATTTGATCAAAAACTTTAAATACATATTAAGTTCACGAAATAACTATTTTTATTTTTTTTTTGTTTCGTTGTCTCTATTAGATAAGGAATGACCATTCCATGGGACTAGCCATTCTTCAATACGAGGAAAAGTTGTTGAATGAATGACTATTCTAAGGAGAAATGTGTAAAATTCTTACAACTTACGTCAAATAAATCTTCTCATCAACTATTATTGATTACACCACACTCCACACCCTATGTTACAAACTAGGTTCACTAACAAGTGAATCGGTTCTTACCCCAGCCCTCCATTTCGGTCATGCTCGAAGGAAGCACGATGAGAGAGAGCTTGAGGAGAAAGAGAGGTCAAAGAGAGAGAGCGCTTGATGAGGCCGAAGAGAGAGCCTGAGGAGAGAGAGAGGTCGATGAGTGCTTGAGGAGAGAGAAGTCGAAGAGAGAGAGCTTGATGAGAGAGAGAGGGGGGGTTGAAGGTGATAGGTCTAAAACTGTCAGTTGTGAAGTGTGAAAATGAATAATAACCGATATATATAGCAAAATCATTTCTTTAATAATGTTTTTATCGTTATATTGGTCGGCTGGGCACCAAAACCTATGAGATGGCCAGACCCCTTAGGAAGAGCTTTCGAGAGGAGGTTGGCCACCCTCAGGCTTTGACAAGTGGTTGGCTACCCAAAAGTAGGTGGTTAGCCATCATTTTTTTCAATATTTAAAATTAAAAGTAAGAATAGTGGCATTTTTGTAAAAAGTTGTGATGCTTGGATATTTTAAAATTTTTATTTTATTTTATTTAGAGTAGTCATCTTTTGTCACCAAACAAAAAAGAACAGAAATAAATATTCCTATGCTAAAGGAATGGGAATAGAAATGTCTTATTCCCTTAGGAAAAATAATAATTCTCGATGTAAATCGAACATGTCTTTTAAGGGATCTCCAATCTTATTATCTTGAAGTCTATAGTATACGTGGTGCAATCGTGATATGGATCTTACAATTTGATGGTGATTGTGTCATTTAGGGCTACTACTCTCCCTATACAAGCGAGCAGCTGTCCAATCCGCTCCCCGTCCCTATCTGGGTAGTGGGACACTTTTCAGTCTCACTTCCAAGCCCCGTCTCGCTTATGCAGGTACCTCTGTCTGATTGTTGGATAGACGGATGACCTTGTAGCTAGTCTAGAATCCACCAAACAACTCAAATCCACGTCTATCCACCAAATTAACAAATTCACCCACCAAATTTATAGATTAAACACTAAGAGAAATGATACTTGCAGTCGTGAGTGTGCAAGCGCCTTACAGTTATTTTGAAAAAAGTGAATAACTATGGGACCCACATGAAAAGAAATTAATTTTTTAATAGTGGACCCTACTTTTTTTCAAAGTGACTGCACGACGTTTGCGCATTTCATGACTGTATGTAATATTACTCAAACACTAAATACACAGATCTAATGAAATAAATATATCTTAAGCAAATAAATAAAAGATTTGAGCAGACCACAACAAAGACTGGCCATGATTTTGCATAGAGAACCACGACCATGTGTTTGAGTAGAGACCCATGACCCATTGTGGTCGCAGTTCTCTAAGCAAACCTCGACCACGCTGTGGCCTGTTGGTTTGCATAGAGAACTAGGACTATAACCGGCAATGAGTCTATCTAGAGACCCACGTCGTCGGGGCCTTGTATCTTTTAGTAGGCATACGACACACTGTGGCACATGGGTATAATTGTGGATAATTACCTTGAAGAAAAGAAAGTGGATGAGGGGATGAAGAGGGGCTTGGTCTGTTATTCTAAGGGGTGTGATCACCAAACGGTGTACCCCTTGGAATTATATTTTCTAACATGGTGATGGTTCCCATGAGGGGTGATGTTTAAGGAAGTGTCAATAGGCACAACCTTTAGATTTAAGTTAAAAGGTTGTATGTGATTGGTAAAGTGTCAAGAGACACAACCTTTTGATTTAGTCAAAAGGTTGTGGCCTTTGGGTTACCATTGGTTTACCAATGGTTGTGCCCTTTTCAATAGGTTGTGTCACTTTTTAAGGATGTGACCTTTGGGTTGCCATTGGTTAAACCAATGGATGTGTCTTTTACCAACCGGTGCATGATGGCCTATAAATAGGGGTCATTGGTGCACAAATGAAATCACTCAATTCCCTTTGTTCATCACCAACTTGTGGGACAAATACCCTCACGGGAGTGTCACCATATTGTCGTAATTCCGCTTCTATTTGCTGTTTAATTTCTCTACAGTGGTATCAAGAGCCTGGTCATGTCAGAGGGAATTTTATCACGCATAACGAAGACAATAAATAGGCAAGTGCTTGGTTTGGCAACCACACTTGCATATTTTAATCATCTTCGTTTGCTTGAAAATCCGAGAGACAAACTCTTTCAGATCATGGTGGGAGATTTAGAATATACTGGTAATCTTCAAAATTTAGTAAATTGTTACTATTTTGAAGAAAATTATTGGTATTATTTTACACAAAGGAATAGTGATTTAAACAGCCCATTTGCACATAAAGTTACTGTTTCGGCCGGCCGCCGGAGCCTCTCACCGCCGTCGGACTTCGTCGACCTCGGGAGCACGTCGGAGTCGTCGTCGCCGGCTACCAACTGGTCGGACGGGAGTGAAGACACAAGCTTCACGGACGCTGGAACGCCTCTGCGCGAGGTTGAAGACGACCCAGGACGAAACGGTACCGTTTCGTCCAACGGTCGTCTAATTCAAATTCGGGAGGGGCTAAACGACAGTGTCGTTCAGCCCGTAGATCCAAACGACAACGTCGTTTTGTCCAACGGTAAGGAATTTGAAATTCCACCTGGACTAAACGACATTGTCGTTCAGCCCAAGGAGCAAAACGACAACGTCGTTTTCGGCACTGAAGAACCACAACAGACACCTCCAAACGGCACCGTTTCACTTCCTTCGAGCCGAGCCGCAAGTCGATTTACGAGCCGAGCCGACTATCGAGCCGTTGACCGAGCCGCCTCCAGAACCCGGCTTGAACCGGCTGAACCGGTTCACCCGGTTTCCTGAACCGGTTCAGGGTAGAATTTTTCAATCGGGCCGTTCGAGATCATCTCAAGCCCGATTTCGTCCGTTCAAAAGCTGTTGTGCTCCAAATTTCAAGCCAAAATATTACAAAGCCCCTGTTGATCGAAATTATTGCCAGAAATTCTTTGAAAGAGGTGAAACATCAAGGAAAGGTCGTGGATATCCTCGATCGGGGCGTCATTTTCATTATTCTCCTTATATAAAATATAATAGGAGAATTTCTAGGCTGCCACCTTGGATTAAATCCAAGGGTTATTATTACTAATTAAGTTTGTAATAATTTTAAATTTTTCACAGTTGAACTATTGTATTTAAATAGTACACATTTATTATTTTTACAATTCTTCTTGTTGATTAATTTTTAAGGTTTATTATTCATGGCACCGAAGAAAAGTATTGATCCCTCAGGGATAGAAAAATTGAATGGAAGAAATTTCCGGGCCTGGAAAAGGCATATAACTTTTCTTCTAACCCATGAAAAGACCTTATATACATTAACAACACCAAAGTCATGGGGAGAAATTGTAGAAAATGATGAAAGTGAAAGTGGAAGCAGCGTTTCAAATGTAGATAAATGGATAGAACACAATGCATGGGCAAAAGCTTTAATTTTGCATTGCATGAGTGATCACATTATTCCTTTATTTGAAGACTATGAAACTGCTAAAGAAATTATGGATGCAGTTGAAGCAAAGTATGGTTTAAGGTCGGATACTTATATACAATTATTGTTGGATAAGTATAACCGGACTTGTATGAAAGAGAATGATGATATTGGCGATCATGTACTTCAAATGGAGTTGATGGCGAAAGAATTAAATGATGCCGGTCATCCTCTCACTGATAAAATGCAAGTTACAACCATACTAAATAGTCTTCCTTCATCTTGGGATCACATTATTACTTCTTTAACACACAGTGGAAATGAAGTAACAATGATATCGCTTCCAGTACTTTTAGTACTTGAAGGAGAAATGATGAAAAGAAGGAATAAAGATGGTGAATCATCCAATTTATTAATGGCTCAAGATAAGCATTCTACACAGAATAAGATGAAGCCAAAACAGTTCAAGAAAAAGAAATGGTTAAAAAGAAAACAAAATAAACCATTTTCTGGAAACTGTTTTAAGTGTGGAAAGAAGGGTCATTACAAATCACAATGTCCTAACAAAGGAAAAGCACAAGAAAGCAAGGAAATTGTGATGACGATCTCAGAAGTAATGCTAGTGGAACCAGTGACAGATTCATGGTGGGTTGACTCTGCAGCGACAAGACATATATGTAGGAACAAAGATATGTTTGTCAAACTTGAAGATAAACAAACTGGAGAGCACAAAGTCTATATGGGCAACAATACATATTGCGATGTCTTGGGGCAAGGTACATGTAAATTCAAAGTGAATGGTTCCATTATTTTACTTAGTGATGTTCTATATGTACCTAGTATTCGTAGGAATTTAGTATCTGTGCCTGTACTAGATCAGAAAGGCTACACAGTTGAGTTTAAGTCTGGAACCGTTGTAATAAGTAAGGGAAATGTGTCAGTGAAAGGCGTGAAAGATCACAATATGTATGTACTGAATGTTGATATTAATAAAGTACCTATTTCTGAGTATTTGAATGTGTCTACAGATTGTGCATATTTATGGCATTTAAGATTAGGTCATATAAATAAAAATAAGATGATCAGAATGTATAAAAGGGGATTAATACCACAAATAAACTCAGATAATTTTGATATATGTGAACCATGTATCAAAGGAAAAATGAGTAGTAAATCCTTTTCAAAAAGTTGGAAATCCACGGATTTACTAGAAATTATACATTCTGATGTGTGTGGACCTTTTAAAACAAAAACTCATAGAGGAATGGAGTACTTTATTACTTTCACTGATGATTATTCAAGATATGGGCATATCTACTTACTCAAGCATAAATCTGAAGCAATTGAGAAATTTAAAGAATTTAAATTAGAAGTAGAAACCCAGTTGGGTATACCCATTAAAAGTTTGAATAGTGATAGAGGAGGAGAATTTGAAGCTTTAGACAATTTCTGCAAATTAAATGGTATAAGACATATTTATACTATGCCATATAAACCTCAACAAAATGGCATTGCAGAAAGGAGAAATAGAACTCTATTGGATATGGTGCGATCGATGATGGCATATGCTGATCTACCAATACATTTTTGGGGTGAAACATTATCGACTGCTACATATATATTAAATAGAGTTGAAACTAAAGCGAAACCTCTTACACCTTACGAATTATGGACGGGACATAAACCAGACTTAAGTAAGCTCAAAGTGTGGGGTTGTAAGGCACAAGTACTTATCCCAAGGCCACTAAGGGATAAATTAAAAAACAAAACCTGGGAATGCAGGTTTATTGGGTATGTAGAAAACGGAAGTGGCTACAGATTTTATCACTCTGAAAAAGGATTGATAGAAAGTAGGGATGCCGTTTTCTTGGAAAACACGAACCTTGTTACTCCTGTTGATCAAATACATTTATTAAATGATTTAGAGAATCAACGGATCTCCACAGAATCTGACAATGGAAATAATGATATTATTCAAATCCAGAATAATAAAAGAAAGTCAGATGAAAATCAATCTTCAGGCATTGATGTTGGAGACAGTGGGAGTAAAAGATCCAGAAGACCATCAATATTATTTCAAGATCATTATGCACTAAATACCAGTTTGGAAAATTTAGATAATGATCCTGAAAATTTTTCTGAGGCAATCAATAGTATTGATTCAGATAAATGGCTTGAGGCCATGAAAGATGAAATAGAATCAATAAACAAAAATAATGTTTGGGAGTTAACAGATCTTCCAAAAGATAGAAAAGCTATTGGCTGTAAATGGGTTCTCAGAAGAAAATTTAAAGTTGATGGCAGTTTGGAAAGATACAAAGCAAGGTTAGTGGCCAAGGGATATACTCAACAACCAGGTGTAGACTTTGTGGATACATATTCGCCTGTGGCGAAGTTCACATCCGTAAGGATCATCATGTCTATTGTTGCCAGGATGAATTTGGAATTACATCAGTTAGATGTAAAAACAGCTTTTCTTAATGGTGAATTAAAAGAGGATATCTTTATGATTCAACCAGAATGATTCCAAATTAAAGGACATGAAGAGAAAGTCTACAGGTTGAGAAAGTCACTGTATGGACTTAAGCAATCTTCAAGACAGTGGTACTTGAAGTTTCACCAAGCCATTTTGGAAATGAGATATGAATTGAGTCCACTAGATCACTGTGTATACATATGGAAAAATGATAATCAATTAACATTATTATCATTATATGTTGATGATATATTATTGGCAAGTAATTGTTTAGATATGATGCATGCAACAAAGGAATTCTTGAAATCTAAATTTGAAATGAAAGACATGGGTGAAGCCGCTTATGTTCTTGGTATAAGAATTTCTAGGGATAGAAATTCAAATCTATTATATTTAGATCAAGAAAAATATCTAGAAAAAGTACTTAAAAGATTTGGTATGGAAAATTGTAAATCTTTAAGTACGTCTGTTTGCAAAGCTCATACTTTAAATAAAAGTATGTGCCCAAAAGATGATGAGGAAATAAGTGAAATGCTTAAAGTTCCCTATGCTCAAGCTGTGGGAAGCCTCATGTATGCAATGACAAGTACTAGACCAGATATTTGTCATGCAGTTGGTTTGGTAAGTAGATTTCAATCCAATCCAGGTAAAGAACATTGGCAAGCAGTGAAGCGTATATTGAGATATTTACAAGGTACCAAAAATTTGAAATTGTGCTTTGGAAACAGTGATCTAGAATTAATCGGCTATAGTGATGCTGATTTTGGAAGTGATGTAGATGATAGAAAATCTATAACTAGATATATATTTCTATTTGGTGGAACAGCAGTTTCTTGGTTAAGTAAGAAACAGGGCTGTGTTGCTAAGTCTACTATGGAAGCAGAATATATTGCTTGTAGTACTGCAGTGGGTAATGCGGTGTGGATAAAACGCTTTGTTGAAAGCTTAAATTTGGGTATATCCACAGAACCAATCAATGTGTTTTGTGATAATCAGTTTGCCATTTCTTTGATAAAAAGTGGAACACAGAGTTCTAAGGGAAAACACATTGATGTGCATTATCACTATATTTTAGATATAGTGGAAAGAGGTGAGGTCAAGGTTAATTTTGTTTCCTCGACCGAGATGGTAGCAGATCCAATGACCAAAGGTTTATCTCTGGAGAAATTCAGAGAACATGTGACTAGAATGGGATTGAAATAAACCTAGGTGAAGAAATCTCATGGTCAACATGCATAACTCAACAAATTCTGGGGACGCCTAGAAAATTGGAGTTATGAAGATACCCAAAAATGAAAATTTTGGTCATTTGTAAAGTCACTGATAAGGTGATCAAGAAAAGCCTCAGGAATGGCCTTAGGGTGAGTACTTGATAAAATTTCAGTGCAGATTGATTAATCAAGTAAAAGGTTGATCATGGTAAAGTCGCTGATAAGGTGATTAAGGAAAGACTCAGGTGAGTAAGTACTTAACGAAAATTCAGTGTCATTCACTAAAGTTTTAGTGAAATGTGATTTGATTACCCAAGTAAATGGTTAATCATTTGCAAAGTCGTTGATAAGGTGATTAGGGAAAAACCTCAGGAATAGCCTCTAGAGGAAGTACTTAACTAAAATTCAGCGCAGGTCGATACATATGTTATGTATTCGGCTGAAGTCGTCAATTGTGACAGAGATATGGATTGTTGATCCAGTCACGGAGAATTGATGCCGTTCACTAAAAATTTTTAGTGAAATGTAGTCACCCCTAATATGTGATCAGTGGGAGCACATATGGTAAAGGGTGCGGTCAGATAAGGTAATGACAAAAACGTGTGCACGTAGAGGCTTGTCATGCTCTGACGCCGATCTGCAAGAGTTGCAGATGAGAGTTGAGTAGTGGAAACTCATATTGGTACCAAGGTAAAATACTCAACTGGATCATCACCGTTTTGTGATCAAGTGGGAGATGTTATTCTAAGGGGTGTGATCACCAAACGGTGTACCCCTTGGAATTATATTTTCTAACATGGTGATGGTTCCCATGAGGGGTGATGTTTAAGGAAGTGTCAATAGGCACAACCTTTAGATTTAAGTTAAAAGGTTGTATGTGATTGGTAAAGTGTCAAGAGACACAACCTTTTGATTTAGTCAAAAGGTTGTGTCACTCCTTAAGGTTGTGGCCTTTGGGTTACCATTGGTTTACCAATGGTTGTGCCCTTTTCAATAGGTTGTGTCACTTCTTAAGGATGTGACCTTTGGGTTGCCATTGGTTAAACCAATGGATGTGTCTTTTACCAACCGGTACATGATGGCCTATAAATAGGGGTCATTGGTGCACAAATGAAATCACTCAATTCCCTTTGTTCATCACCAACTTGTGGGACAAATACCCTCACGGGAGTGTCACCATATTGTCGTAATTCCGCTTCTATTTGCTGTTTAATTTCTCTACATGGTCGACAATGAAGAAGAGAGTCATAAATGATGGGAGGGAATTGAGGGATGAAGAAAAAAGTTAGGGTTTTTAAGGGATGAAGAGAATGAATTAGGTTAGGTTTGGATGATAAGTTAAGATGAAAGTTAAAAATTGAATAAAATATTATTTTTCAATATTACTATTGTTTTGACATTTGAAAAAGTTGAATTGTTTATTATATTTTATGTATAAATTTATAAAATTATAATAAAAATTATAATGATGAGATAAATTGAAATAAATTAAAACTCTCGATCCAAACCAAGCTAGAGTTTTTAAATTTATATATACTACTTATGCGGGTGGGGATACCATTCTAGCCCCGCACCCGCTTTTTACTTTTAATAAAATATCGCCTATCCATTTGCTTGGATCGGGCGAATTGCCCCGTTTGGATTCATGCGGAGACGAGCAAATGGGCTGAATATTTGCAATTTTAAGACATTTATTTTTTTAAAAAAAGTGGTTAAATCTAAAATTCACATGAGACATTATATTTTAATAATAAACTTCATTTTTTGAAAAAAAAGAAAAAATAAAGTGAATTTTTATTTTTATTTTTATGAATCAAAAAGAAAGTGAAACTTGGACACCATAACTTAAACTTTAAATAATTTAATTCAACGTATACATAATTGTCAATTTCTTAGGAGCACTCAAATTGGATTAGCCAAAACTAAAATACATTTTTGATGAATGGATGAATTTAACTTTTGGCTATTTCATTCACATAAATCTCTACATTAGAATATCTATTTTTTCATTATATAACAATAAAATAATATAAAATGAATTTGATTTTAGCTATTCACATCAAATCTCTATATTAGATTATCTATTTATTCATTATATAGTAATGAGTAATTAATAATTAAAAAAATTAATAATTTATTTAATTTTATCATATTTTAGAAAAATATTCAATGGACAGCACAATCATACGAAATCAGATGGTCAATGGACAAAAGAAATGGACAAAGTCGTTGATGGAGACTTCAGGAGAGAGAAACAAATTATATAAAATGAATTTGATGAATAAACAGTGTGTTGTAAATTTAAAAATTACTTTAAAAGTGAATGTAGATATTTAAAATATAACTATTTTAATGTGATATTTTATAGTCCAATAATTAAATTTTAATTGAATTTAACTTTTTGCTAATGAATGAGACTCTACAAGTCAAAAACAGCATGGAGTCTGGACCTTGCTTCCCGGGGCAGCCACCGGTTGGACGGAAATGCCCTTCATAATTAAATCATAAACTGATGTTATAATTTTACACTCGCTTGTTTAGAGTTCTGACCCAGAGCTACTACGCCCATCTTTCCAATGGCTACGTACGGATTACTGCGAAGAGCCTCGCTTCTCTCATGCTCGAATTCAATCTCTCCGTCACCCACTGCCTCCCGCCGACCACTCGCCGCTCTGTTTCGACGCTACTCCGCTTCCTCCCGCGCTCAATTGATTTCGAGTGGCTCTCGGAATTACCGTTCCGCTCTCTTCCCTCTGCGCTGCTCTGGTAAATCTGTGTCTGTCTCTCGCATTTGATCCTCCATGAGTTTGGATCATTCGTTGCTGTATTTTTAATAAATCTTCGTCGTTAGTGTTACCATCTTCGTCCAAAGAGGTTTTTCAGGGGAGTTTATTACTTTTTTTTTTGTTTTTTTAGTGACGGTTTGGATTTGAAGGGAGATGATTTTAATATTATTATTATTTTAAAATTTTTAAAAAAATTAAATTAAATTTTAAAAAGGTGGAATTGATATAAAAATTTAAAAAAATTATATGGGATTAGATGAAATATTTTCGAATCCAAACCTATCATTAATCGTCAAAAGTGACTTTTAGAGAGTGGGTAACTTGGTCATTTTGCTTGTCTTCTCGCTCCTTTCTAAGCCTCAAAACTCAAAAGGGTAAAGAGGAAGCATCTCAGTTTTTTTCTGTCTCTCTCTTTCTTGACATTCCCATTGCTATTGGGCAGCGAGTGACTCTGTGAAACGACCCAAGATGGCTTCTGAAGAGCGCCAAGAGCCTTGCAATCGCATAGCGAGAATTGCCTCTGCCATCCGAGTCATCCCAAACTTCCCTAAGCCAGGTGCGCTTGCCTTCCATTCATGCTTTCGTATATTTTATGTTTTAACGTTTATTTTCTTATTGCCCTACCTGGGAGATCCAGATTTTCAGCTTGATCAGCCGGGCTAATTTAATTGTATTTATAGCATTTGAACCCTGACGGCTCGGTTTGTTTACGGCTACCCAATTTGATAGGGATCATGTTCCAAGATATTACCACCTTGCTTCTTGACACGAGGGCTTTCAGAGACACCATCGATTTGTTCGTTGAGAGGTACAGGGACAAAGAGATTTCCGTGGTTGCAGGTATTCTCTTCATATGTGGTCCATGTGATAAGATACGACATTCCATTCTGCGATATTGCTTGATTTGGGCTTCTTGTTAATAATTCTCGTCTGTTTTTTTTAACTCGAACAAGCTTGAGACTGTTGGTTTTGTAAGTCTACGTAGCGTATATTTGGACGGTGCCTCGATAATAGGCTCTGTTGGCTGGCATGTCCAGCTAAGTCCGAATTTTCAAATGTATTTTTGTTTCTTTGGTTATCTTGTACAAGTGAAAGTTTGGAAATTTATGTTTCTTGGATTGACTACTTTTTCTTGCATGTAAGTTACATGTGTAATGGGTTGTAAATAATTTGGCAATTGTAATATTAATGAATGCAGGTGTTGAAGCTAGAGGTTTTATCTTTGGCCCTCCCATTGCATTGGCTATAGGGGCAAAGTTTGTCCCCATGAGAAAGCCGAATAAGTTGCCTGGTATGTTTCTGACCATACATTTTCAGTTTTTTTTTTAATATGTTCCTGGTGTTTTTTTAAAGGATATGAGAAGTTCATGGTATCTTTAATTACTAATTGGATGGACACAACGTATCTTGATCAATCAAACTATATATGGGGTGTAAGGCATTAAAAGCCATATTTTTTCTCAACAATTTCTTTGTATTAAGCTTGATGGAACAACTTAACTAAATATGTATACGGCTTTAGTTAAGTGCTGAAAGGCTTCTAGTGTGTCGTTTTGTAAATATTGTAGCATTTACTTCAATGGTTGCAATCTTCAGATATTATCAGTTGGGTTGAAGATCCATTGATAGCAACTGTTTCAAACTCAAGATGATGATGGTCTGTGCATCCTTCCTTTCGATGAGAAATAGTCATCAGTAAAAATAATGTAAAGAAAAGATATGCTAAGCTTGAGGGCTGAAAGCTTATAAAAGAAGACAAACGAGAAACAAAAAAAGAATATGAAGAGGAAACTAGTCCTCTCAACTCCCAGAAATCCAAGTATGTGCCCGCAATTACTGATTGGCTTGTTGGCATATCAAGTTTAACAAATACTAAAACAGAAAGGAAAATAAATATGCTTTAGTACAACATATCCGAACTAGGATAAAAGGGAAATATAGGTAGCAATAGCAGAGGAACATATTATTTGTAGATCATTAGTCCATAAGCAAAGTCGGTGTAGATAGGAGGGAATATTGTTCATTTATCATGAACAACAATAAGAGGGCACTCAAATGAAAAAAAAGTTATCTTTTGGCATAATACAACATACAGCTGGGTGCAGTTAGGGGTGTCAATATGTGACACGACCTGTGAATTCAACACGAACACTACACATATCAGCGGATTTAGGTTTGATGTTAACGGGTTCGGGTCAAAACGGTTGATTCGTTAAGACACGATTTATAAACGGGTCAATAACGGGTCAACCCTCTTAACCTGAAATCAACTCGTTTTGACCGGTTTAGATTTTATTTCAAAATTATAATTTTATTATTGTTGAGTTGTACTATTGTTATGTCTCGGTATGCTTATGTTTTTATTGTTGGGATTGTAATTCTGGACCTATACTCATATTTGTTATTGTAGGGTTTTTAATATTGGTTTTATTATATGTTATTGATATTTTTTGTTAGTAGGTAGTCTTATTTTTTTTTAAATATTGTGGCTACTAATAAATATAAAATTTAACTTTTATGCGAAATTTATTTAATTAAGTTAAATTTTACATGAAATGGGTTTAAATAAGTCATGTCATGTTGACCTATTTCTAATTAATTATTAAATGGATCAAAACGGGTGACACGACACAACCCGTCAACAATAAATGGGTCGGGTTAGGGTTTGAAAGTTTGACACGTTCAGCTTAACAGGTCGGGTTTGGGTTGACTTATATAGTCGAATGTTTATGACTTGACACGACACGAACATGATCCGAAAACACGAATTGCCACCCTAAGTGCAGCTGTAATCGAAGGTTCAATATCTGGATTCCCCTTGTAAAATTTCTTAAATTTTATATAACTTCAGTTCTAAACGTATCTGGTTTGGTAAATTTTGCGTTGTGTATGTGCCCATGAGGTGTGAAGGAGTTTTGAATTCCTCTGTACTCCTGTGCCCAAGTCATTTTACTTTTTACCTGACAAGCAATTTTTGGGTGCCATAGACGATTTCAGGAATGGTTAACAATCTGATGGTTTTGCAGGAGAGGTTATTTCGGAAGAGTATTCATTGGAGTATGGAACAGACACAATGGAGATGCATGTAGGGGCTGTTCAAGCAGGAGAGCGTGCACTGGTAATAGATGATCTCATTGCAACTGGGGGAACCTTGTGTGCTGCAATCAACCTACTTGGTAACGTGCTAGATTTTGAATTAAATTTTACATACAACATACATGTGTAGAGGAGGTGTATTTTAGACAGAAAGGCATATGGTAAAATTATTGGCAAGCTAATCAACAAGGAACTTTACTTGATAATGTGGATGATGGATCAGGCAGGTCCATGGACATTGTCAGCAATTTACAATTGACAATTCGTCTCAAATAGTATTGGTGTTAGAGATTGTAGCTACATTTTGACAGGCTTAGTGTTCTTTTCTCTTACATTGTTAGTGAGAGGCATGGTTTTGATGTAGACAATTTGGCTTGATAAGTATCAGAATCTTGTTCAGTGGCCTCTATACTGCTCAAGTGGTTCCTCTATACTGCCTGTTCACTTCATTTTAGTTTTTTGGCTGCAGAGCGTGTTGGAGTTCATGTGGTTGAGTGCGCTTGTGTTATTGAATTGCCAGAGCTGAAGGTATGTCCCTCGTCAGAAAGCTACTTGTACCTTACTATCAAGAATGGTTGAGATTAGAAGCTTTAAAATGTGCCGAGTTTTATGTAAACTAACCCTTATGCATGAAAACTTTACCATGGCAAGATCTGAAAAAACTTGATGTGACTCGTGGTTCATCCATGGCAATTAAGATTTCAATGCCAAATAGTAATTACTAAACTAAGTTATGGTAAATTTCTGTTGCAGTTGGTAAATTACCAAGGAGGAGGAAAAACAAGATCTACAGTTTGTAAACAAAAAAGATATGCATATAAATATGCCATATTTAGAAAATTTAGGCATCTAAAATAGTATAAAATTAAATGCTAAAGAAACTCGAAAACTTCCTTGCCAAAATAGTAGAAAATCGGATGTCAAAGTTAGTGCCTAGGACTGGACTTTTGCATATGATCAATAATGGCTCAGTTTTTTTTTTTTTTAATCGGTAAGAATGACTCAGGGTTTTGATAGGAGGAATGTGGTGAGCTGCCTTATAATCCAATGTAAAAGTAGAGAAATTATCTTTGCTATTTTTATAAGTATCTGGTTGGTATGTTTAAAACGATACAATCCCAAGGATCCCAGTGATATATCAGTCCATGTTTTGCTTTGCCATGGATGCTTTGGCAATGGAATATGCTTGATTCTGCGATGTTGTTTAAAACATAAGTTGCTTGCCAGCCTTGCCTTTTGACATGACTGTTTAGGACGACCAAACTCCCATTAAGTCTAGTTTGGATACAAAAGTCCCCCCAACTCATCTCGTCTAATCATTACAACTTTCTCAAATTTTCACACAAAATATAATAAACAATTCAACATTTTCAAATCCCAAAACAATAATAATATTACAAAATAATATTTTAATAATATTTTATTCAACTTTTAACTTTTGTCTTAATTCATCTCATCTCAACTCACTATCTAAACCTCCCTCAGTTCATTGTGGTTTGATGTGTTTGAGTATTTATTTGCTAGACAACATTGCATTGGTTTATGTACCTCAATAATTCGTGTAGTCAATGACTTTGAAGATTAAGTTGAGAATTTCTATATTTATTTTCTTAGAATATTGCTTCAAAGATGGTCCCGTTTGAATTGAGAAGTGATCTTAACTCATCTCATATTATCTCAACTAATCATTATAATTTTCTCAAATTTCCACACAAAATATAATAAATAATTCAACTTTTTCAAATTCCAAAACAATGATAATATTAAAAAATAATATTCTTAAAATATTTTATTCAACTTATCTAAAATTATCTCATCTCTCAATCCAAACGGAACCAAAATCTATAATTAGAAACAAAAAGAAAAATACTACCTTCTGTTTCTTGCAGTGATGGCTAGAGCTACATAGACCAAGTCCGTCCTTGTGTTGCTGATGTGCATTATTGACATATTTCAGGGTCGGGAACGGTTGGGAGACAAACCATTGTTCGTTCTTGTTAATGCAGCTTGATCTTGAGCTTGTTTTCATACCATTTCATAAATGCTAGAGTTGTTCTTCAAGGTGGAGAATTTTGAAGACTACTTGGATTGAACGGGGAACGATGGGATGGGTAATAAAGGTTTGTTTGTGTTGATGTGGAAGGGACGCAGGCAGTTGATGTAAGCAGTAAACAAAATTATTGTTGTGAATTTGTATTTTATTCAAAGTCCGACTTGGGTATGACATAACCACCCCTCCCCCCTTTCCCCTTCTTTTGTCTCCCTTAACCCTTCGTGATTAGTAACTGAATGTGCTAGAGAAACTGGTGTCCCATTTCTCTATGAATTGAGTCGGTGTTTTTTCAGAATTAATTCCGACTCCTTTTTTCAAAACTTTCCTCTTCCATCACCCCTTGTGCAAGAACTCAATTCTCTTGATTACAACAGATATTGGTTATTCAGACTCCATCTGTTGCATTGTAAAAGGGTGAGATGAGGGGAGGGGGTTGAGGCGATTAGAATTTAAGACTCTGATCTATTAAAATTAAAGTGGTTTTGTCTACAGTTTTTAATTTCGGCACTCAGCTTATTTAGCGAGTTTGATGAAACAGCAGAATTCTTTTCTAAATTGATAGAAACCACTTGAGTCACCAACAAGACTATTGTTCAGGTACATTGAACAATTGTCGTGACCAACTTCTTGGTCTTGTTATAAAAAGGATCATTACTGACACGATGTGCGGCAAAATCACGAGTCCTTCAAATGAAAAAGAAGCTGCTGTTTCATTCTTGGGGGAAAATCCCTGTAGCTCTACGATGGAATTATCCGGGATACTAGTTGTATCGTCTTAATGGAAGATTCAATTTATATGACCTACACTCTAAAAAGACTAATCAATAATATAATTAGAGCTTTATTAAAACATTATAAAGAGCAAGAATTTTTTCTTTCTAAGCAATATAGGATTTCATACACCACCTATGTTTATTCTTATCATAAGGGGTATTACAATCTATCCCTCAAATTTCCAACGTCCTCGTTCAGCCAGTCCATCGTAGGTGGCAAGGCTCAAGTCCCACATTTTTTATTGGGATAGACTGATACCATTTGTAAAACTCCAATGGAAGACCCAAACTATATGACCTATACTCTAAAAGAACTAGTCAATGATATAATTGGAGTTCCATTGGAACATTATAAAGAGCAAGAACTTCTCATTCCCAAGCAATGTAATATCTCATACACTACTTACCGTTATCATTATCACATGGCTTATCACACTAGCTTTGATATAATGTTCAATATCTTAAAAACGATAGAGGACACACACATATATGTACGTACACATACATGTACATGTATAATGCACGTATACCAATATCCAAAAAATTCTCTTACTTGAAAAAGATTCTAAGAAATCATTCCCCAAGGATATAAAATAACCAGCCTTCAACCCTAGGCATTGAAAAAAACAGTGGTTCCTAATTAAAATCTAATATAAATAGAGTAATTCTACAGATCAGCCACTGTAGACACCCCACACCCCACACCTCGTACAAAACAACCTATCATCTCATTCTCTCTCCTCAACTCTCCTCAATCTCATCGTACCCTTCTCTCATCAAGCTCTCTCTCTCTCATCTCATCGGATTCCTCACTCTCTTCAAATTCTTTTCAATTTTTTCTTTTCTCCTCATCAGACCCCCCTCTCTCTCATCATTTTCACCCATCATTTCACTCTCTCTCCTCAATTTCATCGGACCCCTCTCTCATCAAGCTCTCTCTCTCTCTCTCTCTCTCTCTCATCGGACTCCTTACTTTCTCTTCAAATTCTTTTCAATTTTTTCTTTTCTCCTCATCAGAACCCCTCTCTCTCTCACATCATTTTTACCCATCATTTCACTCTTTTTCATCTCATCGGACCCCTCTCTCTCATTTTTTTTAATAGGAAGAAGAGATAGAGAAAAAAAAAGGAAGTCCACGTAAGGTGTGGGGTGTAGGAAGGGAATAGTGGCTGTTAAGGATAAGAATGCTGTAAAAGATAAGGATGATGTAGAAGCCGTAGGAGACTAGAAGTTCAATATCAGTAGACTTTGTTATTTAGTTAGAATTGTTCTATTATTAGTTTCTTTCTCAACGTTTGTTATGAGTTCTACTACTACTATGATTGTATTAAACAACTTCTCTATTAATAAGACAGTCAACACACTGGAAGAGTGGTTGATATTTTCCTTAACATAATATCAAGAGCCTAAGACTAATATCACCTATGGTCGATCCGAATTCACCTATATCAAAGACTAACGTCTCTTCTCCCTTTCTTCACACACCCGTATTTACATCAAACCCCTTCCCTGCACCTGTTACTTCTCTCCCAAACTTCACTCCTATCAAGCTTACATGAGAAAACTACCTGCTATGGAAAGTGTAGGTTGTCCCCCCTACCTCAAAGGTCAACACCTTTTTGTCTTCATTGATGGGTCATCTCTCTACCCTTCACCCATGATCACCACGGACACCAACCAAACAGTGGCCAATCCGGCCTTTATGCAGTGGATCTTGCAAGATCAATTGGTTCTTTATGCTCTAAATTCCTCCCTCTCAGAAACTGTGCTAGCCCACGTTATAAAGTGTCAAACTTCTCGTCAAGTTTGGTCGACGTTAGAATGGATGTTCACTTCCACATCTCGTGCTCGTTCAAGGAATCTCCATTACCAATTAGCCACGCTCAAGAAAGGTAGTTCTTCGATCTCGGATTATTTTCACAAATTCACTACCCTAGCTGATACGTTAGCTGTTGTTGATCAACCTCTCAATGAGTTTGAGTTGGTTTCTTTTTTGCTTGTTGGCCTTGGACTGGAATACGACTCCTTTGTCACCTCTGTGACAACCCGAGTTGACCCACTCTCATTGGATGATCTCTTTGGCCATATGCTTGCAAGTGAAATCCGCCTGGAACATCACCAAACGTCAAATGATCTCACTCTGGCCAGTGCTAATCTTGCATCTCGATCTCGTGGGTTTCGTGTTGGTCGAGGTTCTGGGCGTGCCTCTAGTCCCAATTCTGCTGCTCGTGGTTATGGCAGCTCCAATCATGGCAGGGGTCGTGGTCGAGGTTCTGGTCCATCTGACTCTCGACCTGTTTGTCAAGTGTGTAATAAAGTAGGTCATACTGCTTTACGATGCTACCATCGCTATGATGCGTCCTATGACCGTGACTCATCTCCTATGCAAGTTTATTATACTGGGCCCTCTCAATCCAACAGTTTGAACTGGTATCCAGACACGGGTGCTACCCATCACTTGACCTCAGACGTCTCTAATCTTAATATCACTACTGAGGAATAGACTGGCTTAGATCAAATCCGTGTTGGTAATGGCACTAGTTTAACCTCACACACTTCGGCACCTATAAGCTTTCTACCCCTACGATTTCTTTTTTACTTCATGATGTTCTTTATGTGCCACAAATTACCAATAATTTACTCTCTATTAAAAAATTTACTACAGCCATTAACACTTTCTTTGAGTTTCATACCTCTTGTTTTTTTGTGAATGATTGAGCAACGGGAAAAATTCTATTGCACAAGCCGAATGAGAATGGGCTTTATCCCTTTTTTGTTTCCAATAAAACTTCTCCTCCATTTGCTCTTGTTGGAGAATGAGCCTCGCTTCCTCAATGGCATTCTCGGATAGGTCATCCAGCCTTCAAAATTGTTCGTCATGTCTTATTGTAATTTTCTCTCCCAGTCGTCTTGTCTAAGTCTAGTCTGTCATTTCCTGCATGTCTAAGTTCTAAAAATCATCAATTATCATTTTTTGAATCATGTAATCATTCCTCAGTACCACTTGAATTAATTTATAGTAATGTTTGGGGCCCGTCTCCTATTATTTCTCATAATGGTTTCCGATATTATGTTACCTTTCTAGACTTGTACAATCGATACACATGGTTCTATCCCATAACTTGCAAAAGTGATGTTATACCATTTTTCACAAATTTCAGCCCCATGCAGAACAACAATTTAATTGTAAAATTAAAGTTGTTCAGTCTGATTGGGTGGTGAATTTTGCTCACTATCCTCGTTACTGGCCTCTCTTGGCATTTCTCATCGCGAATCTTGCCCTCACACTCATTAACAGAACGATGCTATTGAACGTAATCATCGTCACATTGTTGAGACTGGTTTGAATCTCAAAAATTATAGTCATGTTTCTCTTCAATACTGGGATGATGCGTTTGATACTGCTTGTTAGTTAATCAATCGAATGCCATCACCCGTCTCTCACAACAAATCTCCTTTCAATCGTCTCTTCCACAGTGGTCCCGATTATTCCTTCCTCCATGTCTCTGGTTGTGCTTGTTGGCCCCACCTATGACTTTATAATCGCCACAAATTACAACCTCGCTCTACTCGTTGTGTCTTCCTTGGGTATAGCCACAATCATAAAGGCTATAAATGTCTCAATCACTTTACTGGCAAAATAATTATTTCCAGAGATGTCATCTTTGAGGAGTCCATATTCCCATTACTTCTGTCACCCTCATCTCCTCCAACCCAACAAGAATCTCCCTTGGCACCGTTTGTAATACCCATTCTACGGCCCAACGCTTACTCATCTCGTGCAGCAAGACAACCCATGTTCACGCCAAGCCCTTCACATCACTCTCGTCCCAGAACCCAAACCCATCAAGCCCATACAGTTCCTTCTTCCTCCCTTTTTCTCCCCTAAACCCTCTCCCTCATTACCATCGACAACTTTCCCAATCCCGAACCCACCAAAACCCCCTATAATCAACCAACCTCATATATTCTGCCATCACACCATCCCATGATCACTCGATTGAAGCACAACATCACAAAACCAAAAACCCACACCGATGGCACCATACCGATGGCACCATTAGATATCATTTACCTAAAGCTCTTCTTGTAGAAACAAAATCTACCATGGTTGAACCATCCTACTATACAACTGCAACCAAGCACCCTCAATGGCGAAATGTAGAGTTTGATGCTCTACTAAAAAATGGTACTTGGATTGTAGTATCCCCCACTACTGCTCGAAACATCATTGGTTCGAAATGGATATATCAGATAAAAAGAAAAGTAAATGGTGATGTGGAACACTACAAGGCACGTTTAGTAGCCAAGGGCTATCTTCAACAAGCCAGTGTTGATTTCTCCGACACCTACAACCCAGTGATCAAACCCACAACGGTAAGAACAGTCTTGTCTATTGCTATTTCTTCAGGCTGGGAGATTAGACAAATTGATGTGTACAATGCCTTTTTACACGACACATTGTCAAAGGAGGTCTTCATGACCCAATCTCAGGGGTATGTTCACCCACAATTTTCACACCATGTCTGTAAATTGAAAAAGGCACCGTATGGCCTAAAACAAGCCCCAATGGCCTAGTTCTCACGCCTCAGCAATCATATTCTGGACTTAGGCTTCCATGGGTCACAATCGGATACTTCTCTGTTCATTCACACTTCATCCAAGTTCACAATGTATATCTAGGGGTGTAAATTTAAACCGGGAAACCGGAAAACCGGTCCGGACCGAACCGGACCGGTTGGTCCGGTTTTGAACCGGTCCGGTCCGGAACCGGTTCCTATTTTATGAAAACCGGCCGGTTCCGGTTCCGTAGTTTTTGGGACCGGACCGGACCGGTTGGAAAAAAAAAATATAAAAATTAATTTTATATATTATACAAAATATTTATATATATAATATATAATTATATGTTAAATTCTTATATATAATATATATAATTATATATCATATATGAAAAAATTTCATATTATAATTTATAAATAATAACATAAAATGTTAATCTTAAATATGAACATTTGTAATTTATTTGATCATATGTTATTAATATAATTATATATAAGATAATGTTGTTATAATTTATAAAATAAAAGTTTAATCTTAAAGATGAAAATTTAATTGATCATATGCTTTAAGCATAATATATATATTAAATTATTAATAACATTTTATTAATATATATAATAAGAAGTAACACTTTATTAGATATTTTTTACATTTAAAAAAAACCAGAAAACCGGACCGGACCGGACCGGAAACCGGTAAAACCGGAGGTACCGGTTTAGGAGGGTAATCGGGGCGTAATCGGTTTTGAAAAATACAAAATCGGTACATACCGGTTCGGTCTTAAATTTTGTCCAAAACCGGACCGGACCGGACCGGTTACACCCCTATGTATATCCTTATTTATGTCGATGACATTTTGATCACATGCTCACACAAGCATGCCATTGATGAATTGTTAAATACTCTGCATTGTGACTTTGCAATCAAAGATTTAGGCAATCTGAATCTTTTCTTGGGTATTGAGGCTATTTGTTCTAACGGGTAACTTATTTTATTTCAACATCGGTATATTATGAATATACTTAAAAAGACAAAAATGCATGAGGCTAAACCCATTAGTACACCCATGGCTACGGCTACCTCCACCAATCTCAGTGCCTTTGACACTGAGGATTTTAGTGAACCCACACTATTTCGCAGCACGGTTGGAGCCTTACAATACAGTCACTCGGCCATACATAATATTCACAGTTAACAAGTTATCTCAGTTCATGCACACACCAAAACTAGCTCACTGGCAGTTAGCAAAATGTCTACTTCGGTATCTAAAACAAACAATCAGCTATGGCCTCTCATTTAACAAGTCAACAAACACTACTTGCAAGCCTTTTCAAATGTTAACTGGGCAGGTTCTCGTGATGATAGACGCTCAACAGGAGGTTTTTGTATGTTTTTCATGGGTCGAACCTTATCTCATGGAGTTGCAAAAAGCAAGCCGCAGTTGCTTGTTCAGGCACTGAAGTGGAATATAAAGCACTTGCCAATACATCCGCTGAACTTCAATGGCTTCAATCACTGCTACAGGAACTTGGCTTTAGAGCCTCAGCCCCTCCTATCTTATGGTGTGGCAACATAAGAGCCACATATTTATCGTTAAATCCAGTCTTTCATGCTCGTACAAAGCATGTAAAAATTGATTTTCACTTTATGCGAGATATGGTAGCCAAGAAACTTATTGAAGTTAAGTTTTTATCCTCCAAAGATCAACTAGCAAATATCTTTACAAAGCCCCTGTCTTCATTCAGGTTTACGACACTTTGTTCCAAGCTCAATGTAGTTTTCACTTTATTGGACTTGCGGGGCCGTGTTAAGGATAAGGATGCTGTAGAAGCCATAAGACTCTAGAAGTTCAATATTAGTAGACTTTGTTATCAAGTTAGAATGGTTCTGTTATTAGTTCTTTCTCAACCATCTACTACTACTACGATTGTATTAAACAACTTCTCTATTAATAAGATAGTCAACACAGTGGTTGATATTTTCCAAACAGTAGCTGATGAGAAGAATATTTTATACAAATATATGTATTTTATGTTTATATCTGATAAAATCATTACAATAATTCGGTTCCTAAGATAAACTTGTGACTGATCAGTCTCGCGGCTGAGAAAGGTTCAATCCAAATTGGAATTTTATTTATTTATTTAAAAAAAAAAAAATTAAATACTACGCGTACGTTGGTTCATATATAGTAAACGCATGCTCTTTCCTTCTGCTCATAAATTTACTAAAAAAAAAAAAAAAAAACGCGTGCACTTTCTAACACCTGTTTGATGTGTATAGTTCTAACATTAATTAAAAAGAAAAGGGAAAGAGAACAAATAAATAAATAAAAAAAGAGGAACTTTGTGTACAATATTTAAAATAAACCTATGCTTGGACTTTCGAGTTTGGAGCAACAGTTGGTACATTTAAATCATTATCTTGCCAGCCCAAAGAAAGAGAAGTACAATGCATACTTCATTTAATCTATTGCCGACTTGGAATTTTGGAACTGGTACTCCGCAGTTCCCTACACCCTTCTTTATTTAAACTTTGACAGTTAGCTTATAATAAAAGAAAAGATGGAAATTAATTAGAAATGTGACAGTTATATGTACACACATATATATATATATATATATATATATATAATGTGAGAAAATTATATATAATAGGAGCATGGACTTTTATCTCAGCAGCTTATTAATTATTGCATGTACTGAATAAGACATATATATATATATATATAATAAGTACTCTTGAATGAAATTAATAACTATTTTAAACCGATCGAATTCTCACATTTTTTTTTTCTCGAAAAACTCATGATTTGCTCAAATAATGTATATTATTTCCCTAATAATGTTGTTTATGATCTAGACTACGGATTAAGACTTTATGTTTTTATTTTAATTGGTTGTTAGGCTTTCAGGGCCCACAAACTTGATCGACGACTTTAGATAATTAATTAATTAAGAAACTATGTTTATTGTTTGGAGATCGATATGTGTACACCTAGCTCTTGAACTTGTCTTTACGTACACCTCATGTACCTGTGTTACTATTTTATTGTTTTTTATGCATTTTAAATCAATCATGTAGACCACATATAGACGATCGATGTAGAACATGTACCTTTCATTTTCTTTTTGGAATGTGTGTGTACGTGTATATATATAATATATATAATATATACATACATATATATATATATATATATATATTTTCTTCTTTTAGTTAAGAGAAGCGTTAAATTCATAAATAAATTTTATAAAAGTATAATTAATTACATACAACTCGATGAAACTTTATGTGATAGGTTAGATTTACTTTTTAATAATAGTAAATTTACAATCTAATATATCATATCAGATTATAACATTAATTTATGAATTTATTTTTATAAAAAAAATCTGAATCTAAAACATTTATCTTTATTTAAAGATATACGGGCCTCGATGATTATATGTGTGCAAGTAATCTATTACTATGTATAAAAACAGAGTTATATAATTTCGACGTGGCATTCTACCCATTAAATTTGAAGGGTTATATTTATGAAATGGTAAACCTTTTGAAAATAATATTTCATTATGAACTACTGTAGCTTTTAAGTTTAATTTATTTTCTTACATAAAGATATAAACCGATTCAAGACTCCACCCAAAAGTACTAATTAAACATTTATATTATTTTGTATTTTAAGGGGAGTCATATGATTCCAATGTGGCATTCTACCCATAAAAGTAGGCATTCTAATCATTACACTTGAAATGTTATGTTTATGGAGGGGTAATCCTTTTAAAAGTAATGTTTCATTATGAACTGTTGTAATTTTTAAGTTTCATTTCTTTTATTACATATAAAGATATAAACCGATTCAAGTTTCCATCCAAAGACATTATTTCAACCTTTATATTGTTTCGTCAAATAAATAGCTCTATAAATCGTTTCGAATTTTTCTACTATAAAATCTGATCTCTCTCTAAATCTCTCTTTATCATACACAACAATCCGTGCATTACGCGAGTTATAGGCTCGTGATCTTTAACACTGTAGTTTGATAAAAACAGGGTCGAGGAGCTGTCTTTTAGGTTTTGTTTTCTAATTTATTAATGCTGAAAATTAGTGATCATGATGTTCCAAAGCTGGCGAGAGAAACCCTATCCTTCTTAATGCAAGACAATACATGATAATAATGCAAGACGGAAAAGCATGCAGTAGTGCATGATATATATATGCATTAAGCAAAGTTTTTAATTGATGGAGAGGAATAAAATCAGATTTCTGAGGTTTTGTTCTTCTTTCTGCTTTGAATCTCTGGATTTTATTCCATTAATTCTCTTATGCATTTATTAAAACTGCAAGCTTTGGGAATATTTAGGGTTTCGTTTCATTATATAAATATATATACACATATAGCTGGGCGGTGCAATTTTCAAACGAAGACCTTATCTAAGAAAAGTAATACTACATACAGTCGTGGAATGTACAAGCGTCGTGTAGTCGCTTAGAAAAGAGTGGGGTCTACTATTAAAAAATTAATTTCTTTTCATGTAGATCTCATATTTATTCACTTTTTTCAAAGCGACTGCACGACGGTTGCACACTGACGACTGCAAGTATCATTTATATATATATATATATATATATATATCTGACGTATAACGTGTGAATCAAAGCGCGAGAATCGGCAGAATCTTAGGGGGCAGGGGACAAAAAAGAACAGTATGTAATGTGTATGTATGTGTGTTTCATGGCTTCGTATATACGTTCAGGTCATTATGTAATGCAGGCTGCATTAATCTACCTATCTCTGTCCCCATTTTTTACAGCTTCCTGGATCTAATATTGGATTAATAAGCCATATTTATTTTTAATAAACGATCGATCGATGTGGTGTGAGATGTAAGGCCCGAAGTCCCGAGCATCTTTCTCTTTGCATATATATTCGATTGTCAATTGAGTAGTACTGGGACTGCATGGGAGTTATATATAATATCATTGTCTACAATATTGCTTATTGTTTCATATTAATTTTTTCACGTGAGAGCTGAAAGATCGATCATCATGTAGTACTTAATTTCATCATTCCACATACATTTTTCATGCATCACTTAGGGTATAATATCCTCTTGAGTATTAAGCTCATGAACTTTAACTGTATATGTTTATAATATTTAACTGTATTAATTAGCTACCCTTCTTTTTTTTATCCTAAAATGCTTATAATTATTAGAAAAGTATAATATTTCATATGGTAATGATACACTTACATCTCATTTACTACTGCTTTACGACCTTTTTTTTATCTTTTTGCTCTTTGAATTTGGTCTAAAAATCTCAAAACATGACTTTCTTGCATAATCCAGCAGAAAATAAATTTAACCAACCAACATAATCATGTAATTTAATTAAAAATAAATTCAAATTTATAAAAATTTACCTTCTTTTGCTCTTTGAATCAATTTTTATAAAATTAAATTTATTTTTAATTAAATTATATGATTACGCACGTGATTGAATTTATTTTCTTTTAGATTATGTAAGAAGGTTACGCATGTTTTGAGAATTTTAATCAAGATTTAAATAGCAAAACCAAAAAAAAAAAAAACAGTAAATGATAGAGGTTAAGGTATCATTACCCTATTTTATATACTACAAGAAAAATGAGCTTTTATGACTAATTTATTATATCAATTAGCTGATTACAAATAAGTAATTTTTTTATATTATATCTCCTCATGCCTAGCTAGCTAATCATAGTATAGCTTTGGCTAGCTACTATAAAAGGGAATGTCACCTCTACTCTCTGGTCCTCGTTTTTAATTCATTCGTAAGTCAACACCATTCTGGTCCAAAAAAACGTATAATTAGTAAGAAACAAAAGAAAAACTTGAGAGCAAATGATAGGCCAGGGTATGTTCTAACACGATCGTCAATTACTCAAGATCACATGCATTAATGTTATGCTGTACTATTCAATAACTTATATATTATCCTTATAACATTAATTTATTATTATCTAAGCAAAGTTATTAGACAACATTAAATACGTAATAATTATTATAGGGTTCACTTCATATATATAGATATATAAATATATATGATCTGTTCATCTTTCACATTTTAGATCAACAAGAACTAATTAAGGATCACCAGCCCAGGTCATGCCCTGAATCCTGATGAAAACCTAGATTATTGTAGATCGTATTATTACAGGTGTGTATATATGAATAACTCAGTTCAAGTACTGCTTAATTATAAAGATGACTGCATATATGCGACTTGGGCCGAAGGAAAACTGCAGTTAGCTAGCTAGGCTCAATCCATTGAGGAGACAAGGAACGAGCTATGCGGTGACCTTGTCTGGCTTTCAGTCGTACTTCTATAGAATATATATTTGTCATACTGATTCCCACGATATAGGCCGTCCATTTGCTGCGTTTTGTTTAATATGCCAACCAAATTCCCTCTGTAATTATTCTATTCAAGAAAACTACTTCCACGTTCTGATCACCATATCAAATGCTCGAGTCTTTGCTTCACGCAGGCTATGGCTATTAATTACTCTCATGAGTCATGTCACCTTACTAAATGCCCGTTTAGGGACCCATTAAACTAGTTAGTCGCCTCTCAATGCTTGCTTTTTGACCCTTTTTCTGTTATTCTATGGCAGTTTTAGCAAGCCATAACCGTGTTTAAAAGGCCATTAAAGCTCTGAAATATTTAATTGCAGCCATTGCATGAACTTGGGCCTCTTCTGAGTTGTCCTTGGCCTGGTATCGGTCCCACCGAAGACTCCCAAGATTAGTTATACATGGAATTAGAGCCTACCCATGAACAATGATTATTAATTAAATATTCGCTATGAAAATGAAATTATCATTCCCTACTATCATGTTATATGGGGGGGTCGGGTATAAATATTGTCTCCAGGATCTTCGCTGTTCCAAACACATTTGAGCTTCTAGCACTAGAACTAAACAAACAGAAGAATACGCGATTCTTTCTCCACAGGTTCCCAGGTGTTGGGAAAAACATGGAGCCTATTGGAGCCTTTCCTGATGGAGAATCTTGGGATTCCCTTAGCAAGATGTTCTCCACTGATCAAGAGCTTGATTTCACACCACAATTTCTTGGTCAGTATTGCTCATTTCTGCTCGAGCATGATGAGGATTTGAACGCTCGAGCCCCGTCATCTTTTTGCCCCACTTCTGAGTCTAACACGAGCATGACCGGATCAGTTAGTGATAGTTTACATTATACTCTTGAGAGTCTTAACCCCAATTTGCACTTTTTTTCTCAAGAAAGTAGTAATGGTACTAAAAGTTGTAGCAGCAGCAATATCTTTATTGCCACTGATTCTAGCCATGAGAACTACTTTAGTACTGATGCTAACCATTTTCCGGTAGCAAACGATATGTTCTTTAATATTTGTATGATGGATGAGAAAAATATGGGCTCTTTTGAGCCTGTGTTTCCTGGTGCTGGAATGGGCGAGACGGTCGGTATCAATGATTATGAAGATATTAGCCTTGACGGAACGGATAAATTAGATGATGGCAGTCCAGCAGAAGTTGCTATTTCTGGTAAGGAGTTGCTGCCCAAAAGGAAGTTTGTTACGCAAGAATCTCACAGAAAGGCTGAAGAAAAAACTGACTCCCAGTCATCTTATCAGAATGCAAGGAAGAAAGTACCTCGGGTTTCAAGAGATGTAAGTACCTGAAAACGAGATTAAGTCATGATGCTGTATTCCAGTACTAGTACTGGAGGGGATTTCTCTTGAACATATAGTTTATTTCTGGTTTCTAATTGCGCGCAGGTGCAAAAGAGTAAGAAGAATGAACAGTCAAAGAAGAAGCAGAAGCTCTCAAATAGTTCTCATGAAGAAGAGAGTAATGCTGGACGTGATGGACAGAGCTCTACTAGTTACAACTCAGAAGATGATGCTTCCCAGGAGACTAATGCAGGAGCAACCTCAGACTCCAAAGCCTCTGCACCTCTCAACTTGAGTGGCGGGAAGACGAGAGCCAGTAGAGGGTCTGCAACAGATCCACAAAGCCTCTACGCAAGGGTAAAAAAACTTCTGAAGCCACAGCTAGTTTCTGAATGTAATGCATATATATGTTGTCGTTTAAACCAAGTTTTTATTGATTTATCTTCTATTAACTATTGCAGAAAAGAAGGGAAAGGATAAATGAGCGATTGAGAGTCTTACAGAATCTGGTCCCCAATGGAACGAAGGTGAGTACGTAATAATCTTTCATATACGTATCTGATCTATAAGATCCGAATTAAGGTTGTCGAATTAAACACTAAATTCATATCTATGGATGGATGGGATTTAATTGACAGGTTGATATCAGCACAATGCTCGAAGAGGCAGTCAATTATGTTAAGTTTTTGCAGCTCCAAATCAAGGTAATTAATTATAAGAGCAAACGTTAATGCTTAGGATATTGTTAACTTTTCCACACAAAAAAGAAAAAAGAAAATAAATTCAATTTCTTATTACTCAAAACATATTGACCATTAACATGAGCTTTAATTTCCTGACTGTCTAATTTGTAGCTTTTAAGCTCCGATGATCTGTGGATGTTTGCTCCCATCGCTTACAATGGAATGGATATTGGTCTCAATTACCAGAAGATTTCTCAGGCCACCTGATGACCTATATATGCCTTTAATTAATTAAGGATATATAATGCTTTTGTGTATCATTTATGTTCTAATATTATATATATATATATATATATATATATATATAGTCATATCATAACAAATTAGAAGATCAAAGAATATATATATATATATATATATAAGTACTCCATCTAATTCGATATATAATCACGAGGAGAATATTCCTCATTTTGTAAGATTTATATATATAATGTCTTATAAGCCTGTAATTTCTTGATCTGTTTTAGCAAATGAAACACTAAATTGAAGCAGATGGCGGCCAGTCCTCTCCAAAACTCATATGATTTGAATTGCATGTGGTTAAGAACTTGATACCGATCGACACCCTCGATGATCTCTTAAAGCCTGACTCGATCGGATTCATGATGTACATGATTATAAAGATATGATCAATTAATACAATAGCTACCAATAAATAAATATGTTGACTACTGTTTTCGATCCATTCCATGCATGGGGATCTAATATATATTCTCTAATATTACATATATAGTAAAGTAGTACTACTCGTCGATGATGATAAAGATTGAAAAACATTTGTCAACGGCGCGCGCATAGAGTTAATTTAGTTGTGGCTATATATGGATTTGACAACAGGCCACCCCATGACAGCTAGCCCAGGCGGCCAGCTCCCTGATCTTCGAAACCCCTCCATCCATGCACTCAATTACTTCTCAGGCAAATTGTATATGAATTAATTAATTAATTGATCAATTATAAATACATTAATAGCTATAGCATTCATTCCTGTAAATACATTGGGAATTTCCATCATGACTTGCTAGTTATAATATCCTTAAATCTCATAAAGACCCAAATTAGTAATAAATACATTAATTGTCAACTACATTTCATTGAAGATCAGGCCAATCTATTTTTTTATTTTTTATTTATAAAAACCATTCTACTTCTCCATTCATTTGTACCAAAAATTTACAAACAATCCATATCACTCCATACACTCCATTTCACACGTTACATTCCATTTCTGATTTCCCTCACTGCATTCCATTTCCTTCGATCAGTACAATAGCATTAATCTCATCCGATCCCTCTTCTATCCATATATGCTCCCCATCCATTCGTAGAGCCATATGTGCTAATGCATGTGCTGCTCCATTTCCTTCACGATAGATATTGAAATCAGCTTGTCAATACATCTGTTCTTGATCAGTATATGATCTGTTTTAAATCTGCCCATAGTTGCCCTGTCCATGTCCAATCAGTCTTGCATTCTTTAATTGCTTGTATCACATTCTTTGCATCTACTTCAAATATTACATCTTTAATCTCTAGATCAGTACATATTTCCATTGCTTTCCACATGAAATCATAGATTTCTGCTAGAAAAGACTGGCCAATAAAGGAAAGACATGTGCATGAAGAAAATAGAATCTGACCCACACTATTTCTAGCAATTACACCAATCCCCAATTTTAATTTTTCTCTTTGCTCTATCCATACGTGTATCAAAGTTGACTTTCGTGTACCCATCTACAGGAGGTTTCCATCTCTCTATTTATTCCCCCATGTTCCTGCTCCCTTTTATTCATTTGTTGAGCATCTAAAAAATCTTCAAGATTAGACAATGCAACTTGATCTACTACATAACTTGGACTCTCAAAACTGTTTTAAAATACGTACTTATTTCTTCTATGCCACTATCCTCTAAAAATTACTGCAATCTCTTCTAACTTCTCACCTGTCCTGCATCTTTTCTCACAGTTGTACAAAATCCATGTCACTGATACTCCAGTACTTCTGAACTAGGTTCTTCCTTTCTGCCCACACATCAATATTTGCAGTACAAGACCACAACACATGACTTATGGATTCAACATCCTTACAGCAGAATATCGTGCATATTTCATCTTCAGTAATTCTCTTCTTAAATAGCATTTGTTTTGTAGGCAGAATGTCTTGCAATGCTCTCCATAGAAACTGTTTTGTTGAGCCAGATACATTCAACTTCCACAAGCTCTGCCACATACCCTTCTGGTCCTGATAAGTTGATGACTCTCCCTTGTGTTGTTTTGTCCATATTAATTCCCAGGTGGTAAGCACTTCTGACAGAAAACTTGCAATCCTTGGTATATCCTTATAATAAATATATTTCATACAAATAAATCACCATAATTTCATGCAAATTATATAATTATTTGATTATAAAATAGATATACTCGTGAAATTATGATTAGTTTTTTTTTTTAAAGGACCAATTTGACGGTCCCAAAGGTGCCACGAAATGACCTCAATTACCGACTGTAACAGAATCTCGCCGAATATTCCACACCACACAAGGCACCGCTCACCGCTCACCTCTCAACCCCGCAGTTTTAAAAAACAAATAAATAAATTTGTTTCCTTCCCTTACTATAATTCACCGATTTCTCTCACCGATAGATTTTTGTTTGTGCACCCTACCCTTCCAATTTTTAATGGCTCATTCTTCCTTCCAATCACCGATTTCTATTCGGTTCAATTCGGTCGAGCTCATATTTTCAAAGCCCTCCCGTCCTCTGATTCTCAATCAACCTTGTAGCTCTTTCTGACGATAAGAGGAGGAGGAGCAATTACCGATGGGAAAGCGTATGCCTAATCTCTTTCTTTTTTCTTTTTTTTTTTGTCTTTTTCCCGTTTAAACATTCCACTTCTGGTATATTTAGTTGGTATTTAGTTTGCTTAAATTCTCGCTTGAACAATGTGAGATATGCAGTATTTCAATATTGGTTGTTGATGTTATTGCAAATCTCAGGCAATTCTCAGCGTAAAAATGCTGCGATTTTGGAGAGCGATGATGATAGTAGTAGCGTGAGTTCGTCGGATCAAATGTCCGTATGGGGCACTGAAGAAGTCCAATTACATAAAGATAGTTTACTGGAACAAGCTTTAGATGCTCTATATGAAAAGAGGTGTATTTGCGTTTCGGTTGAATTTCTTTTTGTTAATGAGTGGGATATATTTGTTTGAAGTATCTAAACTTAGATATTGGGAGACTTGTTTCTCGTTAAGTTTGCAACTTTATGAGGAAATTATATCGGTTTCTTTAAACTTTTTTCGTTTTTCGCTGGTTATATTTTTGGGACCATGAATTATGCTAAATATAGTTTTTTTTCCTTATTTTGTTGTTATTGGCAAAGGGGTTCCACAAGAGAGAGAGCTCTGGCATCAATTATTGATGCTTTTAATAACAGCTTGCAGCACGGGTTTCTGGAAAAGAAGTACGAGCCTTTTTCTCTCTCTTTTAGTTTTGCTTCTTTGTTGTCCCTTTTTAGGGTGGTTAGGGCATGATGAACTAGAAACACAGGGAGGGGAGCTTCTTCTTCTTCTTTTTTTGTGCCTGGTGGAGGGCGGGGTTCAGTAATAAGGCTGTCTGATTATTATAGCAAAGGGTTCACTGTTTGCTTTGTTAAGTTTTATGCCATTATTAATTACAACCACCTTGTACTGAGATTCATTTAGTTGATTTATCATACTACAACCATGCAACTATCTTAAAGAAACTCTGGTGTCACCCGTGTGCCATATTTGCAAGAAATCTTTTGTTATTTGAGAGATATAAGTGAAGTTTCATATTGTACGTCCATTTCCTTTTTTATTGTCTCTATTTAGTGCTCCACATATGTATATATTCAGACATTCAAGAAATCTATTCTTATGTGTATTTTGTGGATTCTCTCAATCTCATGTTGTTCTTCAGATTTGCTACCTTACTGCATCAGTGTTTGAATTCCATTAAACGTGGGTCATCTAAAGAGATATCTTTAGCTTCCCATGCCATTGGTCAGTCGCGTAATCTTTTGTGTTGACTTGATTGCATTTTCTCCCAAATCGAATTACAATTTCAATATTATAATAAATGTTTGTAGGATTGTTGGCCTTGACTGTTGGCTCTGGGGATGATGCACACGAAATTTTAGAAGATTCCATCACTCCTTTTTCACGGGCTCTTAAATCTCGGTCAGATTCATCAAAGATATCCTCGGTATGGGATGTTTTCAAAATTTTATTGAGTTTATGTTCTTTTACAATCGATAAAAAAAATGTCCGGTTACACCTGGATTGTCAGTAGGATATTGATACTCCGCCTGTTGTTTTCTGCATTCCATGGATTGTAATTGTAGTTGCTGGAGTGCTTGGCCATAATCACTTTTGTTGGTGAAAATGGCACTGAGGAAACAGAAAGGTCAATGCAGATAATGTGGCAAGTGGTTAATCCGAAATTGAGTTCAAATGTACGTATTTGTGCTCAATGTATTTAGTTTTGAGGATGTCTGATCGTGCCAATATTGACTTGGCATGCTTTTTTTAATACCAATGATTTGAGCATTTTTTTTTTAATAGTTAATAAGAATTTTATTACCAAGAATAGGCACAATCCAAGTACACAGGATGTATACAAAGGAAATACCTACTACACTCTAGAAAGCAGGAAACTAAGACAGAAACAGATTCAGTACATTATCATCATTCCTTACAAAGATCTTAGCCCACAAAACTCAAAGTAGAAAAGAAAAAATTTCGAAGATCTTCAAAAGAACGCTGTGTCTTCAAAACATCTCTCATTCCTTTCCAGCCATAAACACCACATTGAACACAAAGGAATCATTCTATCTGGCAGCAACACATTTCCTTGCCTCAAAACCACGCCAGCAAGCAAGAAGATCCACAACTTCCTTAGGCATCACCTAATATAAATCTGTCCAACCAATAACCTCATTCCACAAAGACTTTGCCACCTCACAATGTTATTGCCACCTCACAATGTTAAAAAAAATGATTTACAGATTCACCATCCATCTTGCACATGACACACCAATCAACTATACACAAACCATCTCCCATTCCTTTCCAGCCATAAACACCACATTGAACACAAAGGAATCATTCTATCTGGCAGCAACACATTTCCTTGCCTCAAAACCACGCCAGCAAGCAAGAAGATCCACAACTTCCATAGGCATCACCTAATATAAATCTGTCCAACCAATAACCTCATTCCACAAAGACTTTGCCACCTCACAATGTTATTGCCACCTCACAATGTTATTGCCACCTCACAATGTTAAAAAAGATGATTTACAGATTCACCATCCATCTTGCACATGACACACCAATCAACTATACACAAACCACGTTTTCTAAGGTTATCCGTGGTCAATACTTTCCCTAGAACAACCACTCAATTGAAGAGCGCCACCTTAGTAGGTACCTTCACCCTCCAAATGCTTTTCCAGGGGAATACATAGCCAGAATGACAATTAAGCACCTTATAAAAAGAATTTATTGAAAACCTGAAATTTCCAGCACGATCCCACAATAACCTATCCTCTCTTCTTTGCGTCACTTTTGAATTATAAATTCTTCCGAACAAATCCGAAACAACATTCACTTCCCAGTCATTTGCATCTCTAATAAAGTCAACATTCCATAGAATATTATTATCCATACATTGAAGATAATCTGCCACGGCAACAGTTTGATCCCTTGCAATCCTGTAAAGAGATGGAAAATCCCATTTAAGAGCTGATTCCCCACACCAAATGTCATGCCAAAAGAGAATTCTCTTCCCTTCCCTCACCTTAAATTTAATATGTTTAGAAAACTCCCCAACATTTCCTAATAAACTTCCATAAACTCATCCCATACGCTTCTGTAACTTCATTAGACCTATCCCCCCACCCACTCCCATATTTAACAGCTACAACATTCTTCCATAAAGCATCTCTCTCTTCATGATATCTCCAAAGCCATTTTCCAAGGATTGCTTTATTAAACAACCTCAAATTTCTCACCCCTTATCCTTCACAAGAAACTGGTTGACAAACCTTGTTCCAACTAACCGAATGAAACTTATTTTCCTCTCCTATTCCCCTCCCCATAAGAAATTACGATAAACCAGTTAGTCTAGTTGGATTCTAAGGGCTTGATTACTTGAAACATGTTTTTTTTTTTTAATCAAAACTTGAAACAAAGAATTTATTCATTTTTATCATTTATTTTGTTGTTCTGGATCTTGGTTTTTTTATATGAATTAACTCTGTTTCATATTTTAGGTTGTTGTGTTTAAACCCTCGGCAGCAGTCATATCTGCAGTGGTGTCTGCTTGGTCCTTTCTTTTGACCACCATGGATGGATTTAGTCTAAATACCATGCATTGGCAAGAGTGAGTTGTTGATTCCAGCCCAACACACTATTTTTCTTTGCCCTCCTTTTCTTTTAGCTGATAGCTAGGGGTGAATTCGGTCTGGTCCGGTCGGTCCATAGGGGGTTTTTGGGACCGAACCGAACCCCTTCGGTCTAGGATTTTCCTACCTTGGATTGGACCGAACTCCCATATGGATCAGAACCATCCGGTCCAGTCGGTCCAACCCAATACCAAATGGTGATTTATCTAATAACTTAGGTATTTTACAAAAACATTATCTAATAACTTTAATTAGATGTAGATATTAGTAATTAGTTAATGATGATAGGTTAGTTAATTGATATAATACATTAGTTAATTGATAGCATATTAGTAATTGCTTATTTAACATTTTATATTGTCAATGGTAATAGGTTAGATGAAAATTACATAATTAAGTATACAATTGTTATATAAAATAATATATATAAAAAAATATTTTAAAATATATATATTATATTCGGTTGGTCTGATCCGGTCCTGGGCGGAAAAACCCCACCCCGGGACAGGACCGAGAACCGAAAATTTTGTAAAGGGAAGACCAAAACTGACCGGTCTTCCCATCGGTCCGGTCTGGACCGACCGGAACCATTCGGTCCGATTGGTTTTTCCGGTCCGGACCGAAATCCTTACAGGCCTACTGATAGGAATTCTTTCTGCCTGGAAACTTATTACGAGCACTACAAGCCCACTGTACCACCTACACCATCTGATGCTTGGTGCTTTACAAGGGCACCTAACTATGCACTAAACTTGAGGGAGATGGCATCTGCATGGTCTATATGCTATTTTGCCCACAAAACCCAAAAACTTTTGGTTGCCCAGAATATAATTAAGGAATTATTTACATCTTTAGGTAATGGTGCAGGTCAATATCGTATTTATCAAGTCTGTTGGACAAGGATGATCGGTCTGTACGCATTGCTACTGGTGAAGCTCTTGCTCTAATTTTTGAGATAGGAAGTGTGGAGAAGTTTTGTGGTGAAGCTAAAGGTTCAAGTGATGGCTTGACTCAAGATGGAATCAAACCTCGGGAAGAGTTTACACATATACAAGGATTAAAGGGGAAAATCATAAATCAAGTTAGAAACCTTTCTGCTGAGGCAGGTGGTAGAGGTTCTGCTAAGAAAGATCTTAACAGCCAGCGGAAGTTGTTTCGGGATATTTTGGATTTTTTTGAGGTACTTACAAACATTGATGCCTTATTGCAGTTGGGACTTGGGAACTAACTATGTTATTACTTATTATATCAGAATGGTTATTGTCCTGAGATAACAGTGAAGATTGGTGGAGAATCATTACAGACATCATCATGGTCTGAACTGATACAGGTTTTCTACTACCTGCCACTTATCCTGTATTACTGGTTTTGTGAATGTCGCCAACTTTTGAGTGTTTGTCTAATTTCAATTATAACAGTTGAATTTTTTGAAGCGTTTTCTTGGGGGAGGCTTCGTTAAGCATATGCAGGTTGGTATCCTGGATATTCTATCTTGTTTGATTTCCTTTTTCTGGCTGAGTGATCATGGAAAAAATACAGGAAAATGAGTTCCTTCACGATGTATTTGGGTTCACTCCAAAGAAGTATTTTCTAGATGATGAACATCATATATCTAGCGCAGAAAAGGTTGGTTCCATTGGTGTTGGTTTCTTATAGTTGCGCATATCCCATTGCTTTGGCCTATATCTGAAATTACAGCACTGCTACGGGCAGGAGAGTTGGCGCAGGAAGTTGTGCACGCCTACCACATCCACAATGAAACGCACCGTATCATTTTATGCGTGCGCAACTTCCTGCACCAACTCACCTGCATTTATCATTTTCCCTGAAATAATAAGCATCGTTTTGAATTTGTTAGTTCACATATTATGTGGTTCATTTTATTTTTTCATGCCTCTACAGAGGATGTATAGGTCACCGAATTCAGTTCTCAACAAGGCTAGGACCCAGCTGCTTAACAAGCAGCGAATATTATCTGAGGTGGTTTTTTCCTTTATGAAAAATACGTAAATGCTTCCTTACACACCTGCAACTAGTATTCTGAGAACTTTGTTTGGTTGGGTTTTGTGGTACACATTATATTTTTTATCTCATCTTAAGATAGGATGTGTTGATGTACTTGATTTTCACCATCATATTCAGCCTTTAAAACATGGTTAGGATTTGGGGGGGGGGGGGGGGGCTAATGTTTAAGGTATGGATATCTATATATTAAAAAAAAATGCTCTCAACCTGTTCGCATATGATTAATCAAGTACAACCTACCGCATTCAGAGAGCACATCCTTATTTTATTTTTTTAGAATTGGATGATGACAAAATCTGTGTTTGAGCATATGATGAATCTGTGTATGTCAAATTAGCCCGCGTGCATGGCGAACCTGAAACGAGCTGTTCAATTTCCATGGAAAGGATTTATTATATTTAAGATTTACCTTCACATTTGTTATATTGTTTAAGATTGCAAGCCCGGTTTATGATGGTAAGTTGTATATACAGCATGCTCACACTGCAACCGAATATGCTCATAATTTATGATCTTAATGCCTTGTTCAATAATCTCATTTTATGGCGTACTTACAGGGTAGAAATCTTGGCCACTTTGCAGTCAACGTGGGTGATGAAGAGGTTTAAAAGGTAAAGATGTTACAACACTTATTTTATTACTTGATTTAATCCTAAATCACATGCATGCTACATCCCAACAGAAATTTGTGTACGCGGTGGATCTAAATACATCAGATTTGTATACTGTAAGCTTGTACAATAGTTTTCGAACATTATTCTTTTGAGGCACTAATTGAGATCTCATACATAAAGCAAAATGTTATTTGGGTAATATTTCTCTCCCTCGCCTTCGTATATGGCCGGTTCTTCGGTGGTTTGAGCTGGTTGAATATATTACGCCTGATTTGAATGGCAAAATCTCACATCTCATCTCATTTTAATATTTAAATAATAAAAATATAAATTTTTTTCAATTTTAAAGTTTCAATTTTTTTTATCTAATCATTACAATTTTTTCAATATTTTAAACAAAACACACAAAATAATTTAAATTTTTTAAATTTTAAAACAAAAATTATATTTAGATAATATTTTAATTTTATTATTTTTTTAATTAAATTTTTCTCTTCTTTTTAAAATTTTTATAAAAAATCTCAATTTAAATTAGAGAAATGATACTTGCAGTCGTGAGTGCGTAAGCGTTGTGCAATTGTTTTGAATAAAGTGAATAAATACGAAATTCACGTGAAAAAACTTAATTTTTTAATAATAGATCCTATTCTTTTTCAAAGCGAATGTACGGTGCTTGCACATTTCACGATTGTATGTAGTATTATTTTCTTTTTCTTTTTTAAAGAGATTGCACGAACGTTTGTGTACTTTACGACTGTATAATTTCTCTTGAAGTTAATTGGTATACAAATAATGTGAAATTTTGTTTCCAATATCTGGACTATTAATTATTTTACATAAATGCTTCCGAGAAATAATAGATCCCTATCGCTATACAAACAATATTTCTCTATGCATCAAATTATCAGTACGTAAGTAAAAAAATAATAAAATACAATTTTTAATTATTTGATGTCAAAACAGAAACGATGTAAGTACCGAAAAAAAAACATTTCTCAAAATTAAAAATTAGGTCTAGCCGATTATTGTACGTAACTGCACCTTTCATTCATTTTATAAGGTTCGTGTAGGCCATGCATTATTGTGACAGAATAATAGGGCATGGGGAGTAGCTGGGATTTTTCATTCTTCACTTTAAATATTCAAGAAGTCCTTGTGCCAGTCGTTATAACAGGTGCTTATTACGAACTACTCTTTTTATGGTATCAAAACGCATTCAATTTAAGAGACCCATACGCTGGAATTGGACTAAAAAAGCACAGGCTTTTTTTTTTTAAGAAAAATTCTATATACAATCGTGAATTGATTAAATGTCACGTAATCGTTTTGAAAAAAGTGAAATCTACTATTAAAAAATTAATTTTTTTTCATGTGGCTCTCATGTTTTTATTACTTTTTTCAAAATGATTACGCGAGAGTTATATAATTAATATTTTTCTCTTTTTTTTCAAGGGTACCAGATCCTCCCTGTCAAGGGTAGGGGGATCCTGGGGCTGTTCTCGTGTGAGGCACACTGTCCGGTAGGTTTTGGGAGTGGCAAGTTTGAGCTAAGAGCAGTCAAACTCAAAGCATTGAGAATCCAAACCTAAAACCCACTACAACAGAATATGTCTTCTGTGACAGAGGAAACTGTCACAAAAAAATGACAAATCGTCACTAAACATATTTGGTGACGGTTTGAAATCGTCACCACGACCGTCACCTAGAGTTCGTCACAGAAAATATTTGGTGACGGTTTACTGTTCACCCGTCACAAAAAATATTTTTAGTGACGGTTGGAAGTGTTCCGTTCGGTACAACGTTTGAACGTTTCTTTTTTTGTGACGGTTGAGAACTGTCACAGAAAGTCACATTCGGACGTAAAATTAAACGTTCGGACGTTAACCCGACCGATTGGCGTTCGAATGAGAGAATTTGACGTTCGTTGATTATCGTTCGAACGTATCATATTTACGTTCAAATGTTAATGCGTCCGAACGTTAATTACAATAAACGTTCGAATATTTGTTCGAACGTAAACGTAAATGTTCAAACGTAACGCATTTAAAGTTCAGACGTTATTTTGAATGTAAACGAAGGAGCGTTCGAATGCAAGTTCTTTGTTCGAAAGTTAATCGCTTTATCGTTCGAACAGTTTGTTTGTTTTAGTGTGAGGACGTTCGAACGATCCAATTGTATTTACGTTCGAACGTTTGTTAGAATGTGAACCAACGTTCAAACGATTTTTATTTACATTAGAACGTACAGATCAAAAATACTAATTTCATAAAATTTAAAAACATAATATCAATTGTATCATATTACATACCATCAATTAACAAGAAACAATGTCTTATAAAAGCATAAAATTAGATATTAAAACTAGCCAGAAATACTGATAAAATTTATTTATTCTTTTTCCCTCGCCCACCGCAATTCTGTTGCAACGACATAACATGCTCCATTTGCACCATCATCTCTCGTTGCACTTGCTCTTGCACTTCACTGCGTATTCTTTCCTCCTGGTCTCTCTGTTGGTCCTGCAAACGTGTCTCTAAATGAGATTGTCGTTCTAAAAGAGACTCTAACTCTTGCTGTCTCGACCTCATATACTCATTCTCACGCCATGCAACTTCTAAATCTGCCGTAAGATTATTAATTTGTGAAGCCGATGAGGTTGAGGAGGATGAACATCTATGCTTGATAGATCGTCCCAAACCTCTTGCATACTAGACAGCGGCCTGAGCACTTGCGTGAATATGTCTATGTCACTCCTCAAAAACCGACTGCATCTCCATCATTTTTCCCTGCAATTTAAAAGGTAATGATCGTAAATAATTAGTAACGTATTAAAAGAAATAGAAATAAGAAATAAATTATTCAAATGTTATATAAATAATTTATTTAACAAAATTAACACTGCTTACATAATTATCTGCAGCGACAGGATCCATCCACTCACTATGCTCATTAGTGTGAGCAGTAGCATAGACATGAATGAGGAAAAAGTTTTCAGGATCATCACGTTTCTAACAAAGCGACATTAGCAATTTCAAAAAGATAATGTTAGTACTTAAATAAAAGAATATCAGGAAAATAAATGAATTCTATAATTTTTTTAATTACCATTTTTTCAGCAAGACGGTGGAATGACCTTGAACCGGCACGATGGTGGACAGTCAGAGCGGATCTATTCTGTACATTTGTAGAACTCAAGTGCTACAAAATATATTAATAATGTTAATTGTAATATGTATACATATAATATATAGAATGAATATGAATGTAAATAATTAAAAGATATAAATGTAAAATACCTGATAATCTAGAGATGCGAAAAGATCACAACACTTTCTCCAATCATCTAATTTCATCTGTTGAAAAGGAGACTGCGCAGCCTCTTCCAACGTCTCAAACTTCTTGAAGTGGTCATGACATCGTCCTTTGTGACGTTGGAATAGTGTAGCCATCAACTCATTCACGGTTCTCAAATCCTCGCTACGGTCAAAGTCGAGGTCGAATTCATCCTAACAAGGGAATAAAGACAAAAATATAATATATTAATCTAAGTGAAAAAAATGTACTGAAAAGTAAACTCACCAGCACACGACTTCGAATGTGCTCCTTAATATCATTCGGAACATCTCGCCATGAGCGCACATAAAATGGAGTATAAGCTCGAACTATTGTGCCAATATAGGAGGAAAGCGCTGCTGCACTATCATCCACTCCTCCAGTGGAATTATCAAGAATTGTGATCTTCAGTTTTCTGTGCCTTCTATTTTTTTCAAGAGAGATTCCACGTGTATAGCCACGACCGCGACGTGCAGATGCATCAACTACATGATAATAGATAGTATAATTATAATTATATAGTTTTTGAGACAAAAGTATTAACTATATATATAATTATCAACGACAATATTTCATTACTGGTAGGTGTCGACTGGCTGTTGTTCTCTTATGTGTTAGCTTGATCTTCAGGAACAGATTCCTCGAGTGGGGAGTCCTCAATGGATTCAGGATTTGGACTTGGCGGAGGCACATTTCTTCGTTGTCGTTTTGGCGATATTCTTGCAAATAATTAATTATATCAAAGAAAATTAATTATAAGAAATTATGAAAATTCAAGATATTTTATAGTCACCTATATGAATAAAATATTTAGTACTTTTATTCTTCATCTTCAGATGAATTTTTCATGCTTGTTTCAGAATCTCCATCAATAACATCTTCATCATCATCATGCACATCTTCTTCATCGTCCTTATCCACCTCCTGCCCGGATTCTGATTCGTCTTCATCTTTTGACTCGTCTTCTTCTTCTTCTTCTTCCTCCTCACTTACTTGAATTGAATGATCATTTAATACAGACGGGTCGAGATGGACGGGTGGGACATCATCTTTACACAAGGGGAGCAACTCGAGTGCACCGAGGTCTACAAACAAGTTAATACCATCTCCATCTTCCTGGTATGCCTCTACAATTGGAGTGTCATCTTCATCTCCACTATTCTCGTAATCTGCACTCGTTCCTGCTTCATATATATTTCGAGGAACAAATTTTTGTACGACTCGCTAAGTTATCTCTCCACTATCTTCATCAACACATTTCATTGGATCAATCAAGTAATAGACTTGGGTAGCTTGACAAGCCAATACGAATGGATCATCTTCGTACCATTTAGATGCAGTATTGACACTCGTAAAGTGATTATCCTTATGTATCGAAACCCGACCACCGCCTAGATCCCACCAATCATATTTAAAGACATATGTTACAGACCCACCTAGATATTTCAATCCGATAATATCACGTATGACACCATAATAGTCAATATCATATGTTCCATGACTCCCCTCGACCAACACACCACAGTTTTGAGTCTTTCTATTACGTTCATAATCCAAAGTATGGAATCTATAACCTCGAACCGTGCATGCAGTGTATCGAAGTGCTCTATTTGAGGGACCACGGGTCAATGCATACAATTCAGAAGAAATTGATCCGGGATCACGAGCACGTTGTGACCCTAAGTTTCGTGTCTTGTACACAATGAGGGAGAATGATCTTGAAGAAATGTTTAAATTTTAGTCTAATTACTTAACCGTCACAAACTATCCGACCTTGACAGCTCTCAAGGCCGAAGACACTATGACAGTCAAGCAATTAAATTGAAATTTCAACATTTCTTCAAATTCATTTCCCTCGTTGTGTACAAGATCATCATTCTTAAAGTATAATTTTAATTGTTATACTTAATTTCAAAGGTTATGCTATAATTTTAATTATTATAATTCGTAAAGAGTTCTTTTAATTGTTATACTTAATTTCAAATATTATTATCAATATTTAATTATTACTATTATTAAAGTTGAATTTTAATTATCATACTTAAATTTCAAAGGTTATAATATACTTTTAATTATTATAATTCTTAAAGAGTTACTTTTATTTGTTATTACTTAATTTCAAATATTATTATCAATATTTAATTATTACTATTCTTAAAGTTGAATTTTAATTATCATACTTAAATTTCAAAGGTTATAATATAATTTTAATTATTATAATTCTTAAAGAATTACTTTTATTTGTTATTACTTAATTTCAAATATTATTATCACATTTTAATTATTATTATTCTTTAAGTTGAATTTAAATTATCATACTTAAATTTCAAAGGTTATAATATAATTTTAATTATTATAATTCTTAAAGAGGTACTTTTATTTGTTATTACTTAATTTCAAATATTATTATCACATTATTTCAAATCCATATCACAACATATTCACAATAACTCACAAACTATTTACAAACTATACAAACAATAATCACAATATTTCAATTGTAAGCATAAAATAATATGTCACATGTATTAACATATTCCTAAACTTGAGTAAACAATAAACTTGTATTAACAAAGCCTAATGACAATATATTTCTAATAATGTTTCTTCAAAACGTCATTCACAAATAATAATCACAATATTTCAAATTCATATCACAACATATTTACAATAACTCACAAATTATTTACAAACTATACAAACAATAATCACAATATTTCAAGAGTAAGCATAAAATCACAATAACATATTGATAAAGTTTAGAAATATACCTAGCACTCACAATATCCTCTTACAAATCAAAATCTTCCAACTTTCCAAAACAACCAATCCTTCAAAAAAATACAACACTAACTTATTAGAAATATTATATAACAAAAACACAATACAAATATCATAAAATTCAAAAAAAGACAAGAAATCAAAATTTTTTCTTACCAAAACTCAACTTTCTCTCACTCTAAATCTTGTATTACTTAACTCACATCACTATCTAATTCAACTCTCTGTCACTGTAACCTCTCTCTCTCTCTCTCTCTCTCTCTGCAGGAGCCTCGGGCCGAAACAACTCTCAACTCTCTCTCTCTGTTGCGCACACGGGAGAAGAAGAAATGATCCGCTTCCTCCCGTGCGCGTACTGATTAAGTTCTAAAATTATTAGTTTAAACGTTCGAACGTTTAAGTTGTACGTCCGAACGTTACTATTTTTAGTTAACGTTCGTACGTAATGAAAAACAAAAATTATTCCCGCCCAGAACGTTCAGACATTTTCAATACACGTTCGAACGTATCCTTTTTATGATATAACATAAAATCTAGCGGGAAAGTTCTCGCACTTTCCTCATATATGTTCGAGCGTATCACAATTTTTCGTTCGAACATCTAACTTAAATGTCCGAACGTACATTTCATCAAAGTGTTACCATATTTGAGCGGGAAATTTCCCGCACTAATTTTCCTAACGTTCGGACGTTAACAAATTTGGCGTTCGGACATTCATAATTCTCTAGTGATTTTCATCAACTAACGTTCGAACGTATAGTATAAACATCCGAACGTCTGAATAATCACACATATACCTTAATCGAGCGGGAAATTTCCCGCCTCTTAGTTTAACGTTCAAACGTACGATTCCTAATATACTAACTTATAATAAAGATTATATACTATATTTTATATATCTATAACTATACACTACATTGTATAATATGATAGCTTAATATTTTAGATGAGAACATAATAATATAGTATATAAACTATACCATATATATAAACAATTAATATATATTAAATTGTTACTTATTAAATTCTTTATTATATACTAACTTATAATAAAGATTATATACTACATTTTATATATCTATAAATATATACTATATTGTGTATTATGATAGCATAATACTTTAGATGAGAACATAATAATATAGTATATAAACTATACCATATATATAAATCAATAATATATATTAAATTGTTACTTATTAAATTCTTTATTATATACTAACAAATAATAAAGATTATATACTACATTTTATACATCTATAACTATATATTACATTTTATAATATGATAGCATAATACTTTAGATGAGAACATAATAATATAATATATAAACTATACCATATATATAAATCAATAATATATATTAAATTGTTACTTATTAAATTCTTTATTATATACTAACTTATAATAAAGATTATATACTTCATTTTATATATCTATAACTATATACTATATTGTATAGTATGATAGCATAATACTTTAGATGAGAACATAATAATATAGTATATAAACTATACCATATATATAAATCAATAATATATACTAAATTGTTACTTATTAAATTCTTTATTATATACTAACTTATAATAAATATTATATACTACATTTTATATATTTATAAATATATACTATATTGTATATTATGGTAGCATAATACTTTAGATGAGAAGATAGTAATATAGTATATAAACTATACCATATATATAAATCAATAATATATATTAAATTGTTACTTATTAAATTCTTTATTATATACTAACTTATAATAAAGATTATATACTACATTTTATATATCTATAACTATATACTACATTGTATAGTATGATAGCATAATACTTTAGATGAGAACATAATAATATAATATATAAACTATACCATATATATAAATCAATAATATATACTAAATTGTTACTTATTAAATTTTTTATTATATACTAACTTATAATAAAGATTATATACTACATTTTATATATCTATAACTATATACTATATTGTATAGTATGATAGTATAATATTTTAGATGAGAACATAATAATATAGTATATAAACTATACCATATATATAAATCAATAATATATACTAAATTGTTACTTATTAAATTCTTTATTATATACTAACTTATAATAAAGATTATATACTATATTTTATATATCTATAAATATATACTATATTGTATATTATGATAGAATAATATTTTAGATGAGAACATAATAATATAGTATATAAACTATACCATATATATAAATCAATAATATATATTAAATTGTTACTTATTAAATTCTTTATTATATACTAACTTATAATAAAGATTATATACTACATTTTATATATCTATAAATATATACTATATTGTATATTATGATAGCATAATACTTTAGATGAGAACATAATAATATAGTATATAAACTATAGCATATATGTAAATCAATAATATATATTAAATTGTTACTTATTAAATTCTTTATTATATACTAACAAATAATAAAGATTATATCCTACATTTTATATATCTATAACTATATATTACATTGTATAATATGATAGCATAATACTTTAGATGAGAACATAATAATATAGTATATAAACTATACCATATATATAAATCAATAATATATATTAAATTGTTACTTATTAAATTCTTTATTATATACTAACTTATAATAAAGATTATATACTACATTTTATATATCTATAACTATATACTACACTGTATAGTATGATAGCATAATACTTTAGATGAGAACATAATAATATAGTATATAAACTATACCATATATATAAATCAATAATATATACTAAATTGTTACTTATTAAATTTTTTATTATATACTAACTTATAATAAAGATTATATACTACATTTTATATATCTATAATTATATATTAGATTGTATAGTATGATAACATAATACTTTAGATGAGAACATAATAATATAGTATATAAACTATATCATATATATAAATCAATAATATATATTAAATTGTTACTTATTAAATTCTTTATTATATACTAACTTATAATAAAGATTATATACTACATTTTATATATCTATAACTATATACTATATTGTATAGTATGATAGTATAATACTTTAGATGAGAACATAATAATATAGTATATAAACTATACGATATATATAAATCAATAATATATATTAAATTGTTACTTATTAAATTCTTTATTATATACTAACTTATAATAAAGATTATATACTACATTTTATATATCTATAACTATACTACATTGTATAGTATGATAGCATAATACTTTAGATGATAACATAATAATATAGTATATAAACTATACCATATATATAAATCAATAATATATACTAAATTGTTACTTATTAAATTTTTTATTATATACTAACTTATAATATAATATATATACTACATTTTATATATCTATAATTATACTACATTGTATATATATATATATATAGACAATCAGAATGTGTATTTTGGACACCTATCTTGAAGTCTGAAGATACGTATGGCTCACTTCATAGCCACAAACACAACAAATGAAGGTACGCAACTACAACGTGATCACCAAGCTAGCTAGCTAGTCGGTCCTATATTTTTTATTTTTTTTAAGACATAATTTATATTATACTTATAATTTGAGTAATAATCATATTCTAACTAAATTAGTATGAATATATTATATATACTTACTCCATGTTATATATTAAACTTCATATTATCTGTATATTAAATGTTTTTAATCTTTACTTAAAATTAAGATCATAAACTTATAATTTGTTGTTAAACATATTCAATAAAAATTCAAAAACAATAATCACAATATTTTAAATCCATATCACAGAATATTCACAATATTCTCACAACAATATTTATACACATATTAATTTATCAATGAACACCATAAACTCACAAACTATTTACAAAATTCACAAACAATAATCACAATTATTTCAAGAGTAAGCATAAAATCACAACAACATTTATAAACATATTGCTAAACTTTAGAAATATAACTAGCACTCACAAATTCAAAAAAACCAATTAATCTAATTGTCAATAATATTATATATCATCCTAATATATAACATAAACATTTATAATATAATATATTATAGATAATATTTTGGAAATTAAATTGACAAATATTCGAACGTAATAATAATTACGTTCGAACGTTCTGTGTATATAAGGCCAAAACCGAACGTCAAAACGACATTTCCAAAACGTATCCATCGTCTACTCCGTTGCACGCCGCCACGCCTCCGTCACCGCCGCCGTCAAACTCCGCCACAACCGTCACTAAAAGGTAGGCATTCATCTTTTATTAAAATAACATGTATTTTATTGATATTTGGATTGAGTTTTGTTTAAAACCGGATAAGTGGTGGCCGGATTTTCAACTCCATTTTCCGGCCACCACGGCCAGCCATTGGCCGAATAGTCACCATATAAATGTTTCTTGAAGTGTATACTTTATTTCTACAGTAACATTTCGGCATTTAGAACCTTGTAGAGAAATTCTCGAGATTTCAATAATGGTTGAGTCGACTCAGCCATTCTGTGTCGTAACGTTCGAATGTTTCACCAAGACATTCGAACGTACGACGTTTAAATTACATAGCCGTTACGGCTTCTACGTTCAAACATTCATTGTCTTACATTCGGACGTCATTTTCATCATTTTTACGTCTAAATATTTAATGTATACGTCCGGACGTATTACTTTTTAAATATTATTAAACGACATACGTTCGAACGTGAGTATTTACTTTCACACGTAAATCACATACGGTCGGACGTTTAATTATAACGTCCGAACGTAGTGATTTTCTACTTTATTCATGTTTCGACGTTCGGACGTTCATATTTACGTTCACACGTAAAACAAATACGTTTGAACGTATACCATAAACGTTCGAACGTACGTCAGCCAATATTTATTTACTGCTTACGTTCAAACGTATATTTTTTACGTTTGAACGTAAATTTATTTACATTATTTTACGTGCGAACGTATAAATAAACGTCCAAACTTTTTATCTTTAACGTTCGAACGTTTATTTTGTTATGTCCGAACGTTAATGCAGAGCAGTTTAAAATTAACACAAAAAAATGTATTAATGTAAATAATTTTTTTCCTTTTCTATTTTCAGGATATGGTTCTTCCACTGCATACTAGGAAACGAGGGAGGGAATGAGCCATGTCGGACATTGCTCGTATCGGAGCTCGTACTGTTATGGTAGAGCGAGAGGTCCTGATTAATGAGTTCGACGAACTCTGTTGGCAGCAAACGAACCTGAGAGATGTTTTCCTCAGTAGAGGCTGGGGAAATATCTGCACATTGAGGGGGAATGTATACCCCTCAATGGTTCATGAATTCTATATGGGGATGTGTGACATAGCTCAGGATGCATCCTCTCACACCGTGACTGTACGCGGTGTTTCCATTGAGGTATCACCAGATGTCATCGGCGAGCACCTCGGGATTCGTCGAGGAATTGAGACATTTGCACACTCAACACCCCGTGAGGATGTAGGCACTTCTACATCATCTACTGGCCACCCATTTGAGCCAGCATCAGCCAGAGATGCAGGCCAGTCAGAGGCTGAGGATACTGGCGTCGAGGCTCGGGATGATGACTGAGACGAGGATTTCTACATCCTCACCGGGAGGGACCGCATGCAGATCAAGCGAAAAAACGCCTTCAACCAAAACCATCTGCTGCATTTTTTCCGCATGTTACACTTTATTGTTGCAACAAATGTCGATCATATGGCACATAAAACCACATTTAGTCGGCTTCGGGCACAATTTTTTATACGAGTGGCACGTGGAGATCCTATAGATTTGCCACTGCACATCTTTGAGATGATCCGTTACGAGGCGAGCATCGTCTCCACGGATAATCTCCCATACGGTGTCCTAATCAGCCGACTATTACTTGCACGGCGAGTGCCGACCCAGCCAGAGGAGCGGGTCAAAGATCAGATGAGCCCCTCGACATGAACACGCATCGACGTAGCATTAGACAGGCGAGGGGGCATCAGCCACCCCCTGTAAAGGATCTAGTTTCTCCAACGCAGCCTAAGCCAAGTCATGTCGGGAGTAGTAGTCAGCATACGCCGAGTACATCTGCAGGAGATGTGCGGCCTGCTTGGGTTGATGCGGTCATCTCACTGCTGACTGCGCATATCGATCATAAGATCGATCGATCGCTCGAGGCTATATCGGCGTCTGTTGCCGAACTCACCCATCGTGTAACTATCCTCAACAACAAGGTTGATACCTTGATTGAGGAGGTACGGAGTTCGACTTTTGCGGACAATGTTATCATCTGACTGTTGTTTACTACATTCTATCAATTTTATATTTTATTTTTAATATTTGTAAAGAAAAATATTATTGAATATTTGTATCGTTTTTCAATTTCAATTTTTAATCTTCTTTGATGTTATATTTTTCAACTTTAATACTAAATCACTGCATTTCAAATATATATAAACATAAATATATATTTATATATTACAAATTGTGTATATATAAATATATAAAATTCAATTTTTTAGACTTGTTCACAAATTATGCACAATAAAAACCACATAATTTTTAAATTAAAGTCATTTAATTTAAATTTACAATGAACGTTCGAACGTTATTAATTAACGTTCGAACATTGGCGCAAACATTTCACATTCGAACGGTTGTGCCAAAACATTTTACGTTTGAACGTATATGTGACGTTCGAACGTAAAAAAAATCTTATCTATCTTTAGTGACGGTTTCTAGAAACTGTCACAGAAAATACTTTTTAGTGACGGTTTAGGGACTGTCACAATTTCTTAACCGTCACTAAAAAGCAATTGTGTTGTAGTGACCCCTGATGGCTAATGCTCTCCTGAATTGCTTTGGAATACAACGCAAGAATCAAGATTAATTGGCAGGCACTTTTGTTGATCGAATGAGATATGGCATGGGAGTTTAGTGTGCGTAGGTGGTGTGTTTGTTAGGTATAACCCTTTAATTTGTCAGTAATTTTTTAAGGCACCAAGGTCAAGCATATATGCATGTTAATTGGTTACCCTCCATCTTTATGTTCTCTTCCAGGCATCATTATATCGGTTTAATTTCTTACTTTCCAGTTTCAGAATTCTATAACTTCAGTTTAATTTCAGAATTGCAGGTTCACCCAACTCCAGATCGTGTATGTTTAGTATTTGAGTTTTTTTTCCCATTTTCTCATGCAAGTTTTATTGGTGGGCGCGAGACAATATATATAAACAAAAAAATTATATATATATATATATATATATATATATGTATTTACAAGCTTATTTATTGACACATCATACTCAGCCAAGGTAATCTGCTTTAGGAAACCCTTTAATGGTTTTGATCTACTAAGCAGGCCTAATTAATACACTGGTTAGATTGGTGGTGTTCAAATGGTGGATGATCAAGGAAAAATTTGTAGAGGGTGAGACGTACTCGTGTCATGAGGGGAACCATAAAACATGAACCACAATGCAGATAGCAATTCTATTACGAGTTAATGCACCAAGATAGCTTTGAATTCAAATTGTGGGTTTGGATTTGGAAAAACAACCATGATCGAAGCAGCTATTAATTTGAATTCATGGTCATGGTTGTTTTTCCAAATCCAAACCCACAATTTGAATTCAAAGCTATATATATATATATACCTGATCAAGAATTCTAGCCATGAATTTGTATACCGATATCATGCATGCATGCTTTCATTGCTTTGAACCCCAATAATATTATACGTACGTACGTACAGTGATCATAGTATTTAAGAGAGGCTAGCTATAATATATCCAAGTGAGAGGCTACGTACAGCAGCAAAGAATTTAGGGCAATCCGGGGTAAATATATATTTGCAGACTTTATTGTAGCCACACTAGCTGCTACGTACGTGCAGCACATGTTATCAATGGGGGCACCTAATCATGAATGTTTGGAATAAATGCGAGTTCCAGATCATTGTATTATGGGGAGGGAACAACATGCATAGACCATTTATAATTCCACCTTTTTCTTCTGATTCTTGGAGTAAATCTCTCGCAGATAGTTGAGGATAATAATCATGTGGTGGTGGGAGCAGACGCGCGCGCGTATATATCCAGCTAGAACTTCTGTGCAGTCCAGGAGTTGCATGGGGCTAGCTTGCATTAAAATAATATTAACTACGAATGCTCAATTTTAACTATTTCCCATGCATGCATTAACAAGATCCTGATCATGGCTGGTGTGGATGGACCATGTCTCGTTAAATGCATGCACTATTTAAATTTCAGCCAGTGCAATTAATTTCTCTATTTCTGGTCCACACTATTATCTCGATCGGTGCAAACATGACCAGCATGTACTGGCTAAGTAATTGGGTTAATGTAAGTACTGTAACGTGCTAATGAATTAGAATCTCATCAACATGCAGATTTTAACAGTAAGCTAGAGTTTAGCAGGAAATTAAACAAAATGGTAAACAAATGGCCGAGGGGTAGAAACAAGCTGTGGAATTATTGGCAAATTTGATCTGGCCGGGCCAACTGATCATCATGATATAATCTGCATGCTGCATGCACTTGGAGTCATCCTCATTAGAGCATTGACTGATCATCAAGAACAAAAACGATAAAAATAAAACATGTTGGGGCCGCCGGTGACAAAAAATTCTTGGCGACCCTAACCACAGTTTCCTATCTCTCATGATTATTTGTCCTTGAATGATTGCATGAAGAACAATTTATCCTAACCACATGCAGTTTCCTAACCAACATGAGTTGCATGCATTTAATATTTGTTTCAGTCATTCGACGAGAATTAATATAATTAATGTATACGCGTATACAATATTAATTAATTCTCGTCCAATGACTGAAACACATATTAAATACAACTCCTAGATAGTACTATTAATTAGCAAAGAGTACATACCAAAAAAACATCATTTTTGGGATCCGGCAAATGTTAGCAGAAAAAGGAGAAAAAAAAAAAAAACCCCAACATTTTACATATATCGATCTCAAATGGGATGATCAACATATATATATATATATATATATATATATATATATATATATATAATTTCCATATCTTTATAACCATGAGAACTTTGATTCATTCTGCCTGCATTTTTTATCTGTTTTCTTCAATCTTTAAGAAAAACTTTAGTAGGGGTACTGCATGCATGGGTAATCATGCATATTGTACGTTGGCAATGGACTAATTAATTTAATTTGTTTAATTAATTAGCATTAATTTGTGATGAATGTAATTAGTTTTATTTTCTAGTTTATGCAGACACTTACAAGAAGAGATCGATCGAGTAATGTTATAGACATGCAAATTCGACTGTTGCAGCATATATAATGTATAATATTCAACGTCCTTTCCAACAATAATATATATGAGAAATTATACTTGCAGTCGTGAGAGTACTGTGCAGTCGTTTTAAATCTCACTCTTTTTCAAAGCGACTGCACAACGTTTGCGCATTCCACGACTGTATGTATCATTACTCAAGTTCCACCGCGCACAGCTCAAACTAGCTCATCTAACAAACTTCGATATATCCTTAAACATGAATGAATGAAGACAAACATGAGCAGCTAGCTAGCTGAGGACGGATAAAGGGTATAAGTGATCATCTAACAAACTTCGATATATCCTTGAACTTCGATCATCTAACAAAATTTCTGCATTCATGTCTTGGTTAATGTTTAAACAACCAAGACATGAATGCATAAGTTTTTTTCAAAAACAAAAAAACACGTGAAAATTAATGGATCGGAGAAGATATATATATATATATATATATATATATATATATATATATAGACAGACTTCTCGTTATTCGTTAACGGGACCGGCCAGAAAATTAAGTACGAAGATAATAGAGACATACATATATAGCTAGGTTAGGTAGCTGGTACATGATCAGTTTCAATTCGGTTTTTACGTAAAATTGGAAGACCTAAAGAATATAGTCGGTACATTGACGATCAGTAGCATAAAATTATTACAAACGATATTTACAATCGTGAAGTGCGTATGTCTTATATAATTAATATTTTAAAAAAAGTAAATAAATACGAGATTCACATGAAAAAAAAAAATTAATAATAAACCTAACTCTTTTTCAAAACGATTATACGACAACATCATGACTCATACACTCTACAACTATTTATAGCATTATTCTAAAATTATATACACAGCGGATGGATGGTCATTCCAAACTCCAGTAGTACTACTGATAAATGAGTCGTGCAGCACTGCATGGCTTATAACTAATATTCGATCAACAAATTTAAAAAAAAAAACACTAATCGATCGATCGACACGTACATCAGTTGGGAGTGCCCCTAGCTGGCCCCCAACAATCTTGATCTCTCATGATCTAAAGTTCTCCAAGTTGTTCACATGACTTTTGACGGTCGATTATCAATAGGAATTTATGAAAACATTTAAATATCTTAATAATGAAATTTATTTCATTTCAGAATAATATATAACCAATGATCAGTCGAGCTTTTCATAAACAAAATTTGAAAAAAATAAATCAATTATTAAACTAAAATGTTGCTCAGTAGTACTGCATGCATGTCAAGTTCGAACTCGAGTACTAGCTAGTACTACTCCTCATATTTGAATATAAATTAAACAGCAGATTTTGAACTAACTACTTAATTATAATTAATTTTGATACTCAATTCAACTTAATAACGATTATATATATATATATGGTCCTACGTACCTTCATCTATTATTATAATATAATATAGTTATAACAATTATATTATAAGCATATAAATAATAATACTAATTAATTTACAAGATCAGCTTCACAGATATATCTTATTTGTTGACTGTTGATGGGTAGATAACATATATAGACCACCTTGTAATATCCCGAGCTAGAAGCTGTTGAGGGGGAAAATATATAGGAAAGAGTAAAGCTAGTGTGCCGCTTGCAGCTTAGACCGCTAGTGCAAAACTAGTATTTTTTTTTATCTAATTTTTTTTTATTCACAATTTTTTATCATTTTTAAATATTTTAGAAAAATAAAAAAAAATACTTCAATACACTTAAAATTACTTCCTTAATCACTAAGTTAAAAAAAATGACAAGCGGTCAAACTGAGCGGTATGGTTGGGGCGGCAGACTAGCTTTATTGTATAGGAAAATGATAGGGATTCCCAAGTGGCGGGAATCCCGCTCATTGTCCCACTCACGTTTGTTTTTAACTTAGTGATTAAGAAAATTATGTTTAATAATATTTTTAGTTTTTTTTTTCTTTTTTAAAAAATATTTAAAAGTGTTAAAAAAAATGATGTGAAAAAAAAAGGTTTTAAATATTTTTTGTTTTTTTTCACATCATTTTTTTAACAATTTTAAATATTTTAAAAAAAAAATTCACAATATTATTAAACAATATTTTCTTAATCACTAATAAAAAACTAAAGAAAAAAATGGGAGCAGGACAATGAGCGGAATCTCTAACATTACCCAAATATATATATATAGTCGTGTTAAAGTTCAGATTAATTGCACGACTCCCTAATTGGCAAATCTTCATATATATATATATATATATAATAATGAAGTTTATGGAACAGTACCACACATCATGTACGTCCTGGATCTCCTATTATGTATCAGTACCGATGGAGAAAATAATTAAGTATTTGGAGTACGTCATACATTTTCTACGGGATATTTCAGACGTACATCGTTATTAATCTTCATAGATCGGGAAAAACTTATATTTTGAATATTTGGAGTAACGTGAATTAATGGTGCTATTATGTTGGAGCAGCCCAAAACTTAGATCGAGGGTAAACAGACTCATCATCACTACTACTTGTGACTTGTGAGGTCAATAGAATTGGATAATAATAAAATTAATAATTATGAGTTTTCTAGGCAGCTTGTAGTTGTTCGTGGCAATTAATAAATAGCATTACTTCATTTATTTCATGATAGGTAACAATTATGTTGGTTTAAACAAATCATGAAGTTAATTAGGATAAGGCATGATGACCAGAAATCAATGTATGTGACAAGAGTTTTACAAGTTTAAATTTTGTATAAATTATTTTATAAAAAAAGTGATTTTATCTCATCTAATTATTATAATTTTTTTAAATTTTCACATACAATAAAATAAATAATTTAATTTTTAAAATTTTAAAATAAAATTAATATTAAAAAAATTTATTTTAATAATATTTTATTCAATTTTTAATTTTCTTTCTACCTATTGCGTTTCGTTTCACATTTACGACGATATCGCATATGCTTTGGATTTTGGATCTTTTGTTGTACGCTGTCTAATGCATGTGCGATTGATGTAAAAAGCTGTTGTCCTACTTCCTTTACTACTTTTGGACATAATAATGCTAGCGGTTAAAGTAATGACATATTACAAGCGTTTCATAGTTGTTTTCACATTTTCTTAGACGTCTTTTGAATTCAAAATTCATTTTACCTTATTTTAACTCATTTTATTTTATTATTATAATTTTTTAAAATTTTTATATAAAATACAATAAACAATTCAATTTTTTCAAATCTTAAAATATTTTTTTTAAATTCTCATATAAAATATAATAAATAATTCAATTTTTATTCTACTATTTACAAACCATATCAATTTATCTATAAATTTAAACCGCTCCTTAGACCTTTTATTATATATATATATATATATATATATATTCCTGTTAGGGACACCATTGATCGTTACTGAAAAATGTACTAATTAATATTAATTTTTTAAAGTATGTGTATTTTTAAAAAAATACTAAAAAACAACTAATTGGTTTTAATAGGTGTATAAAGAATTTTTTATATATATAAATGATTAATGATACACATATAATTTTTTTACAATCATGTATTAAAATGATAGAATTTGTATAAAATAATGTTATTTTTATAACTTATTTTATTAAAATACTTCTCATTTAAGACGTAAATATAAAAGAAATTATAAAAAATAGTTTTACATATATAAGTTTCCTATATAAATCTCGTCTGTCAATTCCTTGTTATTTTTGAGATTATCTTAAAATTTGACTGGTGACGCCACCGTCTGGATCGTACCTCACTAAGGTTAGTTTGGGTATCAAACTATTCTCAACATTTTTAAAGTATTTTCATACTTTTGAAAATACTTCACATGCCAAACAACTTAAAATACTTTCAATGGGACCCACAAACCACTAAAATATTTATTAATATTAAAAACTCACTATAATAAAATCATTATAATATTTATTACTAAAAATAAAATCACTATAATATTTATGGGATCTATATATTTTTTAACTATCTACTCAAAAGTCAACAACTCAACATACTTCACACATCCAAACAACTCAAAATATTCTCAATAGGACACACAAACTCACTCTAATTTCTACTCATAACTATTAACAAACATTCTCAACATTTCAGTATTATCACTATCCAAAATTACCCTAAATGACCAACTCTCTCCAATCACATGAGACCAAGTTACAACTCACGCTCATGGGTACGACCCCATGTACGGCATTAGGATGTAATTGATCCGATTTGATCTAATTTTGTATAAAATTTAGAATCGATTTGATAATTTTACATTTTTAAAAATTGATTCTACATCAGTTATCTCTCAAATCAGTACTTTCAATTTTATCGATTTTGATTGGATTTACCGGTTCACTAATTTTTTTTATGAGTAATGATACCCTTTCAACCTGTTTACTCTTCTTTTATCACTCATGCTATATCTCAAATTTTTTATTTTTTTATTATTATATTTAAATATTTTTTTAACATTCTTAATCATTAAGAAAAAATTAAAAAATATATATAATTTTATTAATAGTCACTTCCTTAATTATTAAGTAAAATTAAAAAATTAAAAAAAATCAAATATAAAAAGAGAAGTAAATTAGTAGTAAATGGGGAGTAATATTATTAGAGTTTTGCTACACAACCTCCACCACACTCCACACTCCACATTTTTTAAAATTTTTTTTTGAGTTTATTCTTTTTAAATTTTTTTAAATTTTTTATTCATTATTCATATAATAAATATTTAATAAAAGAAAAAAATAATAAAAATTAAAAATAATGTGGAATGTGGAGTATTAGGAGGTTGTGAAGATTTTTTGATATTATTATTTTTCTTTTTTTATACCCCTATACGCCCTCAACTACGCTAGCAATGACAAAACCTCTTCTCATTGGCCGTGTCAACACGCTCCAAGTACTCGCGTATAACCTGCAGTTCCCCCGAACAGTTCGGGCCCTGAAAACAAAAGCATTCAGTCAAACATAATAGTCTTCCAGATAATTTATAAAGTTATTCATACCTTACAACTAATTTATTATTATTTAATTATTTAATTATTTTTTTCTCTTTGAATCTGTATAAAAGAAAATAAATTAAATCAATTAAGTAATCATATAATTTAATTAAATAAAATTTAATTTTATAAAAAATTAACCTTCTTTTACTCTTTAAGTCAATTTTTATAAAATTAAATTTATTTTAAATTAATTTACATGGTTGATTAAATTTATTTTCTTTTAAATTATACAAAAATATCATATTCTAAAATTTTTAATACAGATTAATAAAGAAAAGAAAAACAAAATAATAAAATAATAATAAATGTATCATTACCCATTTATAAACGAGCTCTCTCGACCATACCGAACCCCAAAACAAAAAACTCCTACAGTCTCGCCACATCAAAAGACAACGCAGAATCAATATCTATAACCGCTAAAAATCCTAACATCTTTTGCTAAATTATAGCTCCCCGTCTCCATTTCCACTTCTCCCTCTACTTCTTCGTTTTGGTCATGGCGGTAAACACATGTTCTCTCTCCAAGTCATGGATTTAGCAGTTTTATGCATCTCTCCTATGTCTTAGGTTTTCTGTTTGATGTAGAGAGAGAGAGAGGGAGAGAGAGGAAATGAGGGAGTTAAAAGTGGATGATGATTCCATCTCTGGCCTCCTTTGTCAAGAAAGTGAGACTTGTTTGGATGACGAGCTGGTAGAGGACACGTTCATTAACTTTACGACTTACGATGACTGTGAAGATGAGTACATGGACACGTTGTTTGAAAGAGAAATCTGTTATGGGTTCAAAAGAAATGAATCCTTGGTTTTTGGAAACTGGGTCAAACGTGCTCGCTTGGAAACTATCACATGGATTCTCAAAGTTAGTGATCTCACCTCCATTTCCTTTGTATTTTCATTTAGCTAGATTAAACTTTAACAGTACCATTGTAATTCGGGTTGATTTGTCTGTCTTTATACGCGGATCCAGATCAGAGCAGCATTCGGATTTAGTTTCCAAACAGTTCATATGTCTATGACATACTTCGATAGATTCCTTTCAAGGCGGTCCATCTCTGTAAGTTTTATTTTCTTTTTCGATACGATGGACGGACTGTGTTTTGTTTCAACGCAATCCATATATCAATAATGAATTTTTAATCTTTTTCAGAGTGAAAAATTGTGGGCTATTAGATTACTTTCAGTGGCGTGTCTTTCTTTGGCTGCGAAGATGGAGGAGGTAAAAGTTCCAGCGTCATCAGAGTATCTGTTAGAGGATTATACCTTTGATAGCAAAGTCATTCAGAGAATGGAGCTTCTGGTATTGAGCACATTGGAATGGCGGATGAGCTCAATCACTCCTTTTGCTTTTCTTTATTTCTTCCTCACGAAGTTGTGCGATATTGAGTCTCCACCAAGCAATATAGTGTCTAGAACTGTGGAGATCATGTTAGCTCTAATGAGAGGTACATCATGAACATTTATATATGTTAGAATTCATATTATTGTTCTAATTTTGTTATATGTTTATATATAAATCATGTAGTTTTGATGTAAGTTCTTCAATCTAGAGGTCAATTTAATGGGTCATCGACCATCTGCAATAGCTGCTGCCTCCGCCTTGTTGGCTTTGGATGATAGATTAACAAGAAGAGCATTGGAGATGAAGATGAATTCCATTTCCCATCGTAGATTTCTTGAAATTGTGAGTCCCTTGTACGGATATCTGTATCTATATTTTATTTTAGAACTTATTTCTCTCATATAGTTTAATCAAAAAAAAAATAAGGAAGTAGATTCCTGTTAATGGGTTTTGGACTTTGTGTTGGCCTTTTCTGTCACAGGATGAGGTGTATTCATGCTATAATATGATGCGAAGATTAGATATGGAGAATCTTAAAATTCCAAAGGTTGTAAATTCGCCTAATCTTTCGCCGACGACCCAATTGAGGCCTATTGGTGTTGTAGAAAATTCTTCGGTTACTACCAATAAAAGAAGAAGGCTTACATTCAGTCCCCGTGATCAAAGTTGCGGCATACCTGATCATGATCAACTCCGCTAGAGAAATTTGACTGTTAGAGGTTTCCAAACATTTATAATTTTGGTTTTTTCAATAATGATCATTGGTCTTCTGAACTTTCTTTAATCATTACTTGATGCACATGATTTGGGATTTGCCTGAATCTCCCTTAGGAACAAGGGAAGAGAGAAACAGTGCAGAAAAAGAGACCAAAAAGCAAAGCTCTGGGCTACATATAAAAGCTGATCCACTGTGTAGTGGGGGGGGGGGGGGGAACTGGGGGAGTGTGTGTGTGGGGGGCGGGGGGGAAGGCTGCGTGTAAAACACTCGAGTGTTAATTCATTTTTGTTCATCTTTTTTTTTTTTTTTGTTTCTGATCAATTCTCTCTACCTGGTTCTTCTTTGTGGGTCTGCAATGTCTGTTGCGAGCTGCCTTTTGGTGGGATGCTTTGTTGGTGTTTTGAAAAGGCTGAAAGCAAGGTAGACTGAGGGAGAAAGAGGGGCAAGGAGCTGATTCAATAGGAATGCCTCTCTTTGTTGATTAAACTCGAGACACTGTCGGCTACATTTTTCGTAGCCAGCTGAGTTTCTATATTATTAGCTCTGTTCTTACTTCATAAGAAAAATAATTTTTTATAATCTTTTTTCTTTGGAGAGAGACTACTAACCAGATTTATATTGTGATTGGTTCTTGAACACTCAATTTATCTCAAACAAATTATTAATTAGATCTATTAATTTTTCAATTTCTCATAAAAAAGTTAAACGCATCTCAACTTACTTCATACATTTAACTTAAAAGATTAAACCCATCTCAATGGAACTAAAATACTATTATTCACAATTCATCTCAACATTCAAATGAGACTATTCTCATCTCAAACATCTAAAAAGTTAAAGCCGCTCGATTAGAAGAAATGATAGTTACAGTCGTGAGTTTGCAAGGGACCACACAATCAATTTAAAAAAAAAGTTAATAAATACGATTTTTACATAAAAAAATTAATTTTTTAATAATAGTTCTCATTTTTTTCAAAACAACTGCATGACACTTGCACACTCTACGACTGCATGTACCATTACTCTTTGGTTAGACCCCAAAGAAATGCATTCATTATATGTTTTAACGAACAATGTTGAGAAATTTGGTTTCTGCTATGAAGATAAAGCTTGCATCATATTCACCAAAGAAAAAGATTGGATGCCGAGGAACAAAAATTTATAGAAAATAAGATAGGATGGAATGATGGAATATGCAGAGCATTGTATGAAGTAAAAATGAATAGCAAAACAGAGAAGGAGAATGACAAAAAACAAAACGAAAAAAAAAAGAAAAAAGGTTCTTTTCTCTGGTATGATCTTTGGCTGAAACCCAAAGATGTGGGCAGATCAGGTTGACGTTCGGAAGGATAGTTTAAGGGCGAGACAAGATCGATACTGTTCGGTCAAAACTGGAAAAAAGTACTTGGTGCTTTGGCTGACATTGTTATCTGCACCAGCTGTGCATTTCTTTGCTGGCAAGAAAATGGCATCTCGACTAGTGCTAAAAATTAACCTTACAATCATACGGTCTAGATCTCTGCCCTATATATCATAAGCTTTTGCTCTATCTCTGTTTTTCTATCTGACGAGACGTGGCTGGTACAGAGTAAGGTGTTCGTGATTGCATTGATGCCATTGACATGATGAACCATTGCTCTGCTCCTTGCATGTGTAGCAGTTGAAGTACGACATTAATACCCACGGTATTTACCATTGGTCGTTGTCAAGTAAAGTTCCTAATCCTAATGCCAACTTAATGAAATATGTTCATAAATCTTGTGGGTAAATTGTTTTTCTCTATTACATATCAACATCCAACCTAAAACTATTATGCCAAATTTTAATAAACTCGAGTAATTTTGCATATGAGATATTAAAAAATGATATTTTGCCCACTCAACATTGACCCATCATTTTGACACCTCATGTATTTTTTTTTTAATTTAATAATTAAGGAAGTAACTATTAGTGTATTGATATTTTTTTTAAAATGTTTTAAAATGATAAAAAAACATGAATAAAAAAATTAAAAATAAAATAAAAATGTGATTTTGAACTAACGGTCACTTGCAGCAAGCTACTCTGAGTGGCATAGTAGCACCGCTCATGAGATATTATATCAAGTCACATCAATATTATAAATAAAAAATTGGCCGATAATTAACTACACACTGACCCTACATATGGCTGCATTGCTTTGCGTTTCTACTTGGAACAGGTACACGCATGCAGCTGGACGCTTAGACTTTTTTGACACTGCACTCTCCAATCCTGTCCACGACATAAATAAGGTTCCTAACCCGAGAGAGAGAAATTCATTTCCTGCATTGAATCGAGAACTATATATAGATGAGGATTAGATGGTTAAATTTATCCTCGTGTTGTCAGTTTCTTATCTCAGTTTGCTTTATACATTGCAATCTTTAAAATCTTAATAATTACCATCTTCTTTTTCTTTTCTTTTTTTCTCAGCTATACCTACCAACTTCATTTCCTTCTCAGACTTGCATCTACTTGATTAGTGATGTTTTCATCACAGGGTCAACTGGGTTGACTAACTTCTCCCAGTAATCAAGGTGATCAATTGCCTCAATAAGACAATTACTTTGCAAAAGTGGAATTGCTTTAAGCACTTCCTTTTACCTGTTCAAGAGGCAAGAGTAAACTATAATCATCCACTTTGTGCCCCTTCCACATGGCTATGTTATAGGATCTCCTTTCTTTGGCCGTCATAAATGCCTTGATTCAAAAAGGCCAAGCAATGTAGAGAGGCAGGGATTGAGATCATCTCCATTTCACTTGAAATAAATAGCATCCATTTAGTGCAAAACATGGGCTATCATCTGTCAGCCAAGATTATAAGAGATGAATCGTCAATATAATTGCTGATGACATTGTAATACAACTGCATCATGATCGGGCATATGCTTTAAAGTCGTATCACAAAATTCGGAGGTTAAGAAGTCTAACGTGTAATAGAAACTCTCCCCCAAATGTTGAAATGGCCATCTTGAGTCGTGGGTTTTGTTGTAATTTTTGCCATGCCTTTCAAATTTCACAGTTCGAAAACCCAGATCAGTTTTGAATTATACCAAAGATGTATAATGGTGTAGTAACCAAATTATGTATCCAGTTTGTTGATCTCAATTTGATCCCACAGGAATCATCTTTAGAGCAGCCGCTATTGGCATCCCAAGGAATCCGAGGTAAACACTAATGAACCACTGCCATAGGCTGAGAGGAGTTGTGTTTGCAAATGAACCGAGGAACTCGATGATGATGATTTGAAAGATGACAGTGCAAGTAAGCACAGCCACAAAGACATAGTTCTCCGTTATACCTTTGAAGACGTTTACTTTTTCCATCTCCCTAGAGCTGATCTCATTGAAAACCTGAAGAAGACATCAGCATTCCAGGGTAAGTTCCATGGTCCAAGTTCAAGATTGCAGCTCTCACGAGTAGGGATGAAAGAGTGGTACTAGTTTAAGTCATACTTATAATCATGGCAGCCAACTATTAATTAGATCAATGTTGCAACCAGGCATTTATATAAACTAGACAAGTCCATCACTATCAAATCACATTAGAAGTTTCATACATAAACCAAATTCAGTCTTCCATTAGATTAAGTATCTGCCTAAAAAAAATTATAGATGAAGAATCTATCACAATGGCATGTATGGAGGGAATACTGAGTCACCAACAGTATGCTCCTATTATTATTTGCTATAATAGTAGTAAGTATCATGCATTAATAATGAACCTAGTACATAAACTTACCTCACAAATATTAGCAACAATCTAATGTTTATATATGTATGTATTTATCTTGACATGTATTCACATACAGCTCTAGATGTCAAAGCAAAATATTTCTAAATCAGATTAGAGTGATCCTTCCGATGAATTCAAAATTACCTGACAAAAGACGAACGAGTTGAAAATGATCGTATTCAATACTAAATCTGAATATGGGCCATCAAGATTAAAAGCTGCTTTTCCTCTGGTCTGAAGAAACCAAATTATGACAAACTGATACAGAGACTGCCCCAAGATATTCCTCCACATCACATTACTGATAAAGTTTCCTTTCCTGCCAACTGGTGCTCTTTTCATCAAGTCATCGTTTGGGGGCTCTGTGGCTAATGCAAGTGCTCCAAGGGTGTCCATGATCATGTTGACCCATAGAAGCTGCACAGCAGTCAGGGGAGTGTTTCCTGAGAGCACATGCCACGAGGACACAGAGTGAATGTGAGAGAATATTACAGGAAGTGGCTTATTGTAAAATGGTAATGGTACAGGAAAGAGAAGATGAGTATCTGCTCACCGGTCAAACAAGCAGAAGAAAAGTTGACAATTAGGGCAACAACATTTACAGTTAGCTGAAACTGAACAAATTTTTGAATGTTTATGTACACAGAACGTCCCCATTTTGCCACAGTAACAATTGTGGAGAAGTTGTCATCCAAGATTATGACATCAGCACTCTCTTTAGCCACCTGAGAATTTGCATACAACTTTCATGACATAAGTTTTAAAGTAAGCAGATTTGAAAATGCCAAGTTACTAGTCCACAAGATACAGAACAAACTACAATATCAACTATTAAGGGCACCTACTCAGCAGACAATTAGTCCATACGAAAATTCCCTATAGGTTCTAAAGGTGAAAGATGAGGCATCTAGGCCTCCAAATACAGAAGGAGAAGCCTCATGATCTGAGTTTTAAGCCTCAAATCCTCCATGCTTAAAATGTTAAAATGCAAGGTAGTATAACAGCCAACCATTATCCTAATCTCTTGTACATGGTTTATTTTTTTAAATATGACAGCTTATCGTGCCAAAAGTTACAAGAAAGAATTCACAACATTATTAAGCACAATAAGAAAGTGTAATTAAGATTCAACATTTCTAATGTTCATATGAAATCCCACCTACAACTTGATGCCTTGGACTCAAGGTCTTCTTTAAAAACATATATAGAGCAGCCCATGAAAAATATGCTCCAAGTCTTGGTAGTGCACCAGAAAATAATGACTTCGACATCACCAATCCCCCCCCCCCCCCCCCAACAAAGCACTACAGAAACCTTGTGTCTAAACATGATTTGCAGTGATAAACATGTACAATCCCATCTGTTTTTCTCCTTTTTATTTTTTGCATGGAAGAATTTATTTCCCTTTCTATTCCCTAGCATACAAGGAAGAAATGAGCAAAGCTGGCACAATTATAATTCAACAGAGTTGAAAATTTAAGAAAAAGTTATATCTCAGGTAAAACTAAAGAAGATGGACATAATTTTTTGAAGTCGAGTCTCGCATCACAGCTATGCGTGGTGGGAGAATATATATTTTCAGGCAAGACTACAGTAACAGTGTTTAGGCAACACCTCAGTTCCAGCAATGCCCATTGCTAGTCCAATATCTGCTTCATGGAGAGCTGGGGCATCATTGGTACCATCACCAGTCACTGCAACAACTTCTTCAAAAGTTGTTCGTAAGTGTTTTACAAGGGTATGCTTATCAAGTGGTGAAGATCGAGCCATGACCTGCATGCGAAGAAAAATTAGATTTTCTGTAGCAGACAACTTTCTGCTTACTGTAAAGAGCTAGATTTCAGCTCAAGAGCACTCCATATATTGACAAAACAATGTCATTAAGCACATAAATCACCTGAAGTTTTGGAATAAGCTCGTGCAATTCCTCTTCACTTTTCTCACGGAATTCTGGGCCTTCAATTGCTATACCCTCACTGGTTAAAATTCCACATTCTCGAGCAATTGCCTTTGCAGTGTGTATGTTGTCTCCAGTAACCATCCGAACAATTATACCAGCTGATCTACAAATTGCAACAGACTCTCTGACACCTGGGCGAACTGGATCTTTAATTCCAACAATTCCTATGCATGTGTACCCTTTTATTGGTATAGGACTTTCAACAGAAAATTCATTTCCAATTTCCATATAAGCAAGGCATAGAGTTCGAAGAGCTTCACTAGCAAATCGCTCAATTGTATCCTTTAAATGATTAATGGATGCCTCATTAAGTGGAACAACTTCACCATTCGAGTCTATGACTTTGTCACATGCGGCTAGAATTATCTCAGAAGCGCCTTTACAGTGCACCCGGAAACCACCATTTGGGAGTTCTAGTACTACTCCCATTCGCTTCTTAACAGAATTGAAAGGCTCAACTTTCACAATGTTCAATGCATGACGTTCCGATTGAAAATCCCCACCAAGCAATAGCCCAAATTCCAAAAGAGCAGTGTCAGTTGGCGTTCCCAGTATCTCAATTTTTTCGTTTTCATTTTTAACAATTTCTCCTCCAGTGTTGTTAAATATTGATTGAAGTAGAATACTCAAAGCAAAACCAGGAATTTCAGAGCCAAAACTAAAAGTCTCCTTAGAGCGCCCTACTTCCTTGATTTTCCCACAAACACAAGCTTTCACAACAGTCATATGGTTCGTAGTTAGAGTCCCAGTCTTGTCACTACAGATACATGTGGCAGATCCCATTGTCTCGCAAGCAGCTAAATGACGGACAAGTGCCTTATCTTTCATCATTTTCTTCATGGCAAAAGCAAGACTTAGCGTAACAGCCAAAGGCAGTCCTTCAGGAACAGCAACCACCACTATTGTAACAGCAATTGCAAAGGATTCCAAAATTTTCATTGCATCATCTCCAGACCAGATCCAGTGGGACCCTTCTTGCAGCTTGTGGCTGATCAGGCCTTGCATCATAACAGAAAACGTAACAACAGAAAAAAATAGGCCTATTTTACCAATAATGGTTGCTACACCATTAAGTTTGACCTGCAATGGGGTCTCATCATCTCCTCCTTCACAGAGAGTAGCCATCAGTTTACCCCACTGAGTTCTCATTCCAACAGTAGTCACGAGCATCTTGCATGATCCATCCTGAACTTTAGTTCCTGACATGAGAAAAGGATTACCAGAATGGACATTAACTGGTTCACTCTCTCCTGTTAAACTGGATTCATTTATCAACACTGAGAACCCAGAAACAAAAAGTCCATCTGCTGGGACCAGATCTCCAATGGCAAGATGAACGATATCACCAGGAAGAAGATCATATATTGATATCTTTTGTCTTAATCCATTTCTGGTAACCTGAACTGCAATTTTTTTCTTCTCCCTGTCCAAATCCTTGAACTGCAGGGATTGCTTATAATCACTTGTGGCGGTGACAAGTACAACAAGCAAAATGCTGGCAACAATTCCAAGGCCATCATGGGCACCCCTCGGCCATCCTTCCATGATTATGCCAACAAGAAGAGAGACAAAAGCACAAACAACAAGAATCATAAGGGTTGTATCTTGAAGGGCTTCCCACACAAAGATCCAAAAACCTCGTGGTGGGCTTTCATTAAATTTATTAATTCCATAAATCTCTTTTCTTTGATTCAGCAATTGCTCAGATGTTGGAATGCCAATGTTGACTGAAGTTGCAAGCTTGTTTGCAATACCCTCAACCTCACCATGTAGTTTTAGTTTTTTCACATCGCGGCCTTCGGCAATGGATGCCAACTCATCAGCACATATTTTGAAGCCTGCAGTTTTGACTTCCTCTGGCACAGTGTATTCACTGGACAAAGTTAGACCTACAGGAATTGAAGTTGGAGTCAACATGATGAAGTATAACCATAATACAAGTTTTAACTTGAGCAGCTTAAGATTCTTACCATTGATAAATTGAAGAGCAGCTTGTGAAACCAAAACTGCAACTCTAAATTTCTCCTACAATGTTCAACACCAAGGGAAGAGATGTAAAATTAGAAAAGATATATCATGAAAGCCAGAATGTCTAAGGAAATTATTAGTTGAGTAGGCTACAATTTAGTTACTTTAAGAAAATTCAATTTCGTTATCATTATCCTGCATTTGAACCAGAATCACATTAATATCGAACCAGAATCCACTTCTCCCTCGGTATGCTCCTCAACAAACCCGATTAATGCATCGTCAATGTTCAATCCAGCAGAATATAGGGATCTACATGAATATTTTCAAGACAGTGTAGACAGGTTCCCATAAAAAAGAACCGTCCAAATAAAATTATGAAAAGACCAGGTTCGGAGGCACCTAGGTGGTCAAAGCTCGTCAGTTTTCCATACAGATCCTCAACACAGCAGAATTTGGAGTCTAAGCAACTAGTATCAAAATTAGTGGCAAATCTTTACGTTATATGACTAGAATATCCAGTTGGAAAAACTCCACAGAACAGGGATTGCAACCTGATTGGAGCGACGGATGGCCTCAGCCTCGAAGCGCTTGGAGAGATTAGCAGTGAATCGGAACCTCCGTTTAGGATTCTTCACAAGCCAGCAGAGCTTCCTCCATCTCTGAAGCGCCTCCTCCGATGAGTTCTTGGGCTTCACATCGCCAAAGTTCTCGTTCAAGTAGTTCTCCATCTCGGATCCTCCTCCCTTCAGCAAACAAAAGCAAGAAAGACTCCTATATATGCAGAAACCCTAGCCTTTATCTAACTAAATCTAGCACGTTGAAAGAAGAGGACGCTTCGGGAAGAATAAGGAATCGCGTCGATATCAGAGAAAAAGGAATTGTATTCCAAGATCAAGTATTCGGTATCACTTTCAGCCAGACAGCTTTTGAAGATAGCAGAAGAAGAAGAAGAAGCTGGAATTGACCAGCCCAAATCAAAGCGTCCAGGAATTCGGTATCACTCTCTGCCTAGGCTTTGAGAGAGTGCTGAAACACGAGCCTGGAATTGACCACAAGGTTTTGATTTGAAATCTCCAAGTACTCTCTGCTGATAATACTGTATATGAGAGCTTGTCCACGCGAGCCAAAGCATATGACGAAGTTGACTATTTTTTTTGTTTTTTTTGAAAACTCAAGATCGTGCAAACCAAATAAAAATCAGTGTGTATGTGTTAAGATCTGATTTTAAAAAGAAATCAAATTAGTTTCAAGTCGAAGACGATGTCGCAAATCGTTTTACACTGTTTGTGAAGGGAATTTCATTAGAACAAATCATAGCACCAACATCTCCGTGCTCAGGGGCTTCATTTCCTATCCAAATATCCATCTACCCTAGAAAGAAAGAGACACAGCAATGAAACAAGCGGTGAGCCAGTTGCCAGAGTTGAAGTCCAAGAGAATTGGAGTAAATAAATAGAGCAATTCTATATATCAATCTACACTCTCCACACCATATACTCAATTTTTTTTTTTTTAACTCAATACACTAAGTGTATTGAGTGTGTGATAAATAATAGAGTGTGAAAAAGATTTTTTAAAATAAATAATATAGTAACAGAGATCTGTTACGTTAAGTTGTGAGAGAATTTTTATTGTAAAATACATTTATTATATTATATGAAATTTCATCAATTTATAAATTATTTTTATGATATTTTATTTTTTTAAGATAAAACACTTTATTTCTCAAAAATGCTTACTGATGTTTTAGACGGGATTTTAGTGTATGATCGGTGAAAGAACAATGCAGGATGAATGTAGCATCGTTCAATATTTAAAAGTCAACTACAGTTCCAATTAAAAAAAGTCAACTACAGTTTCCAACATGTCAGAACAGTGGCGCATATAAAAAAGGATTCGGGCTACTCTGCCACTACAGTAACTTGTTCTAGTTGAGCGACAGATATATTTTATAATTTTTTTTATAATTTTTTATTTATATTGTTTTAATATATTTAAATATTTTTAAAAAATAATAAAATAATAATAAAAAAAATTTTTGTCCAAGCGGTGAAGTAGCAATACCTAGATCCACTCGGTACACTTCAAAGACCGTTATAAAGGATCACATGGGATGAACTGGCACCATCATGTTCACCGTTGTATATATTAATATAATGCAAATTACTTTTCATCCTCGGGTTGTGCATCTGTCCAAATTAGTTTGTGTCCAAAGTTCAGGTATCTTCAATCAATTTCTGAATTAGGTATAAAGGTTGATAAAAAAATAATAAAAAAAGGTATAAAGGTCGGTTAAATTATTATTTAAAAAAAAAAAAAGAGAAACTAACAACTAAAAATGTTTTTCCGAAAGCTATATTTCGTTATATATTTATGAGAAATTATATATATATATATAAAAGCCTTAAATGTATAAGTTTCGTGCAAATCTTTTATAAAAAAAAAAAATTTATTATGAAAAAATGTGAAAAACTAACTTTTCTAATACGGCCTATATTTTTATAAAAAGATTTATACAGTTAGAACTTATAACTAAAATTAGTCTATATTTATTGAACAAGTGTAACAAAAGTCGATCTTGATTGAGGTTAGCACTTTTATACTGCACTGGCATTTTGCCAATGAGAATTTGGAATAATATTGGTAAAATAAAAAATAGATTTAATAGAGCAAAAGAATGTAACGGCTAATAATTTCGTTTATCCATCATTAAAATAACCATGAATAAGAAAAATAAAGCTATTATTACATTTTGATAATTTCGTTTATCCATCAATAATAAGTAATTTTATCATTACTTCTGTCGCACAATTTTGTATATAATTATTTAATAAACTATTATTTTTATTTTAACTTTGATGTGTTTGATTTATAAAAAATAAAATAAAATAGTATTTTACTATGATATTGTGAACTAGTTATAATTCTATGAATTATGCTATATATAAGTCGGTATGTTAGCACTTCTTAGCATACCATTTATATCGAGATCTATTCTAATTTAAAAAAAATTAAAACGTCAATAATTTTTTAACATAATTGATATGAAAAATTTTCAACGTGCTAGGCGTGTAAAGCATAAAGCTTCTAAATATATTTTCTTTAATTCTATTATTATTTTTCTTATAGTGGTCATAAAAGCACTTTCACATAATAGCCCGGAATAGTTTTTTTTTTCTTTCTTTCTTGAAAAGATTAACCCGAAATTGTTGGAGAGAGAAAAGGTTGGTTGAAAAATAAATAAGATTAAATAATTCTACGTACAATAGTGAAGTGCGTAAATACCACGTAATCGCTTTAAAAAAATGAATAAAACATGAGATATACATAAAAAAATTAATTTTTTAATAGTAGACCCACTCTTTTTCAAAACGATTACGCGACGTTTACACACTTTACGGTTGTATGTAGAATTACTATTTTTTTTTACTTAGTGATTAAGGAAAATTTTTTTTAATGATATTGTGAATGTTTTATTTTTTTAAAAAACATGTTTATGATGATTAAAAAATACATAAAAAAAAAAAGATTTAAAAAGTGAACTACACTAATCAAGACACTTTTTTGGGTTACTTTTTCGGTGGTTATAGTAAGATTCAATTTGCAATCGCTAACAACTACTCTCGATGGCCACACTTAGTTTCATTTATTTTCACAAATCATCTGATCTTATCATTATAATTTTTTTAAATTTTTATATAAAATAATATTATAATAATATTTTATTAAACTTTTAACTTTAATCTCATGATCTTATCTTATTTGAATAAATAAACTATGGCTTGAAAAAGACACGTCCTGGGCCAGTTCAATTTGTTTAAGGCTACCAGGCCGAATTATCCTCCTAATATAAAACTGGCCACATTAACATCACAATGCCAAAAAACCAATGCCTTTGTCGTTACAGCCAGCCTGAAAAAAGCTCGCTACTAGGTTCCATTTTTATTCAAAAATTAATACGAGACATGATGCCGTAAATCTGTATAGCACGAAATGGACTTCTTACGTCGTCAGATCCCTTGTCGAGTCGCGGCCCATTTGAAACTCACGAAGCCCGAAGGAGCCCGGAGATGCTATTAGGATTAGGTGGATGGGCCAGTCTTATTTGTTTTACGTATCACACGATCCAGGTTGTAAAGTAGACCTATCTTAATTGTATAGGTTCACTTTAGGTTCCGTTTAAATATATAAACGGTCTCATCTCATTTTATATTATAATTATAATATTTTTAAATTTTTACATAAAATATAATAAAAAAATTAATTTTTTTAAATATCAAAACAATAGTAATAAAAAATAATAATATTCTATTTAACTGTTAACTTTCATATAAAATTATTTTATTTATCTTACTATCCAAACGGGACCTTAGCTTATATTTTGGTTGCGACAACAAGTTGAGCATGAAAGGAACTCAAAACATTCGTTTCTTTTAAGACAAGTAAATTACCCTTTTTTTAATGGTCAACTTATGTTCAGTGCAATGCGGTTAGGCAAAAAGAAAAAGGGAAAAATAAGAAATACACATAATATTTTTTACAATCATGTTTTAAAATGAAAGATATTATTATAAAATATCGTATAAAAGTAACATTATTTCATAAAAATGTATTTATTTTATATCATGTATTGTGAAGAGTATTGTTTATCTATTATTACTTCAAAAAAAAAAAAAAAAGGAAAAATGATGACAAAACCAAGGATTAAAAAGTTTTCAACGATAACTATGACAGAAATCAAAAGATTGGAATGACAGGGTTATAATATATATATATATATATAGAAAATGCTATATGGGGGATTGTCTGCAAGTGGTTGATCATGGTATTGATGGGGAAAACCCCACCACCATCGGAGAAAATATGGGGGACATTACGTTAATGCACGCGTGCAGGCGCAGTCTAATCACATCCATATGCCTTTGCAATTTACTTGATTGACTCTCTGTCCTGTCTTCTTATCCTTCTGCATGTCTTTCTTTTCTTTACTCATTTCAGCTCCTTTTCGCGAATCACTCAGTACAATCTGTGTTGAGAGTTTACTTTTTTTTTTTTTTTCTTAGTCTTCTTTTTCCCCCAAATAAGTTACGTGTAACGTTCGACTGAGAGGACGCACTCGCTGTAGTGTGTACCCCAGTAGAAGGAGTATGGTGGATAACTTCGTCATGCAAGGTCCCCTGCCATGTGTGATTGCTTCACAACAATCACGGCCTAGCTATCACTGGACGGGACAGTTTCAACTGTAGTTAAATTGTGGGTTTTGAAAACAAAACCTTATCTTCATCACCTTATTCTCTCCTTTTTATTACTTTGAAATCAAGTACCACACATGAACATGTTTTATGTTTTGGTCAAAGCAATCACCCATCGACAAAGTCTTTTCTTTTTTTTTTTTTCGTGATAAACAAAACTTTATTGAATATTGAACATAATAAAATAGCAGACAAAGGTTTGAACTAGTATACTAGACATATACAAAAGCGTGATCTATACATGCTAGTTTAACAAGTCGTGAAAAGACGATAAAATTCAAATCCACAACTTAATTGAGATTTTTTGCTAAAATTATATATTGCACTTTCCATACTATCATTAATCACTCTACCAAAAAACCTTGATAAATTACAATCCCAAACTTCTAGAAACATGTTATATACGTTCTTATACATTCAAGAATATAATTGACTACTAAAAATGTATATATATATATATATATATATAGATCATATTTTATAATTTAAGGATGCAATTTATCAAAGTTGATAGTTTTGGGTGCATATCTTACGTGCAAGAAAATTTGATAATTTGATTATCTGAGTGAAAATAAAATATGCATAAGAAAAAACAAAAGAAAAAAAAAATGTCAAAATACATGCATGAGACCCCACACGGCCTCGCTGAAGTGGGAGGTGCAGTTTTCAGGCGCATGCATATGAAAGGAGAACCTAGGTAGATAGCTAGGCTGACTTTATCTCATTTATTTATTTATAGTGCATTGGATTGGATCATGTACTACTCTTTTGAAAATCTCCCACGCCATCATTTGAGATCACATCGTCTAATCTAATGTTTGTCTTAGCACACGAGACATGACCATGCATCCAATCTGACAATCTATAAAACATTTTCGACACACGTGCACTAGCTAGCTCGCCCTCGGGCAAAACTAAAGTTCTAAAATCCTAATTATAAAATTTCCCTAAAGATCTTTTCTTGGTGAACAAGTAAAGTATATCATGATTCATATGTTTCCTAATGGCCCACGCATTAAGGGGAAAACCTCGATCAAAAGTTAGAAATTGAAATTAATAGGTTTAATTCTGCATTGTATCTGTCAACGTTTACTAATTTATCAACGAACTCAAACCATGATACACTAGTTGATCTCACGCCAACATCCGACCGTCAATCGTGACATGCAGAAATGAGATTACTTGGATATTCATGTCCGACAGGCTACAGCTTGCCGACAGGAGTCAGTGCAGGAGAGTGCTGATGCCTGAGGCAGCTGGGTCACATACGTGTCAAATTAACGCTTCTACGTGCACTATCCTTTTAAAAGCAGCCAGCAAGAGGCTAGTGAGAGATACTTGCCGTCATGCCATGGATTGATGGCCTTAATAGGCATGCATGTGAGACGTTCTGATGTCCCTTTGTCCGAGCCTCCGATCGAGCTAGGTCTGGCCCTTATCTGGATGATAGTTTCCATCACTGTTACCAACTTACCACTGCGCTCCCTTAATTGCGTCGTTTACCTTTCATCGATCGAGCCTCAAGGAGGTTTTAAGTGATCAAAGGTGTCAATCTTTCCAAATCTGATTTTTGTGCACTATCACTTATAGGGTCCATGTTCAGATCATTAATTTATATATATATATATATATTATATATATATGTCCCATGCAACCATATAATTAATCACTTTAATTAAGAGAGAATTATATGTATTAGAGTAATCTATTCTGTATGCATAAATATCTAATCGTGTTGAAAAAAACATTAAAAAAAATGAAAAGAAAAAGGAAGTGGGATTAGTTTTTAGTCTCTCTCTGTCTCAACTAATATTCGTAAAGTTAGGATATGCTTGCCAGTTTAAAAGTTTTCTAAAGAATGATGAGCACAATTAATAATGACTCATAAAACGGCCAATTACAACTCTACGTACAGGTCGATCTCCACAAGGTAATTGTACGAATCGTATGTAAATTAGCTTTGTAGAAGACTCTCCACAAGGAAAAATTAAGAAAGAAAGACACTGATCAAGATCAAAGCATATATATACATCATGTATACCCTCTGCTCTTCGTAATACTGATTAATAAAAACATAAATAACGCTACTCCTGAAATTAAGCATGCATTCATTTGTCCTAGTGCCTTTACCAAAAATTAAAGGTAAAAGCTAGCTATGGACTAGAGAGAGAGAGAGGCAGGCATCGCCAATCTTTGTCAAAGATGGGGGGGGGGGGGGGGGGGGGGGAACTTAATTCCAAAAGAGATGATCAGGAGCGATGTCGGGGATGTCAATCCTGTGGCCAATGATTTGGATGCGACAACAAGAAAAAGATGGGCCATGCAAATATTTTTTTTTGGGCTGAAGGCTACCCCCAATATTTGAACCTGATTCTTCCCCTGACCCTACTCACTACTGCTCAATCAGATCATGGAGATTCCATATATATATTATTACATATATGTGGAATGACGTTCACACCGAGCCACAGTCTCGAGCATTGCCAACTGCAACATGATGATCATCGACTGCTTGAATAGAACATCAGCATGATTTCTTGCCTTAAACCTGAGGTATTGTATGGCGCCGATCCTTGGATCCCTGATCTTAAGATTCTTGCGTTTATCGTTTGTGTTACATGCTGCATGTGATATGTGATTCATGGATCATCATCTTCTGCGTCAGCTTTGCTATTATATTATGAGAAATGATTTGTATAAGTCCTAAATAGACAAGTCTTATGTAAGCTCTTGTAAAACAGTAGACTACACTTTAAAAAAATATAAAAAAAAAACTATTCTTTACTAGTGAGACTTAATTTTTTATAAAAAATTTATATGAAATTCATCTATTTAGAACTTGTATTTAACATTATTTTTATATTATAGCCAAAGCTGGGTTAGCACCATCATCCGGCCACTGCATGGCCTCCTTTTCTTTTTTATCTTTTTGGACAAGACGTATCATCCACTTCATACTAGCTTATCAAATAAATAATCAACTTTCTTTTTGTTTTCGGAGAGAAATAGCACGACGAGTACTTATATATCATGCCTTAGGCATACTTTTATGGTGTTTCCAACGTCATTAGTTTCTTTATTAATTAAATTGAATATTCGTTCACATATCTGGTAGTAGTACTGTCTACTGAGCTGTCTACTGACTTCTATTAACTCGATCCAAAATAAATAATACAAATCGAGAAGTATATACATCGATTTTTGTAACCGATAATTATGAAAAAGGGAGTACAAAATTTCAACGCAATAAATTGCGGTGCATCTACAGCTTATATCACCTCTAACGATGACTTAGTTAAAAACCATCTTTTAAGATTGTGAATTTGTGCCCTCTTTGTAAGACATGGGTGGAGACCAAATAATTGATCTCAAAATTAGTTTTATTTTCTTTCTTTTCATAGTTTTTGCATTGTGATTATTGTACTGGAGTGTTTGTTGAGGAACCTCTACCCCTCTTTATGTATCGTATTTTCATTTTCTAATAAAATTTGCTTGTTTAGAAGAAAAAAAGAGAGAGAAGTATATATATACATCGATGATGCAAAGTAGTCTTAGCCCTTATTTAATTATAAGCACGCCACAATAATATATATATAGCAAATTTAATATTCATGTGCTGCTAAATATATAGCTAGGTTCATGATTATATATTTTAGTTTTTTCCTAGAAAGTAATCCAGGTAATTCCTTTTGGAAATTACCAAAAAGGAAAAGGAAAAAAGAAAAAAGAAAAAGAGAAAAGAAAACTAATTATTCCTCTGTTTTAAAGGATTGTTCAAGTAGTACAAGAAATAATGCATGCAATCACAATCTGCAGGGATATGACACTTAAGCCTGTAAAATAAAGCCTGTAATGATTTTTGCTGAAAAAGAAAAAGAAAAATAATAAGAAGATAGAAGAATATTATGCTTTCCATCAGGTAGGACGCACGGAGGTGGCCTGGCAAGTGGCGATATACAGATACTTCAATTCTGTGTTGCTAAAAGAAGGATATATATATATATATATATATATATATATATATACTGTATAATATTTTCAATAAAACAAGAAAAAATACTTTGACTACAAAAATATTTCATAAGAGTAAACTCTTGATGGAGCTTGATGTATGGTATATCAGATTGTAAATATATTTTTATTATGAAGTAAATATAACGTATCACATGAAGTCATTACATAAAAATATTATTTTCATGAAATTTTGTTGTGACTGTATCACTTATTCTAAAAACATGTTGAAAACCTAAGACGTACACTTTATTTGTTGTGTAACCAAATGTGAATGCAATGCAAAATTTGGCTAATAATCCTTGCATTGGAAGAGGTAAAATGCGTATATTTTACATAAGGCGCTGCTACAACAACCATTGTGTCTTCCCGTTTTTGGTTCCCACTTTACATGGAATGTCATGTTGCTTTTTTTTTTCTTTTTTTCTATGCCTCGTTTACTTCTTCCCGCCTGGATGAAAAAAATACCCCTAAACTCCTCCCCGATAGATCTCGTCAGGTACAAGAGACCCATTTTCGATGTTCTTTGTTGCGGCTCTCCTCCGTCCGACCTCTATCCGAGAGGTAGATTTCTTTCCTTCTCTCCTCTGTTATTTTTGGATTTTGCATGGTCTATTTGGATGTGTAGAGAGTGGAGAAAAAAAAACTTTGAACCGTATCAATAATGAATAGATCCAGCCTAGTGCATTCCTTTCTCGTTATTTGCAACACTTCAGACTTCGCCTATAGCAGCAAACAAGGCTGGCTCACAGGGGCTCTGCCCCATTTACACTTCAGACTTCGCCTATAGCAACTGAAACTTTGTAGAAACTAAGGTTTCAATTTGAATAAGGGGCCCTATTTACACTTTGCCATTTTCCCATCATCATGCTCCATACATATGACCAAAACTTTTTATATCACCAAAAAGAAAATTTACATTGTACATAAATATTAATAGAAATTAACATCTTGATTCACCCTGAAAATTACAACAGATTTCATCCAACAAAAAGAAAAAGACTGAAAAAAGCAGGGAAGTGGTGGTTCTGACTCTAGCAACGTGAATGTGGGTTTTATGAACTGTGTTTTCAAGATGCAGGGAGAGGGAGAGAAAATAAGGTAGAGATAAATTTTTTAGAAGAATGGAGATGCAGTCATGGCATATTTTATTTTATTAAGTCAGCTACCTGGATGCTAGATCAAGCGGAAAGTGCAAGCGGTAGGACTAGCATTTTCTTTTACATAAAAGCTACAATAACTCTTCATACTTGTATGGTTACTCTTGTCCTTCCAATTGAATAGTTTTTTTTTTTTCTCTCTCTCTTCATTCAAAACTCTCTTTCAATTTTGATATATGCCTAATATAGAGAAATTAAAAAAGAATAATATTTTATTAGTATAAAAAGTGAAATGCATAGTTTAATGTGAGATTAAAGTTTTCATGAATACATAGACAAAAGATAAAATGTGACATTTTATCTAAAATTTTGGCTACACCAATAGGAATGCTGTTAATGTGCATAGGTTACATTGTCGACATAGGTACTGTACATTTGGTAATGGTACCTACTGCTTTGATAAGCGCAAATTAATTAGCTTTGGATAAGTACCGTACAATGTTGTAAATTCGTAACATGTATAATACAACCATCAACTGTATAATATGTACATATAGCACACGTACGCCTGCATGTCTTGATCAGGTTTCTACTGGATCAAGTTTTTTTTATTTTATTATAATTACATGAATCGAGATCGTTCATCGTTGTGGTATCCTCATCATCACCCGCCCACAGTTGTTGCTTCACGACACGACAGTGACGTGCCAAGACGATAAATGTGCCTATATACATATATATGAATTATTATAAAACCTAATAAAATGCATATATTCAATTAATTAGATCAATCTCATTGTGATTTACACAAATTAACCCTGCTTGGCTTGCTTTAGCAGACGTATTATATAAATTTTTCAGCCAACTGTCCGTTTGGATTATGAAATGAGTTGAGATGATTTGTAAATAATAATAAAATTTATGAATAAAATTTTATGAATAATAATAAGATGATCTCAACTCGCTTCCCAATCTAAACCGGCCTCTCTTTTCTTACTAACTATTACATTATATATATATATATATATATGCGTGCCCCACATTATTTAATATTGTACATAATGTTTAATTAGTATTAGTCCTTGTCCCTTGTCACTTGTAATTATTTGTCACTTGTAATTATGTGTTGTTAATGTTACTGTTTTGAACTATCTATAAATTAGTCCCTCTTGACTTTTTTTTTTTTTTTTATACGAATGACATGTTTTGGACATACTATTCACATTATTGCTGATTTTGGATGGGGTTGCAAAAAATAATTCGATCGGAATGAACGTAATTAATATAAAGAAACTATTCAAAATGATAGTATCCAAATAATACTGTAGAGCCACGGACTAAAACGAATACACACCCTTGTAGCAATATAAATAGAAAAATAATAAATACATGTTATTTTTTATAATATTTTATACAATAATATTTTAAAAATAATAATTTCTTGAAATATCTTATAAAAATAAATTTATTTTTTTAAAATTATTTTTATTTTTAAATTTATATTATTAAAAATATTGTAAAATATATTATATAGATATCATTATCGGTATAAATAAGACCCGGGAGAAGCTACGACTTGTATTTGGGAAACAAAAAAGTACGAGTTTTAAAGAGGAGGTAATATAAAGAAGAAAATATTTTTATACATTATTTTTTATTTATTAAATATGTAATATATAGATGGTAAATAAAAAAATTTAATTAATTTGAAAATAATAAAATTAAAAAATAAATATAAATATAATATGTGGTATGATGACTAGCAAGCTCTATAAAGAAAGCAAAACCCACGACACCCACCCACCTAGTTTGCTACCTTTTACTAAAATCGGTCAAAAAACAGAACACCAACCTCAAACCTCATCCATCTTCCCTGTTTCAGAAACACTCTGCTCTGTACATCATGGGCAACTCCATAGTAGAAGCCCTCAACGTCCGTGTGGAAGGGTCTGGGCAGAAGTTCCTGGTCCTTGCCCATGGCTTCGGTACCGACCAGTCTGTCTGGAAAGGCATTCTCCCCTCCTTCACCCCTTACTACCGTGTCATTCTCTATGACCTCGTCTGCGCCGGCTGTGTCAACCCCGATTACTTCGATTTTCAACGCTACACCACTCTCGATTCCTATGTTGATGACTTGCTCAATATCCTCGACGCTCTCGGAGTCGATCGCTGTGCCTACGTCGGCCATTCCGTCTCCGCCATGATCGGAATCTTAGCTTCCATTCGTCGCCCAGAGCTCTTCACCAAGCTCATCCTCGTCGGTGCTTCTCCAAGGTAAAACCAATAACTAAGAAATCAGCTTGATATACACATTCGATCCCGTGTGATTAAAACTATCTCCGTCTATTGCGTCGATTGCAGACTACAAAAAAAATCTAAATTGGTGCTTAAATTTTGTGCGTTTTTTAAGATTCTTGAACGACGTAGATTACCACGGAGGATTCGAGCGGGGGGAGATCGAGAAAGTGTTGTACGCAATGGAGGTTAATTACGACGCATGGGTGCACGGTTTTGCACCCTTGGCGGTGGGAGCCGATGTCCCGGACGCGGTTCGAGAATTCAGTCGGACCCTATTCAACATGAGGCCAGACATATCCTTATTCGTTTCCCGCTCCATTTTCAACAGCGATCTGAGGGGAGTCCTGGGCCTAGTCAAGGTACCCTGCTGCATATTTCAGACCACAAAGGACGTTTCGGTCCCGAACTCCGTAGCCACCTATCTGCGGGACCATCTGGGTGGGCGCAACACGGTGGAGCCGCTCGACACCGAGGGTCATTTGCCCCATTTGAGCGCTCCGGCACTCATGGCGACTAAACTCCACCGAGCACTTTCACGCTGAGTCTGCACTGTGTCACTGGCTACTAACTTTCTAGACAGCCAAGCAAAACCCAGCATTAAGGTACCGACGGAGTGGGGTCCTGAGAAATGAAATGTAATAAGGTGGAGTTCTTGACACCTGGCTAGTAATATGTGGACATTAGGACCTGGAACTTCGGATTATGAGGATGTTACAGGGGATAAGAATCTACACGTGGTAATCACGTGATGATGTTATTCTCTCTGTTTTTTTTTTTTTTTTCCTTCTTCTTCTTCAATTTGGAGTGTTCTTCTTAATCTTTATTTGGGATTTTTTTTTTGTTTTTTGTTTTTATAAACAACGATTTCATTCAAACACCAAACAAATTGTCCTTACAAAATATTATTTCTATCAAGCCAAACAGCTTGAGATACAAAAGGACACTCATCCCACCACATTTCAATATCATTAACCCTCCAAGCATGTCTTGCCAAGATATGAGCAGCTGGGTTTTCCAATCTGTTAACATAAGAAATCTGAACATCTTGGAAACCAACCATCATCCTTCGAATATCTTGAATCAGGTAATCAAAAGCAGTAAGATAAACTAAACCATCTTGTAGTGCATTAACAAGAACTAAACAATCAGTCTCTAGCAGTAGCTTCGGTACCCCCCATTGAGTACACAATTGCAATCCTTTTAACATGGTTGTAGCTTCAATAAATTCTGAAGATAGAACTTCCCTTTCCACTTTACTGCAAGCCACAACTACATTACCTTGAACATCTCTGAGAATAATGCCAATACCAACCTTCTGTTGATAAAAAAAAGTAACAGCATCAACATTCATCTTTAGATAATCAGTTGGAGGGACGCAACAAACCACTCTCTTAATATCCAGACTGCAGACATCAAAAGCTTGGACCAACTTAAACTCAAATTGCACAGACAAAGAATGACAAATCATAGATTTAATATCAAGCAACTTATGCTCATAGATAAATTGGTTTCTTCTATACCATAACCCTGAAGCAATAGAAATAAACTTAGCTAAATCTTCTTTTGATTCCTTCTCCTTAACAAAATCTGCCAATTCCCAAAAAGGCAAATCAGATTCCATATTTTCCAATACTGGTAAATAATGAAACCAAGAATTAAACACATCCGGACAATAGAACAAGACATGAGTTGGAAGACTCTCAAGACATGCTTTCCAAGCAAAATTTTTTATCTTCTTTGGAATATGTAAATGCCATAGACACTTCCAAAAAGAATGAACCGATCTCTCCCTTGAACTTTCCCTCACAAACTACCCATCTAACTGCAAAAACAGCTTATAGGCACTTTTTATAGTAAAATGCCCACTTTTTTCTGGAGGCCAAAACAAAGCATCTTCAACATTTAAAGACACATTCAATTTCAAAACTTGAGCCACAGTTCCTGGATTAAAGAGAGCTCTCAACACCTCAACATTCCACCACCCTGAATCAACATCAAGCAAATCACTAACATTTATATTCTCATCCACTCCTTGAGCAATCACTTGAGAATCTTGTGCATTAACATCTGGAATCCAGGGATCCTAAAATACTCGTACCCCCTACCATTTCCCACACGCCAATTACATCCTCTCCTCAAATACTTCAATGCCTTAAAAACCCCTTTCCAAATATAAGAAGAATTAATACCCACGTTTGCCTCAAACAAAGAAGTTTTAGGAAAATATTTGCTTTAAACATCCTATACAGCAAAGACCCCTCATATTTCAAAAGCCTCCAACCCTGTTTAGCAATAAGAGCAGCAATAAGAGCCAATTTAAAATTTTGAAGGTTCTTAAAACCCATACTACCTCTAAGCTTCGAATGACACAGCCTTTTTCAGCTAACCCAATGCATCTTTCTCTCTTGAGCTTGATTCCCCCACCAAAAATTTGCCATCATCATTTAACTCATGACACAAAGAAGTAGGAAATAAAAACAGCTCATAGCATATGTAGGAATGGACATAGCCACAACTTTAAGAAGAACTTTTCTACCTCATTGAGATAACATATTACCCTTCCAAAACTGCAATTTCTGCCACAATTTCTGTTTAATACTAGCAAAGCTCTCTGTTTTGACCTTCCACCATAGGTGGTAAATCCAAATATTTTTCATACTGTTGAGTATGGCTCCCCCCCCCCCCACAAAAAAAAAAGCTGCATAATTTCTGCTCTTCTGATGTCATTAACATTTTTACTAAAGACTATAGAAGTCTTATCCTTATTAATGCATTGACTCGATGCTTTCTCACACGTATTCAAAAGAGCATGGATCTTATCATTTGTACTCATATCAGCTTTACAAAATATCGCACTGTTATCCGCAAACAACAAATGATTTACTTTAGGATCTCCCATACAAAACCTAATACCTTCCACCCCACCTTGGCAGTCACTTCTCTTTAACAAACGAATGAGTCATTCCGTACATAAAAGAAAAAGGTAAAGAGATAATAAATCTCCTTACCTTAAGCCTCTACTAGGTAAAATATGACATGTTGGACTTATAGAGGATATGCACTGCTGAGATTTCAATGAATATTTTCCCACACTTTATTGATAGAGTTTCTATGTAGTTATATACAAGAATGAGAGAAACTTATTTAGGAAAATACAGAAACGGTAATGCTAGAATTGTGCTAGAGATTACAGTAGACAGCTTTACAAAATAAGGAAAGAATCAGTTACACGTATGGAATTTATGACCAAATGTTTGTCATGATTTTAGGCTGAACATGCTCTGGTTTGATTGAGCAGAATCCACGCTTGTTTCCCTTATACGCCCCCGCAAGATTGGGCTTCCATCGGCAAGACCAATCTTGGTACGCAACAATTCTGTACGCTGTTTTGACAGTGGCTTGGTGAGGAGGTCAGCTAACTGATCTTGAGTGTGTACATGTCTGACTTGAAGGTGTCCTTTTTGAACTAAGTCACGCACAAAGTGAAGGTCAATTTGAATATGTTTTATGCGTGAATGATTGACTGGGTTAAAACTTAGATGTGTGGCTCCAATATTGTCACAAAACAGATGAGGTGAATCTTTGAGTGGAAGTTGAAGTTCTTTAAAAAGGGTAGACAACCACATTGTCTCGGAAGCCGCATTAGCTAGGGCCCGGTATTCAGCCTCGGTTGAGGATCTTGCAACTGCACGTTGTTTCTTGGAGCTCCAAGAAATTGGATTCGGACCCAAGAAACTGATGTAAGCAGAGGTTGACGTACGGTCATCCAGATTTCCAGCCCAATCCGCATCGGAGTATGTCCTTAGAACAGAAGGTCCAGCTTTGTGGATCTGAATACCATAAAAAATGGTTTGTTTTAAGTAGCGAAGGAGGCGTTTGGTTGCTGTCCAGTGATTTGCAGTGGGCTTGTGCATAAATTGAGATAGTTTGTTGACTGCAAAAGAGATATCTGGACGTGTCAAGGACAAATATTGAAGACTACCAATTATTCGACGAAACTTAGAGCTGTCTACAGCAGCCGTGCCATCAATCAGTTGGAGAGGTTGGGTGGTGGAAAGAGGGGTTGAGACATCTTTCGCACCACTCATACTTGTAGTGTCTAAAAGCTCATGGATGTATTTATGTTGGGAGAGAAATAACCCTGATCTGGTAGGAATGACTTCAATCCCCAAGAAAAAATGAAGGGAGCCCATATCCTTAAGAGAAAACATGTCACCCAACTGTTTAATGATGGAGGTCACAATGGGTGAATTATTTCCTGTGATGATAAGATCATCAACATACACCACAAGGTAGCAAAGAGTGGAACCGTGGCTGTATATGAAGAGAGAAGAGTCTGCCTTGGAGTTTCGAAATCCCAGTTGAAGAATTGCAGTTTTGAGGGTAGTGTACCAAGCCCGTGGGGCTTGTTTAAGCCCATAGATAGCCTTGTTTAGTCTACATACATGATGGGGTTTGGACAGATCCTTAAATCCCGGAGGTTGTGCCATAAAAACAGTTTCAGTTAAGGCACCATTTAGAAAGGCATTATTAACGTCCATTTGCCTTAGATCCCATCCATTCATCACTGCAATAGATAATACGGCTCTAATAGTGGCTGGTTTAACTACAGGGCTAAAGGTCTCTGTGTAATCAACACCAGGGCGTTGATTGTAGCCCTGAGCCACGAGTCTGGCTTTAAATTTATCAACAGAACCATCAGCCTTCCGTTTTACCCGAAATATCCACTTACACCCCACGGGTTTACATTCAGAAGTGGGTAAAACTAAATCCCAAGTCCCATGTTTCATCAAGGCAGTGAGCTCTGTGGACATGGCCTCACGCCAATGAGATTGAGAGATGGCTTGACTCACACTTGTTGGTTCAATGGTTTGAGGGAGGGAATGCTTTGACACGGTGTGGATTTGTTTAGGTTTAAAAATTTGGTTCATTGATCTTGTGGTCATGATGTGAGTGCGGTGAGGTTGAGGGTTTGTTGGGTTAGGGTTTGTGAGAGTCGGATTGGGGAGAGGATTAGCTATAGGGGAATTTGGATGAGGTGAAAGGGACGTCGGGAAATCTGGTGAAGACGCAGTCCGATTGTCACCTGGAGGTGTATTCGGATGGTTGGGGTGGGGATCTACAGTGTGCAAGGACTCAGAAATTAAAGGAGCATAGGGTGCGAAAATACCTGGGGAGGACGCAACGATGGCAGGTGAACCTTCCGGAGGCAGCGAGGGTGCCGATGCGTTGGAAACCATTGAGGAGGGCATTGCAGTCGGCTGGGCACCGAAGTGAAGAGAGAGCAGTTGATGAGGATCTCGAAGGTTCGGTTTGAGCTTGGAAGGCACGGGGGAAGATTGGCTGAAATGAGTTCGGTTTTCATCGAATAACACGTGGCGAGAGATGAAGCACTTTTTCGTTTTGGGCTCAAAACACTTGTAGCCATTTTGAGTTGGTGAGTATCCGAGAAAGATACAGGCTTTGGATTTGGGCTGCATTTTGTTTGAGTTATAGGCCCTTGTGAGAGGATAACAAATACACCCAAATTTTTTAAATTTTAAATAATTGGGTGATTGACCAAACAGAGCTTCAAAAGGTGATTTGTTTTGTAGGAGAGACGTGGGTTGTCGGTTTATGAGATAAGAGGCTGTTTGAAAGGCATGGGGCCAGTATGAAAAATCAAGATTTGCATCATAAAGGAGGGTGAGGCCCGTTTCAACTAGATGACGGTGACGACGTTCAGAGACACCATTTTGTTGTGGAGTGTGAGGGGCAGTGGTGAGATGAGTTATACCATGAAGTAAGAGATATGATTTTAAAGCAATAAACTCACCTCCATTATCCGAATATAGTGTTTTGATGGATTTTTGAAAACGGGTTTCAACAAATTTTCTGAAGTGTGGAAAAATTGTAGAAACACCAGATTTGGTGGTCATGGGATAAAACCATATATATTTTGTATAATGATCAACAAAAATAAGGTAATATCGTGATCCATCAATCCCAGTGTAACTCGCGGGTCCCCACACATCCGTGTAAATAAGTTCAAGAGGCTCATGACTTTGAAGACTTGTGACACGAAAAGGTTGTTGATGTGCTTTATTGATAGAACATGAATGACATAATGAAGACAAATTTTTATGCGAGGAAATAGGAAGAGAAAAATTCTTAACAAGATGATGGACAATTTTAAGAGAAGGATGCCCAAGACGCTTGTGCCATCCATCAATGGAGGTCCTTTCATGCACATTAGCAACCTTTTTGGATACCGCCAAAGATTCCGGGAAGGTGTAGATGCCATTGTTACATGCTCCTTTTAGTAGGATCGCCCCCGTGATCTTGTCCTTCACAAAAAAATGAAAGGGATGAAATTCTATAAAAACATCATTTTGTTTGGTGAGATGATGCACAGAAATTAAATTTTTGCAAAGATTGGGAACATAAAGAGTATCCCGTAATGTAAATGTTCGGTGCGGAGAGGGTAAAGACAAAGAACCAATGTGTGAGACGGCCAAACCTGAACCATCACCAAGAATTACTTCGTCAGTTCCATCATATTCGGAATGAATAGATAAATTGGAAAGATCACCCGTGATATTATGAGAAGCGGCTGAATCAAGTAGCCAATTTTTATCTTTTCCCGTAGAAGTGGTAGCACAGTTGATAGAGACATCTTGTGAATGAAACTGAGGGCAGGCCTTGGCAGTATGGCCCAACTGATCACACAGTTGGCACTTGGGTTGATAGCGCCGGTTAGAGTTATTGGGCTTACCAGCACTTGTATTGGGGCGGCGTCCATCACGTTGGGCTCCATTTGAGTACCGGTTTGGACTTGAGCCTTGAGGCCCACGGGAATGGTTACTGTATTTGGAGAAACGCTGATGACTTCCCCCATTTGCAGATGTCTTCGTCTTCGTAAAATTGGCAGACGCAACTAAGTTTTGTGTTGCAGCTTCCAGGCGCCTCAGATAAGCCTCGTGACCAACCAGCAGGTCGTGCAGCTCCTCGAAAGTCAGAGATGACTCGCGGGCACGAATCGGCGCTGCAATCTCCCGAAAGTCTGGACCTAAGCCATTTAACACATAAAGTGTTAGGTCATCATCCGAAATTGAATGATCTATGATGGCTAAGTCATCGGCTACAGTCTTCACAGCATGGAGATATTCGGTGATGGTCCTGTTTCCACGCTGGATTAAGGTAAGTTCCTCCTTTAACTGCATTGCACGAGTTCGGGATCGGCTAGCATAAAGATGAGTGAGCTTTTTCCAAGCTTCATAGGAGGATTTTACTGTAGCAATGAGTGGTGTGATGGACGGAGAGGTAGAGGCTAAAATCGCACTCAGGATAAGCTTGTCCTGTCGGACCCAGTGGGTCTTGTGCAGTTCTTCAGTCGGGGTACCATCTGAAGAGGGACACCGAAAAGTGCCTTCAACATAGTTGAGAAGATCATAACCAATAAGAAGTGCTTCAAATTGAGCACGCCATTGAGGAAAGGTGGAGGGAGTCAATTTTTCATTGATTTGGGCAGTGATGTTGAGAGCGATAAGGGGTTTTTCGGATGCGGAAGGGGGTTGGGTGTTGAGATTAAAATTGGGAGTTTGATCGGAGGAGGAAGACATTGTAGTTACTTGGATCGGTGGCTCGGTGGAGATCGGCTCTTCTGATACCATATAGAGGATATGCACTGCTGAGATTTCAATGAATATTTTCCCACACTTTATTGATAGAGTTTCTATGTAGTTATATACAAGAATGAGAGAAACTTATTTAGGAAAATACAGAAACGGTAATGCTAGAATTGTGCTAGAGATTACAGTAGACAGCTTTACAAAATAAGGAAAGAATCAGTTACACGTATGGAATTTATGACCAAATGTTTGTCATGATTTTAGGCTGAACATGCTCTGGTTTGATTGAGCAGAATCCACGCTTGTTTCCCTTATAGGACTCCCATTCACAAGCACTGAAAAAGACACATTACTTACACATTTCATGATTAATTTGATGAAAACATGATCAAACCCCAAAGCACCCATCATCCTCTCCAAAAACGCCAACTCAACCCTATCATACGCCTTACTCATATCTAATTTGAGGGACATAAAATCCTTTTTCCTATTCCTCTTGTTTCTAAGATAATGTAATGATTCATAGGCAATTAAAACATTATCAGTAATTTGCCTACCAGGGACAAAAGTACATTGTGACTCAAAAATAACCTCAGGTAAGACCTGCTTAAGTCTATTAGCAATGACTTTAGAAATACTTTTATAAAGCACATTGCATAGACTAATAGGTCTAAAATCTGCTCTACTTTGACAGGATCAGACTTTTTAGGGATTAAAGTAATAAACGTATGATTTAACTCTCTAGGAAATTTTCCACTGTTTAAAGCAGATAACACATAATCAGTCACAGATTTACCTAGCACCCTCCAATGCTTTTGATAAAATACTGAAGGCATCCCATCTAGTCCAGGAGCCTTAGAGAGATGCATTTGTTTGATAGCTACCTCAACCTCTTCAGCAACAAAGGGCTTGATTAAACTAACATTCATCTGGTCATTTACTTTTACCTCAACCCCAGACAAGACTTCCTCCATATCAACATGATCTGCAGCAGTAAACAAGAATTTGAAAAAAATCTGTGATCATATGCTTCATCTGCACTCCCTGTTTCCAATTTCCAGATTCATCCTTAAGCTGCAAAACTTTGTTTTTTCTGCTTCTTCCAAATGCCTTGGAGTGAAAATATCTAGAATTGCAATCACCCTCTCTCAACCACATAACCCTTGACCTCTGTTTCCACATAACTTCATCTCTCTCCAACCACTTCTGAACATCTTCATAAGCTTGTTTATGAACTGAAATATTCTGACAAGTTGGACCATCTTCTTGAACCCTCTGCAATTTCAACTTAGCAGAAGACAACTCCTTTTGCACATTCCCAAAAGAACTCTGGTTCCAACTTTTTAAATCAGCTACACAATTTGTAATACAACCCATCAACTGTGTAATTGAATTTGACCCAATCATACTACTCCAATTTCTCTCTACAATATTAGCACACTTAGAATTCCCTAACCACATAGCCTCAAACCTGAACACCTTCCCTACACCTCTTCTAACAAGAGCCCATGAGTATCCATCCACAAAAGCACATGATCTGAATAGGACGCCACCCCATGTTGTACCCTCAAACTTGGAAAAGCATCACACCAAGCTGAATTTACCAAAAAACGATCCAGTCTTTCACAAATATTCTCATTCCCTTCTCTCCTATTATTCCAAGTAAATGGAACCCCTGAAAACTAATGAAAAGAAATGAAGATGTTTTTTCTGCTTTTGGACGAGTTATCCTTGAAGAAAAAAACGAATTGCCTAATTTGTATATTTCCTGGCTGGGACTTGTGGTAATGTCTAATATAGCTAATATCCAAAATATGAGTGTCATGATTATCATAGACAACAAAACAAAAAGAAAATATGGGTGTGTTACTCAGCATTTCATAGGTTTTGGGAAGTGAAACGAGACATACATGCATTAGGTCAAGAGGGAAAAACTCAATCCTCAATCGTTTACAATTTTGCTTTGATGTCAATAAGTTTGTAATTTTGGAAGAGCAAAGTAACACAAGTGAGACCATTCGGTCAGGGGACGTGTCATACTTACCACTAGGCTTGTTGGAAGCTCCCGAGTCCCGATCGAACAAAATTTCAAACCTCAATCGTTTGCAACTTTACTTTCAATAGATTCTATGTCCACTTTGGAACTATTCTCTCTTGGGATGCTACCAATTAACGAAAATATAAAGGTTGTGGTGAATTGAAGTTTACAATATTGCTCTGTAAGAGACCTTATACTAACTACATGTAGATGGATGCTGAATACATTGATCAAATTTAGTTGAACGGCTTTTTGATTTTGGTTAGCTTGAAATATACTATTTATTTTTTTATTATTATATCATAGAATTTAACTTCATTATTCAAATGTAGATTGTTTTGATGTAGTCCTATGAAATCCTAAAAATGCCTCAATTCATTTTTCCTGGATTAAATTGTTATTACTTATTATGCAATAACTCAAATTTTATCGAGACTTATAATACAAAATGACTAGTCAATATTAGAGTTGAAGTCCATCAAAATTATAATAATTGGTAAAAAGTTCTTGCTCAAATCATGTGGAATATTTTTCAATTCTCACTTAGGGATGCAACCACCTTTATATAGTTAATATATTTTCTTTCAAGTTTGAAAAAAAAAAACTATTGTAATCATGTGGTGGCAGGCTTGTTTGTTTTCGGAGATGAGATGAGATGAGTTGAGATTAAAGTTAAAAAGTTGAATAAAATATTGTTATAATATATTTTTTAATATTATTTTTGTTTTGAGATTTGAAAAAGTTGAATTGTTTATTTTATTTTGTATTGGAAGTTGAGAAAGTTGTAATGATGAGATGAGATGAGATGCTTTCTGAAAACAAACAAGTGGTAGCCCAGTTGGTATAAGTGGGTATTTCATGGCTTCGAAGTCAAGAGTTTGAGTCAGGACGTAAGTTCAAACTACTTGTACTAGTAAAGCCTAACTTTTGGGCCATGATATGAACTTTGGACTAGCTGGATATTTTGGCGGTGCTGTAGTAATGGGCTCGCCCTTAGGGAAGTAGCTATGGTTCAAACCGGACATTCAGCAGCAAGAAGGGGCTCTTATGGTCACGCCTAGGGAGGATTGTTACGCTAGTCGCCCCACCTCCCCTTTTGCAGAGAAAAAAAAAGGAGAAAAAGTGGTGGCACTCCAGCCAAGTCAAATTTTGGTCATCGATTGAGAATTAAAGGAAACAAGCCTTCTAATTTCCTTGTGACACGATCAGTATTTAACCTCATCAGGCTCTCTTTTTTAGAAATAAAAAATTAATATTACATGTAGAATGGCGCACATAGAAGTCCCACTAATTTATTTTAATAAATTAAAAAAAAAATATTTACAACTCTGCTTATTGACAAAAACACCTATATAATCGCGAGTTATTTTTCATGAGACTCATACAAGCAATGGAAATTTCATATCAAATAACTTAAAAACTATAAGTTTTAAACTTAAGTAATTCTACATACAACCGTGAATTGTGTAACCACCGCGTAATCGCTTTGAAAAAAATGAATAAAACATGGGACCCACATGAAAAAAATTAATTTTTTAATAGTGGACCCCATTATTTTTCAAAACGATTACGTGACGGTTACGCACTTCACGGTTGTATGTATAATTACTCTTTAAACTTTCTTATAATTATTTCGATACCATAATAAATAATATATTTACACTTGTAAGTAGATAATCTGTTTTAAACTTTTCATCTATTACTTCTCTGCCTCCACTCTCGAGTAATGTACTTGGGCTTCACATCCTAAGTCATAGCCCATTTACAGCCTGCAAAATGTCTTAAACAAATGTACGGTCATGCTTCCAAGATGGGCATGACAATCTATGGAAGAGGAGGCCCAGCTCTTGCATAAGAATTAAAATAAGAATAAGAATTACAAAGTTCGTTAAATATGTTTGAATTTTAGAAATTAACATTTATAGTTTTAAAAACTAAAATATTTGTTATTGAATTCGGAGTTTAAAGGGGTTAATTAGTAAATACTGATCGGATAAAATTGATATAAATATTGCAAAATCCACTTGATACATTACCTAAAGAATATATCTAATCGACAGTCGGTCCATTTTTCATTCACCACACACCGTGACATGACGAACTCAATCTAAAAATAATATATACTCTTTTTTATTTAATACTATCTCAACAAGAAGTTCACTAATTATGAGACAAGGTATACGATTCTACAAGGTGTACAAAATAGGCGGCTGTATAGCAAGACTCTATTCTAAATCCTCTAAAATAAACACGCCCTTAAATTTCCGTTTATTTCAACATAAAATAACTTGTAGTCAGTACCCCTCAAAACTGTTAATTTATATAATTACCCACAAACAATTAAAAAATTGTCATGTATCCCTTATAAAATACCGACACAAATACTCTTCATTGAGAATTTAAAAATGAAAAATAATCTCCACCATACGTTGTAGTGGGTCTTGTCGACCATAGCAGCGGCTGTTGAGTTGTGACTTGTGAGTCCTGTATTCCATGTATCCCTCTTTTATTTTATTTTTATAATTTTATAATTTAGTAATTGCTTTTTAAAAATGCGAGGGGTAATTTAGGATTTTTAAGGGGAAAATGGTGAATTGTAAGCTTTTAATATTTTAAAAACAATAGTCAAAATTGATAATTTACCCCGCTCTCAACCTACTATATTGAGTGAAATGACATTATCTATTTGCATTTGAATTTATATTTTAAAGAAATAAATAAAGGTACAAAAGTGATAAAAGTGACACATTTTATATAATAATAATAATAAAAATGTAATATGTATGATTATTATTTATTTTTTGCTTTATTATGTATGATTATTCAAAATGGAAAAATGGTGATAATTTGGCAGGGTTGGTCTAGTAGTCAAGTTCAATGGGGGATTGTCTATTTGTCTCGTTATCCAAAACAATATGAGCTTTACCCATTTATGCGAATTGAGCAGACACGAGACATGCTGGTGTGAACACCATGCAGAATGAAAAAAAGATTGGATTTGCGTGTGTGTACCGTTTACAGGTCGTGGCCAATCATGGCTTTAGATCTTTCTTTGAGCAAATTTCATGTTGGTGGGCCTTAGCAGTTGATGACCATACCAACCTACCTCGAACTATGCTTCTCAATATTAATTAGGTCGTGCAGGAGTTTTTTTTTTTCCACCTTTTTTAAATACAATTGTAATCTTTATTCTATGCCGACACATTGTCATGATAAACTATCAATGATTTTGAAAATAGGAAAATGACTTGTATAGTTTTAGAGCGAGTAAATTTTATATATATTTTTATATTATTGTGGATAGGTAATTTGACCATGATTATTATTTTTTTTTTTTTGTGACTCAAAGAATCGTTAGACAAAAAGTTTGCTATGTTTGCCTGACAGATCGCTTAAGTGAACATCAGACAGAGAGTTCGTTCAATGTTCACTCGAGCAAATAACTCAAGAATTGTGAAATTAAAGTTTCTGCCGTATAACCCCATATATATGTTTATTATAAACAATATGATGGTATGGAACAATGTGTTTTCGTACCAAGGTATATTTTGTCATTTATCAAAATAATAAAATCATATGCAACTATATAAATGTAGACACGTTGCAGAGTCACGTAACTCTTTGTGTCATGTAATTGATTTCTTGTTTTATTTCACTTTTCTTGCATCATTTTTCACAATATAGGCCTTGTTATTTTTTATTAGACTTCACATTTTAAGACTGTATATCGCATTATTCTTGAAAATAAAGCTACCTGTATAAGTCATGACATGACATTTTTACGATTAATTTTTTCGATGAAAATTATAGTAAATTAATTTTTACGATGAAAATAATGCTACCTAATACATCAATTAAAAAGTAAAGGAACATACTTGGTGGGGGTAGTTGAGTGGGACGAAAAGTATTCTAAAATTTCAGGAAAATATATATCGCACGAGCATGGAAACACAACTGACATAATCATTACAAGTTAGGAAGAATGTTGGAAACTTTTAGGATTAGAAGAGTGGGGGATGCAAAAAAGCTATAAAAAATTAAAAAATAAAAAATAAAAAAGTTTAAAAAGAAGATTGTAACGGGAATAATATCTTCTACTACTTTTGTTTTCTGAATCGGGTCACAAACATCGCCCTTTTCTTTCCAAATTTTGTGCAATTTTTAGTACCGTCGATTATCAGTCGAGGATTTAGATAGTGAAAATATTTTATCTCATCTCATTTTAATTTATTTTATTATTTTAATTTATTTAAATTTTTATATAAAATATTATAAATAATTTAAATTTTTTAAATTTTAAAATAATAATAATATTAAAAAATAATATTTTATTTAACTTTTAATTTTAATATAAAATATCTCATTTTACTGTTCAAACCGAGTTGAATCAGCAGTTAAAACTGAGGAGTTGATGTGGAAGCCCATCTACCTCTACTTTATTTAATATTTCCAACGTAGGACAACCTCTTTTTGAATTATATTTATTTATGGCTTCACATACGAAATGATAAAAGAGTTGCATGGTATACATATTATTTTGCAGCACTACGTCCCATCTCTTTCGAAATAATGAGACAATTGACGTCTATTTGCGGTCCCCGGCCTGTGTTCTAGCAGCCCGTCATGGGGTAATCTTTTTATTGGTCACTCTTAGATACTAATATTCCAAAAAAATCAGTAAATATTTTTCATCGGTAAAATATCCAAAAATCTTTGGGATAGACGATGGAAGATTCAGGCTCATTTGGATTTGAAAATTATTTCATGTCAATTTCATTTTATCTTATCATTATATTTTTTTTAAATTTAAATTTAAATTTTTTCAAATTTTAAATCAATAATTATATTTTAACAATATATTTTTTCAATTTTTAATTTTTATTTAAAACTATTTCTATCTTATTTTTAAATTCAAACCAACCCAATCGGCAAAGGACTGTCATTGTCAACCCAATTTGTGGGCATTATTTCATAAGGAAAATGCTTTCTCCCACATGAGGTGGTCACCGATCCACCGATTGTATTTTTTATTTTTTTACTTAATTGTTAAGTAATTATTTTAAAATGAACTTATATTTTTTTATTTTTTTAAAATATTTAATGAATTTTAAAAAAATGTTAAAAATAAACATAAAAAAACAAAATTTTTTGCCTATTGGTTGTTTCGGTGGACTAGCACCGTCCATCTCATAATCAGCCCGGGCATTATTGCACTGTGCAGAAGAAGCTCTCTCTTGATGATCCGTTTGAAGCCTCCATAACTAACTTTAACACACGTGCGGTGGGGACTGCTTGTTCTTCGCGCATCCCAAAAAATAGGGGAACACGTGGTCTTGAAAATGATTTGTGGGGGGAAGGGGTGGGTTTGGGATGTAGATTTCAAAAATGCAAATGGAAATCTGGAGCATAGTGTTTCGATTACATGATTGGATTTTCTCTCTGTTTGATTTCTAAATTTAATTAATTTCAGTTTAATTTTAAATTGAGTCTAATATTTAAATATCAAACTCTCAAATTATTAAATTCATCCTAATTCAAAACCTTCTTACACGTGAGACCTATAACTTTTTTTCAACTTAAAGTATCTTTATACGTGAGATCTATAATCTTTTTTAATTTCTTATAAAAAGTATTAAATTTATCTTAACATTCAAATACACTTTAAATTCAGTTTAGATGAAGCCTAAGTAACTCTCTCTACTACTCAACTCACTGCTATTCATAAACAACTCAACTCAATATCCAAACGCAATCTTACTCTCAACCATAAAACCTCTCTCTCCTTCAAAAATTTCCCAGCACACCAAATCATTAGAGGAAGGAAGCTTCTCTCTTTGGTCAGTTTATTTCATCTTTATTAAGATTTTGTATGAAAAATATTATTTATATTTATAATTTTATTGATATAATATTATGAAAATTTTGAAATTCAAAATTAGAATTAAAAGATTGAAAGTTGATAAAAGGAAGTGGATACGCGATTGTGCGTAATATTATATGTACATGTAACACTACTCTTTTAGAGGCACGATCTAAGACTTTTAGACCACCATCGAGTCACACACCCCTTGTATAGGGGTCAAATCAGCAGCATGTAATTTAGTCTCAAGATAAGGTAAAAAATCAAGTTAAGATATAAAGCCAAAAAGAGATAGGACAAGTTAACCCTAACTCCTAAGAGGAAAAGGCTTCACAAGGCAGTCACTCCAAGGAAATAAACATTTATATATATGAGGAGATCCCCCACAAAACAGATGAACTCTTAACAAACTTTCTCCACAAAAGCTTCATATGCCAAACTTCACCTTACATAGCAACTCCAAATGATTTTTCCTAAATTTCTCCATTGAATTGAGTAATATGTGAGTCATAAGAGATTGTAAAATCATCCATTATGGTATATTTTGCCTCCAAATAACCTGTGGACGTAGACATTATGCCGAACCACATAAATCATTGTGTCTCTCTTTATTTATGTTTATTTATTATTTGTCATATAGATGTATGTGAAGAACATCGTATTGAAGCCCGAATCATTTCGTGGGTCGAGAATAATTCTTTCTTACCTTCCAGTCTGTTGTATAAATTAAGACATTAACACCTTGCTAATAAAACCATTGTTGCTTGAGCATTCATACCTGTTAATATAGTAATTGTTGCTCCAACATTCACTTCCACAGAATCTGACCTAGTTTTATCGCTACGCTTGGCAACCTCACACCACCTCAGATTGTATTTTTATTGATCTCATTTTGACTTGATTTTGGAATATCAACATCTTTTGGCCGATTATCAGCTTGATTTGACACTTTTTTTGGACAACTTCAAAGATGTTATCGGAAATCTTCGCTAAAGGTGGAGGAACAACAAACTCCTCAGTCCTCCGTATTTATAAGAATATATTGAAGAATAAAAAGCAAAATCTTATGCCAACAATAGGCTATACAAACCCGACTACTAAACAACCACATTATATGATTGTTTTTGGAATAATGCTACATGTAGTTGTAGAGTGTACAAGTACCGTACAATCACTTTGAAAAATAGTATAATCTAATATTAAAAAATTAATTTTTTTTTTTTTATCTAGATTTCGTATTTATTCATTTTTTCCAAAGTGATTGTATAACGTTTCGACACACTCATAATTGTAACTATCATTTCTCTTATTTTTGACACTTCGATGTATACATTTGTTTTCCTTCATTTTCCTCCACTTTTGGTTGGATGAAAAAACCTCCAACTTACCGCCTCTCAACCCCAGTACGTGCCCTTCCATGGGTCTGTGCATCATCATATATCTCTATACCAACCATTTAAGCACACTCGACTACATGATGAAGAGATTTTCTTTTCTTTTTGAGGAGCAATTATCTATTTGATCGAAAATAAACATCAACTCTTGTTTACGTTGTTAAATATACGGAGGAAGAAAATGTAAAAGGCTCTATGGGTATGTTTGGGCGCATCACTATTCTCATATTACTTTATTATTATTTATACACAATTTATTATTTTTCATTATTATTTATAGAATAAAACTACTTTATCTCCCTAATGTACTGCTCCATGTGACTGCTTGATAGGATTTTTTTTTTTTACTTAATGATTAAGAAAGTGATTTTAAATGTATTGAGATTTTTTTTTTCTTAAAAATATTTAAATATATTAAAAAAATATGAAAAAAAAAACATAATCGGTCAACTTGAACGGACTACTATGGAGGGAAGAATAGCCCGACTCTTATTTATAAATGATATGAAATTCTCTTGACAAAATCGGACCGTGAATAAATCAAATCTAATGCTACCTCATTCGTTGAAGGGGTGGGGGCAGATAGCCCATGCAACGAACCAACCCCCACCCCTTCAACAGATACAGGATAAGCCGATAAGGTGGAGCTGCTTTGCTCGTTACTCCCATCACAACTTTCAAAGGCAATACTTTGATTTTGCGATCTCACAGTAAAGATTGAGTAAAAAGGTAACCATACAACGTCTATTTTTACAAAATAGGACTCGGCCAAACTTTTGACTACATTAACATTAACTTTTTAACCTTATGCAAGGTGCTAAAGTTGTGAATTGACTGTTATTTTAAAAAGAGAATAATGTAATGTATTAATTTTAAATAAATAATTTTCCTATAATTTTTTTATAAAAAAAGTGATTTTTAATAATAAAAAATAATTTATATATATATTTCTTTTAATGTAAAATTTACATTTTTACAAAAAATTATACAAGATTTATCTATTTAAAATTTATATAAATCATTTCACTTATAAAATTTATATAAATCATTTCACTTATAAGGAGAAATAAAGATGATCGAGTAGCAGTCGAGAAAGGGACCCAGAAAAAGATACTACACCGAACGATGATATATTTTTTTTTTTTGGTCAGCTGGCAAATGAACAGAAGTGATTCGGGTTCTCACTCTCTCACGGGGAAATCGAAATTCAAATGACAAACAAAACTTGCTTACGACTCTCCTTTTCGGATGATAAGATAAAATAATTTTAGATAAAAATTAAAAATTAAATAAAATATTATTTTTTAATAATAATAATATTTTAAAATTTTAAAAAATTAAATTAATTATTATATTTTGTATAAAAATTTAAAAAAATTATAATGATGAGATAAAATGAGATGAATTGAGAATGTTTCTCAATCCAAACGACTTCTACAAAGATGAATTGAGTTGAATTACGTTGTAAAAAATAATATTATTTTGTGGGTCTTATTAAAATAATTTAACTTTTTAACTTAAATTTTATGAAATAAATTGAGATGGATTTAATTTAATTTAATTTTTTTTTATAAAAAATTAAAAAAAATAATAAATCTCATTAATTTAAAATAAATTAAATTTGATTCAACAAGAAAGGAGCATCTTAAACCCACTCCTGTTGTCTTCCCACGCGATTCTCGTTGGACATCTTCAAATCTATTAATTAATGAGAAAAAATTAAAAGTGGAACCCTCCCTCCTCCGCCTGACTATGGCCCTCCCACAGTTATTTCCAATTCAATTCCTCCTCCTCCGAATGATTAACAACAAACCAATCATAACTGACAAGTAGAACTTACCTTTCAATTAGACTTTCTTAGCCCCATAATCATATCACATCAATATTGAAACTCATACCCATACAGCAAAACAAAAACTTCGATCACTTTTTTTTTTATAACAAACTGTACAAACTCCTCCGATGCATACATATATATTTACAATTCAGTTTTTCATTTTATTCTTGCTCTTCTCTCTGTGTGACGACTACATGCGCAAGCGTGGGCGGTGAGGTGAATACATGATATAAGATGCACATACAACTATTTTTATAATCTTTTAAATAATTTTATTTTAAATTGGTAGTATTTTTATAAAATAATTCGTAAAAGTAAAATCATTTTATAAAAATACCATCAATTTAAAATATAATTATATAAAAAATTATAAATATATCTTGATGTATATTAATTTATACTAACACCTCTTACGCTTTGGCGCTGATGCTACCAGATCTTGGTCGCCGTAGAAGCTCTATCAGTGTCTCCGCCTGTCCCATAACACAACAAACCATATTACCCAGTCAGACACAAATTACAATCGATATTGAAATAAAATAAAAGGCTCAAAATGTAAAACTACAATTCATGTAATTTATTTATGTTATCTTCTTTTTTATATATATAAAAATATTTATGTATTCTTTTAGAAAAGGGATGAAGACAGTAGTATGCATGAATTGTGTTGAGATTTGAACTACACTGAAATGTTATAATATTATTCTCTATTTTAATTTTTATTTAAGGTCATGTAGCTTTTTAATAAAAACTTATTTATTATTATTTTTATTATATCGACTCAACATTTTTTAAAGTGACATCGATTGAGCGATAAGTAAAATATGTTCCGCTCAATAAATATTTGACGATAGAAATGATAGCAATAATGTTTAGATATTTTATAATAACTTTTTATTATAAAATATATAATAAAAAATAATACTTTTGTAAAAAAAATATCCTCTTCCTTAATCACCGGCATTTTTATACTGAAAAGAAAGGTTCACTGACGAGCCAAACGGTGTTCTCTTCCTGCGTGGAAAGTAGACAGACAGTGACACCGTAGTATTTTCAAAAAAATTTGCCCGCCACGTCAGTCGAAATCCCTGACTACCCGGAGTGTTCGTCTTTCTTACCTTTTGCTTGGCGCTATTGGTGCCGGACTGGGACAAGGCCACCAAGGGAGGAATCGCTCCTTCGCGGGCCACCATAGTACGGTACGCAACGCTATCCTCACAAACCTGCAACAAGATGGTCACCGCGATCTCCTTCTGTCTCTGGGACCCCACCTCGATTATCTCCACCAGAACCGGCACACCCCCTTCGTCTACCAACGCTGTCCTCGCTTCCGGTACAGATACCAGTAGACTCAGCACGTAGGCTGACTTATCCACCATGTTTGAATCGAAATCCGCCATCAATTCCACCAGCGACTTCATGATTCCAGCTTGGACGGCCTTGACCTTGTTCTCCTTCGCCGAGCACAGAGAGTACAGTGCAGTCGACGCGTCCTTTTTCCCTCGGGATCCTCCGTTCTCCAAAAGGTTCACCAGGAGGGGAATTGCTCCCGACCGCCCGATAGGAATCTTATTCTCTTCCACTTGCGATAGCCGAAGCAGAGCACAGGCTGCGTTCTCTTTGGCCGTTGAAGTTCCTGTCCTCAGGGCTCGAACAAGAGGCTTAATCGCTCCGGAAGAAGCTAGGAATTCCTTGTTCTCGTCGCACAGCGAGAGATTCAGAATTGCCGTGACGCCGTGTTCCTGAAGATGAGGATCAGCGGAAGAAACCAAAGAAATCAACGGTTTCACAGCACCGGCTTTGGCGACTTTGAGCCTATTTTCCGGTTTATTCTTGGTGAGGAGTCTGATCTCCATGGCTGCTTGCTTTTGCTCTTCAATTGAACAGGACTCTAGGTCAGAGACGAGTTGACGGATCAGCTCGTCCGAGTTCTCGGAGGCGCAGGCTATGAGGAGTCGCCGGCTCTCGGAAGAAGCCATCGGAAATTCTCCAGATCTATCGCTGTTACAGTCGCTAAAAGCCGAGGAGTGGTCATTGATACTGCAAGAACTGAAGTCCCTCCCCATGTATGCGTGATTCACCCCATTGTCCCTCTCCATGGTTTCAAATTCCCACTCTTACGGCATGAAATCTCGCCGCATGTGGAAGTGAGACTCGGGAAGTGAGGCGACAGGCCAGAATATAAGGGTCGCGGTGGGGGAGTGGAGGGACTACTTGGACTCGCTAAATGTTTGTTTGGTTTTAAAGTCCTGCTACGTCCACGTGACACGTGTCTCTGCTTTGTGCATCCGGATGGCCATGTGCTCATCATTTTTATTTGTTTTTTTGTTTAGAAAAAATCTTCTTCACACTCTACTATTTATCACACACTCAACACACTTAGTGTATTGAGTTAAAAAAAAAATGAGTGCATGGTGTGTGGAGAGTGTAGGCAGATGCTTAGAATTGCTCTTTTGTTTATTCCGGGAGTGTGAAAGACTTTATGATATATATTATACATGTAATTTTATTTTAAGGTCTTGTTTGGATTTAAATCTCATCTGATGTTATTATTATAATTATTTTAATTTTTTTATATAAAATATAATAAATAATTTAATTTTTTTAAATTTTAAAATAATAATTACATTAAAAATAATATTTTAATAACTCATTTAAAATCATTTCAACTTATCTCTCAATCTAAACCTGAACTTAAAATAAGATAATTTTATAACTATATTTTAAAAATTATTTTAGAAATGCATTTCTTATTTAAAATATAATTATATAAATAATAATAAAAATGATCTCTATCTATTATTTTTCTTATAAAAAATAGGAAGACACCGTTTAAAAAATGCGATTTTTGCCTACCTCAACGACAGTACAAATCAGTTAGAGATTCAAGAATAGCTGCCTGTCCGAATTGCAGCTTGCCACGCCATCGAATAGAGCTCGCGCATATTTCGCTTTGAAGCTTTGCCTCACAAATCAAATGGACGGGATGGAGTTGAATCTCGAAGGAGTTAAAACTTAAAGTATAGGCTCAGCATTGCCGTTCCGGCGTTCGATTATTTCCAGGCAAGGCAATGAAGATATTTCAGGAGGCGTTTTACGCATTTGGAAATCGGGGTTTTGCGTTTTAAAATGTTTGGACGAGTCTGAGAGTGATTATTAATTTTACAATTTCATCAACCCCTTGTGCTGAATTGCTTAATTTGTTTATGCTTTCTCGATTTCTTTAGTCGTTATTGTCCTCTTAAATTTGGTGGCAAGTATAAGTAAGAGCATTGCATTGCATTGCTGCCATTGCATATCTGCTCATCTTTAGAAAACCAGTACGAGTGTCTCTTTCCTGTACTTCTCAGTTCTAATCGAGAGGAACAGAATGAAATTGAATAATCCTTAATAACTCCGATACATACTCTAGTTTGACCATGTCGATCTCGTACAGGTTGTGCTCTTTTAGATTAGTTTCACGACCTGAGTTGCAGACGAGTCCGAATCTCGGTGTGACAATTTTTATTCAAATAGATCATTTGAACAATTTCATGAACTAATTAAGCCTTACAGGGAATCTAGCACATGATCGTTAAGAGCACAAGTACTAAGTCAATTTCCAATAATGTTTACATAACAAATTAAGCTTAACATGAGAAATGTTTAGGAACCTCAGGGTTCGAAAATTTACATTATGTTTTATTCCATAGGATGAGTATTATGGTCAACCATAGATTCAATTCAAAGTTCAAACGTTAAAGTCTTAAGAGATTGCAAAGAAAAGAAGACCAGGCTCTAGTTCATTCGAAGCCGTGCAAGATTCTTATACATAAACTTGTCGGAACTCAAGTATTGAACAAGAGAATTGACATACCTAGAGATTGAAATAAGTTCCAGTCTTCATTAATTCATGACATAAGATGCCGGCAGCTGGGGCAGGAGATGCTAAATTGTTTGCTTGGATTTAGCGATTCAGTGATGAACTTACTTTTCTCATTAATAACTAAACATGGCCTGCTGTCCAGCAAGGATCAGGATTGAAATCTGATTACGAGATTACTTGGGACAAAGGTAGCTTTTTCTTGAATTGTTGCTGCTTGAGCTTTGCCAACCTGAATTTGACTACCATTGCAGTCATATCTAAGTTCATTTGCTTTTCTTGGAGTTGTTTCATACCTTTATTAGTGGATATGCTTTCTCTAAAGATGGCAAAAATGCGTTTATTGTAGTGCAGGATTAGGGAATGCGATGCACATTTTGATGCTGCTTCAGACATTCATTTAGCAAACTCATCCCTGTATTCTGGTGCTACACTGAATAGTAAAATGGTATTTGCCATTTTGTTGATGGTGCTACCCTGAATTTGCTTGTCATTTGAGGAAATTACCAAACGAGAAAAGTTCCAATGGCGGCGTTAAATTACAAGAAGAGTAGTTCTATTGGGGTACGTTTTTCATGTTCGGCTATGGAAGCGGATTGAGTTTTTCTTTTAAACATAGCTAGTTGTGGCCCAAAACGCTCTCAAATAAATAGAGTTGGACTCAAACCACAACAGTCAATTAGGTAATGGTTTCCTTTTAAGTACCAATAGAACGTTCCAAATCAAATAAAATTTTGGTTCCCAATTGTCCGATGTTTTAAGTGGTCGAATGAAACATTGGTCGATATCTAATTGATATATGCTATATATGTATGTGTGGGTAAGCCTTATACTTCTTGTGAAATAAGTTACCTAGCTAGGCTAGAACCACCTGGGACAAGAATTACCTAGAATCGAAACTGGCCATCATCGGAGAGGTTTGAATTCAAAGATGGGTTGAGATGATTTGTGAATAATAGAATATAAGTTGAATGATTTATTATATTTAGTGTGGGAATTTGAGAAAGTTATTTTGAAATTTGAAAAAGTTGAATTGTTTATTATATTTTGTATGAAAATTTGAAAAAATTGTAATGATAAGATGAAATGAGTTGAGGTGGGTTTTGAATCCAAACCTCTCCTAATCATGATCTACTTGAACAACTAGGATGTTTTTAGCCTTGGGGAAGGTTGGGGGCTGAATCCATTTATGTTTTGTGGGCAAAGAGCCTGTCCTCGAAAAAGCTATATCAAAGTAAATTATGGCCAATCCGCGAAACCCCCATTAATCTCAAGGAGAACTGCTATGTCCACAAATCCTGTATTTTGAAGCTTCACTGCATTACTGAAATGGTCTTTAATATTTCCTCCTCCATTAAGAGCTGAGCCTATTTTCAATGCAAAACGTTTGGAGTTTAGGACAAGACATTTTTTTCCCTGGACAACATGAAGTGACGGGGATTGAATCGTGACCAATCAGAAAGTGCAGGTGCACTAGGGCTACAAGGCCTTTGACCATTAGGAAAAGACATGCTCGATTAAATTATCTTGAGTTCTAATTAGAATTTAAAGAGACAAATTAAAGTTGTGGTTGTAATCTTACAATATCTAGTGCTATTAATTGATTATGCATGTTGTTGGAGTTATCCAGACATACATCAGTAAATATTATAAGATTTATAGATCGTGTCTATCTTTTCTTAAAATTCAATTTCTATAACTCAAACAGAAAATTATGGGGAAGCCAATCGCTTGAAGATTCACATGATGCGGGGCGGGGTGTACTTTTTCCAGTTCCCCACCCCTGCTGTGTATTCTCCCTGCAGGTCTCTGCTGTCCACCCCTATTGAATATCATTTGTAAACAGGTAAATGAAGAGATAAGCTAATTCAAATCATGATAATACTAGTAAGAATTATGATCTGCTGACTTATTAGGCACCAGAGTTTTCTCCAACCGACCCAGATTGGCAAATTTCTTGCTTGATCACATTTTGTTTTGCACGAATCAGTGGGTATAAAGATATAAATCCAGGCGTTGTAAAGTCAACTTTATCAACCGGCACGAAATGGGATCTGAACAATTCAACAGTTGGTACAATATTTTTCCTGTTCTGTTTTTCAAACTAAATCAAACAATTGTCTGTTAATTCAAAATTCTGCAGCATTGACTAGCAGATTGGTCGCGACGAACGGTTTGACCCGGCGGCTTATGCTATTACAGGTCGTCTTCTTGAAATTCATGGCGTTGGATCAAGAAACTTTGCAAAATCTATGTTCCTTCAGGCTTCAGCATTATCCCTCTCTTTAGGCCCTCCATCAAACAAATAAACATATCAATTTATTACATATGAACAGGTTTCTAAAAGTACAACATTTTCATGCAGAGATAATCGATCCACAATCACGAGAATCCCCACTTCTTTTTAATTGAACTCTGACAAACTCACTGTGCCATACAAAACATACTAGATGACACGGGTTTCTTAATTTCCAGCTAGCCTAACTCTTACCACATAGTACTCACGATAATGTACATTTGTGAGCCTGTCAAAGAGACATCGAATTCCAAATCCAACCAACAGGTGAAAAAACAAAACCCGAATAATTTACATCAATGAACACAACAAACGAATTATTAACCCCCTCAAAAAACATAGAGAGAAAGGAGGGAGTCAGATCATCGGCCTATTCCTGATCACCAGCTTTTCTGATGACTATGATGTGGCGCTGACTTGCCTTCCACAACCCCAGAAATGCTTCTCATATATTCTTTCCTGTTATCCTTGATCACCATCTTCTTCTCGCTCAATTTTCTGACATAATCTTTCTTCTTTGTTGACCTTTCTGTGTTTGAGCTCTCCCTCAAGGTAGGGACTATGTACCACCCTAGACATGTACAAAGTATTGCAAAAGTTCTTCCAAACATAGTCAATAGCAGCAAAATCAAGATTATAATAGCTGGCAGATAGTAAGATGGCCGCCTCCATTTATCCAACTTCATGTCCCATAAAACCCTCTTCTTCTTACGCTTTTCTTTGGGTTCCGATATTTCTGGCTGCTTCACTTGTTTCGAATCAGCGTCTGAGATCTCAAACGGTGTGATCTCTTCGTCTTCTTTCCCATCCCTGGTCTTAGTTTTGCCTTCCTTGTTGGTCTTGGACTTCACCACAATTGGAACGCAATCATTTGAGTTCGAGTACACAAAGCGCACCATAGAGATATCTCGGGAGTCCATTTGTGAGTAAATCTTGTTCCTCTTCTCTTCAAGATCATTTAAAAGTGCAGAAAACTTGTCGAGCCCACGACTGGAATATGGGTTTTTGTTGTTCCTCCTATTCTTTCTTGCTTTTGTTGGTGATGAACAAGGACTATTGTTCCATGGGTCTCCTTGATCTTCTTCATTATGAAAAGTACTGCCGCCACTGCCACAGATTAAAAGATTCAGCATCTGGAAAAGGGAGTTTGGGGCCGGGTACTGGTTTTGAGAAACAGCTTAGATTTTTTATTTGGTTGATGAAAGGAGAGAAAGAGAGAGCTACAGGTATTTATTTGCAAGGTATGCTTGGCTAGACTCATGAAAGCTACAGATTTAAAGGTTTGAAAACAAAGAAACCCTATAGAAGCTTCCCCGCATTATACATGATATGATCTGGGCATTGTTTGATTTCTTGGGAAGGAAGAAATTAGAAGCATATGGAGTTTATTCTTCCCACATGACTATTTCACATTGAGGAAAAATGTAGACCATAGGATAGGAATAAAGATTTATCCACGTGACATTGATAAGGACTATTGAATTGATCATTACCATTTACCAGTACCAGCATACATTAATAACGATCCTGGTCTACTTCTTCAACTTTCTTCTAGAAGGAGAACCTAATAAAACATTAATTGCTTGGAGAGCCGCATTGATTTGGTTGGCTTTTGTCGCCATTGTAGCTAGGTGAAATAATGGAATTCTGTGTCTTTCACGGTTCTACCTTGACCAATAACCAATTATACATTGACAGTTATTTTAAATTAGGTCATGTTGCGGTGATTTTTATTTTTTGTTTTCCATAAAAATGGAAAAAGAACCCAATTCAAGAGGGAGAGTGTTAAAATGCTAAAAAAGAATTCTACAATATTTCTCAAATATTTAAATTTGTTTGAAAAATTATAATAATAGAGTAATGCTACATACAGTCATGGAATGCGTAAATTCCGTGTAGTCGCTTTGAAAAAGAATGAGGTCCATTATTAAAAAATTAATTTCTTTTCATGTGGATCTCATATTTATTTACTTTTTTCAAAGTGACTGTACGGTACTTGCATATTCACGACTGCAAGTAGGGGTGAACAAAAAGACCGAATACCCGACTCAACCGAATTATCGACCCGACCCGACCCGACCCGGTTTTGTTTTAAAGCGGAAACGGAATACCCGTTACCCGATTCGTTTTTAAACGGGTAATGCCCATTACACAAAAACTGTTTAATGGCTCCCTCCATTAATTATGACTCCCAAGATGTAATGGAATATGCTGAAAGCTACAAGTTAGAAACCGGTAAAATTCACATTTGAAAATTATTTTCATATAGTCTTTTCAATTAATTATATGTTTAACATAATTTTTTTTCATGTAGAGATAACTTTGAAGAATATTTTAAATGAGGTCGATTGAAGATTACTTGAAGTACTTTTGGACCAAAACTAGCTAATCCAAGAGTAAGACCATTTTTTCTTTTTCTTTTGTTTTTTTTTTGTGGGCATGTTCTTCACTTTCTTTCTGAGCAATAGAGGTTGCATATGAATACCACATAACAAGTTATTAATATTGTAGTTGAATTATTACATTAAGACATTTTTGTAGTTGAATTATTGTAGTTGAGTTATTGTAGAATACCACATAACAAGTGATTAATATATAATGTATGTTTTTGCAAGAGGTTGCATATGATCCATAAAAGGCTCATTTAGCAACATGCCTATTGGAGTGTTCTTTGTTGTTTATATCTAAGTATATTTTTTCAAACTCACGTGTTTGAACTTGTACAATTCAAACAACTAAATATATTTCTTTGGTTATCTTTTCATGCTACTGACTTTGGAGTGTTCTTTGTTGTTTGCAAGTGAATCCAACAATTCGAAAAAGTAAGATCGATCAAACTGATGAATATTGATCGTTTTGTTGGGTTTGTTTGTTCAATTATTTATTCCTTGGACAAACTGATGACTTTGGAGTGTTCTTTGTTGGGTTACTTTCTTCAATTATTTATTCCTTGGACAAACTGATGAATATTGATCGTTTTGTGCTAAACTAGTCAACAATGAGCTCCTCAAGTGCAAGTGCTGACTGCCTTGGCTGGGCAGCAAGATATGAGTATGGAGTTCTATCACCATACAATTTGAAGTAGAAGAAGAGGATGATGAGGTTGATCATTTGCTGTACTAGAGATAGAGAAGTAATTTGTTTTTGTTTTTGCTCTTGTTCCTGCTGGGTTGATCATTTGTTGTACTAGAGTTTTGGTTAGTAGTTGTTGTTTTGAACTGTTTGTGGGTGATTGGATCAATACCCATCTTTTTTAGTTTTTTTCTTGATGTGGATATTTACAAATAGATTTTTTGTAAATTCTTGGACTTAGAAGAATAAGAGACTAACATATCTATTTTCCAAAAAAATTTAAAAAAAAAAAATAATAATATCGGGTAATCGGGTATTTCGAAAATAGTGTTCGGGTCAGGTAATCGGGTATTGGCCAAATCGGGTAACGGAATAGCCTTGGGGTCGGGTCGGGTCGGAACAGTGAAATTCGGGTCGGGTCGGGTCGGGCCGGGTGAATAGTCCTAACTGCAAGTATCATTTCCTTATTCATATTGAATCGTTTGGAGAGTGCGTGCATTTCTTTATTTATTTATTTATTTATTTTACTTTTTTTGGCGGGGGATGGAATCATGGATGGTGTATTGACGATCAAGATCAATAGAATGATTAAACTTAGCTGGTTACTAATGTTGTTAAGCACGACATGGCACGTACGTTTCTTTTTTGTTTTTCTTGGCACGAGTATATGGCGTCACCGTCAATTTTTTCACACACACGTGATCGGAAAACATGAAATTGATTATGGTACCTAATTGATTAAGAGTAATGTCATATATGATTTATGTACAATTTTTGCTATTTCTATTTAAAAAAAGTGAAATAATTTTTAATATAATTCTCAAAGTTATCAAATTTTTTTAAAAGAATGTACGATACTTGCACACTAGCTTAATACTACAAATCTTTTCCCATTGATCAATGATGTGATGGACTTTTGGTATGGTGTGGGGAGCTTTCTCAACTCATTTTGGTCATGGTACTAATATTGAAGCCAAATTAAGGGTTGTTGACGAAGGAATTGCTTTATGTCAAAGATTACATCTTTCTAATATAATTATTGAAAGTGACTCTCAGATTGTAGTGGACTGGCTTCGTGGAGGAAAATGTATTTTATGGTATTTATGGGACTATTGGGAAGAGTTACGTAATGCTCTTACAGGAGTTAATTATTTAATAGTGCATTAATTTTGGAAAGGTAATCAAGATTTCTTAGCGCGACAAGGAGAATTGGGAAGGAATTCCTTTTATGAAGGGCAAGAACACTTGCCTTGACTTTTGAGAGGAATACTTCGCCTCGAGAGATTGGGTTGTCCTAGCTTAGGTTTTAATTGTTCTTCTAATTTTAAAATAGGCATGTTTAGATTTGGTTTCTTCTCTTATTACTGTTTTAGATTTATTGTATAGGTTGGTTTTATTCAACTGGTTTTTGATGTCTGGGAATATGTAAATTTCATGTGTCTTGCTTGTTATCACGGTTTTCCTCTATCATAAGTGAGAGGTTTTAATAAAATTGGGAGGGGATCATTCATGGACAGGTGGCTCTCGTCTCTTCTGTTAAAAAAAAAATATTAAATTTACATTTGTTTTTGTAGATGAGATGAGTTGATACAAAACTAAATTGAAAGTTGAATAAAATAATATTAAAATATTTTTTTTAATATTATTTTTATTTTGAAATTTGAAAAAGTTGAATTATTTATCTTATTTTATGTGAAAATTTGAAAAAATTATAATAATTAGATGAGAATAATTGTGAAAACAAACGATGTATATCCTAACCAAGGTACGTAATTTATTTCCAGAATTTTTTTTTATTTTATGTTTTTAATAATTTACACATGCATATCCTCTAAATATGTCCTAACTAACTAATAGCAAGAATCCAAAGTCCATAACCCATAAATTTAGCGCAAATATATAGCGGGAAAATATATCTATAATCGTGAATTGTATAATTATCGTGTAATTATTTTAAAAAAAGTGAATAAAATATTATATTCACATGAAAAAAAAATTATTTTTTAATAATAAATTTCATATTTTTTTAAAGCGATTATACGACATTTACGAATTTCAAATTAAATGTAATATTACTTATCTTTTATAATAGCCTGCATCATCAATTATAACATAGTACTATTTTTAAAAAAATATATATATATTATAACCTAGTACGTACGTACTTTATATAAACTTCACCTCCAACTGTCAATACAGATTGTACTACAATTTAAATGCAAAACCTCCAACTTGGGCTAATTAATTGGTTTATAAATAAATTTAAAAGCTTGAATATTGATAATCTAATTTGTAGGTTTAGGTAGGAATTAGCATCTAGAATCATGATTAATTAATTGGATCGATGTCAAAAATACCAAACCATGCACTGTTCTCTGGCTGAAGCAAATCTTGGAAAGATTGAAGAAAAGTCTATACATGAGAGTTGATCTTTACACGAATACATGAGCAGTATTTATACAGAAAAAGTAAAGTAACTAACTAAGACAAGTAACTAAGTAGCTAACTGAAGTAACTAAGTAACTAACTAATTCTACTACCAATTACAGTATGCCAGCTCATCTCATGTGATACTGGCAGAAGCATATATGAAAGATGTACAGATATGAGACATGATTGATGAGGTCTTCAAGATCATGGTGGTCCCCATGGCCTGAAACATTGAAAGGTGGTTAGGGTAAAACTGGAAAGATATATAAGGCCGCAAGAGTAGTAGTGGGAACTGAGATGATCAAGAGATTATCCTTCCAACTTGCTCATGATGATGTCGAAGTTTACTGTATGCATATAGCTAATTAAGCATCAATTGGAAGGCGACGACCTGGCCTTCTGGAAGCTGCAGAATTAATGAATCAAAACCTCTCGATTTCGAAGGAGAAAAAACAGTGACGGCGATCGATGTTGAAACATAACTCCGGATAAAGTCTTCTGTCTTATCTTTCCGGATCGAAGATCACATTCGACAAATATATGTATGTTTGTCCGTCCGAAAGGCCAACAACTCCACAAAGAGAACAAGATCAACGCCCTGCATGGAAAATAAGTTTATTTTATTATTATTATGTTTCTTAAAGTCCACATGCCTTGAGGACCACGCTCCCAATGGCTGGTAACGTGGAATATTCAGAGAGGATCATCGATCATGATCATGATCGTGATCAGGGTCGATCGATCTCATGTGTTCATGAATCATTATCTCCCTCTTTTCTTTTCTTTTTTCAATTACTTTTTGGGCACGTAAATACTGGTATATATACAAAGATAATAATAGCACTTTTTAAAAGTCTTTGTTCTCCAATTATTAATTAAGTGCGCTGATACGACAAGGCAGATTAAGGACTACTGCTTCTCAGAAGTCAGAACTGGGTTTGGACGGGTGATCACTAATGAACCCGTAACGTACGTGGGCTATTAGGAATCATCTTCTCAAGACCATAAATGACATCATTAATATAATTTTCTCACAGATAAATGCAGCTTAATTAATTATATATAAAGCCTTTTGCATCCGATAAACGTGAACATAACATTTCAATTCAATTGTCTTCTTCTCTGACGTAACCATGTCATGCATGCGAGCTTTCAATCTGCTAATTAAATTTGATAATCTCACAACTTATACTACTTTTCTAGTTATAAGATTCAATCACTTTCGCTATTAATAATACATTAAATTAATAATTATATCTAATTTTTTCATGGGTTGGAGCTCATAATGAATATTGTACTTAGAAAAATTTTATTTTCAAGTCAGTGTGTAAAACACATTTAGTAAAATGTTTACATCATATTATAAAATAAATTTTAAAATTTAAATCTTACAAATTAAATCTAAGTATTTAAGGAAGGTATATAGTATACTTTATACACCGACTCGAGACAGTAGAATAACTCTTTGCACCTAATATCCTTCCATCAAATTGTGAGTCGTCCCAAGAGCACGTGGATGGTACTGGAAAAATTAGTGACCTCAGATCTTCTAGATTTACCATCCCATTCATCTCCCCTAGCCGCGTGTGGTAGGGTTGTATAGAAACTGATGGGACTGGCTGTCGCCAACGTGAACCGACTTAAACAGGCAGAAAATCGGTCAGATGGCATTAGAAAATTGCTGAAACTGACGTCGATCAGTTCGGTCTCGGTTTGAACCAAGTTCAAACTGTCGAATCGACCGATATAATAAATATAAAAATTATATATATATATTTCTGAGGTAAAACGATGCAGTTTCACGTTTTCCACGTACTGTTTAGAAAAAAAAAATTAGAATGAAACGATGCCGCTTGGGTTAATACACCAAACGAGGTCGTTTGGATTTAGGGTTTAATACCCCACTCCCTTATTCTTCTCCCAATTCTCATATTTCAAACTCTCTCGTCTCTCACGCAGCGGCGCAGCACTCCGCCGTCTGCTGCGCATCGCTCCGCCGTCTGCCGCGCATCGCTCCGCCGTCTGCCGCGCATCGCTCTCTCTCATCGCAACGCTGATGCAAACGTGGCACCATTCTCTCTCTCTTTCTGAGTTTTCGTCTTATCCTGACGTCGACGGGATGAGACTAAAATAATAACAGTTAAAAGACGTAACTTTATCCACCACAGATCGATGAAGAATCTGACCTGACTAGGAGAGAAGGATCACCCTAGCTAGCAACTTTGTCTCACAGGTGTCTTCTGATGGCTAGAGGCACAATAATGTTGTAGGTGAAAACCGTTAACCCCTCAGTACTATTTATGGACTTCTGGCCATCAAGAAATCTAAGAACTTTATGCCCTACTATGATTAAAAATAGAGTTGCTCTTATCCCACTGTGACTACTTAATTAAGTGATATCAATTGAGTTATCTTAAACACATCAGGATATGGGTGTGTGAGACAGTTTAAATAAAACTCTTACAGAGACATGATTTGCTGAACATGTCTGTCATGTTTTGTACCCATTTTAGGCTTTATGCTTAGATCACAGATGTAATTACTTATTTCTCTAGTAGTCATGCGTGTCTTTCGTTTGTTGATCTCAGCTTTGAATAATTGGATTCTGAATACTTGTCGACTATCCCACACATTAATCACCACACAGCTCCAATATTGTATCAAGAATACATACATTTTGGGCGCTTCAAGTCTATAATATATTCAGAGCGGTGATTTCATTGTAAAGCATATACATCCTGAAGGTAATGCTTGGGCGGATTATTTGGCGAAGTTGGGGGTGCAAGGCTCTACTCAAGTTTGGAGATCTATTTTGCAAGTTCCAGGTATTTTAGAGGTTTTGTTCGTACTGATAAATTGGCGATTCCTTATTATTTACGTCTTTGTTAATATAAGTTTTTTGGGTCTTGGTTATTTTTTAAGTTTATTGTTTGTGATTGATGGATAATAAGTTTATTTTTTTGGAATGTCATCATGTCATGTAACTACGGTATTCATCCGTCATAAGTGAGAGCTAATCAATAAAGACCGGAGATACCGTCCTCTTTAAAAAAAGGTCTATAATAAATTTGTCACGAAGAAATCCAAACCCGAATGTGCGATCTCCACCTGCCGAGGATTTGTAGCACTTCCCACCAAGTCTGGTATAACTAAATCATTACCAGAGTTGATGCAAAGAACGCGAGACGCCATCGCATTTTTTGCTAGAACCTGGAGGGAAGCCATGGACAGAGTTTGAGCAAGAAAGATAAAGCAAAGAAAGAGATAGGGCAAGTTGGAGGTAGCTAATTAAACGAAATTAGAAGGGTGATATTCCCTACATATATAGTGCAAGAAAAAGGCTGGATATTTGGACTAGAAGTTGATGGGAATCTCTTTGTACATCAGGACCAACACCATAGGATATAAATTAAAGATAGGGAACAACGTATTCATAGAATAAAGTAATAGCACCCTCCATTTATAAGAAAAGAGCTTACTGCGCGTTGTCCATTTATTAAAAACGAGATATTCTACCAAGGTTTTTTGGACTAGATGGCATAAGATAGTCTCAAATGGGAGAACCAGATTCAAATCCTTACTTTCTATATATTAAAAAAAAAATCTAGATGATCGACTATGATCTGAATGTTATCCCCTCTATTGTTTCTTATGACAACATGTTTTTTCTTCCAAATTCTTATGTTTTATCAAGCACTAACAAAAAAATCTATATTTTATATTTGAAAGTTGGGTAGATTTAGAAATTTAGTATGAAATGGATTCTCGTTGCAAGTATATAATTAGTAATTAATAGTTCAAATAACGTTGTACGTACATGCTGAGTAATACTAGATACATTCATGACTTGTGTAAGTGTCATGCATTTCTTTTGAAAAGAGTAAGGTTCACTATTAAAAAATGAGAAAATATATTTACAATCGTGAATTGTGTAACCGCCGCGTCGCTTTGAAAAAAGTGAATAAAACATGAGACCCACATGAAAAAAATTAACTTTTTAATAGTGGACCCCACTCATTTTCAAAGCAATTACGTTGCGGTTGCACAATTCAAGATTGTATGTAGAATTACTCAAAATATTAATTTTTTCATATATGTAGAGCTCATATTTACTCATTTTTTTCAAAAGGAATGTGCGACGCTTACACACTTTATTACTGCAAATATCATTTCTCCATTGTAATCATATGCTTCGCTCTCTTCTACATTTCAAGAAGCGTCAGACGCCTGTGACCTTTGCACTCTATCTTTAATTTGGGAAAATTCTATTTTTTTTAAAGAAAAGGAATGATATCCCCAATTTTATTCATAACCCAATACATTTTACAAAAAAAAGTTAGGAGATTACAAAAAGTTCAAAACCAAGTTTTAAAAAACACTATCTCTATATTGTGCTAATTACAATAAAATCTATACTTATATAATAGAGTTAAAAGCTACAACAATCTAATTTTAGTGCCTAAATCTAAGTAATCTCAAAACATCCATTCTATACTCTCCCAAAGCCAATGGCGGCAATTGACTAGCCAAAGAATAAGTGGTCGAAACACCTACTACACCTTCTTAAGTTGATCAGCAACAAAATTACCCTCTTTATATAATGTTGAATAGAAAAAGATAAAACTTGTTTGAAAGTAAGAATTTCCTCCCAAATGTTATAAAATGCCATGGTGGAAAAGTGGAATTATTATTTTTTTATTTTTTACTTTTTAAAGAGCCGGTAGCCACATGTCCAAGTGGCCCCGTCCCAAATTTATTGAAATGCCCTCACTTGTAATGGAAGAAAACTGTAATTACAAGCCAAGCATCTAGGAGTGTACAAGTAAGAAAATAAAAACCAACCAAATATAAACCAACAAAGAAACCACAACAATAAACAAATCTAAACAAGCCTATAAACAAAACTCTAACAGGCCTATAAAAACAGTACAATAATCTAACAAGCCTAAAGAAAACAAGACCAACAAAATCAAGAAATACGTAAGTCTGCCAATCCCACCCAGTCCAGCCTATACAAACCACGGACCTCACGGCCTAACTGAGACACCTCTAACCATATTATTCACCTCGAAGGCCCCCTCACGAGCAAGGAAGTCCGCAACTTTATTGCTCTCTCTAAAAGAATGACTAATAGTGTAATGAAATTCATCCAGTAATATCAACAGTTTGTCCCAGAAATTCCAAAGATACCAAACAGTACAAGCTTTATGTTGGGGAAATCAACACAGCGGAAGGGATAAAAGTGGTAATAAAAGAGTACACTCATGCACTCAGTGACACCAAGAATTTAACGTGGTTCGGCAACTGCCTACATCCACAGAAAAGAGCTTCACTAATTAAATAGTGGTACACAAGAAAATATTACAGAGGAGGAGGATCACACTCCACTCAACTCAACTCTCTTCTTTTCTTTCAGAGCTCTCCCGGCTCTCTCTCTTTTCTCTTCTTCTTGGGTGTATCTGAAGCTCTCGCATGGAGCTTCAATTTATAGGCGAGGATCAGTATCGTCTATATGTATGAATGCATTTATTGTTGCATTCAATAGGTAGTTGGGTGCTGAGGGTTGAGCAGCAAGCAGCCATTGTGGACTGCTTGCTTGGGCAGGGATTTCAACAATTCTCCCCCTCCATGCCCATTTACTTATATGCTATCCATCCCAGCTATGTTTCTGCATAGCTCAAGTTTCTCACTTGTAACCACCTTCGTCAGCATGTCCGCTGGATTCTCTTTCGTATGGATCTTCACAAGCTTCAATAGCTGTTGTTCCATCGCTTCACGTATCCAATGATAGCGGATGTCAATATGCTTGGTGCGGGAGTGGTACATTGAATTCTTGCTCAGGTCTAGAGCACTTTGACTATCACAATGTACCTTGTAGTCTTTTTGACTAACCCCTAGTTCTTGGAGAAAACGCTTCATCCACAACATCTCTTTCCCAGCTTCCGCTGCGGCAATGTACTCTGCCTCTGTTGTGGATAAAGCAACACACTTTTGCAACTTGGACTGCCAAGAGACAGCTCCTCCTGCAAAGGTGAAGAGAAATCCCGAAGTAGATTTCCTGCTATCCAGATCTCCTGCCATATCTGAATCTGTATAGCCTTCCAAAACTGGTTTAGCTCCCCCAAAACACAAGCACATCTTTGATGTACCTTTCAGGTACCTGAGAATCCACTTGACTGTTTCCCAATGATCCTTTCCTGGATTTGAAAGGAATCTGCTTACCATGCCTACAACATGAGCAATATCTGGTCTGGTACAAACCATTGCATACATCAGGCTTCCTACTGCTGAAGAGTAGAGGACTGCTTCCATTTCTTCAATCTCTTTTGTTGAAGAAGGACACGAGCTCTTGCTCAACTTGAAGTGGTTAGCAAGTGGAGTATTGACTGGCTTTGCATCTCCCATGTTGAAACGTCTGATGACCTGTTCAACATATTTTTGTTGTGATAGCCACACCCTTTTGAATTTTCTATCACGAACAATCTTCATGTCCAAAATTTGCTGTGCTGGGCCTAAGTCCTTCATGTCAAAGGACTTGGATAGTTCCTTCTTTAGTTTGTTAATCATGGACCTATCCACACCAACGATTAACATATCATCAACGTAAAGAAGGAGTATGACAAACTTGTCATCCTGGAACCTTCGAACATAGACACACTGATCTGCAGCAAGTCTCTTGTAACCATGACTCATCATGAATGAGTCGAACTTCTTGTACCATTGTCTCGGTGCTTGCTTGAGGCCATAGAGACTCTTCTTTAGCCTGCAGACTAAGTGATCTTTCCCTGGAGCTTCAAACCCTTCTGGTTGCTCCATATAGATCTCCTCCTCCAAATCTCCATGGAGAAAGGCTGTCTTCACATCCATCTGTTCGAGTTCCAAATTCAAGCTGGCTACCAATTCTAGTATGACTCGAATTGACATCATTTTCACCACCGGAGAAAATATCTCGTCAAAGTCAATTCCTTTCTTCTGCTGGAATCCTTTGACAACCAATCTGGCCTTGTGCTTTATCAGCTTCCCTTGGCCATCTTTCTTTAGCTTGAACACCTATTTGTTCTTTAGGGCTTTCTTTCCTTCAGGAAGTTTCACCAACTCATAGGTCTGATTTTTCTGCAAAGAACTCATCTCTTCTTGCATTGCTTGCACCCATAGGCTTCTATCAGCATGAGTTTGAACTTCCTGGAAGCTCTCCGGCTCCCCCTCATCAGTAAGCAGAATATAGTCTGATTCCGGATATTTCCTCGACGGAATCAATAGGCGGCCTCTTGCCGATCTTCTTGGTTCATCAACCAAAGGAGGTTCATCACCATCTATCCCTTGTGGTGGTACACCAGCTGCTGGTGGAGAGGATTCTTGCTCCCCCTGCTCGACACCTTGAGCTTCTTCTTCTGCTTCTGGATCTCGATCCTGCATATCCTCATTATCTGTGGCGGACTGTAATGGTGCAGGATTTGGAGTATCGGAACTAAGCTCTCTTGATGAAGCTTCAGTTCCTATGTTCTGGTTTTCATGGAACACAACGTCCCTACTTCTGACAATTCTCTTTGTCACTGGATCCCATAACTTGTATCCGAATTCTTCATCTCCATATCCAACAAGGATACATGGAGTTGACTTGACATCGAGCTTCTGTCTTAGCTCCTTGGATACGTGTGCAAAGGCTTTGCACCCAAACACTCTCAAGTGAGAGTAAGAGACATCTTTTCCAGACCAAACCTTCTCAGGAATTTCAAATTCCAGTGGTGTAGAAGGTGATCTGTTAATCAGGTAACAGGCAGCAAGAACAGCTTCACCCCAGAATGGCTTTGGTAACTTGGCCCTACTGAGCATGCATCTTGTTCTTTCAATGATGGTTCGGTTCATTCTTTCGGCTACACCATTGTGCTGAGGGGTATATGGAACCGTCTTCTCATGTCGAACACCGCGATCAGAGCAGTATGCAGCGAACCTTTTGGAGACATATTCTCCTCCATTGTCCGTTCGCAGGCACTTCAACTTCTTTCCCGTCTCTCTTTCCACTAGGGTGTGGAAATTCTTGAAGTGCTCGAAGACCTGATCCTTTGACTTCAAAACATATACCCAGACCTTTCGTGAAGCATCATCAATGAATGTCACGAAATATCTGTTACCTCCCAATAACTCTTCTTCCATGGGACCACATACATCAAAGTGTACCAGACTCAACAACTCTGATCTTCTCTTCGTAGAGGATTTAAACGAGACTCTGCATTGTTTGCCAAACAAACAGTACTCACAAGGGTTTAACGCTGTTCCTTTGGCAACTTTGATGAGTGCCTTCTTCATAAGCGTATCCAACCCTTTCTCACCCATGTGTCCGAGTCTCTTGTGCCACAGATTCGGTGATGCCTCATCTTCTGCTGCATTGAGGCTATCAAAACCAATCTTCACATGGGTTTTGTACAACGTACCGCAAATATGTCCTCGGGCGACAACCATGGCACCTTGTGACAGCTTCCAAGTGCCTTTGCTGAAGTAGCTGTCATAGCCCTGTCGATCAAGGGTTGTCCCGTAAATCAGGTTGAGCCGAAGGTCAGGAATGTGTCGAACATCTTTCAACACCATGGTGCAACCAACGTTGGTTTTTATCTGCACTTCGCCAACTCCCACGATTTTCGAGGAACTGGCGTTCCCCATCCTTACCGTACCAAAGTCTCCTGCTTTGTACGTAGTGAAAAATTCACTATGGGAAGTGGCATGGTATGATGCTGCTGTGTCTACCACCCACTCAACATCATGGCTTGCAACGTGCAGACACGTCTCGTCACTGGTGGAAAGTATTGCCACATCTCCCGAAAGAGTGACAAGGGTTTCACCATCTTCTTTCTTCAGCTTACTACTTTGACCTTGCTCCCTTAAAAACTTGCGGCAGTGTTTTCTCATGTGGCCTTCTTTGCCACAATGGTAACACTTTATGTTACCCGTCTGCTGGTTCCTGCTACTGCTGGACCTTCCACGTGGTTGAGACTTCCCTCTATTTCTGCCTCCACTTCTCCCTCTATCATCACCTCGAGGCCTTTCTCTACTCTCAGTGACAAGGACATGAGTTTGATTCATGCTTGTCTCTTTTCGTCTGGCCTCCTCATTAAACAGGGCATCCTTAACCATCGTCATGGTAAGTTTGCCATCTGGAGTAGAGTTACTCAGGGAGACCACCAGCGTCTCCCAACTATCTGGTAATGAACTGAGAAGCAGCAGGGCTTGTTCTTCATCGCCAAGATTCAGGTTGACGGACCCGAGCTGGTTAACTAGGTTTTGAAACTCGCTAGTGTGCTCGGCAACAGAGGTGTCGCTCTTCAACTTCAAGTTAACAAGCCGTCTCATCAAGAGGGCCTTGTTTCGAGCAGTTTTAGCCTGATACATATCCTCCAACTTTTTCCAGAGGTTATATGCATCCGTCTCCTGGGCCACGTGGTGAAAGACACTATGGTCAATCCATTGCCTGATTTGACCGATAGTCTTCTTGTGCATCTTTTTCCACACTTGATCCGTAACTTCATCTGGCTTCTTCCCTTCATCTTCCAAAGGGTCAGACAGATCTTTACAGTTCAATAGATCCTCCATCCGAGGCCTCCAAAGACTGTAGTTTGAGGCAGTCAGCTTTATCATGGCGCCTGATGCTGAATCCTCCATGAATTTAGACTGATTCTAAATACAAAATGCAAGTACAGGATCCTTGCAGTGGAATATCGTAAAACAGACAGCACCGTTGTGTCCGGAATGCTTGATTTTGTTGGAAACGAGTCTTGTTTCGTCAAAATCGGACTCAGATAGCACAAGGAATGAGCAAAAGAACCAAAACAGGAACACTGTCGCGCGTGCAGCACGTGGCGCGACTAACAGCGCGTAGGCGCGTGTTCTTCACGTGCCAGAACCTCACTGGAGCGCGTGGAACGCGTAGGCGCGTGTATCTAACGCGCCTTCTTGATTCAAGTGCGCGTGAACTTCACGCGCAAGACTCTCGTAGTAGCGCGTGTGGCGCGTGTCGAGAGTGGGCTTCACGCGCTCGTGACTCTCCTGGGCGCGTGCGGCGTGTGTCGAGAGTGGGCTCACTCTCCGATCTTCAGACGGTGCGTGGGGGAGCGTGCGGCATCCGTCCGGCCTCTGGTTTTCATCACTTTTCTTGTCTCGATGAGACGAACACAGTGGTAGGCTCAAATTTGAAAACTGAGCTACGCACTAAAATCGAATTTTCTGTAAAAAAACTCTTCCCAACAATCGCTCTAATACCACTTGTTGGGGAAATCAACACAGCGGAAGGGATAAAAGTGGTAATAAAAGAGTACACTCATGCACTCAGTGACACCAAGAATTTAACGTGGTTCGGCAACTGCCTACATCCACAGAAAAGAGCTTCACTAATTAAATAGTGGTACACAAGAAAATATTACAGAGGAGGAGGATCACACTCCACTCAACTCAACTCTCTTCTTTTCTTTCAGAGCTCTCCCGGCTCTCTCTCTTTCTCTTCTTCTTGGGTGTATCTGAAGCTCTCGCATGGAGCTTCAATTTATAGGCGAGGATCAGTATCGTCTATATGTATGAATGCATTTATTGTTGCATTCAATAGGTAGTTGGGTGCTGAGGGTTGAGCAGCAAGCAGCCATTGTGGACTGCTTGCTTGGGCAGGGATTTCAACACTTTAGCCAATATCCAAGAAACCACCACCAAAGAATCACATTCAATATCAATGCAAAATAAACCCAACTCCTTACGCCAAATGATACCTTCCAAGACCGCCCGGAGCTCAGCTTCATTATCAGAATAAAATCCAAAAGACTTGGAAAAATTGAAAATAAGCTTACCATTGCAATCACGGAGAATGCCCCACCCCCCGCCCCCCCCCCCCCCCCCCGCCCCGGGTCCCGGGTTCCCAAAGCTACTGCCATCAATGTTGAGCTTGAACCTACCCCTTGGAGGTTTAACCCACTTCACAAGTTGAACATTACTAGTTTTTGGTTCCACTATTTTCACACCCAACCTAGTAAGCAAAACTCTATCCACACTTGACAAATGCTTCACTTTATTCACATTGCTGGCAATATACTTAATCCAATACATTATAGAGCTAAAAACCGAGTTGATGGATTCAGAAATACCTTCCATTCTAGTCATACAACAACGTCGCCACAATCGCCAAATAACCACAGAAGGGATCAACGAAAACACTATCCCCATTTGGGTGTGCCGAGAAGCTCTATTAAACAACCCTTGAACTCTTTCCTTCCACCCCTATTGAGCAGTAAAATGAATACCAAATTCAGCATAAACTCTCTTCCACACCTCCATAGCAACCTCATCCTTGTTAATCACATGGTCAAGGTCTTCCTTGTGCCCCATATTACAACAATTACAACAATTACAACAGGATACCAACGGAATGCCACATCTTCGAACTTGATCATCCACTGGAAGGCAATTAAACTTTGCTTTCCAAATGCAAATGACAAATTGTTTTTGGGATCCACTTGTTCCAAATCCAACAAGACCAATCAAATTTCTGGAATTTGACATGAAGGATGTCCCAAGCCAACTTGGAAGAAAACAACCCATTTTTGTCAGGCAGCCAAATCAGTATATCCTGAGCCTGATTTAAACTGCCTACCGAAGCAATAACCTCTCTACTCAAGTTCCCACCAATTAATTGGTTCATCTTTCGAACATCCCAAGTGTTATTAATCACTAGATCCTTAACACACAAATTTGGTTCATCAATTCTTTCCACCACATCACAGAGAGGACCATTTTTCATGAATTTATCACACCAAAGAGGGATGTTACCCTGTCTAACTTTCCACTGTGAGTTATGAAACTATTGAACAATGATTGCCAAATCAATTTCAAATATTACACGTGAAATCTAGCTACAAACAAAATAAGGATTTATTTTAGAGCCATCAACTCAGCCAAAGTATTAGTTCCATGTCCCAAATGGAGAAAAAAGGCAAATACAAATTCGCCAATTGCATTTCTTAAGATACTGGCCTCCACATGCTGCCATAGCAGGATTTTCAAATGAAGGTCCATCAATATTAAACTTAACATGTCCTGAAGGAGGAGGCTGCCAAGTTAACTTAATTTGACTTGAAGAGAATTACCCAGAATTCGTAAAGAAATTTGAGCACTAAATTGAAGAGTTTGATAAGGCTTAACAAAAGTATTATATTCAAGTAGCCAATATTTGATCATAGGTTGCTTACATTTTGTGAAGATGATCATTTCTAGCTAAAGCAAGAACTGAGGCTTGATCATCTCTTCTGGAAAGTTGCCACCATTTCACCAACCTATCTTCCAATTGAAAAGATATATAGTAAATTTGAGAAACCATACACTACAGTAAAATGCTACCATATCACATAAGCTAACTCTCCTTCATTAAACAAATGATCAACAATTTCGATATTGGAATTTATTCTGCAACAATGACATTTAGAAACTAATTATGGGATGCCACATCTTCTAATTGCTGAATCAACAGGTAATGCATCAAAGGGAAAATCTTCTAACCAGTACATCTATTTTTGGGCTGAGACCAACCTTCAATAAGAACCGGCCACATAGCAGTCCCATTTCACTAATAATGCCGCGCAATGCACCGAAAAAAAAAAAAAAAATCCCTACCCCTCGTCTCCCTCTCGTAGAAGACCCTATTTGTTCCTCTCGCACCGAAGCCCTCTCTGTTCTCTCAAATTCTTCAAACTCAGTCTCTCTCTCTCTCTCTCTCTCTCTCTCTCTCTCTCTCTCTCTCTCTCTCTCTCTCTCTCTCTCTCTCTCATCAAATCCGCAACCATTGAAGCACCGTGAAGCCCTCGTCGACGTCGATTTGGACTGTGTGCCGAACCAAACCACCATCGTCTCTCTCTCTCTCTCTCGCCGTTGTCAAATCCGCAGGTAGGAAATGCTTTATATTTCATATTATTTAATATTTTTGAACGAATTGCAAAAATACCCTGGAGGTCAACGGTGGTACTGCGTCGAACTACGTGGTAGCTGTCAGACTTCGTGGTGGCTGGCATCAAAATGGCTATGGGTGGCGTCGAAATGACTTGTTGGCGTCGGGCTGCTGCCGTTGGAGTCGGAATGGCTGTGGGTGGTTGCTGCCAGCGTCGAAATAGCTGTGGGTGGTTGTGGCGTGGGCGGCTGGGTGTGTAGAAAGAGAGCGGCGAATGCGATTGCTGTGAACGGGTATTCATTTGACGTAGGATAATTGAGACTGGTCTGATGTAGTGGGACGCATTGTGTTATAGTGTATAATGTGACATGTCAAACTATTGATCTCATGCCTAAAACGGACAGTACCGCTCCAAAGCGAAACTCTGCATCAAAATCTAGTTTACAACCAAACACTAATATTTTAGTAGGAATCAAAGAGTTCCACATCACCTTGGCAAGCTGAAAATCAGGGTATGTGATTCGCAAATTCTACTAAGCAGATTTAATTATAAATTCCCCTTCTTTTGTATGTTTCCAAACTCTCTGGTCCATTCCATTCCTCAGGACAATGGGAAGATTAGAAACTTCCTGCACTAGTTGAGGCCCCCAAGCTGGCTTAACAAATCAACATTCCAGCTTCAACCTGAAAGTAGATCATGTAATGAAAGAGAAGGTTGGGAATCGGGATCAAAGATTCTAGCCCGTTTTCCTCACAAAGAACCGAGAACCATGGGAAGAACATGGTAAAAAATTATATTGAAAAGAAGCACTTCATCTCAATGGTTTCTTTCCTTATTGTTTGTCGAAATAAAGACTCCGCAACAGATTAATATTTTTTATAAATGGCCGTATGTTTACATGAAGCCATGGCTCTGGTTTTGTTTGTAATTTGATCACATTATCTTTTATTCATGTGCAGGCGAAGTCGTATGCTGACAATATTTCAAACGGAAGGGGCCACCAAAGGCGAAGTTTTTTTCTCTGTTATCCCGGTTTTGGTGCCCGAGTTGAGGATTGTAAGCGGATTTAACAAAACTTCGTCTTTGAATATTCTCATGTCTGTGTATTCTGCTCTTCTGCAAATAATTACGGTAGATATTAAGTAAGTACTGTAAATGAGACCGGATCCAATCGGCAAATTAAAGAGTTCAACACAAATAGAAGTGCCGACAAAAATATACGCGACGTCACGATATTGATATATAATTCATTTATACACTACACAAGATACTTGTAGTGGTAATTACACTTGATATGTACAATATTCACGCGTTACAACTGCACTGAGAAGCCTCTTTGGAATGGGTGTGGAACCTCCATGTGAAGAGGTAATCCTTAGAGTCGCAGGACAGTCTAATCGCATCACAGAAAGCATCGACTGAGCTTTTCTTCCCCTCAGCTCCCCACTCTATCCTCACCCAACACGAGAACCCATTCGACGAAACCGGTACCCCCGAATCAGAAAGACGAAGCATCACCTCCCCACCTATCCTCTTGCTACAGTTGCCTCCCGATCGCCCATCGCTGGCCACCGTCGAATCAAGCCAGGAACATTCCGGCTGCCCCACCATCTCCTTATATGCCGAATTCGCCATCCTAACTTTGTTGTTCGAGTCTGAGATGACAGCCGGTAACATCTCCGACTCGACCTCTTCTTCGACCTCTTCTGGCTTCTTCGTATGAACTTGAGCCGCTGGGGTCAAACTTGGGTCTTCGCTGATGCAGCCAACGCATATGCTGGAGCCAACCGGACGAATTGCCTGAGGTGCAATGACATTAGTGCTGCTGCTGGATCGTGGTCCTTGTAGTTGCTGTAAGAGATCCTTTTCCTCCGGAATTTCAGCCGCAGCATTCAAGTCTAAAACTTTTTCTTCTCCATAAGGCTTCATCAGGTCCAGCTCGGGTACCGCAGATTGGCTGGCAACGACGGGGATGGATGTAGGGCAAGCAAGAAGAGGAAGCGTCACTAAACTGGGAGTTTTCGCTGGCTGTTCCAGGCCGCTGTTAACCGCCGCTAGGTTCGGTACAGAAAATTGAGGGAGCCCAGGAGCGAAACCCTGCAAGGTTAGATTCTTGGTGGGGGAGGTCAAATGACAAGGAGAAGAAAACCCAAGGACATGGGTCCTGGGTCTTTTGAGGAAGGGTGGTGATATTGCAGCCCTACCCCGCTTTCTGGTTCTGGTGGGCCTTGCCTGCAAATGTGGCCAGAGGTTCCTCAGGTACGGAGATTGCCTGATCTTTTGAGATATGGACGGGCTCTCGCTTCTAGCATCCGTGGGAGTCTCAGGCTTTGGAGCTATGGGCCTGTACCTAGACATAATCTCAGCAGTTTTCGCTGTGTTGGAATAGGGATTCAGGGTCTTGATCATGGTTGCTGGTTTTCAAAATTCTAACTTGGCTCCGCTCTCGCTTGTGTTGTAATGGGATTGATAAAGAGAGCTCTCTCTCTCTCACACACACAGCAAGAAAGAGTAGGGCGTCTGGAATGGATGATGGTGAACGGGTGGGAGTTTTTAAGGGCAGGAATTGGCCAATGGGCGATGGGCAACATGAAGCAGAGAGGCAGGAGAAAGGGACACTTGGCGATGTACGGTGGGTACGTGTTTGCGAGGTTCACAGAGAAATGACATATGGGAATCGAGTATGTTGAGTGGGTCCATGCATGCTTACACATAATGAAGAGAGGGGCATTTTGTCTCGACATCTGTTCCCAGTAGCCACTCGAGCGAGGACTCTCCCTCCCTCTCTCTCTCTCTCTCTCTCTCTCTCTGGTCCGCTAAACTGTGGAGGCCCCAGTCTCGGTCTGTTCACGCCAATCAGGACACTGGTTGCGCGGCGGTGGCGCCCTGGAATTAACGCGTGTGAAGTTGGCCGCCATGCGTGGATACACCTATCAGGATTGGCTTGGACCGTTTGAGCGCTTTTTTGGTTTTAACAGACGATGTTGACAACAAATAAAACCCGGTCCTCCCTCGATCGGTTACATTTGGATTTGGTGGGTTGTCCATGTGTCAGCTAAAGTGTCGTCGAGTGCATGCAAAAGGAGGATGAGGTAGAATGTGATTGGAGGGTGAGCCTTCTTGGGTCGGGGGTTAGAAATTAGGCAGAAAGGAGGTGAGGAAACGTGGCCTGTGCCACAAAAGAGGTGGCCAAAACGTGGTAGTTTTACCCTAGTAAGGCGTGCCACTTTTTTCCCCTATTAGCGCCGCTCCAGTTGTGCTTCAGCTGCTTGCCACGACATCTTTCATCACGTACAGCCTCAGGTTTGAATTGACTGAAGTTAGGACTACTGTATAGTTGTTTACCAATTGGAATTCGGTTTCGTGTCAGGTCGAGTAATTCCTGAAATAAAAAATATTTATAAGTACAATAAATATATGGGTATTGCTATATCATACTTTACTATTCATCACACTCTCCACACACATCACATAATTTTTTTTTCTTTTTTTTTCTCACCCCAGCACGTAGAGTGTGCTGGGGCTTCACACAGTAGATTTATTCTAAATATATATATATATATTTATGAGTAATGTTACATACAGTCATGGAATACATAAATACCATACAATCGTTTTGAAAAATAGAGAGATTCACTATTAAAAAATTAATTTATTTTCATATGGATCTCATATTTATTTATTTTTTTCAAAACGACTGTACGGCACTTGCACACTTACGATTACAAGTATCATTTCTCTATATTTATATATGAGTTTCATTTTAGCCCACGGCCGCTGCGAGAATGAGAGTTTGAGAAGAAAGAAGAGAGGAGACGAGGATGCGGGCTGCACCGTCGTGGCACGACTATAAGGGAGAACAGAGACAACTTAACCTTTAAAATGATGTCGTTTTAATAATAAATTTATTTTACTTTAATTATTTATGTATATATATAGGTTTATATATTTATTTTATTTATATATATATATATAGGAAGGTGAGGGGGGCAGGCGGTGGACGTGGGGGTGGCGGGAGAGGTGTCCCGCTGCCCACCCCTAAGAGTGATATATCATACTGCAAAGTTTTGATTATTAATTATAAGATTTACTTTATGATATACCTCTCATAGGTACAACATATGTAACGATGATGATAATGATCAACTCCAGCACAATGAATATTTACGTTGTTGATGGGCTCGGTTCTAATGAAGTAGCTCTCCTTCCTATGGTCCTTATATATAAACCATTTTATAAGTTAAACAAAACTAGCGTGGTATTATGGATTTATTAAAAATTTATATTTTAAATCAAATTATATAATGTGAATGGTATATGATATAACAACTTTCAGATAGAATTATTCATTCTGAATTTACTAAAATTTTGTATTTTTAAAATAAAAACAACTTATCTAATTGACATTTTTCTAAGAAATTTATTTATGTTTTTTAAAAAATAACTTATACAATTTGGGAGAATCATCGTTAAGAATTAAGGAAGCACTCACATAATGTAACGCATCATTTATTGTGATATCCGTTATATTTATAAAAGTAGTTAAAGTATTAATTTATTGCATTTGAACTGATTTAATAAACTCACACATCACTGTATTGATTACTGTATAAAAAAGTAGGGTGATACCAGCTCTCTTGGACCGGGCCTGGCATTGCCTCCTTGGCAGGTGCCCCTGTCCAGATGCGAGGGACGGATTGGTCGTGCAAACAGTCCGAAATTTGCCGAATAACTCAGATTTTTCATCAAATTCACAAATCTATTTCTAAAATTCACAAATCCATCGTCAAACAACAATATATAAACATAGATAAAAAAATATTATCTTGGCAAGACCACGATGTGGCCGTAGGTTTCTTTTCAAACCCACGGGTACGCGTTATAGCCCGTGGGTGTCTCACTGTCACAACCTTTAAGGTCCCATTTGGTTAGCTAATATAGGTGAAAACATCTCATCTGAAATTATACCGTAGAGTAGTTTTAGTTATCCAAACATAATATTTCATCTCTTAAGTTTTAAAAACATCTACTTAAATGAACAGTAAATAAACAGTGAAAACTAACATGAACAGTACATAAACAGTACCAAAACTAACGTAAAAATACGTGAACAGTGAAAACTGGCATAAACAGTGCATGAACAGTATATGAACAATGCACAATTCGGGTACTCTATAAAATAGTGGGACTCACACATTTTTCAAATCTCAAAAATTTAAAACTATCTCATCTCATCTAGGGGTGCTACTCACATGGTGCGGGGCCGCACCGTGCCCCGCACCATGCGGGTGTTGGGGGCAGGGGCGGGACGGGGTCCTGCTGGGGTCATCTCGTTCCCCGCCCCCGCTAGACCCTCTCTATGCGGGGCGGGAGACCCCGCCCCCCCGCATGGGTGGAGCGGGGTAGCCCGCTCGCCCATGTGGGGGCGGGGCGGGGCCCCGCTGCCCACCCTTAATCTCATCTCACTATCCAAACACATTTTTTTTAAAAAAAAAATTATTTCATCTTATCTTAGGTAAAAAATTTCACTACTATTTAAAATATCTCATCTCATCTAAATTGTATATCCAAACAAAACCTAAGAAGAAAAAGTGGAGGAAGCGGTGGAGGAGCACATAACTTTTGCCTGTTGTGGGGTTGGGGTGGAGACGAAGGAGGAGATGAAGAACCGGAGAAGAGAGAAGGGGAGGTAAAAGTCAACCGATGAAGCGAGAGAGAGAAGAGATGAAAGAAAATGATTTAAGATTTTATGAATTTCCCTTATATACTATTCAAGTAAAACACAAAAACGATATCGTTTTATTTAAAAATTTTATATTGAGCTAAGTGAGCTTGGACCTACCTTGGCATTGTCCCCCGACACGCATATGAGTAGGGCTGCAAACGGTCCGGTCCGGCGATGATTTTTCCGGACTGAACCGATAGCTATCGGTTCGGTTCGGTCCGGTCGGTTCGGCCTTTTTTTAAAATAAAAAAACAATTAATAAAAAAAATTTATTTAAAATACTAAATTAAATTAAGTGACTTATTAATATGGATTATGTAACAAATTCAATAAAAAAATATTTTATATGGTCAATGATAATAAATTAGATGAAAATTATATTATTAATTTATATAATTACTATATAATTAACTAATTGATATTATATATTTATTAATTCATAGAATATTAACAAGTGTTAATAGTATATTTAAAATTTTATATTGTTAATAGTGATAGGTTAGATGAAGATATATAAAATATTGTTAATTTATAGAATATTAACAAGTATTAATATTATATTTAAAAATTTATATTGTTAATTGTACAATTATTATATATAAAATACATATAAATTTTTTTTTTTAATTTTTCATTATGTCCGGTCCGATCCGGTCCGAAAAAACCGTGGACCGTGGACCGGACCGAATGTTTTCGGTCCTCTAAAATGTGGACCGGACCGGATCGGTCTAAGTCTCGGTCCAGTCCGGTCCGGTCCGGACCGAAACGGTCGGTCCGTTCGGTCTGACCGGACCGTTTATCACCCCTACATATGAGTACAGGCACCTACTTGAATAATATGCGACTGAGTGCCCAATGGGAGGCGGATAGGCGAATATGGTGACCCGCCCCACCCACTCCTATAAAAAAAAGTCTGTAAACAGATTTATTAAAAAAAAAAAAAAGAATATCCTGACCAACAAAGGTCCTTCACCAAAATTCTTCTATTGTTTTTGGAATAATTATACTTATCATTCCATTACATACCACACTTTTTTTTTTCTTATAATAAGTATGTAGTGTATGAATGATAAATAAAATAATTCAATTAGTATAACAAGAATAAAATAAAAATAAAAATAAAAAATTATTTTAAAATATATAAAGTGTAATGTGTGGAATAATGAGTAGATTTTTTATTTATTTTTGGATTGGTTTTTTCATATCCTCGGCAGGTGACGTGCCAACACAATCCGGGACGTTTTTTCAAATTGAGAGAATTCGTCGGTTCGTCCCATTGCCTCGTTGGTTTTGCTATATCTTGGCTAACGGAAAACCCAAAATAGCCGTCGTCTTCCAAATATAATAACGACCATGACCGTCTTTCATTTACCACCTTGCTCCCTTGGTTTTTCGTGAAAACTCCCGCATCATCTCTCTATCTTTCTGTCCCTATTTCGGTATTATCAGACTCTCCTCTCACCAACTGTTTCTTCAGAGAAAGCTTCCGGGATCATCGTTACTATCGACACTTTGCTTGGCGGGTTCCTTTGTAGAGACTCGGATAAGTCGAATTCTCTTCTGGGTTTAGCTGGCGGTTTTGCAATTTAGAGTATGTCTATCTTATGTCTATCTTGTTTGATTTTTGTTTAGTTTTTTTTTTTTTTTGCTAATTTAATTTTCGCTGGCCTAGGTCGTAAATGAGCTTGTGAATTGTGATACTATGATATCAGGCTTCGCACAATTAGTGGCTTAATTATGTGAATGATCTAGCTTCTTCTACGAATCCTTCAAAGGCTTTCAAAATTAATGTCTGCTCTATTGTTATTAGCAAAGGACGAGTTACAAAGTTACCTTTTTTTCCCCTTTTTTTCTTTTTATAATGTGACTGATTTAGTTTGGTTATGATCCTTCTGCAGTGGAATTTGGTTGGTGGACAGGTGAAGAGTGTATTTATTATGCCATGCCTTCGTAATGAATTTGATTAGTTGTGACAAGCTTACAGATATAATCTAGTTTAATAAACATGCTATCATTTTAGAGGGACATGATTTTCAATAAAAATCCTGATAAATCTAAAAGTAGAACTCAAGAAGCTGGAAGAAAAAAATCTTCTAATGTTATCGCGACTGCGATAAGTGTTAAGACCTTTTTATTACTCGTGGAATACCAAAATCAGCGCTAAATGATGGATAAATGAAGAATGCTCTAAGATGCATATATATATATATATATATATATATATATATATACATACCAATAAAAGATCATCCAATGGTAATAAATGTGCCACATCTTATATAGTATGGTGAGAGTGAGATGGTAGTGTGGTGTATAGAATTTTCCTATATATATATATATAACCGAAAAGAGGTTAAGGAAATAGGATAATAGTTGAGTACTTGAAGATTTCTCCTCCACGAGTAAAAGAGAGATCTATGGCAGAGCTAAAAGTTTTTTTTTTTAGGACTCATTGTACTTGGGCCATTGCTGTGGACTTTAATGGATCTTCATGATTTCTTAGTTTCTAATGCGCCTAAGTAGATAGGGCATACTACTTTTAATTGGCAGTTGTTGCCCATTCTTGGATTAATAGTACTTGTTTTACTTATAAAAAAAAAAAAAGATTTCTCCTCCATTCCTCGTGAGTAATTAAATGGCAAGGAGCAAGGGATACGTGCTCCAAAAACAAGGGTCTTTTTATTAAATGGCACTTCTGTCCCAAAACCAAGGGATACGTGCTGAAGTCACAAGTTCATTTTAGTATGTATGTTTAGTACCAAAAACTAAACAGGCGTGGGGTTAATCTGAATGTGGACCATTGCTAGTTGATGCATGTACCCACTCGTGTTTTCTGAGAGCAATAACAGCTCATTACGTCTCATATTTCAGCTGTTAATTGTGGAACTATTCCTTCAGTTCCACAATAACGAATTGTTCAACAAAAAAATTGTGGAAATATTCTTTACTTATCACAAAACAATTGTGGAACAGTCAATTCTGTCAGATTTGTAATTGAGAAACAGCTTATTTTTGTGTCAGCGATTGTTTAATAGCATTGTCAAGCATCTTAAAATTATTTCAGCTTCAACATGCTCCCCTTTTATGATTTTTTTTAAGGGAGACTACACTATGTCATGAATTACAGGCTCTTTAGCGTCTGAACTTCTCGGTCATTTGCTCAACTGTGAACATTTAAATTAACCTGTTCAATCGAAGAATCTGTTGAGCATTTGAGCTTATTTAAAATCTATATGCAGGCAAGAACTTGAAATCGACTTTATTTGTTTGATAGTCTCTTGTATGATTTTTTTAAAAATGTTTCTCATTGCCTCTACTGGGTTGCAGAGATGACAAGTGATGAATGGATAGCCTCATCTGAGACATTTGACAATATATTTGAATGCAAGGATGGGGATAGAGCCTGTTCAAAGGAAAGGAAGGGAAAGAGACTGTGGATGAAAGTCAAATATCAACTTATTGAGTACCACGCATTGCCAGGATTTTTAAGGGATAACGAGTTTATTCTGGGTCATTACCGATCTGAATGGCCTTTGAAGCAGGTGCTCCTCAGCATCTTCTCCATTCATAATGAAACTCTGAATGTCTGGACGTAAGTACTTTATCTGAAAAAAAAAAGAAGCATATATATATATATATTTATAAGCTTTTAATAATTAATGCCCATTATGTTTTCACTTTTAACACAATTTTCCATTCAATTATTTTTTACTTATAAAAAAAATGTATTAACTTAAAAATCTTTCTTTTTTCACCTTCTATATTCCTTGTATAGTTGAGTTGTGCCTTTTAAGCAAACCAATAAAGATTATATTATCTGCTCAGGGTTGCATTTTGGTTTTTGATGGGTTCTTATGTGAGAAAATTTAGCAGATGCATGATTATGTCATATTTTGTTTTTCTTGTTTTGCTCAACATTTATGTAAAGAAGTATATATATATATATTTATAAGTAAATAAAGAAATATATGTTTATATATGTATCTTTTTTCTCCTGTGTTATTCGTTTTTTCCTTTTCACAATTCATGCTTAGTTAAGTTGTTATATAGGTTTGGATTTCCCACGTTACATATTTTTGTTCTGTCAAGTAGCTGATAAAATCTTTCAAATTTAAACTATGGAAGTAATTGAAATGATCTAGTTCAAAGAATCAGCTCCATCTGAAGTTTTACCTTTACTTTTTTTTTTCTTTTTCTTTTTTATAAGTAAACAATTGTATTAATAAGAATAGGCATAGCCCAAGTACAGATGGTATACAAGAGGTAACACCTATTCAGGAAGAAGAAATGGAAACAAGAAAATCATGAAAACTAAGGCCATTAAAATCTACAGCTTTGATCCATAGAAATAAAGTTCTAACAAAAAGTAATCTAAGCTCCTCTAATGAGCGCTCCTTGTCTTCGAGTGTCCAGTCATTGCGCTCCTTCCATGAGTACCCCAAAATACAAATAGAAACTATCTTCCACACAGTTGTGATTTGTAGAATACCTCCTAAATTGGTCCAACTAGCCAAAAGCTCAACCACCTCACAATGCTAGCTCTAACCTGCAGAATACATCTTCCCATAATGCTCTAGCCACCTCACAATGAAGTAGAAAGATGATCCACATGCTCACCACTTTTCTTGCACATACAACACCGATCTCCTATAATCACCTTGCGGTTTCTGTAAGTTATCCGCCGCTTTGGGAGACGCCTTATTTCGCCAAATCCTTCTCCATAGAAAATGAGTGCTCTGCGATTGTGTGACAGTGTGAAAGACTTATAGAAAGAGTGAACCAAGTATGTACCTTTTCTTGCAGGTACCCACCACAACGTGTCAGATCCTTGAGTGCTCGATCTCATGGTGCTTTTCAATATTATTTCTGTACATTCTCTTCATGCAAAAAGGATTCTGTTTTTTTCCTCCCTTACACTATACCATGCAATATGTGTTTGTTGTCCATACCTTTTGGCACATTATGTTGCGTTATCTTGATGATCCCAAAAAAAAGAAGACAAATATAAAACAAGCATGTCTAATCTTATTTTTAAACATCAACAACGTTTGTTTCAGGCATTTGGTTGGATTCTTCCTTTTCCTCTTTCTGACCATATACACGGCAATGCAAGCTCCTAGTGTCATGGATCTCACGTCCCTCATACGTTTGCCTGACATGGTCCAACAAGCTGATTTACACAAGATTCGTTCAGAACTCTTGAATTGCCTTCCTTCGCTACCTAACATGCCAGATTTTCATAAGTTAAAGGATGAATTAAGGACATCATTGCCATCTATGGATTTTCTCTCCTCACTCTCAAGCTGGCATTTTGTGCAACTCCTCACCAACTGCTTGCGTGAGCAGTTCTCCCAGGTCTGTCAAATGAATGATTGTACTCTGTTGATGTGCTGCTTCTTGCATTGTTTAATTCTTACTGGTTGGTTTTGAAGCTATGAGAAAGAAGTGAAATTCTTATTTAACAGTATATGAATTACTAAACTTGGTTTTGTGTAAGCAGTTATCCATTGAACTTTGTGTGTTCAAAAATAAGTTTATTACACTGCAGTTCCTTAATGCCACATACCAATGCACCAAGGGTAGAAGACCTCCCAGATGTATCCACTTCCTTTGTCAGCCACTTTAAACTACATGTTTTTAAAAAAGGGAAAAATACAGAGAGAAGTGGAATGTATACTAAACAGTATTTACATGTACTTGTGTTCCCAAAGAACCGAGCAAGGAATACACCCTCAATTGGCATTCTGAGTGTAGAAGAATGCAATGGCTTGGTGACTGCTGCATATTAGAGTTGTAGCGTTATGGGGCTATTTATCAAGTCTTTTTTGTACTTCCATCAAGGTCAGGTTGAGTGACTCTTTTTTATTTTTCAAGTCACCCCCCATGTTTGGTGCTCACCCAACTAAAGAATTTGGAGCAAGTTATATATTTGGTCTGGCTAATTATGAGCATTTGGTGTCAGCATTTCCTTGCATTTTGCTTTGATGCTACTTAGGAGTATTGTTTTTTATTTGGTTTTAGGTAATATTGTGAACTTGTTTATGCAAACGAATTTTGAGTTTTGGTGTTGCTCTCTCTCTCTCTCTCTCTCTCTCTATATATATATATATATATATACACATGTGCGCTGTGTAGGAATTTTGCATTTAAGATTAGAATGAGCGTTGTTTTGCATTGGTTTTCCATTTACTGAGTAATTGATGAGAATTCAATCCCTCTTGCTGGTATGGCTTATGCACATGCTTTTCAAATTTTAAGCACGCATCATCCTACTTATAAAAAAAATATACATCATCCTAAGGTTCATTCTGACAGTGTTTGTGTTGCTCAATTTCTGGTAGTACATGTCAAATGCATTTTTGTAATGCTACTACGAATTCACCGTTAGCTTGTTCTACCCCTTGGAAAGTAATGCCTTTATTTTTTGGCTTTTTGCAGCATGGTGTGAAAGAGGATGTGATGAACATGATAGCACCCCAAATGGTCCGGCCAATCACAAGATGGCCCTTTTTTGCCTTCTTAGGTGGGGCCATGTTCTGCTTGCTAGCCAGCAGTACATGCCACCTCCTCTCTTGCCACTCAAAGCGCATTTCTTACATAATGCTCAGACTTGACTATGCAGGCATCGCAGCTCTCATTGCAACTTCCTTTTACCCTCCTGTCTATTACTCCTTTATGTGCAACCCCTTCTTCTGCAACCTCTACTTGAGCTTCATAACTATTTTAGGGATTGCCACCATTATTTTCTCTCTGTCTCCAGCTTTCCAAACACCCAAGTTCCGGAGCTTCCGAGCTTCCCTCTTCTTCGGAATGGGCATGTCAGGTGCGGCACCTATAGTTCACAAGCTAATAATGTACAGGAATCAGCCAGAGGCCCTCCAAACCACCGGCTATGAGATATTAATGGGGGCTTTATATGGATTAGGAGCATTGATTTATGCGACAAGGATACCTGAACGGTGGAAGCCTGGCAGGTTTGATATTGCTGGAAACAGCCACCAGCTTTTTCATGTCTTGGTTGTGGCAGGGGCATATACACACTATCAGGCTGGTCTAGTATACCTCAGATGGCGGGACGTGAGAGGTTGTTAGATTTGAAACTCCCAACTGCCGACTGCGTGCTAGATGGATCTTTTTTATGGTGTCTTCACTCTTCAACCTAAATTAGTGTATATAGTTTTATGTAGTTTTTCCTTGCGGATAAACTTAAAGACCATTTTCTTATAAAATGCAAGGGCCTTGCATTTCAAATGAACTTAGGATTGTAATAATATGGGGGCTCGGCCCATATTATCGGTCATGAATAGAAACTACTTTCAAATGAACTTGCTGCTCTTGCGAGTGTTGGATTCTGGTTTAATGAGAACACAGGAAAACATAACTGGAGACTGTAATTCCTTTACATTTTTAACACCATAGTCTCATGAGCCAAGTGAAACTTACTTTTTATTGGAAAGATAGAGATCTATATAAAAATAAAAAATAAAAAAAAAACATACTTTTCTAGTTGTTTCATTGACATTCAGGATTGTCATTCACATTCAATGGCGTCAGCAGATCAAAACCCTGAATAGCTTTCGGCAGCACTTTTAGGCTTTTCGTCCTGCTGACCTACATTTGTTTGTATGCAGTACAACAGCGTCCACCGATGCGAATGCCACATGAAAACATGCACTGTTTTTCCCCCCTTAATACTGCTGCAATTGCATGTGGATTGCCCTGTGTTTCGCTTCATTTAGTCTAATTGTCGGTTTTATTTTTCTCTTCCAATCGAATGCATAATGTTTCCAAAAAAAGAAAAAAAAAACATTTTCCTTGGACAAATGAAATAAGCTATATATGTATATGTATATAATTTTTCAGTAAAATCAGGACCTCAGCTTGACAAAAGAATCAGTTTAGTTCAAATCAATCTGGAACCGACCAAATTATGAGGGGCCCCTCTAGCATGGACGGTCATAACGAGGATAACATCATTTATAAGCACTAGAAACATAATATTTGTGGCACATTCCTTGTCAAAGTCTTCTCTGTATCATCCTCGAAGCTTTTTAGATGTCCTAGCTTACAGAATTTCAACCCCTCAACAAGAGAGAATTTGTATGGATATGCATTATAGCTTTCAATAGTCAAAGATGTGGCTACAAGTGAGAGAGTTCACGCATGGCTAGCTCAAGTAGTACCCTTTTTTGTAAGCATTCTCTCTTTTTTCTTTGGAGAACAGGAACGATTTCATCGGTTGATATGGACTTGTGCTGTTTGTTCGATTCATTAAGGAGAGAGAAAGGTAGAATCTTTTCAAGAGTTTGAAATCTGATCAGAGATGGTGCTGTAGAGAGTAGTGGCCACTTGCAATGTTTGACCTAAGAATCGTTGCAAAGGGGGGACCAGCTCCTCAACCAGCTAGCGAGCTGCTTAATTAGAAAGCTCATGATGGCTCTGGCCATCCAAGACGATGTAATATTGATTCTATTAGCTGTACGTGCTGCTTATATAACTTGGGAGATAGCAATATGGGACCCTCTTCAACCGATTCTATTGGAAATATCTTAACAATATTTCACACTAAATTTTAATTTATTCACAAAATTAAATTTAATAAACTAACTATGATTTCATATGATACGTTAGATTTACTTTATAGTAAAATCAATTTTAAAATTTTTTTTAATAACAATTACATTGACGGACGGTTTGTGCAACACAGATTATATGTATGGATGATGGAGTTGCACACGTGGGAATCAATGGGGGGGACAAATTTGACTCGTATCGCACGAACATCTGAAATCCCGTCCCATAATCCATTAAGGAAACATTAAATTCAAAAGATGTCATTGACTCCCAAAGGCACTCACAGCCACTCACTGACTTTTCTCTACAAGTTGGTTTATTCCATATCCATCTCCTCAATTAATAATCTTAAGCTCCTCCAAAAATAAATCTGGGCCTCCTTTTTCCGGCATTTATTATCAGTGTGTTTCATCTCCAGCTCATATTATGATAAAGTTGGTTTTGTTTCTGATGCTTTAATTTGGATTTTTCTGCAGATAATATGGTCCCCAAGTCAAATGCAGAAGACAATTTCATACACAAAATTATTGATGTTTCCTGTTGACACTTCCATTAGAACACCAAAAGCTTTTGTTAGTTAAAAAGTTTCAGGACCCAAGTTATCTCTATAAAACCACATGGTCTGTGTCTGTATCTGTATCATTAGCTTGGTTGCAGCACAATTCAAAGGAAGAACTTGCCAATCTTCATGGCAGGGACCCATCTTGGATGTGCAGTGATTTCTTACCTTAAACAAACTGGATCGACTTGAATCAAATCTTTGCAAACCCCTTTCAAGAAAAAGGAATTACAGATCATGGGCATGTTTAAATCTGTAATTTTCTACTCCTTGCAGTCGGCTTATTGGGATATCTTGAAACTTTTCCAACTCATTTACAATGCCAAAAAAAAAGGATACTTTCCAGTGATCATGGACTTTTAACTTTGATTAGAGGCAAAAATAATCTGTGGTTTGGGGGAGGGCAAGCTAGTTGCTGGGTGATTTCGTTGTCCTATATGGACTCCTGATCACGACAGCGTTGGAAAAAAATAAACCAAGTACAATGAAAGATATGTTATAGTTCGTGAATTACTACTGTACTTCTACCTTTCACCGAGAGAAGAGAACAGCAAAACCTTAGCATATTTTGCCACATGAGTTCTGATACTCACCGCACACTATGCCTGTTACAGTCAAAACACAAATATTTCTTTTTTGTTAGTTAATATTGCTGTTGTTTCCCTCTCTCTCTCTCTCTCTCTCACACACACACACACACAAACAGATACACGCGCACACCAACTACAAAGCCAACTGGCAATTTCAATTCATGCACATAGAGATAAAATAAGAAGGCGAAGGATAGAGCAAAGGACAAACGTAGTCTAGGATTTAAGTGTGATTCGTTTGGTTTCTTCTCCCTCTATTCTTCTCCTCTTCTGCTTATATAGAGAATAGAGCCAGAGAGGGAGGGGGGAGAGGGGCTCCTTACAACCTCATTCTTCTTACATCTTTCTGTCATAACGAGCCTACACACACACACACACATATAGGAGAGTGTGATTGGAGTTTTTTTTTAAGTGTTAAAGAGGCTACTGAAAATGGATTTCTCGGCATCTCAATGTAGCAGTGGATGCGAATCAGGTTGGACTCGGTACTTAGACCAATCCTCACTTTCAGAAAATCAATTCCACAGAGATGGCGGTATGGATGAATATAGAGGAAAAGGAGAAAAAATGGAGGAGAAAGAAGAAGATTTATCCTTGGTCTCTGATGCTTCATCTGGGCCTTCACATTACCATGAAGATGATGAAGAGTCCATTCATGATGATGGGTTTCCCCTTTATTCTTCTACAGCTTCTGAGGTGGCCCGTAAAAAGAAAAAGAAAAAGAAGGCCAAGGCCAAAGAATCTGGCAGACACCGACAGCATTCAAATCTTGATGATACTGCCAGTTCTCCTGCATTGAACTTTCCAAAGGCAAGTTCATAGATTATATATGCCTTTGCATATTCTAATGTATTCTAATACATTCAAATCTGCAGGTTACAACTCACTATGGGAATGAAGATTCAATGAAGAATTTAATGAACTTCTCTCAGGGTAATTTCTCTGCAACACAATTTGAGGTACCTTCTCTTGCCCGAAAGATTTTCTGCATTAGATTCCTCCTGTAATTAAATTTGAGCGGCGGTACTTTTAACATTTGCAGGGAAAATCTGCATTACAGGAGAATTTTATTTTCTTGAAGTCCTTTGCTGAAAAACCAGCTTCAGAAGAACCAGGTTGGCCCATCATGTGTGTTTTGGATTTGAGTCCTCTACAGGAAATAGAAATGCTTCTTCAAGGTTTGTGATGCTAACTGTAGAAATTTTGTTGTTTTGTTTTACTCTCTCGGCAGGTGGTTTCCGTGGAAGAAATTGGAAATGACATCTTTTGTCGTGGATGCTGCACTGCAGTTGCTGTGGAGAGAGAGAGTGAGAGAGGAGAGGGCTGTAAAAGATGTCACTAGATCTCAAAAGGATATTGCTTCTCCTTTTTCTCTTTTTGTTTTTGTTCCAGTTTTACTGCTTTTTCTCTGTGATTGACAATGCAGTGGGAAACAACCTGAGAACACAAAAAATAAAAGATTTTCCTGTCCTCATTTTCTTGTGTTTTCTTTTTTAACATCAATAGTTGTCACACACTGTATCTGTGGGACTTCTTTATACTTATAGTCCTGTCATTCACAATCCACAATCCGTTCGTTGATGTTAGAGTATTATTTAATAATCAAATTTACTTCTTCCTATCATCATATTCATGGTTTTAGAACAAATCTTAACTGCTGCTGGGTAAAGATATAAATATGTTTCACAGCAGACATAAATAAGCTAATAAAAGTCCGACTTTTGTTACATACAGTCACTTTTGTGTATTCTTTGCGCACTCCACTGATGTGATTGGCCAAAACAGTTATTTTATATTAAAAAAAAATGATGCAGCCAATCACATTAATGGAGTACGTATGGAGTACACAAAAATGACTGTAGATCAAATTTTTGTAAAAAGTATTAACCTTCCCAATCATCATATTCATATTTGCACCAATAATTAACCAGAAAACAAGGGGGAAACTCTTGGAACTTTAGAAGTCGAGATGGGGAGAATAGACATATCTACTTAACCATGTTGGGAAGTACTGAATTCTCTTAGCAGTCTTAATAAGAAGCAAAATCATTTACCCTCAAGGCTGGAGAAAACAAAAGAAAGCTCATCATTATAGAGTTGTGGTCCTTGGAAGAACAGAGTCCGCATTTCCCACTGATAAGCTGGATACCCACTTGCACCCAGAGAGAGAGAGAGAGAGAGAGAGAGAGAGAGGCCATCGTCAGGAAGCATAGGAAGGCCCAATGGCAATCAGTGGCTCACTTTTTCAACTTCAGGGATTGCCAGCCTAGCTTACAACAACTTTGGGTGGGTATGAAAACCATCCGAGACTCAAAAACAGACAACTTTTTTTTATTTGTGATGGGAGGAACCAAAAGCTAAGCTTCATTTTCCACCAAAAAGGACCGAAAGCAGTGCCCCCACCACTCTTAGATAGCTACCCACTGAGAATATGATCCATACATGCAACACACAGTGCTGCAATTATTGAACTTGTCTTGGCGGGATTTCTTAGAAATCTATAAACAACGGATTCCCATCCTCAGAATTAGTACCCATATCTTGGAAAAGGACTTGGATTTCAGGAAAAGGACAATACCTCCACCTCTGTATCATGTCAATCTTCCTTTCTTGTACTTATTTACTTTTCAAAAAACATAAAATAGCAGCTATGGTAGGATTTTAAGTAGCTGTGTATATATATATATATATTCCAATGATCTTTGATTCTTTATGAATTTGGTAGGCTCTTATGGCGCTTCGCATACGGAAAAACAATATGAAAGCGAATTTTTAAATTATAGTGCATGCAATTTGCACACTCTTGAGTACCAATTTCACCGATCATTCCAGACATTATTCCTCGGTAAAACAATGAATGCGTAGTTAAATTCCTTGTTTTCTATGAACTTAAGTGCCAACTGACTCGACTTGCCCTCTCACTGATAAATTTAAGGCAGGGTCTGCCCTTCAGGTGTAGGGATTTTGTTGATTGCTGAGCAGCGTGTAAATATAATTAAACCATCGTCAGGATGTTTTTTTTTTTTCTTTACTTCCTTTTGTGGGGTACACCGGCCGGCCCGTGCAATTCTCATGAACCAATGGAGAGTGCATTTCATTGCATGTGCACGTGCACAGCACGCCCCTTAAAAAGTGATGTCGGGCAATTGGATTGAACGGTTAAGAGGACATTTTGGACTATATTGGAGCAGCGTTAAGTGATCAACTGCTTCGTTGTTAACTTGAGGGATACTTTGCAACGCCAATGATCATTATGGCATGTACCAATAGAAGAGTGGTTTCCAGCTGATAGAACTAACTTTCAAACTGTGGAGCGGATGACTTCCTAGAGAGAGAGAGAGAGAGAGCTTCCAATGATGAAGTGAGTCACTGAGGTTGCACACCTGAATCTGTTGTACTTGCTCTTATTACGTAGGAGGCTCTCAAAGTGAGTGGATTATTCTCATTGATTATTATCGTTGATGAGTTATAAGGGTCGCAGAAAATAACTGGTTTCTTTGTCGTTTGTGAGATCTCCCTTAAATGCTCAATTCTACCATCATCGGTATATCAAAGCCATGCTCATATTATTTGTTGAGGTGTATTTTTTTTTTCCTAAGCAAAACAAATATTTCATTAAAAAATGGAAAACGAGATACATGACGAGGGGGTGGAGTTCCTCGACAAACACTCCATTACAATAACCACAGTGCAAAAGTGAAAGAAATTGGATTTTAAGTCCAAAAACTTGGTCTCCACCCATACCCTGCAAAGAGGGCGTTTTCTTAAATGACGATTTTTTATAGTTCGCACAGCTGTGCTAATTAGTTTATTGTCTTGAGATGTTTCATGAAGAGACCTGTATGCCCTTCCTCAAGATCATCGATTAGGAAAAACGAAAATATTATTGAGGTGTATTTATTCGCCATAGGACAGTTCATTAATAAAATTATAAAATATTGTACTCATATATATAACTTGTTATTAATTAAAAAATGTTTTGGCACGATTTATTCATTCTTATGGGCATACTACTAATATCATTGCTGAACGTCGTGCTCTTCTGGATGGTCTCAGATTGTGCAAGCATATGGGTTTGCGGGACTTAGTGGTGGAGTCTGATTCTCAAGTGATAGTGGGGTGGTTGGCTTCAGGGATTTGTAAGTATTGGTTTCTATGGGATTTTTGGAAGGAAATTATAGGCCATGTTTCTGAGTTAAATGTTAGGTTCCATCATATTTTTAGGGAAGTAAATATGGTCGCTGATTTCTTGGCTAAACAAGGGACTCAAGGTATTAATGAGGATTTTTTTTGTAGAATTCAGTACACGGAAAGTTTAGAGGGATTATTCGTCTTGATAAACTAGGAATTCCTTATATTAGATGTTAATGGTTGGGGTTTTTTTGGTGCTTGATTGGCTGGGGTGAGGCTTATTAGAATCTGAGATTATTTTTGTAAACATTCAGATCAGATGTTATTTGATTTTTTTACATGGTATTCTTCCGCCTAAAGTGAAGGTTTTTAATAATATATGGGAAGGGATCACTTTCGTACATGTGGTCTCGGCTCTTTGAAATAAAAAAGTATATATATATATATGAAAAATGCTAAAGGCAATCGCTTTGTGTAAGCGCGGTGCAAACACATGTGACAAAAAATCGAAATGTCCCGTTTAGTGATCCCTCCTTCCATTTCCCTTCCTCTCTTTCATTGCCCTCGAGTTCTTAGCTCTCTGAAGACAAAACGAAAAGAGAAAATACAGAAGCCTACGCCAACGCCAACGCTCAAAAAGTACGTTGCTCCGATTCTTCCAAAATCCTACATCTGCTTCATAGGTTCCTTGCAATACAGCAGTGCAGAGCTGAAGCCTACGCCAACACTCAAAAAGTACGTCTCTTTTTCCCCGCTGATTTATTTCTGAGTTACCAAAAATAAGGTTCTGATTATCTACTTTTTTTTTTTCCCTTCATTTCAATGTTTGTTTGATTTTTGGTGATGAGTTTTTTGAGAATATGGATTTTTGGTAGTGGGTTTTCTGGGTTTTCCTTCATTTCCATTTTGGTGCCTCATCTACCTGCTGCAAAAAACTTGAAGACTCAAAACCTGGGACCAAGTCAGCTGGAAGCCAAATCCCAAAAATCAAGTAACCAAATACAACCTTCAATTGACATATGTCCTAGAATATTGTATGTTGATGAAGAAAGAAAGTCCACCTCACTGGCTCTTGAAAAGAGTATTCAATTTGCGAGAAAAGCTCATTCTCAAGATCTGTAAAATTAGCTAAGCCACTAAGGGAAGATTTAAGAATGGAAGCAGAAAATACAAATCAAGTTGGCAACTGAAAACCCAGACGAGCAGGACGACAAAGATCCAGAGGAACACAAGCTCTGTTTCAGTGTCTTTGTTTGGATTTTTTCTCTCATTTCGGTTTCGCGCAGGTGCGGTCTTTTGTCTTTTTTTTTATATCTTATTTGACGTGGCCTCAGCGACTCCGCACCGTTTGCATGAACCGACTGTACATTGTTACGGCCACGAGAGTCTAATTTTACTTTCTATGAGTCAGTGGGGTCGTCGATCTGATCCTTTCTTTTGATCTTGATCGTCCCTCATTCGGCTTGGTAGCCTAATGGTAGGTGAAAATGTAGAATTTGTTCTTTAAACAGTAACAAATAACTGGGATAGGGCCATCCATCCCATGAAGGAAGCCAATTATGACAATTAAATATATTAAAAAGTTGGATGAAATGAATAACAGAGTATTAGTGAAATGAATATTCAAAGCTCTTAAACGTGTAAAACCATTAACCATGAGCCCTAAAACTTCCTAGTTTCCGTGGGAAAAAGAAAACAAATTACATATATATATATATATATATATATATATATATATATTTTTTCTTTTACTACTGTGGAGAATGTGTAGCAAAATAAAATACAAAATTAAGACAAGGGTGCTCAGAACGAACATACACGTCAATCCTGGAAAAGGATCAAATAAATTGAAAATGAATTACGCAAGACAAGAAACAAAAAAATCTATTTTAACGGGTTAACAAGAATTATTCAAGGCTTACAATACAAAACATGCTTTGGAGCCAAGGTGACCGAGGAGAAAGTGTCGCCCACTTCAAAAATTCTCGCTCCAATGGCTGCCTGTAAAACAAACCCTTTTGACGAGCAATTACAGCAATCACGTCCCAAATATATGTCTATGAACCGGTGAGGTACTGAAAGTTTTAACCACTTCCAACCATGGTTTGTCTATGATCAACAGGGAATTTTTCGAAAGGTGTCCTATAAATAAAACAGGGTTTCTGAAAGAAAAAAACTCAAAATTTTTTCTACCACCGAGTTTAGTCTCTGTTTGACCATCTCTCAGTATACGTTTCAGTCTCCCTTTGATGGGAGTACTTTGTAAATTTCTTGGTGCTGTATCCTGACCATTTACCAACTCACTTTCATCTCGATCCACGGGCATCCCAAAGTCAATCAAGCACATAGCCCTAGAGCATAAAAAAAATTGTAACTGTCGTCAGATATCACTCAAAATAAGAGCCTCAAAACTCGACACTGCTAAATAAAATGTCTGACACAATGCAAGTAACAAGCACCATGTTTTTTATCTACCATAAGATTATGATCAAATCACTAAATGACAGCTTTACTTAGAACAAACAATAACGGGAAAGAAACAAGGACGACCAATTCCCAAACGAATCCATCAGGGAGGATAATTTTCAGCTTTTATATCACCCCCCACCTTCAGCATTTATTTGCTGAAATTGATTTCATATCTCGGCTAATGGAAATAGAAAGTTAACAAAAGACCCCTATATATTACCGTAAATAAAACAAATAGCTCTGCCATTAGAATTATTATGTTGTTCATCCCCAGGACACTCTCATTAAACCGTCATAATGAAGTGAAATTTGCTTTCACTGGAAAAGGCCCTGTGGTCATCAAGTGTGCTTGTTAAATAATACTAGCATGTCCTACTAACATGGATTTCACTATTTAATTCATCCTCATTGGGAAGCTTATCAATCAACCAGATTAGCTTAAGGCATTTTGAGCCAGTATATCTTTTTTATCGTATCAGTATACTTTAAAAATTCAATCTGGAAAATTTTTTCCGCTGTATTGTTGCATGCTATAAATGTGCAGTAAAAACATTTCTTCTCAAGAATGTATACACACATCCATTATATCACATGTTTATGGGAACAAGTTCACGACTGCATGGGGTGTCAATTCTCTAAGCTCAGAGCAGTCATTCTGACTTTAAAAGAATAATTCACTAGATTCTGCAGTCCTCAACCACAAAGATCTAAAAGACTAGTGCAGTTTCTTACAATAATGAACCTGAATGTTATTCAATCTGGTTTTACTTTTTGAGCTGGAATAGGAGTGCCAGTTTATATGGTATTAACTGCATTTAATTTTGCTATTAGAACATAATTCAAAATTTCAATTGATTAATTAATTCAACGGTGTGCCTAGTTACTTCTCTTTTTGCCGGGTTGAGCTTTTGTTATCTGCTTCAATCACTTTAGCAATTACCCATGGTCTTAGCCCCTGAGAAAACTACACCACAGCAAAATATACAAGAAGAGAGGAGCACCTGGCACTGTAAACAATAATAGATGACGACTTTGATGAGGGCAAGAAAGAAAGCCCAATGACTTCCCCCGGAAACTCTTGGTATCTCTTTGGCAGAACAAATGTGTGTTGCATAGACCATTCTCCCAATTGTCTGGCCTCAACATCAAATGCATAGACCTGATTTGAAGAGGTTGTAATAATAAGCACATTGTTGTTCCTTGGAGGAAAACCGCCAGCTGTAACAGAGGCACCATCCAATCTTGAGATGAACCAGTGCTGCCTGTTCCAAAGAAACAAAAAAGAGTTCATAGAAAAGAAAACTAACTGCACACAGGCATTCTTAAACGTTGTAATCCTATGAATAAAGGATGATATGTGCTTTGTGACACAACAAAATCAGACTTTTGAATCTTCTCTGCCTCATGCCTGATTACACAGGTCCTCCCACAAGCATTCAGTCCCGACCATGAATCATAAAGCGAGTGATGAATTTCTAATACTAGTTAAGAGTCCACAATTAAACATAAACAAGAATAAAAAAAAAGTTTATTCCAATCTTGATATTCCCAAAAAAGCACACAAGAAACATAGTAGCAAACAAAATCATTTTTTTTTTATCAGTAGTAGCAAACAAAATCATAACCAGTTACAAAAATTGGATCTTCTTAGGCACCTGTTCTCCTAAGGTATGACTAATGATGCCTAGATTGCTTGAATAGAATTTTGTTTTTTATAAGTAAAAATATTATATATATCAAAAGGAGTAACCATGTACACTGAATGTATACAAGAAAAACCTTGCCCATATTAGAAGCCCCTAATGACCCAAAAAGCCCATGAAAAACAACCCAAAATACACCAAGCTGGAAAATGCTGGACAAAGTGTTGTTCCGAACCTCAAAATCTCCAGATTAAATATGTACACATCACCAAAGCAGTTGACAGCAGCTAGCCACTGCCCATCAGAGCTTGTAAACATTTTCGTGATAGGAGGTTCACTTGGCTGTAATTGCTCATCATGCAAATTGCGGCATGGTGTGAAGGTATGCACTAGTTGTGAGCTGCCCACATCCACAACCTGTAACATAAGGAGAAAGGTCATGAGACGTTGTTTAGATATTTTTCTTTTTGACAAGTAAAAAGAAAATTTTATTGACTATGGAGTTTAGATATAAACCAGGGATCTGGAGGCTGAACCTCCACAGTAGCATGATTATCATGACTTTTAGCCTCATCTTTAATTTAAAAGGGGGTAATTTTTTTATAGAGTTTCCTCCAAACTAAGGAGATTCCTCCAACCCCATCTATTAAAGTACCATGTAGGAGGCACATGTTTTTTAATAAGATAAATAGGGCGTGTGAGAAACACATACTTTTTTCATATGATCAATAAATCTCTATTAATCCTATAAAAAAAATGCGCTTCTCACAAGCTCAAGGGACGCATGAAAATTTAATAGACCAGTTTGGAGGAAAACCTTTATCCAAAACTTCTCCATTATGACAAGCAATTTTTTTTTATAGGTAATCAAGAAGTTTTATTCATAAGAGATTATGACAAGCAATTTTTTTTTTTATAAGTACGATTATAACAAGCAATTACAAAGAATTCATACGAAAACGCAAAAAAAATATCAGCCAATTGCTCAATTTAGTGTGCTTTGCAGCAAGCATGTCAGGGAGTGATGCATCTTATTTGTTCTTCAGAGGCTCAAAGTTTTTCCCAATAGTTCATGCACATGACATGATAAATTGTAGCTTTCCTCATTTTATAGAGAGATAAATGATGATTCTTTGGTTTACACCTTACAAAACTGTAAAAAGACTTCTATTTACACTGCTTTGGTAACTCATCCATGTGGGCAGAGGAGCAAAAAGGGAGGTTTTAAATGGTAATGGTGAAAGTTAAGAATTTGTGTAAGTAAAAAATTTCAATCTTATGTTAAATTACAGAAACTACTTTTCATAAACCAGGGGCAAAGCAGTAATGCATGTTCTCCAACTGCAATGGTATGTATACTAGACAGCGTAAACCTCAATCCATCAAGAATGATTGACCTAACTTGGTTCATATCAGGTCCTACAAGGTATTGGGCAAGCTGCAAGGCTACTAGGCAAGGGGTACATGTTCTGTGAACACACAAGTTGCTCAAAGGATTTCAGCCACTAAGATTAAACCCCAAGGAGTCTAACCACATGGAATATACCTTGTGAATACACAAAACAGGAACCAAAAAAAAAATATATATATATATATATATATATAAACATGCAGAGGGCATTAAAGCCAAAGGAAAGCTTACATATATCTTTTTATCATGCCCAGCTATCATCAAACGAGAAGAATCAAAACTAAAAACCATTGAATGGGCAAATGGTAGTCTCTGAGGAAGTTGCCTTTTATTAACAGTCCATGTACTTTTCCCAGCTCCAAGCATCTTCAATTCAAATAGGCTGGGTCTCACATGATCAGAATATGCAAAAAGTTCACCTGAATTAGAAATAGAACTGCAAATGATCTTCCGAGATGCCTTAGCCTTAATTCGAGCAAGCAGATCTGTCATTGCAAGGCCACCAGAAGGACCACAGGCCATGTCAGGAAAGGCAACACTTTTTGTACGTATGGAGAGAATATCTAACCAATGGGAAGCTTGGACTAGAAGTAAGGGCGTTTTATTGAAAACCGTATCATGCACCAACTGAATGGGCACCCTCTGAGGTGCGGGGCTGATATCATGAGGAGAGAACTTGGTGAACTCCTTCACAGAGTACGCAAAAAGCTTTGTGTCGTCACCTGCTGAGATAAGCATTGGAACTCCCATGTGGGCCCACTTGTGGTAACTAAATTCAACTGGCTTCTCCTTACGGCGAATTCTTTTCACCTTTTCATCCGGAAACGGTTCTGCCAATTAGAATATTGTAATTTAAGAACCAAGAAACAGCCAAAATGTGTCAAGAATGGGTTACATACGTGCATATATATTCTTTGCATATAGGATGTGTATGGCATTAATATTAAGAGCATGTATAACAATGTCATAGACAGACCTTCCCTGCTGATAGGAACTGCCAGTGTTAAAGCCCTGACATCATGTGTATGAGCTCTCACATAACCAACATAGGTCCATTTCTTCATCGCTATAGAAGAAGCTTTGTCATCATCACTAGGCCCCACTGTCTCACTAGAGAGCTTATACAGAATAACCTACAAACAAACAACATTACTAGAGATCAGTCTACCAAGTATATAAAGGCCATAAAGTGGAACAGGAAGGAGAAAAAAGCTGCATAACACAAAAACTGTAAAGGATTTTAAGCTGATGGAAATGTTTCAGAAACCAAAAGATCCCTAGCACAGAATCTCATGTTGAAAAGCAACCCAGAAGTTGATAATTTTATCTCTCTTTTTGGGGAAATCATTAGCATGTCCCACTGAAAAAACAACATACAGAAGATAATTCCACATTCTAGGTTATTATATCTCCTAAAGAGTTACGAAGAAGTTTTGGGTCATGGACATCGCCCAGTTTAGAAAGATCCCAACACAGAGCTTAGGCAGACTGGAAACTGAACCCCTCAAAACTATGTATGACTGCCTTTACATTTACATAACCTTGCAAGAAAATGGCTATAGACCTTAAGTTTAAAGCTACTAGACTAGAGTACCAACTACCAATAGTGGGCTTGGTCAACCAGGTTTAGCAGAGATTGAGCCTCTGAAGTTTCAACTCTCTAACCAACCAACAAAATCTAAGCCAATCTCAATAATCTAAGCCAAATGACAATAAAATAGCACAAAAGCAACAGTCAAAAGCTCCTAACTGCTTCATAATTTTTTTTTTTATAGCCATTCAACATATCACCTCATCTAGCCATTTCTAAACATCTTACAGTTTCCATATCCCATCAACAATCATATAACTCTCTTGAATATTCAGCACATCATTGCAGTCAGAAAAACCTGACAACTAGCCTTTCTGGTCATGAAAATCAGTCTCTACAATGCTTTCAGTTTTCATTTGCTTTGCAGAGAATTTTCAAATGTTGACATTTAGTGAAATTAGCTGGCACATTTCATAGGGGAAGTATCATGCAATAACATAATGCCAAATGCCTTTTTTCGCTTCAATAGCTTCAAATAGAAGATAATCATTCAAACAGTAGTAACAATGTCACAACTCAAGTTAAATGTGGATGAGTAGACTGAACTTGGTATCTGATTTTCTACTTTAAATAGGACCAACATCCTGTACCTGACCGTCAGAACCAGCAGAGAACACCCTATTATGGCTGGGAGCTGCTGCAAGAGCATTCACATCACCTTTGTGGAGAGAATGTGCCTGCAAAAGTGTCCCATGCTGACTGTCCCAAAACTGAACACTACCAGTACTGTCCGCACTAACAAGGACCCCACACCTACAATGAACAACCACTCCACGTCAAAAGTGTAAGTATGCCCATGCCTTAGTAACAAACAAAATGAAACGGCTTCCCATAAGCCACATACAAAAGAATAAAACAAATTTGGAAAAAAGATGCATCTACTTTTACCTCAAAGAGAGTAACGACCATACACAAATTTCAGGTCTACCACCTGAACCTCCAAGTCCAGCTGTAATCCTATACATCTCAAGACCAGCTTTAGCATCCCAGCATCTTATAAACCTGTGAATGATAGGAAAATCCATCACAGAATGATAGATTATTTTTTTTATTAGTAGAGTGATTAATAATTTTAATCACAACTATAAGAATGAAAGATTTATCTGAGTTCAGAGAAACTGAAAGTTTGATGGGCGGAGCATGTGCAAGAACTCTGGCAATAAAACATGTTGAAGATTACATACATACCCATCACTACTCCCGGAATATATCATATTCGCATCAGGACTCCAAGTCACACTTAAAACACGTCCTGAAAATAATAATACCACAAACAATCTCTACAGTCAGGATTGAGAAAATGTAAGAACTATAAATAAAAACAAAGGAATCAATGAGATGTTGAGCATATATGGTGAGCAAAAGATATCTCACCACTGACCCTAGGCAATGATTTGGTGTAAATTAATTCATCTGAGTCAGAAATACTATATATTCGCACACAACCATCGTCACAGGCGATTGCTACACGAGGAAGCTCAATAACAGGTTGCTCATGAAGCTCAACTGAGTCAGAATCATCTTCAACTTCACTCGTTTCATTATCATCCATGCCTAATCTGTCGCTTAAATACCCATTTTCAATATGCTCAGACGTAGGATTTGTAGCAAGTGCAACATTATCAGACGGTGCTACAGCAATTTGCCAGATTGAGACTCCAATTGAGTTTAAAACAGTCTGCAAATACAGGAGTTCAGAGACATTATCTAATAATTCATCAGTATAATAAACGGTTTAAGCACATGAAATCTGTATAAAGTGCATGATTATTGGAGGGTGCTACTGCCATTGGCCAGATTGAGATTCCAATTGAGTTTAAAACAGTCTGCAAATACAGGAGTTCAGAGACATTATCTAATTCCCTGAGAATAATAAGGGATTCGAACACATCAAATTGACAATAAATTACTAAAAAGAATAGGTTCATGCTACAAAATTGGTTTTCCTAATAAATTACAGCTTATAGAGGATTCTTAAAAGGAAAAAAAAAATCAAAATTTTTATATGCTGGTACGTCTTGCAATTTGCTAATTCATTGCAACATTACCACCAGTGGACCCACCCCATGGTATTGCCTATGATTAAGATGATTTGCACATCTACATTTAGATAGAATGACCGCCATCTGACCCATATGACTGCAATCACCAGCTACTACGCAACCGCTGCAGAGCATCTGACCTGTTTCAGGACTAACCTATAGCTGTAGCATGCATTCCAAGAATTACCACTCAGCTTCTTCTTTTTTTGGCACTAGTTGTAACATACGGGTCCAAATTTAGGGCTTAAAACTAGTATTTTATATTTTTATTTATTTATTTATTTATTATTTATTTTTATTGTCTTTATTAGGAAATATGCTATCTGTTAAACGGTGATTCTTTTCCTATCAAAACTTTTGTATAGTTATCCATTAGTTTCCATATTAGATTAGTTTCCTAGTTTGAAACTACAACCCAACTCTTTAAAATCCTCTCAGAATCTGACTCCTCGTAGGAAAATGTTCCTAAAGTTTAGGCAATTTTGAATTATAGACAATCTCCTAAAGATTCACGTTGCTTCCCTCCCGTCGCCTATAAGAAACCCACAAGGCCTTTGAATCATACACACAAAAATCCCTAGAGAAAGGACTCTTTCACGTAGAGAAAGAAACTCACTCCCGTAAGCACCACGCAGCCTCCCTCCCGGCAACCAACAGCCATCTCGACGGACCACCTCCCACACCACCACAGAAAATGCCGGCCAACCTATTCTCGTCACACGCCACCTTCCTCCCTCTCGGTTATTTGAGTTTCCAATTCCACCTCTCTAAAACTCTCTTCCTTTTTCCCTCTGTCAGTGTCGCCCCACCATAGAGACCTCCCAGTTGCACCGACGTCACGATCAGCCACCCTGAACCGCTGTCGCACTCAGTCCCTCTCTCGGTGAGTCCCTCGTTTTCGCACAGCCATCCCTCTGTTGTCCCGTATGTTTTAATTTCTGTGGGATCAGTTTGTGTCATAGCGGGCCTTCGGCCCTAAAGGCCATACGGCTAAGTCTATTCGTAAAACAAACAGAGTTGGGCTTACTTTAAAGAGTCTTGTATTTTTAATTGGGCTTAATTTTATTATACTATTTTAGTAATTTTATTGGGCTGGTTATATTTTCAGAAAAACATTACTCTTCCATGGGCTTTATCTATTTGAATAATTATGAGCCCATAGACGCAAATTTTATAAAAAGTATTTAAGGGATTTTAAAGTATGTTTTTTTAGAGTTTGCTGTGAAGCCTATTATTTTAGTTAAGTTCCATTATACATATTTAATTACTTGGAGTATTACGACACGCTTTTCTAGGAAATTAGTAACGTCTAGTACCTCGTATAGGTAACGCGCTACAAGTTGGAAATCAGGAAGCAGCGCTAAGAGGTAAATAGTATGATCATATAAATGCATGTGTACTATGAATATTATTGTTATGTATGAAAGTATGATGTGCTTATGGTGGTTAACTACGCTACGCTAAGAGGCAAGTCAAGGTTAGATTCCTTTTACGATCTTTGATGAAATATGAGATTATGCTTGAATGAATGAATTTGTTGTTCGATTGATTGAATGTTACTAAAATCATATGAAAGCCATGAGATGCCCATGTAGTAATTCAAGTCAAGTATGCCATATAATGGAGTAGCCATGTCCATGTAATACTTAGATTATCTATGCCATGTTCATGTAGTACTTAGATCATGTATGCCATAGAATGTCATAAAACATTCAGAGCATGTTATGTTATGTCATGTCATGTAATGATATGCCATGTATAAGAAAATGCCACGTTATGCTATGTCATGCTATACCATGTACAAGAATATGCCATGCTATGCTATGCCATGCCATGTGCAAGAATATGACATATTATGTCATGTTATGCTATGCTATGTACAAGAATATGCCATGTTAGAAATGTTCATGAAGCCTAATAAATCCTCATGCATTAAGAAAGATAAGAAATGTTACGGTGCCACGAACTCAAGCGTGGTTAACTACAAGTTAAGTGAAACACGGACCCAAGTGTATTTCACTCCATGTAATGCAAGATAAGTGAAACACGGACTCAAGCGTGTTTCACTCCATGTAATGCAAGATAAGTGAAACACGGACTCAAGCGTGTTTCACTCCATGTTAAGACAAGATAAACAAGATATTATGCATTCACGTTACATGTTTGCCATGATTATATATTCTTCTGCTCATGTTAATGATGAATACGTAAGCTATACAAATCTGCATGTAAAGTTTTCAAAAAGTTATGTTACGTGTATGATTGTGAATCTGTGATGCTGTATGAATGTTGTGAAGAGTTTTCAGAAAACAAGTCCATGCTAGGCCAAGTTATATTTTACAGTATGATGTGCTACTTACTGAGTATTCAACTCATTTTTGTTTGTCTTCCTGTATTTTTCTATGTTTAATTCTCACAGATGGAGATTATGATGACGCAGAGATGGATGGCCAGGAGTAGATTTAGTACAAAGAATTAGGAAGGAATAAGTGATATTCACACAAGAATTAGATCTCTTTTATGTCATTCATATGATTAGTTTATATTCTTTTACTTTACGTTCCGTTTTCGAAACAATTATGTTCACTTCATTTTTAACATTTTAATACTTTTCAATAAATGAGGTATTTCAGGATATGAATCTCTTTACCGGGCATTATGTTATGAATGTTAGTAACATCTCTATCCTACGGGAACGGAGTGTTACACTAGTTGTTCAAAAACAATGTCCCGACTAATTCTAGGGTTCACAGGCCCTCGGCGACACTCAGCTTGTTTTCTGAGCATAAAATATTTTGATGAATTTTTTACTAATATTTTGTTCAAACATAAATTCCAAATGAAAAGGTCGTAGGCTTGGAAAAATAATTTAATGTATCTGTAAGTCATTTTTAGTTCAAAAAATTCAAAATAAGCAGGTAAGTTTTAACTAATAAGAAGTATACCTTCTGCTTCAAATCAAAAAGATCCCACACCGAAACCGAACCATCAATACTAGACGAAAATAGCCGACCACATGGCAAGCCTTTTGAACCAGCTCGACACCACAGTAGCGACGATACCCTGGAATTAGGGTCCCCATGGATGGTCTGCATATAAAACGTATAAATAAGTTAACAATTTCATGAAAACGACATGAACCAATGGGGAAAAATTATTTAGGGTACCAGCTGACAGTGCCAGCCGACGGAGCCGGGAGAGACCAGCCAAATCTCGAGCGAACCGTCTTCTCGAGCAGCAGCCACCTGGCAGTCGTCGGCGCTGGTGGCTAGGGCAACTATAGGAGACGGCTTCCAGTCGATTGAACTGTTCTTGTAAGCCTCGAGCATTTCTGTGGCCAAACACGAAGCTCCCGAAGAAAGTCGAGCGCTATACGTATGGCGGTTTATGCGTGCGATTGGCAGGGAGAAGTGAGGGACATAAGAGAAGAGAGTCGTAGAGCATCACAGAGGCAGTGTGGGAACAACGAAAGAAAGGGAAGGGAAGGCGACGCATAGGTATTACGAGGTGTGTTAGGTTTTTGAGGGTTTAAGGCCTTAAACGCGGCGTTCGTTTGTATTTGACCCGGATATTCTTGGGCCAGGTTTGGGTGCTGTTTTAGACTTATCGGGTCACGTGCAGTCTATACCAAAGTTGTGAATTTCGTTTCTACCGGGTAGCCGGTGCATAT